>CM065803.1:44427500-45627500 GCA_033398695.1 Orobanche coerulescens | reverse complement strand
AAATGTCACCATCTGCCACGTGTTTTGTTTGATAAATGGAAAAAATTTGTGATGGTTTTTATAAGAAACGATAAATAAATATATGGTCACATGAAGCAATTATTTATGTGTCTGTATCACATAGATGATTTAGACACGTTAATCTAATGTAGCTAAAAGCTAATATATGGCCACAATAATTATTTGTGTGTCTATATGGTAGCGTTATTAGCCACTTAGTTAAAGCAACAAAACAAGTTTCTATATCTATTTTATGGTCATGTTTTATTTTATTATGTGTGTCTAGAAATGAATACTTGTTATGATAAAAAAAAGTAGTGTGTGTAAGAATATTATGGTCACGGGTTGATGTCTAATGTGTGTCTAAAGGCAAATTATGTTCCTTATAAATGGAAAAACGTGTGACTATAATTATATTATGGTCTCTCTTTACTGATGTATGTTTAAATTTAAACAATAGTCATAATAAGAAGAAAAATATGTAACTGTAAGTATTTAGTGGTGACTTATTAATTAATTATGTGTGTGTAAAATCCAAAAATATTTATGATTAAATAAATATAAATGTGACTATATGTATTATATTGTCATATTTGAGAAAACATGTGAATATAAGTGTTTTGTGGTGACGATGTAATTTTTATGTGTGTATAATAGTAAACAATAGTCATGATAAAATAAACAACATGACTTTTATTGTTTTATGGTCACGGTTCTAAAATTAAAAAATATTAATGATAAAAGAAAAAATATGTGAATTTAAGTCTTCTATAGTCACGGTTCTAAAATTAAAAAATATTAATGATAAAAGAAAAAATGTGTGAATTTAAGTCTTCTATAGTCACGGTTCAAGAAAAAAACTAGGACTATAAGCATTCTATGTTATGGTAACAATTTAACTATTATGTGTGACTAAACGTGCACAATGGTCATGATAAAAGAATAAACATATGCTTATTGGTATTCGATGGTCACAGTTAAATTCTTATGTGTGTCTAAAAGTGAAGAATTATCATGATAAAATATATTAAAATATTTGTACATAAATATTTATAGTCCTGTTGTAGTTTATTGTGTGTCTACATGTAAATAATCGTTATGATAAAAGAAAAAACATGTTATTATTTCTGGTTTCTCGGCTTACAAAAAACATAGGTCTATAAGCTTTCTATGGTCACAGTTTAATAAAAACGTTGGACTACAAGTGGTTTATGATAATGACTTTACTATTATGTGACTAAAAGTACACAAAGTGGGCATGATAAAATAACAAAAGTATTACTATTAGTATTTAATTATCTCAGCTTGATTCTTATGTGTATCTAACTTGAAGAATTTTCATGATAAAATAAATTAAAACTTGTGTATATAAGTATTCATGTTTTACAATGTAACTCCCACTTTTAGTTAGACCCGGCAATTTACCACACGACACCTAAAACACGACACGAAAATTTAGTGTTTGGGTTTGTATTTTGAGTACACGACACGAAAATACACGAACACGAAAGTACACGACCGAGATTTAGTGTCGGTTTTGTGTTTACCCTTTGGGTACACGACACGACACGAGGTACACGAAAAAATAAATAAATAATTAAATATAATATTTTATATTTAATTTAATAAAAATATATATTTTATGAATTCTGTTTATACTAAACTTTAAAATTTAAAAATATAATGTGAATTTTCATAAATTTCGTGTAAACATTCGTGTTTTCGTTGCCATTCATTGCATTTCGTCTACTTAAACCTATAAAATATTATAATATTGAAATTATTATTTTTTATAATATTTTAATATTTATTTTATATTATGTGCCTAACACGAAAACACGACACGAAACAACACGAATTTGCGCGGTGCACGACACGACATGACACGAATTTATTTAATGTCGTGTATGGGTTTGGACTATTGGTACACGAAATACGAAAGTACACGAAAGTACACGACACGAACGAATTTCCGTGTCTACTTTTAGTGGAACATTTCCATCGTTTTAATGAAGATTAATGCTTTCAAAAAAATGTACACTTTCAAAAGAGATCAAAAAATTACAACTGCTTGTACCAAAATCCAAATAGATCAACCATACAATTCTAAAGGAGCAAGAAATGCAATCCCCTCTAAATGAAGTCATGAACAACTTACATACACACCTATAAGCTCAATGGTAAAAAAAAGTTGAAAATCGGTGGTAAGGCGTTCTATTAAAAGGAAACAAGCATATCACCAAAAGAAGAAAAGTCATCAAAGACAATCCCTCTACATTAACAACCTACATACACATCTACCTCATCAACCACTCAAAACCCGATTAAATACATCATGCTTTGATACCGAATAGACCAAGTGACAACCGAAATCCTTGAATACACCGGCAGCCTTACACCATATACCCATCACATATGATATGACCATGCGAATTTTAACTAAATGTTACCTCAATAACGATTAGTTCCAATAGCTAATACCTTTTATGTCCAACAATGTTACAATAAGTTATATATGTGGTTTAACTCACTCACCTGCCGTTATTTTAAGTGGAACCAAAAAATTCTCATATGCAAATCTGCTATGATTTACTTTTTCACATGATGCCTGGAGCCGTAGATAATCAAAACTAAAAGTTCTGCTTTTGGTAATTTGTCAACAACGTGAGATAATAAACTAACCAAAACAAGCAGATATATGGATCAAGACAAGATGTGTTTATGTATGGAGTTCAAGATTAAGTTCAAAAGGTTAAATAAAAGCAAACACTACTACACTTCATCATTTGTCAGCCGCTTTATTCAACATCTACTGTTGTTCGGCCATTGTCTTCTATCCCCTTCTGTTGTAGCTGCTTTCTTCATATTTCCAAAAAAGACAAGATAAGGTTTAAATGACCAAAAGTACCCAAACGGTCCTAATGCGTTCCTTTGTACCTGTTTAAATAGAACAAACTGCCCAATTCAAAATGACCACAAGGGTCAAGGGGGTGTTTTAAAATTACCTTAAAATTAGATACTGCTGATAATCCCCCCTCTTGAAATAATGCCGGGATCAAGGGTTCCCATGTGTCTGATACAAACAAATGTAATCATTAGACTATTGTAAATAAAGCAAAAAGATTATTTGTCCAAATTTAAATCATGGCATGTTCACTGTTGAAATAAAATAAACAAATGTATGAATAATAAAGTCATACCTTATGTAAAACTATACCCCGACAGTCGGTCCGAAAATAATCATTTCGGGATTCTCTACCCAAGTCAAGTGGGTCCACACGTGGCAACTTATTATCATTGTTAGGAAGAACTACAGTACTAAATTCCTCATCGACATCGTCATATGCATCTCTGTAATTTTTGGGAGGTGTCATGAAGACAATAGATATTTTTTATCCAGTTGGTCTGTCACGTAAAAGACTTGTCGTGCTTGTGAGGCCAATATGAAGGGATCATCCTTATGGCCTAATCTATTAAGCTCAACCAATGTATAACCAAGACTATCCTTCTTGACCCCATATTTATTGTCTACCCAGTCACACATGAAAAGAGGAATACTTCTAAAATGATAATCTAATACCCATATCTCTTGCAAAACCCCATAATAAGATTTTTGGCCATACGTTACAACTTCCTTAGAAATGTGCATGTCAGTTGCCACTACACTAACCCCACTGTTCTGGTGAACTTTACCTTCACGACATTTTGTACGAAATGTATATCCATTGATGTCATACACATCGTATTTCAGTACGTTGCTGTTTGGTCCATGTGAAATCCACCTAACAGATCTGAAATACTTTCTCTGGAGAATGCTAACTCTCTCTCAACCTGGCATTTATTACAAGGATGAGCTTCAACTCAAGATAAATACAACAAAGAGTACTTAACGCCAATATGAAAATAGTGTACCTCCTCTCGTAACCACTGACCAAATGTTTTACTGTGCTCTTTTTCTAGCCATGCTATTCCTTTAAAAGGATGTTGGTTTTTCAAAAACACCATGTGACGACTGTAAAAAGAACAACATACATGTAAATATAATACTTGATACAATGTCAACTGGACATGAATATATTGAAATAAGGACTAGGAACCAACATGGACATGAATATATGGATTATATAATACTTGATATAATGTCAACTGGACATGAATTAGTGACTTTATCATATAAGGACCTTTCTGTATATCCTTTGCTATAACATATGTTGTGATTCTTAGGCAAAACAGACACGAGATAACTACCAGCACATTAATGAATATTTGTATAACCTAAAAATTTAATTTGTCGTTCCAAATTGTGGGGTGCTATTAAATGTGTCGCTGATGTAAAACATTATAGAGAGTAGTTTACACTAGAAACTAATGCACGATGGTAAGTATACGTTCAAGGGAAACATGCATGATCAATTATTAAGCACCACACCGAGCATATGAAGTACAGTAACCAATGGTGCAGCTTAAAGTAGCAAGATGCTAGACGGTCTTGAAGGCAACACACTAGAATAAACAATTTCTGAATCATAATGTTCTCACTAGGAAAATGGGTGCTTTGAGTCATCACTCGAAGGAGTGGCGGCAAATTTCTTGAATCATAATGTAGTACAAAGAAAAAATGCGGCTCCCGATTGAAAGAAAAGGTCCATGAAAATGATAACTCGATCAAACAAAATCAGAGGGAGCAATAGTACTATATCATTTCTGCCATATTTACCAAGAGTGAAGCTACAGCTCAATAAAGCTAAGCATATAATTGGTTCCTAGTCCTTATTTCAATATATTCATGCCCAGTTGATATTGATTACCTGCCTTTTAAATATTCATGTGCGACTAGTATTATACTTGATACACCATATTGTAAAATATAAAACAACAACATGCATGTAAATAATACTTACTCGATATAGGGTACAACTTCAGGTGTATTTTGCAAGACATAGAAATGTGCTTTAATGAAGAGCTCTGGAGAAACGTGAACCGATTTACCCGCTGATAGTGGAGTTCCATCCCTAAGAGAAATATTATCTTCAGCATTCTCTCTTCCAAATCTATTTTGCTTCTCAGGTGGAATACCAACAGTCTTCAAGCTTTTTAGGAATTCGCTGAAGAACTCAATCGTCTCTTCTGCAACATTCTCTTCAGCAATACATCCTTCTGGTTTATTTTTATTTCGCACGTGCCCCTTAATAATCTTCATACACCTTTCGAATGGATACATCCACCGAAAGCATACTGGACCACATAATTTTACTTCCCTAGTAAGGTGAACAGTTAAATGCACCATAACATCAAAAAAGGATGGAGGAAAGTATTTCTCGAGCAGGCACAATGTCACACAGAGTTCTTCTTGTAACTTATCGATCTCCTCCACTTTGATTTCTTTGCTACATATTGATTTCAAAAAGAAACAAAACCTAATAATTGCATTTCTAGTGGGTTTCGGCATAATAGATCGTATGGCAATGGGCAAAAGCATTGCATGAGCATGTGATAGTCATGTGATTTTAGTCCGATAAGCTTCCTATCCTTTAGACTCACCAAATTAGAAAAATTAGAACAATACCCTTGTGGAACCCTTAAATTGTATAATGATTCACAAAACTTGTCTTTTCCTCCGTTGTTAATGTGTAACTTGTCCGCCTAAGTGTGGTTATGTTCCCTTCTATCTTAGCTTGTAACTCTGGTCTCAACCCAAAATGTGCCAAATCGATCGAGCCTCTAATCCATCATTCGTCTTTCCGGTGACGTTTAGCAATGTTCCGACTATGCTTTCAGCCACATTCTTCTCGATATGCATAAAATCTATACAATGTTGGACACAATTATATCGCCAATACCTAAGACGTCGATACCATACATTATATTTCTTCCAATATGTGGTTTCTTTGTTTCCAACGTCTGAATGTACCCACTTCTTTTGATGTTCTCCTCTTTCTTTTCATCTTCCCACCTCTTCCAAATAAGTTTGTTGGATGTCCGCTTTCTTATTCTCATCTCCCTTTCCCCATTTATTTATAATATACTTGACCTCGTTATATATTTCTTCCCCATTCATAGGTTCAGGAGCATGTCTGAACTCTTGTTCTCCATTGAAACCCTTCTTTTGACTTCTAAATGGATGGTTATAGGGTAGATATCGTCTGTGGCCAGCATAACTCTGTTTCTTCGATTTAGGAAGTCTAATACAGTGTGTCTGTTTACCACACACTACACAACCTTTATATCCGCTGTAAGGACATCCACATAGTGTACCAAGTGCCGGGTAATCATTTATCGTCCATAACACAACTGCACGTAGAGTAAACTTCTCTTGTGCAAATGCATCGTATGTTTCGACTCTAACTTCGAATAAGAGCTGCAGGTCATCAATCAAAGGTGCTAAGAAAACATCAATATCATTTCCTGGCGTTCCCGATATCAATAATGAAAGCATGATAAACTTTCTTTTCATACACAACCATGGTGGCAGGTTGTAAATGACAGTTAAAAGTGGCCATACACTGTGATGCCTATTTCCACTATTCACGTCGACCACAACCGAAATGCCTAGCCGTAGATTTCTTGGATCGTTAGCAATTTACGGATATCTGTCATCTATGGCGGCCCATGCGGGTGAATCTGTGGGTGACGTAAAACACCATCATTTATTCTACCGGTCGCATGCCATGTTAAATCTTGTGCTATGGTCTTTGATTGAAACAAATGTTTCATACGCGGAATAATGGGAAAATACCACAATACTTTTGGCAGAATATTTTCGTAAATTTTCTTTTTGCCTCATCCATCTTCCATCTTGATTTTCCGCAAGTGGGACATTGTTTCGCGTCTTTATACTCATTTACGTAAAGAATGCGATTGTTGATACATGCATGTATCTTTGTATACCCTGAACCCATTGCTTTCATTGCTTTCTTGGCCTCATATGTACTACTTAACATTTCGTTACCTTTAGCGAGATCTTCTTTAACAAAACTAGTGTTTCAAGAAACACTTATCCGAAACTCCAAACTTACTCTTCAAATTGAGGAGTTGTACAATTGCAGACAACTTTGTGAAGTCAGGACACCCTTCATAAAGTGGCTTCTCAGCATCCTCAATTAGTTTTTGAAATTTGTCAAGGTCCTCAGTGAAATTTTCTTCTGTAGCTTCAACCATCTCTACTGTTTCAACTGCATCTTTTGGAATTCCTATTGTGAAATTCGTGGATGCAACAAAGTCTCATTGTGTGCATTGCATAGTTGTCTTCAAAAGCACACGTTTCGGTGGGTCCTCTTTTCTCCATGCTTAATCCAATTGGTATAGTTTTGATCTATTCCATATCCGAATAAGTGATGATCTACCTCCTCCACATGAAGAGAAATGTGGTTTAGACATCCGTACATGGACATGGAATTTTTATTTTTTCTCTAGTTTTTAGAGGGTCCATATTCCTTAAGATTTTCAAATTAAGGACCGCATAATCTATAAATGCTGCAACTCCATCTACATAAGGCTTTTTGTGTCTATCAGTTACCATCCAAGACTTGTCCATCTGTTTGTCACAATAGTGAAAATTCGGACATGTATCTATAAGTACTTTTAGAGATAAAAATAACTTGTCACATCATTCAATACAAGTGGGACACATATACATATGTATAACTAATGTTTATAGATAAAACTATGCTATTGTTTGGTTATCAGAATGCTTTATATAATAGTTTATTGAAGCTTCAAATGTGTTATTTCCATAGTGTTTATCAATTACTATTCAGGTTATTTATGAATAGAATAAATGTGTCTCCTACCTTCTCGTGAAGACACATTGCTTATGTATGTACAAAATATGATCCCAAAACAATAAAACCTAAACTGATCAAGATTTGAAATGGCAATGCCACACCATAGTCTGCAAAACCAAGCCGCATATTACACAAAGAAAAGAACGGCACAAGAATGTCTATCCACTCTTATGTTATGTATGTATATATAACATATACATGTATATGATTATCTATACTTAAGCATTCAAGCCTAAAGCTTCACAATGGAGTAATTTCAACCAAAAAAAAATGAACTTCAATCTGAACAACAGGGCCAAGAAAATCTTTAACAAAAATAAGCATATCAGACCGACAATTGGTTGGTAGCAAACCGATAAACTAAACAAGAATACAAATTTGCGAAGTTGAAGATAATTTTTTCACTCGCCACTCAAAAACACTATACGTATAAAACACAAACACAATATAAACGATTAAATCATAGACACAAGGAAAGCTATAAGAGAAGATTACCCCATCACATAATGATTTTAACAAAATATAATCAAAAACCGTGCATTAAGCATTGTAATGTATTCCAACTAAAAAGTTAATTTATTCAACACAAAATATGTGAAGTAGAAATAGTCAAGAACTTAATCTATCATATTAATAGCAATATAATAGGATGCAACCAAGACTACAACATTACCGAAGGCAATCGTGACATCAAACATAATGGATTTTTAAACCATATTCAACAAATAAAAATTGAAACTTTAAGTTACATACCGACTCAATCTCTAATCCAATTGTTAGAGTTAGGCAACATCGCGAGAGCCGGAAAAGGCGAGGTTGGACGGCGGTGGCGCGGCCGAGTCAAAGAATGGTTGCGCGAGCGCCGGAGAAGAAATTTTGATTCTTACAGCCGATTGTTTTTCTATGCTGGTGGTGGTGGATGGTTGTTCGAAAAAGGGGGAAGATAAAAAAAGTTGGTGGGAAAAATAGAGAAAAACAAAATAGTTCTAAAAAAACGAAAAAAAAAAATTATTGCAACGCGCTGGTGGGAATCGAACCGGGGACCTAGGGGAAATATGATAGTGCCCCTGCCACCTTGTCCGGTAGTGGCATCCGCGATAAATTAGGCACAAGAAATTGTTTTATATATACCAATAGAGAAAAACGGAAAAAAAATATTGCAATGCACTGGTGAGAATCGAACCAGGCACCTAGGAGAAATATGATGGTGCCCCTGCCACCTTGTCCGGTAGTGGCATCCGCGACAAATCATGCACAAGAAATTATTTTATATGCACCAATAGAGAAAAGCGAAAAAAAAATATTGCAACGCGCCTGGTGAGAATCGAACCAGGCACCTAGGGGAAATGTGATAGAGCCCCTGCCACCTTGTCCGGTAGTGGCATCCGCGATAAATTATGCACAAGATATTCTTTTATATGTAACAATAGTTGATTTTCACGCTAGCTTTACTTCGTAATTTTGATATTCTGGACTTTTAGTTTAGTATTCGTTTTTCCACACCTTCAGCTTGTCATACTCGCGTTTCTGATTAGCGCTTAGACTCGTTTATGGATTGTCATCGTAAGTGCTTCATCTCCTTTCTAGTTGCATTTTTCTCGTCGTTTTGGGCTGAACAATGTGATCTTTTGCTGTTAGCAAACAGAACCTGATTTTGGTAAATTCTACAGAACCTGATTTTGGTACTTTGGTTTTTTTTGATAAATCGTCTGTTTCAATCCGTTTTGTCTGTACAATCATGTTGCATATGATTATTCTATTCTGTGTAGATGTTATTCCCCTACAAATTGATGATTAAAATCTTGAATTGTGAGAAATTGAGAGGATTTAGGCTGAAATCCACACTCTACATGTTTCATTGCATATCATTTGGTAGCCGGAGCTTCATGTGTTCTTTTCAGTTTAGTTTTGCATTAATCATAGTCTTACGGGCGCATAACAGAAAGCATATGTCTTTTATTTTTATTTTTAGGAATTTGTGAAAACCAGCAAAAAAGCCGTTGGACTTGAGAATTCGACTGCAAATCCTGCGATGCCATTGAATAATGATTCACAACCAAAGGTACACAACACACAGTCAACAAATGTCGCGATTATAATTTTTGAATATTTGGGACTATTTCGTAATTTTGATATTCTGGACTTTTAGTTTAGTATTCGTTTTTCCGCACCTTCAGCTTGTCATACTCGCGTTTCTGATTAGCGCTTAGACTCGTTTATGGATTGTCATCGTAAGTGCTTCATCTCCTTTCTAGTTGCATTTTTCTCGTCGTTTTGGGCTGAACAACAGCAGTACTGCTGCCTGTTAGCAAACCTGATTTTGGTACTTTGGTTTTTTTTGATAAATTGTCCGTTTCAATCCGTTTTGTCTGTACAATCATGTTGCATATGATTATTCGTAGATGTTATTCTCCTACAAATTGATGATTAAATTCTTGAATTATGAGAAATCGAGAGGATTTTAGGTTGAAATCCACACTCTACAAATTGCTTAGCAACCTACTGCCCAAGCTTTCTTTTGAGTTGCATCTAGTTCAGTAGGTGCCCTCATAGTTGTGTTCTTTTCATTTTAGTTTTGCATTAATCATAGTCTTACGGGTGCATAACGTAAAGCATATGGCTTTTATTTTTCTTTTTAGGAATTTGCGAAAACCAGCAAAAAAGCCATTGGACTTAAGAATTCGACTACAAATCCTACGATGCCATTAAATAATGATTCACGACCAAAGATACACAACACACAATCAAAAAATGTCGCACATGTATTTATTTCGCCATGCTCATATATATGTATATTTTCATTTAGCTTTTATGATGCTAATATGCCATAAGTCATTACAGTCAATGAAGTGTACTTTGTCGTATCCGGATATCAGAAATATCGTAGCTCGTGGTACCATTTACTTGTCATCAGAAAAACAGAGCATTCATGGAGTTCCACTTCAAGATGACTGCTATAAAGTGTCCGTTGATGAAGTGATAAAGGCAGCATCATTTTTACCAATAGAAACTAGTGTGCACAAGACAGTTGGGGATGCACATAAAAGTTTTGTTGGTTGGCCAAAATTCCTTGTCAAATGTGACTTAAAGGTTTGTTCCTTGAATTAATTTCATAATGCATTACATTTTTTTTTCATAAACTATTTTATAAATTACCTAGTTTTTCATATTTGGTTCAATGTTTCTTACCAACGTGTTTTTCATATTTGATTCAATGTTACTACAGGAACCGCATACAAAATCAAATCAAAAGAACGAAGTTCAAAATTCCAAGAAGCGGAAACAGTTTACAACATTACAAGGCATTGTCAAGACAAGGAGCAATATGAACAAAATCAAGAGTAAAAACATCTAGTTCTCTTTTTTTTTTTTTTTTTTTTGCAATTCCCTTGGGATATTTCGTAGATTTGTTTGGATTCGAAGTTTTTGCTTTGCTATTTGTCTTCAGAACTTATGTATGGATTCTCTTTTATTGTTAATATTGGTATTCATTTATTATTTCACATTGTCGGCTTTGTTTACAATCACTTCACATTGATTTTTAACGTGTCTAAAACATAGCGAATGTAATAGTAAAAATTAATTAATGTGGCTAAAGGGTAGACAAAAGCCACGCTCAAAATAATCTGTGTATCTACAATAAACAACTGATGCCACGTTTAAATTTGTTATTTGTCACTAAAACATACACAGTGGTCACTTTACAAAAATTTTTTGTCTTAAAATGAAAAATAACGTCATCTTAGTAATATTTTCATGTGGCTATTGTATATACATTATTTACAGTAAATTAAATTGTGTGTCCACAAAATACGTATGGTCACAATATATTTCATTTTTAGTGTGTCAAAATGATGGCGTATGTCATTTTATTACAATTTCATGTGACTAAAGTGTACTAAATAGTTACACCTAATAAAACAATTGTGTCAAAATCTAAACAGAGGACCTGATATAATATAAACCAAATGTGGCTAAAACATATATATGGTCATATTTTATTAAATTGTTAGTGTGTCAAAATGATAGCACATGTCACTTTATTACATAATCACGTGACTAAAATGTATCCTATTGTCACAGTTTAAAAAGAATTGTGTCATAATCTAAAAAAAGGACATGATAATATAAATTAATGTGGCAATATGGTAAATGATAGTCATGGTGAATAAAATTATGTGTCGAAAGAACCATTACGGCTACAATTTATTTGCTTTCTGACGTAGAAATTATAATCAATAGCCATGTTGACAAATATTGATGTGTCTGAAGGATAACAAATGTGATGGTTAACATAAGTTCATGTGGCTAAATTGTGAACAATAGCCATGTTAAAAAAGTATTTGTGTTTACAATGAATTTATTGTCATGTTTTTTTTTTAATATACATGACTAAAAACTAAATAATAGTATTGATAATGGATGATAGTGTGTCAAATTGATAACAATCGTCACGGATTCAAACATGCATGTGACAATAAGTTCTACAACAGTCACATGTATAAATACATTATGTGACCATAACACATTTACAACTATGGTTTAAGTAATTCTCAGTGTCTATAATACAAACAATAGTCACACACAACAATTTTTAAGTGTCTAAATGATAAAATAGGTCATACTGAAAACAAATTATTGTAGTCTTAAAGTTAATATTGGCCACAGTTACAAACACTTTTGTGTCTATAAATCAAATATAGTCATTGTTTATTAGATTTTCTATTTCGAAAAAAATATAAAATAGTCACACTTACAAGTATTTGTATGTCTGAAAGATAGCAACGGTCATGGTAAATAACATGTATGTGGCTGTAAGTTATATGATAACCATAGTTAAAAAAAAATTGTGTGTCTTTAAAATACTTTTGGCCATTGTTTGATTAATTCTATGTCTTTAAAAGATAGGCAATAGTCATAATAAATACATATTATTGTGACTAAATAATAGCAAGCGCCACTTTGAAAATAAATTTATGTGGCTATTGGGTGAACAATGGTCACTAAAAAAATAAAATTGTGTGTCTAGAAAGGGTTTACGGCCACAATATAAGATAAAATGCACGATTACAACAACAAAATTTCTTACCCAATAGCCACGATTTTATGCTACGGCTACAGTTTTTCAGTTGATACAACCACTTAATTTTAATGTAGCCGTATGTTGCCTAAAATGACACGACCTTTGGTCACACTTTCAATGAAAAAAAATATGTGACTAAAGGCATATGGTCACATTTATTTTGTGTGACCATTGCTCATTTTTGTACTAGTGTGAATTGGTAACAGATCGTGGCATTGATATCGAGACAAGTTTTATCCTTGTACGGGTCAACGAGATTAATGTTACCATGTAGGTGTACGAATGCGTGTATCATTTCGAGATTTGGCCTCTTTATGATTTTGTTGATATTCGGGAATTGTTTGATGCAATACCCTTCAGCAATTATGCTAAATATTATTTTTATTCTTTAACGGCCGGTTTAAGGCATTGAAATTCTTGTTGATACTGATGTTGTCGATCGCCGGTTCGCGGTATCGATGTATCGATTATTATTGTTGACGTTAATGTCGTTCTGGGGCATCGTTGAATCGTTGTCATCGAATTGGAACTGTTGCTATTGTATTGGCCGATTGAAGGCGTTTGATATATTCTTTTATCATCTCTGTTTCGGGGGTCGGTTTAAGGCACCGGGACATCTATTCTATCGTATCATTGATTATCGATTGACCGTTCTAAGGTAATGGATGTATTGAATTGGGACTGTCGAGGATAGTTCCCATCCGTTGAATTATTATTGCCGTGCTGGCCGACTCAAGGCAGCACACTATTATTCTTGTGAACTCAGTAATTTTGTGATCGTTGTGTAATATCCGGAATTTCTACTACTGTTGTTGGATATTATTTTATCCGAGTTATATTGTACAGCATGGAATTTGTACAGTAGGGATAAAATAAATGAAGGACTGAGATGTCAGTATTGGTATAATTGTCGTTTTTGGTCGACAATTGTATTTGAGGATATAATGTGTTGAGTAATGTATATTTGATATGTCGTATGTTCGTATTTGATATGTCGAGATGTTGGACAAGGATAGCTGAAAATGGCTAAGTATAGCCTTATTAGCGCACGCTGATATTCATGCATAGCGCACGCTATCGTGCAGGATTAGCGCACGCTACGTTCATAGGTTAGCGTACGCTAATGTAGTCCGATCAGAAGGAATCTGCGTATGGACCCGGCTGCTTTCGGCGCACGTTCTGGTAAGTCAACGGTTGTTGTCCTGAAGTATTAGCGCACGCTAAAGATTAGGCTTAGCGCACGCTAAATATATATCAGTCAACAAGGAATCTTATCCTTGTAAGATGCTGTCGGAATGTGGGGGCGAGTGGTAGGTGAACACTGTAGTAAGTCAACTTCGGATAGCGCACGCTAAGAGTAAGGACTTGCGTACGCTAGACATGATGTTTTACGTACGTTAATGCATGGGCATTACGTACGTAAGCTAGTTTATGAAGCAAGACAGTAGCCTCTGGGCTTCGATAGCGCACGCTAACAAAGTCAGTTAGCGCACGCTAAGGCTAGCGCACGCTAAACATAAGGGTTTAGCGCACGCTAGTAAGGTATTCTATATAAAGGGACAAACAGGTGTCATGAAGCATTTCGTCCATTTCTTTCCTTTCACCCGATAGAGACAACCTTGGGAGAACATTTGGAGTTCCTAAACACTGAGAGATGATGATCTTTAACAAGATTAAGATGGAGAGCATGGATTCAAGCCTTGTTCTTCAAGTTATTCATGATTCTTGGAATGGAGTCTAGTGTTCTTATTCTTGGTCCATCCAATCCAGGTAATTTTCGTATCCTCTTGATGATAGTTCGTTTTTCTTGGATGATTTCATGTAAGGAGCATGTTGGATAATCATATGATGATGTTATATGGGATTCAATGGAATTTTGATAAGAGTTTCGGATGTTAGTTAAGATTCTTCATACTATAAGGATGTTGATTCGTTTAACCCGATCTAAGATGGATTTCTGAAATCTTGTTAATTATATTGATCGATTTAGAGGAGTTAAATCATGATACGAGGTTGAACTCCGGATTGAATATGATATGATCCTTGTTATCGAGTCGGTTTGATTGTTGGTGTTATTATTGATATATGGACAATGATATGATCCTTGTGATAGTTATGGTGTCGTTTATCTTCAAGAGATATGGAGATTCATATCTCCCTTCATTCGGATTCGTAGTTGCAAGATGTTAGTCGATGCTTGGATTGCATGCCACTGTACAGCATTAGCGCACGCTAAGCTTACTGGCTAGCGCACGCTAACGGGACAACTTAGCGCACGCTACGTTATGCGTTTAACGTGCGCTAAGTAGGCAGACAGTGCAGTATTTTTTGTGTTTTGATTATGAATTTGTGATGGTTTGACTTGGTTGGTTCTGACTGTGTTTATTCGAGGTTGTGTTGAACCGTTGAGTTCGATTGGTTAGTTTGTCAGTTGTTGATTGTTATCGGATATGTGTTATTTGATTTCTTCGATAGGTTGAGATTGTTGATCGGTGATTATAACCGGATATTGCGGTCGCAGTATGTCCATTGTATTGCTTTTGATCGGGGCTGAGGAGCTCGTAGACAAAGGCAATGTGTTCGACAACAGCTTCGTGGTACCGGTATCGAGGCAAGTTATTACTTGCTCAGTTATAATATTTAATGAATGGTTTCAGTTTCATTTCGTTTATAATGCATATAGCGATGATTATTATGTGAACTCTGGGTATTCGGATCGCATATCGTTCTTTCGATTCTGGGAGATAAATCATAATGTATATGCTTATCTCAGTTATTGGTATGTTCGAGTATCAAGGTTACATTATGGTAAAGACGAGGATATGAGTATCTATAATTCATTGTTCGTTTGGATCGCCGAGCATTGAGGATAATCGTCGGTGATGGTTTGATATCGAGATTTCTCCCGAAGGACTCGGGGCAAGTATCTTATATCGATTCAGTTAGAGTTAGTGATTTGATCATGCGTATCATCATTCATGTTGTCGAACATGAGGTCGTCTTAATTGATTTGTCATATTGTCGTTCATGTTGCGTCGTTCATGATGATGAACATATTGTTTTGCATATGTGTATGCATATTATGTTGTTTATGTTGTGTTGATCCGATGGGATCGCGCGATCTATGCTGAGGGCGCTGGATCGGATGTCCACCTCGTGTTGGTCCGACGGGATCATCTTGGGATCTATCTTTGAGGGCGCCGGATCATTGGACGGGTTTTCCACCTCGTGTTGGTCCGACGGGATCATCTTGGGATCTATCTTTGAGGGCGCTGGATCGTTGGATTACCCAAGATTGTGTTATTGTTGTGCATATGTATATTGTTGGTTATCCACCTCGTGTTGTTCTTGTAGGTTCATCTTGGGTTCTTTTCTGTTGGCGCTGGATCATGGGATTTCCATTGAGTATACATAGTTGTTATTGTTTTTGAGCATATTGACGTTGTCATATGAGTATGCATTTGTAGGTCTTGTGTTAGGACCTTGTCCGTATTGCATTGTTCTGATCTCGGATTAGACTGATATGATTATCATGGCACATCATATCTCGAGGTACGTTCCATATTTTCTTTGGTCTTGTCTTTGGTGGGCAATCGGTTACTTTCTTGGGATTTGATGATATTATTCGATGGATCGTATTGGTCAGAAATGGTAGATTTCCGTATCGTGAATTGGTTATGATAGTTTGAGGATCTTGAGTATTGTTTGAGGTACAATACAGATATTATATTCGAGTTTATTGGTTAATCGAGTACGAGATGTGAAACTGTGACAATGGTTTTTCTGATGAATTACGTGATTAAGTAAAGTCATGGCGGTAAGACTACGTTGGTCGTATTCTTATGTTGTATTCTCATTGGTATGTAATTATTAATGTTTTGTGACGGTTATCATTGTTGGATATTATGGCTGACCCCGTCGTGGGACTTCTTTTAGGTTCTTGGAGTATCGAGCTTGTAGCGGTCGTGAAGAGATGAGCTTCCTGAGGATCGGCTAGGACATGTTTAATTCCATTGAGTTCTTGATTGGTTCTTGTATTCCATTTGCTAGAGTATCTTTATGGTTGGTCTTTTTCATTGCGTGAGTATTTTGAAATGCTCTTTTGGTATCCGTAGCGAGGTTACTTCGGAAATCATTTTCTAAACTTTTGCGTGTCGGCCGTTTGGCCTTGCGATTTCAAATGAGTTTTTACGATGGTTTTTGATAAATGGATTTTATAAATCTTCGAATGTTTTTAATAGATAATACCATCGTTAGCCTCTTGGGCATTTGTAAGTGTTGCGAAAATTTCTTTTAGCCTTGCGGGTTCCATCTCGGGGCCCACGGCGCTGTAATATTTCCGGTTAAATCTGGGGGTGTTACAGAATATGGTATCGGAGCTTAGGTTGAGAAAACCTAGGCATTTGGGTCGAGTTGGGTCGTGTTTTTGTCGCGTCATTCGAGTTGTCGATTGACAAATACTAGAGCCGTGAGTCTTTGTTGTTCACTCAGGCTTGTGCGTTATCGGATTTGCCAGTATCGTACTGGGCTTGTTATAACTTTTCCAAATAGTGTTAACGAGATTCTCTGGAATGAGATGTATTGTGTTCTTAAGTCGAACTGAGTTTGCAAACGTGTGTTTTGAAAATATCTGTGTCGAGTATTTTCTTGAGTCGAGACATGTGCCAGTATCACGGGGAATCGTCGGCTTCACGATCTGTAAGTATTTGGATTTTTGAATTGCATTGAGATTTATTGCCATTCTAAGTTGATACGTTTTGAGATTCAGAAAGATAATATGCGTTACAGATATTATGCGTTACAGAATGAGATGACAGAATTGGGACAGGATTGATGATCTTGAGAAACTATGATTTTGGAAATCAGTATGTTGGTTAGATTTTGGAACGGAATTGTGCATCTGGGAGAAATATTGTGCATGGTTGAGAAGAACATGTAGCATGTTAATTCATTTTGAGTTATATGAACTGCTTTTGATCATTTGAAAATGATACCTTTCAAAATGAATGTTTTACGGATGTTTTACGGAAAATGATTTTTTGGGTCGAGACCCAATCGATTTTGAAATGATTTTATAACTCAGAACTTGGGGTCCGTAAAGAGTTTTCTACTTTTTAAACCTCTTGTAATGCGAAACAAAATACGGGCTGAGACCCTAATGTTTCAAAAGACTTTCCTGTTTTTTTTAAAACTCCCGAGATCTGTAAAACACTTTACCAATCGTTTACTTATGTTATTTCCGCCTTTCGAGGCTTTGGTTTACTTGTTCGAATGGAACCTCTCGGGAAGTCTTTCGCCGTGTTTGATTTGCTTGATTTGTTCCAACGTTTTGTCATATCATATTTGAGGTGATCCAGAATGGGTAAATGGTTGACGATACGAATCATGTGTGGAAAAGGAGTTTTTATCGGAGTCTATATATTGAGGTTTTGGAACTCAATCGTGTGGTTTCCGTTGGAATGTCAGTGGATTGTGACGAGCCGAATTGGTATACAGGAGTATGGTTGTGGTCAAGCATTTGCATAAATTCCATTTTATTTAATCGCGTATATTCGAAAAGAATTTTTATCGAGAACTTGGCACCAGCGAGCTGATTGGATTTTTTAAAAATTGATTTCGTGGTCTTACGAAAATTTATGTTTTGAGTTTTCAAACTCTTGAAAGAATTTTCGAAAATTTGTCTTTTGACAAGAATATACGATTTCAAACTGGTTTTGAAAATGTGATTGATGTACATACGCATTTAGTGCATAATGCTATTATGGTGAAGATATGAGTGTGACTCACGAACTGGATAGTACATCAGTATGGTACGATGAAAGAGGTTCGAACGTTAGTATGGTAGTTTGGTTATCCAGAGATGATCGGTCGATTTATCGGATAAGAGAAAAAAATACTGCGTGTAGCAGGTTCGGGTACATCATGTAATTTTGGAACTATGGGTTTTATGAAACCGGGACATATGTGCTATGTGATTCCATTGGTACGGTAGTAACGCAATTTTACCATAGTGATCTTTGAATGATTTCTTTGTAAGTGTAAATTTGGGGATGGTGACCCCATGCTGGTTGTTTTGGATATTGAGTGGTCGTTCCCACTCCTTGTATGAATTGGTATGTTCGTCGATTTGCGATTCGTTGTTCGTACGCCGAGGGGTATGCTCACCAGTCGGGTATGTTTATTGAGATACATTGTATGTGATTGGTGTGTCATTTTGAGAATGTTACCCTTTCGTATTTCTATTTCTGTGGTTCTGTGTTGATCGTGTTGGAGTTTACCGTGTGAAGGTATTCTCGATTGTCGTTGATCGTTCGTTGGTAATATTGGAGTTTATCACGTTGATGATATTCTCGATTGTGTTTTGACCTCTGGTTGGTCATATTGGAATTTATCATGTCGATGATAAATTCGATTGATTGTTGATCATTGTTGGTGATCATCTGAGCGTTCGGATTTTGTGTTAATGTTTCGGGATTCGTGTCGTTGTTTTGGGTAATTGTTTTGTAGATGTGTTGTGTATTATTCGTCTTATCGGAATTAGGACTTGATTATGTAATCAGGCAGACAGGATTTGATTCGGGCAGATTGTTTCATCCGAAGATGATATCTTTTTGTTGAGACTCAGAGAATTGTAATCGTAAGCGTATTGGGACTGTACAGTGAGATCGCTTGCTAGTATCTCCGGAGATCGTCGACCTGCGTATTTGTAAGTATGCGGTTTTGGCTATGCAGAATAATGATGATTGATCAGTGTCGTGATGGCTTTGGGATATTTTGGGTTGGACAGCATGTTTGTTTGTTTTCTATGACGGATTGCAAGTTTCGAGGACGAAACTTATTTTAAGGGGTGTAGAATGTAATATCCGGAATTTCTACTACTGTTGTTGGATATTATTTTATCCGAGTTATATTGTACAGCATGGAATTTGTACAGTAGGGATAAAATAAATGAAGGACTGAGATGTCAGTATTGGTATAATTGTCGTTTTTGGTCGACAATTGTATTTGAGGATATAATGTGTTGAGTAATGTATATTTGATATGTCGTATGTTCGTATTTGATATGTCGAGATGTTGGACAAGGATAGCTGAAAATGGCTAAGTATAGCCTTATTAGCGCACGCTGATATTCATGCATAGCGCACGCTATCGTGCAGGATTAGCGCACGCTACGTTCATAGGTTAGCGTACGCTAATGTAGTCCGATCAGAAGGAATCTGCGTATGGACCCGGCCGCTTTCGGCGCACGTTACGGTAAGTCAACGGTTGTTGTCCTGAAGTATTAGCGCACGCTAAAGATTAGGCTTAGCGCACGCTAAATATATATCACCAACAAGGAATCTTATCCTTGTAAGATCTTTGTCGGAATGTGGGGCGAGTGGTAGGTGAACACCGTAGTAAGTCAACTTCGGATAGCGCACGCTAAGAGTAAGGACTTGCGTCGCTAGACATGATGTTTACGTGCGTTAATGCATGGGCATTACGTCGTAAGCTAGTTTATGAAGCAAGACAAGGTAGCCTCACGGGCTTGATAGCGCACGCTAACAAAGTCGATTAGCGCACGCTAAGGCTAGCGCACGCTAAACATAAGGGTTTAGCGCACGCTAGTAAGGTATTCTATATAAAGGGACAAACAGTGTCATGAAGCATTTCGTCCATTTCTTTCCTTTCACCCGATAGAGACAACCTTGGGAGAACATTTGGAGTTCCTAAACCGAGAGATGATGATCTTTAACAAGATTAAGATGGAGAGCATGGATTCAAGCCTTGTTCTTCAAGTTATTCATGATTCTTGGAATGGAGTCTAGTGTTCTTATTCTTGGTCCATCCAATCCGTAATTTTCGTATCCTCTTGATGATAGTTCGTTTTCTTGGATGATTTCATGTAAGGAGCATGTTGGATAATCATATGATGATGTTATATGGGATTGATGGAATTTTGATAAGAGTTTCGGATGTTAGTTAAGATTCTTCATACTATAAGGATGTTGATTCGTTTAACCCGATCTAAGATGGATTTAAAATCTTGTTAATTATATTGATCGATTTAGAGGAGTTAAATCATGATACGAGGTTGAACTCGGATTGAATATGATATGATCCTTGTTATCGAGTCGGTTTGATTGTTGGTGTTATTATTGATATATGGACAATGATATGATCCTTGTGATAGTTATGGTGTCGTTTATCTTCAAGAGATATGGAGATTCATATCTCCCTTCATTCGGATTCGTAGTTGCAAGATGTTAGTCGATGCTTGGATTGCATGCCATCATGCGGCATTAGCGCACGCTAAGCTTACCGCTAGCGCACGCTAACGGGACAACTTAGCGCACGCTACGTTATGCGTTTAACGTGCGCTAAGTAGGCGACAGGCGGTATTTTTGTGTTTTGATTATGAATTTGTGATGGTTTGACTTGGTTGGTTCATTGTGTTTATTCGAGGTTGTGTTGAACCGTTGAGTTCGATTAGTTAGTTTGTCGATTGTTGATTGTTATCGGATATGTGTTATTTGATTTCTTGATAGGTTGAGATTGTTGATCGGTGATTATAACCGGATATTGCGGTCGCAGATGTCCATTGTATTGCTTTTGATCGGGCCGAGGAGCTCGTAGACAAAGGCAATGTGTTCGACTGACTTCGTGGTACGGTATCGAGGCAAGTTATTACTTGCTCGGTTATAATATTTAATGAATGGTTTCGATTTCATTTCGTTTATAATGCATATAGCGATGATTATTATGTGAACTCTGGGTATTCGGATCGCATATCGTTCTTTCGATTCTGGGAGATAAATCATAATGTATATGCTTATCTCAGTTATTGGTATGTTCGAGTATCAAGGTTACATTATGGTAAAGACGAGGATATGAGTATCTATAATTCATTGTTCGTTTGGATCGCCGAGCATTGAGGATAATCGTCGGTGATGGTTTGATATCGAGATTTCTCCGAAGGACTCGGGGCAAGTATCTTATATCGATTCAGTTAGAGTTAGTGATTTGATCATGCGTATCATCATTCATGTTGTCGAACATGAGGTCGTCTTAATTGATTTGTCATATTGTCGTTCATGTTGCGTCGTTCATGATGATGAACATATTGTTTTGCATATGTGTATGCATATTATGTTGTTTATGTTGTGTTGATCCGATGGGATCGCGCGATCTATGCTGAGGGCGCTGGATCGGATGTCCACCTCGTGTTGGTCCGACGGGATCATCTTGGGATCTATGCTGAGGGCGCTGGATCATTGGACGGGTTTTTCCACCTCGTGTTGGTCCGACGGGATCATCTTGGGATCTATGCTGAGGGCGCTGGATCGTTGGATTACCCAGTATTGTGTTATTGTTGTGCATATGTATATTGTTGGTTATCCACCTCGTGTTGATCTTGTAGGATCATCTTGGGATCTATGCTGAGGGCGCTGGATCATGGGATTTCCATTGAGTATACATAGTTGTTATTGTTTTTGAGCATATTGACGTTGTCATATGAGTATGCATTTGTAGGTCTTGTGTTAGGACCTTGTCCGTATTGCATTGTTCTGATCTCGGATTAGACTGATATGATTATCATGGCACATCATATCTCGAGGTACGTTCCATATTTTCTTTGGTCTTGTCTTTGGTGGGCAATCGGTTACTGTCTTGGGATTTGATGATATTATTCGATGGATCGTATTGGTCAGAAATGGTAGATTTCCGTATCGTGAATTGGTTATGATAGTTTCAGGATCTTGAGTATTGTTTGAGGTACAATACAGATATTATATTCGAGTTTATTGGTTAATCGAGTACGAGATGTGAAACTGTGACAATGGTTTTTCTGATGAATTACGTGATTAAGTAAAGTCATGGCGGTAAGACTACGTTGGTCGTATTCTTATGTTGTATTCTCATTGGTATGTAATTATTAATGTTTTGTGACGGTTATCATTGTTGGATATTATGGCTGACCCCGTCGTGGGACTTCTTTTTAGGTTCTTGGAGTATCGAGCTTGTAGCGGTCGTGAAGAGATGAGCTTCCCGGAGGATACTGGCTAGGACATGTTTAATTCCATTGAGTTCTTGATTGGTTCTTGTATTCCGCTGCTAGAGTATCTTTATGGTTGGTCTTTTTCCGCTGCGTGAGTATTTTGAAATGCTCTTTTGGTATCTGGTAACTGAGGTTACTTTGGAAATCATTTTCTAAACTTTTGCGTGTCGGCCGTTTGGCCTTGCGATTTCAAATGAGTTTTTACGATGGTTTTTGATAAATGGATTTTATAAATCTTCGAATGTTTTTAATAGATAATACCGTCGTTAGCCTCTTGGGCATTTGTAAATGTTGCGAAATTTTCTTTTAGCCTTGCGGGTTCCATCTCGGGGCCCACGGCGCTGTAATATTTCCGGTTAAATCTGGGGGTGTTACACGTTGAGGGTTGGGGATTTCCCGGACTGTTGTGTTGTGATCGTTGCCGTGTTAATCGGTCCTTAGGGATTCTGATCCCAGGATGGTTGTTTTGAATATCGTTGGTCGTGTCGATCTTTCATTATTCGTGTGTCATCGTTCACTTGATGAGTCGTATGATCCGTAATGGGTATTTTATCCTTTGAGTTTCGTTGTCATGTTGTATCATGGCATATCTGGAATCATGTCTGCGTGCCGATTGGTTATGTGTAGGATTTTTAGCCAGACACTCGATGGTCATGCGTGGATGTTTCCGCATTGGACTGTGCACACGAGACGTAGTTCTTGAGGCTAATTAGGTACATTGTCACACGTATATTCTGGATTCCGTATACGGGGTGGACATGTGCACGGACACATTTCCGGATCGGGCATACTGTGATGTCCCTCTTGAGCTTTATTGTTTGGTCGTTCGTAGTCCATGTTGTATTGGATATGTCCGACGATTTACGACTGGTTGTTCATACGCCGAAGGGTATGTCCGACAGTCAGGTTGGTTTCTTTGAGATCTGTATTGTGATGATTTACAGCTTTGGGCTGTTCGGCTTTCAGGCCATTATGATGTATCGGTACTTTCCGTTGGAGCCTTCGGGCATTGTAATTCGTATCTTTTTCGGCATTGGTTTGGTTTACCTTCGGGTAATGTATTGTTGAGTTCTATGTTGATGATTCGCCGTTTGGGCGTAAGTTTTTGGTTCTTGTGTATCTCGTTGAGTTTTTCCTGGCAGGATATTTCTTCTCCCTACTTGTTTTAAGTTTCGGGACGAAACTTCTTTTAAGGAGGGTAGAATGTAATACCCGTAATTTTGATTCCCGGTAATTTTCTATTTTTGGCGGAAGTCCGTTTTGACAACTCGCTCGGGACCGTTTCGTCATCCTGAGAATGATTAATTCTACACTTTTTGACATTCGAGTTCGTTTCGGTGTCGTTATGTGAGTTCCGTGCCTTTCAGCGACTTTTCCGCACTTGAGTTCGATTCTTGCGAATCTCGTTCTAAACTGCTGTTTCGAGTTTCCCGTAAGTCCGTTTAACTTTGTTAGAAGTGTTGTGAACTTCGGTTTGGTTATTTGATCACGTATCGTGATTTCCGGGTGTTTTGGGCCATTTTGTAATTTACCCAAAGTTATGGGTATTCGTATCTGTATTCGTTGTCTCGACTCCTTTCTCGGTCGCGTATGATTAATTATTGCATTACGCTTTCATTTCGGGTCGTTGATGTTGTCCGCGAACCTTTCGTCGTGTTCGTTCCGTACGTTTTCGGAAATCGAGTCGTCGAGCCCTGGTGGTCGGGCACTGGCCGGACGGTCGCGGGTTCTGGCCGGACGATGGCTGGCACTGACCGAGCAGGCACAGCAGGAACCGGCGTAGCGCACGCTACGGCCGGGACGCTGCGCGCGCTAGCTCGGCAGTGTAGCGCACGCTGTCGAGCCAGCCCGGCGTACGCTATCGGGCCTGGGCAGAGGGGTTCTGAGGTTCTGGAATCAGGTAGGATCGGCAGGTAGCGCACGCTACTGTCGGTCGTGGCGCACGCTAACCGGCAGGGGTAGCGCACGCTGTCGGCCGACTAGCGTACGTTACCGGGACGAGTTTGTTAGTCCAGAGGCTCTTTGGGCGAGTCGGCTAAGCGCGCAGCTTCCGGCCGTAGCGCACGCTAGCGGGAGTCGGGCGGACGAGTCATGGTCGCGGGGGTGGTCGGTGGTGCCGGGTCATGCGGGCCATGGCCGAGAGTCTTGGGCGATCTTGGCCGATAGCGCACGCTAGTCCGGGAAGGCTAGCGCACGCTAGTTCCGGCCCAGTATATAAATGACAGACCAGTGACTTTTTCATCCATTTTTCATTTCATTTCTCTTCGGTCCGCGGCTGGGGTTTTGGAGGAGACGAAACCATGTTGTTGAACAACAAATCCTTGAAGTTTTTGAGTTTATATCACCGATCAATCATCCTATAACATCCTTCGATCCAGCGAATCAAGGTTAGATCTTTAGAACCCTACTTTTGGGGAGATTTGGGGATTTTCGCGGTTTTGTCCGATTCATTCGGTTTTGCTGAGTAATTCATGATGAATATGATTAATCTTGTTGGTACTCTTAGTTTCCCTACGGATTCATGGTATATTTCGTGATTTTTACGAAATCGAGAGGGTTTGGTTGTGGTCCGCCCTCGTTGTCATTTTTATACGAATATACATGAATCGTAGGCGGGTTTCCGGGTGTTTTCCAATTCCGTATTCGTTTAGAATTGGTTGTGATTGTATTCTTCGAATCGTTAGGTTCGGTTTCGTTGGTTCCTAGCATTCGTCGGTGACTTTCCTTTCCGTTCGTTGCGTCGTCAACTATTCAAGGCAAGTATATATTTATGATTGTACGTTCTTGACTTTGAAAGTAAGAAACATTGATGGTATGATATGAACGAACCGTTTTTACGGCATTCATAGATATATTGATGGCATGATATGAACGAACCGTTTCTACGGCATTCATATATGTATTGTTGGCATGTAATGAACGAACCGTTTTGACGGCATTCCTACATGTAACGGCGTATGATATGAACGAACCGTTTCTACGGCATTCATATACGTCTTGATGTGGCACTATGAGATTTTAGTTATTCCGGAATACTAGTCTTGAATTGATGAATTGACGGTTACATTTACTTTATTGTCGAGAAGTATTATGTTGCATACTTGATATACTTGCACTAGCTATTCGACGGCTAACCCCTTTATGGGGGAAATACTTTTTATGTATTTCAGGTTCCAGGAGAGCGGACAGGCGGGTATCGGGTCGGCATGAAGATGATGGGCAAGTGTGATATTGTGTCTTGTCTCCGGTTATCTTTTTGGATTCCTCCATTCAGTGTTGTTGTACTGGAATGGATTTCACATACTCGAGTATTGTATTTCAGTTTCCTTGATGTTCCGGCCTGTGTTGCCGAGGTATTGATTTGTGCAGTGATGTATATGGTTTCATTGGTTATGGTTTTGAATACCATTTGTATCGTCTTTCTTTCCATTGTATGTAGACCTTCTCGGTCAAGTTTTATAGTCCCGCGTATGTTTAGCCTTGTGGGTCCCACGGCGGGGCTCACGGCGCTGTAATATACCCTGAATAACTTGGGGGTGTTACACATACAACGATTTCCATCATAAAGCAACACGCATACTAAAATCATAGCAACGACGGTATCGTTCAGCGATCTCAACGGCCCGAACGAGAACCAGCACATAATCACAAAACATCATGGAACAATCACACATATACACGAACGTACCAACCCAAGATTCAACAGCTCACACTCGTGTGAAACACGCAAATCACCACGCGGCGACAAACAGCAAATATCAGTTCCACCCCTCACAGAGGGCTAGTATAACAATTGCGTGGCAACGCCTCAACGTTCACGCCACCAATTCGATCATACTCGGGAGCTAACATCATAATGACAATGCGAACATCATACATACATTCCCAGAACACAGACGGGAATTGATAGGTTTTAGAAAAAAATGAAAACTACCTTTTGAAAATAATTTTGGAAACACCGATTGATCTTGAGTATCACCTTTCAAAAAGTACAAACGTGAAACATTGTTATCGAGACTTTGGAAAACCATTTCGCATTCGATAAAAATGAGGACACTTTTTCTTAGTGAAAAACTTTCAGAATATTCGACCCTCGGGTCTAAGTAAAAGTGTTTCTAAAACATTGAAAATGTCTCAAAACATTTTGGTCCTCGAGGTAGAAGAATTTTGAAACATATTGTGGCACCTTGGATGTACCACGAGAAAATAATTCATTTTAAAAGTACGTCTCGAAATTTATTTTCTAAGATACTCAAGGTTTTCAAAGATAATTCAATGGGCTAGAATGCCCAAAAATTTCAGGTAATTACACAGAACATTATAGCGCCGTGGGTCCCACGCCGGAACCCACCAGGCTAAAAACCATTTACAAAAACGCCAAAAAGGCCGATGACGGTAATATTTCAAAATCTCACAAAAGTCATTTACAAAATACTAAATACCGTCATAAGAATTTCGCCAAAACGATCAAGGCCATAATGCCAAAAACTCATTTAAGGGAATCGGTTTTCGAAATAAAACTCAGTCGGTAAAATACCGAAAGCCATTTTGAAAGAACTCACGCAGCGGATAAAATACAGTTCAAAAATACATTAGCAGCGACACCGCTCCTCATATAGACGAAATATGAGTCACATAAACGCAATCACGAAACCAAAAATCTGCATAAGGATTCGATCACTTAACACATAATCATACCAGTAACTCGTGCCACACGAGGCACAACACAAAGGAGGGAGACTTACGTCTACAGGTCGCATGAAGATGATGATCTACCCACGATACTAATCACGACAAACCAACTCAGACGACGCGTTGCGACACGACTCAGTCAGAAAAAATCTGACGAGACAAAAACTCAACAGACACCACTAAACCTAACAGCCTAGGTTTCCACAACCTAAGCTCTCATACCATTTATGTAACACCCCCAATCCGCTCAGGGATATTACACGCCGTAGAACCTTTCCTCAAGGATCTACCAGGCTGGTAACAACATCGAACATCTCAACAATGCCTTTAAGGCTAAAATGACTCAGTAGACCGATTTGGTCTTACAATAAATACATACAACTCAAACACATTACATGCCCACGCAGGGGTCGAATACAACACACTCCCGTACAACGGGAAAGAATACTGCAGCGGAATTAAAATGCAACTAAACCAATGACATCGTACGGATCCTCGTGTAATTAGTATCGTTCATCTTTCATCATCCTTCATGCCGACCCTGTGCTATGCTCCAAAACCTGAATGCAATACAGACATCCACCCCCCGAATACTCGGGGGTTAGCAAAACTCCACTGTTTTGCTAGTGCAAGTATAAAATACGAAAACAAGCCATACATATCATACTCCAAGGACTTACAAATCATAAACATACTTCCCGAGGTAATTCACTTGATCAAAACGGTTAAATCGAAAGATAGGGGTAAACCCGATATACATCTTGTAAAAACACTTTACGATCTCGGGAGTTTTGAAAACATTTGGGATTTTAAGAATTCTCAAACCTTTCGAAAACATTTAGGGACACAGCCCAAAAGTCATTTTCCCAAAACAAAGTTACGATAAAAACACACGGGGTCCATGACCCGATCATACCATAACAACCTGTCTCCACAGATTATTCGCGTCCTGTGCTAGCAAGCCACGGACCTCAGATGCTCCCATAGAACAAACCCGAGTGAATAACCCACAGGGAAACTAAATCAATTCACATGTCACCGTAACAACAGTCACGTGACTACAAGCACAGATACGCACTTAACCAAACCACAACCATAAGTTATCCCGGCATCGCACTAACAAGCTACGAACCTCGGAGTCCCCGCAAGACATACCCGATGATAACCCCATTAGTTATCTCGGCATTGGGCTAACAAGCCACGAACCTCGGAGTCCCCGCAAGACATACCCGGTGGATAACCCTACGGCCACGCCCGATCCATACTAGCAAGTATGGATCCCGAAGATTCAACAATCCTACCCGGAGGCACATCACATACATCAAGCACACAACAACAATCACTTATCAAACCAAACAACATTAAGCATCACAACCTCCTTTCAAAGGAGTAACAACCAATATCACTCGTCACGTATTCACCGGACAAACACACATAACAACACGTAATCTTGGGTAAATGATTACGGTTTAATACATTCACTAAATGTGATCACAACATCTTTCAACATACGAAACTAACACACATAATCCGAGAACACATCCATTCACGATGTATACGAATTATTGTTGAAAGACAATATTTATCGAGAACATACCGATCCTTTTTAACGTTCATTAAACATTGGATTTCGCATAAAATCATTTACCAACAATTATGCCTACGAAACATGAAACGTATGGACAAGATACTTGCCTCGATACCACGAGCAACCGAACAACGAACGGACACGGTCGGATAGTTCTCGAGCTTCCAAAAACGACCAAAGATTCGGCAATCCCACGAATGCTACGAAAATAACATCACCACGAATCAATAACACTAATCGAAATCCGAAACGATCCTAAAAACAACAAGGATCTAAGTGTTCTCAAAGAAATCAAGAATCGTTGATCCGGGAGATAAAAATCGATGAACGGTTAACAAAATCTGAAGATTACGGTTAAGACAAACAAGAATACACAACCGATCGGATGAGATCGCTTAAGAATCACAAATCCAAGGAAAAACCCCAAATTCAAGAAACTAGCGTTTTAAGAAGAAATTACCTTGATTTGGACCAAGAAGACGATTAGATGTTGTTAAACACTTATAAATCCGCTCGAAGATGAAGCTCGAAGAAGAAGATCGCTCAAAATCGCCTCTGGAGCTCACTCCCGTCGGAAGGGATGAAGAAAAGTGAGAAATGACGAAGTGAAGCCTTCATCCCGATTTATATCTTTGGGCCATTAGCGTGCGCTAACCAGAGAGTATTAGCGCGCGCTAACGAGGTCAACGCCCAGAATTTACCGAATAACACTGTTAGCGTGCGCTAGACCCATGAGCGTAGCGCGCGCTAACGGGTCACGAAACCAGTCCAGTGGCCCCTGGATAGAACTGCACCTACCGGGTAGCGTGCGCTAGAAAGAAGAAAGAGCATGCGCTAAGCAGTCGATAGCGTGCGCTAGCTATCGACCTTAGCGTGCGCTAACAAAGCCCCAGTCCCAGTCCAGTAGCTCCTGGACTGCCTCTGGACTGCCAGTTAGCATGCGCTACACATTCAGTAGCGTGCGCTAACCACAACGCCGTAGCGTGCGCTATGCCACAAGCATTAGCGTGCGCTACACCACAAAATCCCAGAAACTCATATAGTGATCCGAAACGCCTCCAAACACATGTCCCAACAAGGCACACCTAAACATGGCACAAAATTCCAACAATGAGGACAATAACAATCCGATAAAACCCCAAAAACTCAACGAATCCAGAACAAAAATCTCAGGCATTACACTTGAAAGCATAAAAAATTCTGAAACACAATAGTATGATATAGCATCGAGTTAGCTTTCTAATTATTCAAACGATGAGTTAATTTGAGTCTGGATGAGTAAGTTATGACCAAAATGGCAAAACCTATACTGTTTGTATTTGGAGAGAATATTACATACGTTATGAGTTAAGTTACATACGTTAACATGCCTGGACGTATAAATATGTTCAACAATCGGGAATTTCACTTCCCAACACTTTCTACCCGATCCCCTTTCACCCCAAGGCTCCCAAACTCGATTTTTAACCCTCAAATCTCAGATTTTGAGTTGGTTTATCAAGTGATTACATCTAGAAAAGTTTGGAACAAGGATTCTAACATCGTTCTTGATTCTTTTGCCGGATTGAGGTAATTGGTTTGAATTTCCACATTTTTGAATGTTTGAAGAATCTTGGTATATTGGGGTTGTTTAGTTCGTATCGATGGCTATAATCGTATAACGATGAAGGATATATAGTTGTGATGGCATTCTTCGTGTTCTTGATGTGGTTGGTGTTTATTAATTGATGATTCGAATATATCTTTGAACTATGCCTTCAAGGTGTTTGATTAAAGATTTGAGAGAGATATTGATTGGAATATTTTGGTTAAGTTGATATTTGGTTTATTGAATTGATATATGGGTTTTGCGAAATTGTGGGAAAATTGGAAAGAAGTGCAGGTTGACTAAATCGTAGGATTATTCTTGTTAATTGGTCGTAGTAATTCGGACGTTGTTGTTTGAATTCGGTATTGATATATTCGAGGATACTGATTTCATGTATTGATATTGTTTAGGTCGTGATTGAAGAACTTCCAAGTTGGAGTACTTGTGTACCCAGATTGACTCGTTGACGTATCCGTATTTGAGGCAAGTTATTACTTGTTCAGTTATAATGTTTCGATAAGTAATTTTATTTGTATTTCATAAGTATTTCGTGTTGTATTGCATAATGATGAATGAACACTACACCATATATGGCCTATTGCAAGCCTAAAAAAGTGTATTGTTAGACCCCATATGTGTTACATTAGAGTTTTATGTAACATTTTAGCCAAAATTCGGCGTTGCATTTGCGGCCGTTGCCTATGACCCATATAGCAACGTTTTATGTACTTATTGCAACATTTGTTAAGTATTACAATAGCGCCTTTATTGCAACAATTTAGTCTGTTTCAGTAACACTCTTAAGGTGTTGCAATAGACTAATGCAACACTTGCTTGCAACATTTATTGAGTTAAAATGTTACAAAGTCAATTTATTGCAACATTTTGATGCTTGTTGCAATGTTTTTGGTTTTTTAGCAACATTTATTTGCAATATTTTTATCTCTATTGTAATGTTTTAGACTTTATTGGCAACACTTATTTGCAACACTTTTTATTAATCCAAATTGCAAGGTTCTATTTGAAATTTCAATATACCATGCACAAAAGCATACCAAACCAGAAATCATATTTCAAATTTCCCAAATAGCAAATCCAACAAAACATATGTCAATAAAGCCCAAACATAGTCATCTTTTATCACAATGTCATCTTACATCTAGTACTTAAGTCTAAAGTCGAAACATACATGTGCACTTACACCACAATTCTACATTAAACATAGTCTTTCATATCAAAATGCGAACCTACTACCAAAAGTATGAATATAAGTAGTTAAGTACTGATCATCAATCATCACTTTCGTCGTCCTGGTGATCATTGTCATCCTCGCGATGATCGTCATCCTCATCACTTTCCTCACTTTCATCACCACCAGATGCAATTCAGCCATGATTTCCTCCCTTATAGTCTTTTTCAAATCATCAATATCAGTAGCTGCAGTACCGGAACTAAAAAGTTTTGGCTGCTGATATTCATTATTTTTCTGCATTTTCCAGATCTACTTAGAAGCCAATTCGGCCCATGGCTTAGTTTTTTTACTTGCTCCCCACTGTCATATTCAGCAAAAATTGTAGTCTACAAATAAACATGATTAAACAAAAATACAAATACATTAAAAATGAAAGCCTACCTTTAAAGAAAAAATTACAGAAACTTGAAAAGTTGAAAGGACTAAAATAATTAAATGATTGCATCATTACCTTGTATTCATGTCCTGGTTTTCGTTTATGGGTTTTCACATAAATATCGTTTTTCGGAGCTAGTTTTTGAGGTTCGATATTCTTTTCTGCTTTCTGCCAAGATAATGCAAGGAATAAAATAATATTAAAACTATATAATGCAAGAAAATATCAAAGTGGGGATTTCATAAACACATAGAAGGTTGTGCTGTGCTGAAAACATCCACATGCCAGGTGCTGAGAGAGAGAGAGAGAGAGAGAGAGAGAGAGAGAGAGAGAGAGAGAGAGAGAGAGAGAGAGAGAGAGAGAGAGAGAGAGAGAGAGAGAGAGAGAGAGAGAGACCTCAGTGGCGTCACGGCAAAGTGCCAACATGCCTGCTTCGACACAAACAGCTTTAAGTTGTGCCCCATTGAAGTCATCTGTTGAGCGAGGAAGCTCCTCGAAGTTGACATCTGGATGAACATTCATCTTTCGGTAGTGAATCTACAATAAAAAAATTAGTGCTCATTTCCAAGGTAAAACTTGACTTCAACAACCAGCAAGAAAAACTAAATATACAAACTGAAAAGGGATCATTACAAAAAATTACCCTTGAGGTTTGGCCAAATTACACCAAAAAAAGAAACAGTAACTTTGAAAATTACAAAAACCACCCTTCAGTTTACACCCAACTGTTCTTAACATTTCAAAAATCAAATGAAGGGTTGTGACTAAATGTAACATTTTGAAAGGTTGAGGAGTTTAATTGTAATTTTTTTTGATAACATCAACAAATTCTATCAGGTCAAGGTCAAGGTCAAGATAACAGTTGGACCAGAATGTAAATGGAAACGAACCTCAAGGGTGCTTTTTGTATTTTCAAAGTCAGCACATTCAATTTTTTTAATAATTACAATAAATCCCCAGTGATAATTTTATATTTTGTAGTTATCCCAGCTGAAAATTCAAAAAGTATGTAAGGCCCTGTTCTTTTGAACTTATTTTTCAGTTTTTCAGTTCAGTTCAGTTCAGCTCAGTTCAGTCCAGCTCTTCTTCTTATTATTATTATTAATCTTAATTATTATTATTGTTATTATTACTAATAATATTACTATTATTGTTGTTGTTGATTACTATTATTATTATTATTATTTACCTTTAATATATATTTCAGTTCAGTTCAGTTCAGTTCAGATTCATTCAGTCCAAAAGAACAGAGCCTAAGTTTACCTGCAAAATTCGAGCTTTAGCTTCCTGAGTAGGATGGGGAAATCCAATTTTGCGATCCATCCAACCAGCGCGCATTAATGCAGGGTCTAAGATATCAGCTAGGTTTGTTGCTGCAATAACCTGAACATAGAAAAACAGGACTCGAACACCTCAGAAATCCAAACAACACATAATGCAGCTAAAACATTTGAAACTAAATGGAGCCTTGTTCCTGGTGTGGAACCAAAGGCATTGTAAAGACACGCATATAGTGCAATTGCCAGAAAAGGCCAAAACATAAAGTTACATGAACTATATACAACATGCAACCCGCGAATAAGGTCATAACAACTCAAGATAACATAGAAGGGTCTCATGATGCAAAAGTACCATAAAAAAGATGCAGTTAGTGAAGCAGATACAAACCTTGATTCTCTCATCACTGCTAAAACCATTAAGCTTATTAAGTAGTTCTAACATAGTCCGTTTCACCTCTCTATCCCCACTAACTTCACTGCATGCAAGAAAACATTATTGCCTAGGCTATCATCATAAGCATGGCATCATAGTTCTCGATATACATATATATATATATATATGTGTGTGTGTGTGTGTGTATATTGGCTTGCAAGTTATGCTATCCGAATCCTCAGGTAGCAGAACACGTATTTTCTCATACAAAAATCAATTGAACTGCAGTTGGAAAGTACTGCGCACCTATCAAAACGTTTTGTGCCAATTGCATCAATTTCATCAATAAAAATGATGCAAGGAGATTTTTCTTTGGCAAGTTGAAAGGCATCACAAACAAGTTTCGCTCCATCACCAAAGAACATCTAATACACAATAACTTTAAATCGTTAGCATGAGAAAATAACAGTTGAAAGAAACTTTAGTAAAGCAACTAAAGAAACCCTATATAGCCGATAAATCTATCATTTTACATGCTTATGTCAGACCAATATCAAAATGAGATAAGCATCACAAGGATAATAATATTCCTAAGAACTTGAACAGGAAAAAGTATGGGTCACGGAATTGGGATCATCCAAAGATGAGAGACATAATATAATTAAAGTATATATTCACTCCAATAAAATTTGGAATTCAGTTTGATTTTTGGGTGGTTGTAACTAATTATTCCCTCTCTTTCTCTTTCGCCTGACAGGTATCTACTATCTTTGGCCATCTTCACTCTCTTAAGATTTCTCTTATTCATCATTATTGAATCATATCCCCTTTATATCATTATCCCCCATCTACAGTATGCCATATGGAACTACTACATTATATAGTTTAAACCAGTAAATAACTCAGCACATTGACCGAAAAAGATTACAAAGGCTAGACACTTGGTTGATCAACGCCTGATTCTCAGACAAGCACCCAATTCAACAATAATAATTAGCTGTAAATATACGAAGTCAAGTCCGGTGCTCTATTGTTTAGAAAATCAAATAATCTATACTTACAACGGTATTATATACAATAACAAAAAATATTCGGACCATTATATGCATAGGTGATTGAAGACAAGATCATCACATTTCACCAGCTAAGGAAGGAAAAATATCCGAACCATTAAGAAGAGCCAAAAGAAATTCAAAATATCACACCTGTACAAGCTGTGGACCTGCTAGCTACAGAAAAGTAGCATTTTGCCCGCACATGCACGGGCCATTAAGATTTTCCCTATCCCAGGAGGACCATATAAGAGGACTCCCTTTGGTGTACGAACTCCTAGTTTCTGAAATCTATCTTGGTGTGTCATAGGTAATACAATTGCCTCAACCAATTCTTGAATCTGCATAAATCATAACATAGTAGCAGAAAAAAGTATATATATATATATATATATATATATATATATTAGAGAAAATTGACTATCTTTTTATTAACAGATATAAAGAAGATTAACTTGGCTGTTTCTCCAGGCCTCTAATATCATTGTAGTCTTCAGTTGGTTTCTCATCAACCTCCGTAGCCTTGACACGAGAGTCATACTCAGGTGGCAAAGTATCTAAGATCAGATAACTGTCCTTGTTTACTACAACAAGATCACCAGGCTTCAATTGATCAGGATAGACTAGACCTACTACAGGCAGGAAAATTGTATGTCATTGACACAAACTATTAGTGATTCCCTTTAGAAAGTGGAGCAATATTCACAGATTCCACGAGCAAAACTAGAGTACCGGGGCTAGACATCGTCAGGAAACAAAAAAACTAGATCAATATTACATATCAGACATCCACTTTGTAGAGTCAGGAGAATAAAATTGCTTAGTAACCTTCCACACCACCAAATTATTAATACAGGATAAAGTAGAGATACAAAAATATTTTACGTAAATTCAGTATAATTATCAAGAAATAGAAGTCAGAAGGAATCAAGACAGGGCACATTAATTAACATGTTGTTGTTACTAAAAATTCAATATATTATAGCACATTATTACATACAAGAACAGAGCACAAACACAAAATTACAGAGACAATATAAAACTAACACAAAATTAACACAAAATATTCACAAAATTAACACACAATTCCACTAATCAACAGAAAATATTTCCACTAATCAACACCAAATTACGACAAAATTAGCACAAAATACAATAATATTAACATAAAATTCCCACAAAATCCTACTACACAAAATCCTACTAAATAACAACGAGTCAGGCATGAAAGCCAAGTGAAGTGACCAGAGGTTTAGGGTGCGGTGCCAATTCTTAAGAGTAGTGTGAGGCAGTGAGCTAGCCCGCTAAAGGTGATTGCTGCCTTGCACTTCCAACCGGAAGATAATATGCCAGGGTCAAATAACTTAAAAAACCCGATTATTTGCATAGATCTGCTAAAAAGACGATTTGAGATCGGAAAGGGCGGCTACCTTGTTCTCCTTTGTTGGAAGAATACTTGTTCCTTGTTCTTGTAGCTTCTCCCAGCCCGTACTCCAAAAAGATAGGTCTTCTACTTCGGAGTTCTTCCTCTTTTCCCAGCGGGTCTGCTTCGGCCTGTCCTCCTGCAAGTTTTCTAATCTATTTGCTAATAAAAGTATTTGCAAGTTTTTGCTGCAAATACACCCTTATTTTCGGAATATTGAGCAATACACCCTTAGTTTTGTGTAATAAAAGTTTTGGTCCCAAAATATTTGCTGCTAATTTTTGCCCGCCACTCAAATTAAACTCCCGCCTGCAAATTTGGCTCACATTGACTAAAATTGTTATGTGTATTGTAACACTTTTGTAAAGTATTGCAATAGTTCTAAAATTTTCAAAATGATTCTTAGGCTTGCAGCACTTTCCTATTTTATACAACACTTTTCGGAAATATTGCAATAAATTAGCAAATTTCTTATCTATAGCAACATTTTATGCAACACAAATATGTAATGGGCTTGCAATAGGCCATATATGGTGTAGTGGAATAAGTGAAGTTCTATGAGGATTGTAGTATATAGTTGGTGTTGATGAGATTTTGGATATACTTGGTCGGTGGTATACATTTGGAAGGGATGCGTATTGAGGTATGTTTTTGCGATTTATTATTGTTTGTGGTATTCAGGTTATGTTGTTGGCTTGGGTATGGATTTATAGAACTAATAGTCATGAAATCGTGATGATATGGAGTTGGTATGTGTTTATTGAGGAGGCTAAATCTAGCAAGTACTTTAATTATATGTTTTATAGTTCCTTACATTGGAAGTCTTGTATTCTTTTGAATGAGAGTGTATACGTTCACTCTGGGAGTATCCGACGGGGCTCGGAGGGATCCACGCATGGTTGGATCCGCGAACATTGGGGTTAACCACTCCTGGAGCGTCCGACGTGGCCTCGGAGGGATTCGTGCATGGTCGGGCCAACGGTTAATCATGAGCATTTTTGTAAATTGGTGATATATCCGGAATATCACAATGTTTGACTGTCCATAATGTTTGGAATATAATACACATTTTTCAAAGGTACTTGGCTAGAATGGCATTGAAATAAAAAGGTATTTTGGATTATTTTATTGATGGCTTGAGTATGGACTTCGGATCGAGGTACGTTTCAATAGTAATTGTACATGGATATCATGTATGATGAAGTATCAGTATTTGAGTATTGTACCGTAGTGATGTGATGTTGAGATAATATCCGATATATTGGCGAGAATCGAATTGCCGTTGGATTAGCAAGAGGTGGTAGGATTATATATTTTGGGGTTATCATTTTCATTATGCATAACATATAAATATTTATGTTTATGTAATTATGATTATTTGTTGGGCATTATGGCTGACCCATCGTGGGACCTATTTTTCAGGCATTGGTGATCTCGTTAGCAATAAAGTCGTGAAGAGACGGGGATCTCGGATGATACGGCTATGACATGTATTGGGAATCGTGTACTTTGGCTGTTAATTATGTTCCGCTGCAAATGTATTTTTTTACTATGTTTATATCTGCTGTATGTATAAGTTTAAAATGGCCTTTTGGTATTTGCAAACTTGGGTTTATTTTGTAAAACCGATTCCCTAAACTATTTTCTTGGTATATGTGAGCGGTGGTTTAACGAACATTTCGAAGTTGTCGAGTTTTGGCATTTTGGTCTTAAAGTTTTAAATGGGATTTTTATGACGGTATTTGAAAAATAGATTTTTAGAGAGGATTTGAGTAATTGAAAGATATTACCGTCATCGGACTTTTTGGCGTATTTGAAAGGATTACTGGGGCCCACGGCATTGTAGTATCCCCGGATGGTTTTGGGGGTGTTACAGAAGATGGTATCAGAGCTTGGGTTTTGTGAAACCCGGGCATGTGTGTTATGTGGCTCTACTAGTACGGTAGTAGCGTGGCTTTTGAAAATGATTTTTCTGACTTTTGAGTCAAACCAATTTTTGGAGGTTCCAAAAATTTTGAGATATTTTTATATTGCTAATTGCGATATTGGTGTATGTTGGTGTGTGTTGAGACTTCGTATGGGAGTCGTATGCTAGTATCACGGGAGATCATCAGCTTCACGCATCTGTAAGTATATTGTTTTGGTTATTCGCTTGTGGTGACGATTGATTGCTTCCGTGATGAGTTTGGAAATTTTGGTTGAGCTGTTGTTTGTCACAGGATTGCAAATTTTGAGGATGAAACTTATTTTAAGGGGGTGGTATGTAATATCCTGGAATTTCAGTATAAATTTTTCGCATTATTTTATCTGAGATATATTGGATCCATGGTGTCTATACAGTATGGATAAAATAGTTGAGAACTGAGACAATTGCGTTGGTATAATTGTTGTACTTAGTCGACAATTGCATTTGAGGATATTGTGTATCAGGTGTATTGTATGAGAATGTTATTGGGATGAGTATGTATATTCAGTATGCCTTGTATACGTGTTCGGTATATTGAGACGACAGGCAGGAACAGTTGTAAATGGTTAAGTATAGAATCCATAACGTATGTTAAGTATAGAAGCTTACGTACGTTAAGATACAAGCGTAACGTACGTTACGTAGAGTACATAACGTACGTTATGTGGAGAATCGGGATATGAGCTATGATCGACGAGTGGTCCCGGTGTCGGCAACTTTCGGCGTGGATATGGATAGGAGAGGCAACAGAGGAGTTAACGTACGCTATGCGTATCGTATTACGTACGTTAAACGAGTATGTTACTATAGCAAGTCAATGTCGGTATTATGTACGCTATGGCATAGGCTTTACGTACGTAAAACATGGTACGAATTGAGGCAGCGGCCTCTGGATTGGTATTACGTACGCTATCAAGGTCGGGTAACGTCCGTAAGACTCGTTACGTATGTTAAAGTGGGTCAGTTAACGTACATAACGACTGAAGTTATTATAAATGTGAGACCTCCGTGGCTTTTGCATTTTGAGAAGTTTCACTTCGTTTCTTCATCCTTCAACCATCCGAGGCTGATTTTGGTTCTTCTAAATCGATTATAGCTTGAGGACAAGGATTTGGAGCTTGAGATATGGAGTTATTGTTGGTTCTTATGGTGTTCGATTGTGTTGTTCATCTTCAAGAGGTATGTTGGATAATCCCTCTTTTTAACTTCGGATTCTTGATGTTGTTGATGTTTCCTTCGTATGATGATAGATTACGGAAGTATTGTTAATATTATTGGGGTTTCATGGAGTTCGTGTTGAGAAAATGATGATATGTTGATATATGTTGGACTATGAGTTAAGATGGTGGTTTAGATGTTAAAACACATATTGGATTATGTTGTTTTGATGAATATGAACAAAGTAATGTTAACTGAAGGCGGTCATGGATTAACTCATGTTCTAAATTCTTGGTGTATATGACATGATTAAGATGATTATATGTTTAAGTGTTAGAGGAAATAAGATTTGGATATTTTTTGGAAAGTCTCGTGTATAAGGTTCGACTTTGAAAAATTACGATGGATTCTTGAAAACTTAAAATTTTTTGAAACATTACATTATGATAGAGCATCGAGTTAGCTTTCTAATAGTTCAAACGGTGAGTTAATCGGAGTCCGTATGAGTGAGTTATGACCAGAATGGCAAAACCTATATTGTCTGTATTTGGAGAATATATTACGTACGTTATGAGTTAAGTTACGTACGTTAACATGCCTGGACGTATAAATATGTTCAACAATAGGGAATTTCACTTCCCAACCCTTCCTACCTGGTCCCCTTTCACCCCAAGGCACCCAAACTCAATTTTTAACCCCCACATCTCAGATTTTGAGTTGGTTTATCAAGTATTTACATCTAGAAAAGTTTGGAACAAGGATTCTAACATCGTTCTTGATTTTTTTGACGGATTGAGGTAATTGGTTTGAATTTCCATATTTTTGAATGTTTGAAGAATCTTGGTATATTGGGGTTGTTTAGTTCGTATCGATGGCTAGAATCATATAACGATGAAGGATATATATGGTTGTGATGGCGTTCTTCGTGTTCTTGATGTGGTTGGTGTTTATTAATTGATGATTCGAATATATCTTTGAATTATGCCTTCAAGGTGTTTGATTAAATATTTGAGAGAGATATTGATTGCAATATTTTGGTTAAGTTTGTATATTCGGTTTATTGAATTGATATATGGATTTTGCGAAATTGTGGGCAAATTGGAAAGAAGTGCAGGTTGAATAAATCGTGAGATTATTCTTGTTAATTGGTCGTAGTAATCCGGATGTTGTTGTTTGAATTCGGTATTGATATATTCAAGGATACTGAGTTCATGTTTATTGATATTTGGATAGATTGATATTGTTTAGGTCGTGATTGAAGAACTACCAAGTTGGAGTACTTGTGTACCCGAATTGACTTGTTGACATATCTGTATTTGAGGCAAGTTATTACTTGTTCAGTTATAGTGTTTCGATAAGTAATTTCATTTGTATTTCATAAGTATTTCGTGTTGTATTGCATAATGATGAATGAATAAGTGAAGTTCTGTGAGGATTGTAGTATAGAGTTGGTGTTGATGAGATTTTGGATATACTTAGTCGATGGTATACATTTGGAAGGGATGCATATTGAGGTATGTTTTTGCGATTTAGTATTGTTTGTGGTATTCGGGTTATATTGTTGGCTTGGGTATGGATTTATAGAGCTAATAGCAATGAAATCGTGATGATATGGAGTTGGTATGTGTTGATTGAGGAGGCTAAATATAGAAAGTACTTTGATTATATGTTTTATAGTTCCTTGCATTCTTTTGAGTGACAGTGCATACGTTCACTCTGGGAGAGTCCGACGGGGCCTCGAAGGGATCCACGCATGGTTGGGTCCGCGAACATTGGGGTTAACCACTCCGGGAGGGTCCGACGGGGCCTCGGAGGGATTCGCGCATGGTCGCGTCCACGGTTAATCATTGTAATATCCTGAAATTCTACTATAGTTGTTTAATTTTATTCTATCCAAGTTATACTGCACAGTGTGGAATGTGTACAGTAGGGATAAAATAATTGAAGGACTGAGACATCTGTATTGGTAGTATTGTCATACTTGGTCAATAATTGCATTTGAAGTTATGGCGTGTCAAGCGTATTGTATTGGAAGGGATATATGTATTCAGTATGTCGTGTGTATGTATCTAGTATATCGAGACGACGGATGAGAACAGTTGGAATTGGTTAAGTATAGCCTGATTAGCGCATGCTAATATTCAAGCATATCGCCCGCTATTGTGCAGGCTTAACGCATGCTAAAGGCGAAGGATAGCGGACACTAGTGCAGAACATATCAGAAGGAATCTACGTGTGGACCCGGCTACTTTCGGCGCATATTCCGATAAGGACAACGGATGTTTGCTATGAAGACTTAGCGCACGTTAAGCATGGGATTAACGCATACTAATTGTAGATCGGTCAAAGGGAATCTCGGCTTTGTCAGGTGCTTTCGGCGTGTGGACCCATCTTCGGAGTAGGTGCAGACAAACAAGTCAACTACGAGTAGCGCACGCTAAGGTCGGAGACTTGCGTACGCTAAACAGAGTATTTGCATATGTTATTGCATGGGCATTGCGTACGCAAATCATTGTGCGAAGTAGGCAGTAGCCTCTGGACTACGATATCGCACGCTAACAAAGTCAGTTAGTGCACGCTATTAACGCACACTACTTTGTGAGAGTGGCGCATGCTAGTAAGGTGCAATATATATATGTGCAGTTGGGCACTATTCTTCATTTCGTCCATTTCTTCCTTTCAACCAATAGAGAGAGTTCCTGGAGGATATTTTGAGGTTCCAAACACTTAAGTATTTGTAGAGTTGATCATCCTTAACGTTATTGAGCTTAGAAGTAACTGGAAACGGAATCAACCTTGAGAATCAACCCATTTCTTTGAAGAGGTAATTAATATTCACTTTGGATTTTGTTTTGGATTGAATATTGATGTTCTTGAGTTGATGATTATCATATAAACAAGTTGATAAGCATGATTATGAGATGGATTATCGGATTATGATGATGTTGTTGTTGATATATGGATATTGATATGATTCTTGTGGTTTGAATTGTGTTGTTCGTCTTCTTGAGATAAGCTGGTTAATCCTTCTCCTCATTTCCGTATGTTGATGTTATTGTTGATGATTACACCCTGTAATGATAGATTATGGAAGTGTTGTTATGGTTCTTGGTGTTTCATGGAGTTTGGGTTGAGGAAGATGATATATATATATATATATATATATATATATATATCTGGAATTATGTTGTTTTGTTATGAACATGATTATGGAATCATGGTGTTCTTGGTGTTCTTGGTATATATCACATCATGGAAGAATATGTGATAAGATATGAATGGTTTTGGATATAAACTTGGATTTGATGATTAGAACTAATATTATGTTAATTGTAGTGGTCGATTTCGTATGTTCTTGATAAGATAGGGATCATGATGATGAGATTGAATTTGGAAAGGTTATGATTGATCTTGGAGTATGATTTTCTTTACATTCATATTCGTAATCGTAAGGTGTTTATCGGTGCCTATAATACATGCAACTGCATGACGTTAGCGCACGCTATGTAATGTGACTAGCGTATGCTAAGTCAACAGATAGCGTACGTATATCGTATTGTGGTTATGGATTCATAAGTGTTTGAGTTGGATTGTTCAGACTGTGTTCCATAGAGATATTGTAGAACCGCTGGGTTTGTTGATTGGTTATGTCGGTTGTTGATTGTTATCGGATTTTGGTTTATTGATTATTAAAATAGGTTGTGAGGATTGATTGTTGATTAGAATAATATGTTGCGTCGAGTTCGAGGATGTTCATGAATTACTATGGTTAGATCCGAGGAGCTTGTAGACAAGGGCAAGAAAATTGGTAACGACTTCATTATCATCGTATCGATATCAAGGCAAGTTATTACTTGTTCAGTTTATAATACTTAATAAATGGTTTCAGTCTCATTTCGGTTATAATGCATAGAGCAATGATTATTGTTGTGAACTCTGGATATTTAGATTGTATGTTGTTTTCCGATTTTTAGGAGTTAAATCATAATGTATCTGATTTCCGTTCGTTATTGGTATATTTGGATATCGAGGATATATTGTGGTAACTGTGAGGATATGAGTTATCTACAGTCCGTGGTACTATTGGATCATAGAATATTGAGGGAATTACCAGTGATGGTTTTGACATCGAGATTGCTCTCGAAGGACTCAAGGCAAGTACTCTGGTCATTTTTGTCACCTTGTGTCGATCATGTTGTGAAACATTCATGTATTGTTGTTGTCATGCATTTGTGTATTGTTGTTATTATGCAGTTGTGCATTATTGTCATATGTCCACCATTCGTTGATCCGACGGGATCATCATGGGAATCTATAGTTGTGTGCGTTGGATCGTCGGACAGATATTTCCACCATGCGTTAGTCCGACGGGATCATCATGGGAATCTATATTGTGTGTGCTGTATCGTTGGATTACCATGTGTTGTTGTTGTGCATATGTATATTATTGGTTATCCACCTCGTGTTGATCTAACAGGGTCATCTTGGGATCTATGCTGTGTGCGCTGGATCATCGGATTTCCATTGAGTATACATTGTTGTTATTGTTGTGGGCATATTCATGTCGTCATGTGAGTATGCATTTGTAAGTCTTGTGTTAGGACCATATCCGTATGTTGTATTGATCTGATCTCGGATTAGACTGACGTAATTCATCATGGCATTGCGTATCCTGAGGTATGTTCCGTATTTCCTTTTTGGTATTTGTCTTTGATGGACAATCGATTTTCATGTTGAGATTTGATAATGATATCTGATGGATCGAATTGGTCAGAGTTGGTGTATTTCGTATCAGTGAGTTATGATGTTTTGAGAACCTTGGGTATTGTTTGAGGTACAGTACAGATGTTTGGGTATGAGTTTATTGTGCTGTTGAGGATATGAGATGTGAATTTTGGTAAGGATGATCACGAGTTGGTAAAGTTATGGCGGTAAGATTACATTGGTAGTATCCTTACTTAGTATTTTCATTGATATGTAATTATTGACGCGATGTGATCGTTATCATTGTTGGATATTATGTCTGACCCCGTTGTGGGCTTTGTTTTTAGATTCTTGGGATATCGAGCTTGTAGCGGTCGTGAAGAGATGAGCTTCCCGGAGGATACTGGTTGTGGCGTGTGTTTGTGAATTGAGTACTTTGACTAATTGTCCTTTTCCGCTGCAATAGTATTTCTTAGTCAATTGTTAAATCAGCTGCGAGTATGTTTCAAATTGGATTGCTAGTATTTTGAGAACTTGGGTTTATTTTGGAAAATCGTTTTCTAAACTATTTTGTTGGTATGTGTAAGCGATGGCTTAACATATGCTTTTAAATTGTTGAGTTTTGGCATTTCGGGCCTTGTAGTTTCAAATGAGATTTTACGACGGTTTTGATAAATGGATTTTATAAAGTCTTCGAATATTTTTAAAGATATTACTGTCATCGCCGCTTAGGCGTATTTGAGATGTTTGTAAAAATATCTTTTAGCCTTGTGGGTTCCGTTTCGGGGCCCACGGCGCTGTAATATTTCCGGATGGCTTTGGGGGTGTAACAATCATGAGAATTTTTGTAACTTGGTGATATGTCCGGAATATCACAATGTTTGATTCTCCATAATTTTTGGAATAAAATACATATTTTTCAAAGGTACTTGGCTAGAATGGCATTGAAATAATAAGGTATTTTGGATTATTTTATTGATGGCTTGAGTATGGACTTTGGATCGAGGTATGTTTCAACAGTAATTGTACATGGAGATCATGTATGAGGAAGGATCAGTATTTAAGTATTGTATCGTAGTGATGTGATGTTGAGATAATATTCGATAAATTGGCGAGAATCGAATTGCCGTTGGATTACCAAGAGGTGGTAACATTATATTTTTGGGGTTATCATTTTCATGATGCATAACATGTGAATATTTATGTTTATATAATTGCGGTTATTTGTTGGGCATTATGGCTGACCCCATCGTGGGACCTATTTTTCAGGGATTGGTGATCTCGTTAGCAACAGTCGTGAAGAGACGAGGATCCCGGATGATACTGGCTATATCATGTATTTGGGAATCGTGTACTTTGACTGTTACTTATGTTCCGCTGCAAATGTATTTTTTTTACTATGTTTATATCTGTTGTATGTATAAGTTTAAAATGGCCTTTTGGTATTTTGCAAACTTGGGTTTATTTCGTAAAACCGATTCCCTAAACTATTTTGTTGGTATATGTAAGCGGTGGTTTAACGAATATTTTGTAGTTGTCGATTTTTTTGTATTTTGGCCTTGAAGTTTTAAATGGGATTTTTATGACGGTATTGGAAAAATAGATTTTTGGAGAGTACTTGAGTAATTGAAAGATATTACCGTCATCGGCCTTTTGGGCGTATTTGAAAGGATTACGGAAATGATTTTTAGCCTAGTGGGTTCCGACGAGGGGCCCACGGCGCGGTAGTATCCCGGATGGTTTTGGGGGTGTTACAAGAAAGCAGTCAATGAGGAGAAAAGAAGAGTAGCGGCGGGTGAAGGAAATGTAGAGAGACAGAGAGAGAGAGAGATGGCCAAGACTGTAGGATTTTAACTCAATTTTCTATTTTTTTTTCTTTTTAATAAGGCCCTAGGACGTTGCACAACCTGCCCGTAGGAAAGGCGGGCCTGTGTATACTCTACGAATATGATTGTAAGCCTAGCGAGCTATATGAGAACCAGGTCATAATTTCATAATAGAGAAACTCACAGTGCTCTGTTACATGACTTGATCGAGCATATATGGCAAAAATTCGGTGATCCTAACTGATTACTTAGTGTTGATTTTTTATTTTCATTTTTTATTAGTTTGTTATCTTTTTTAGTATATACAATTTTTTAATGATTTAATTTAAGTTTAATATTAAAATAATTATTATAATTAAAAATAATAGAAAAATAGTTTTATATAATGTTGTGGTTGGGTGGTTGAATGATAGAAATGGTCATTGATAAACTACTAAAAATAGAGGTGGTTGGATTGGGATGAATATTGATGATATGAAAGAAAGAGGAATTAATTAAATATTAAAGTGGTTTGATGGTTGGGTGATTTGGGCGATTGTTGATAAACATAGTGTTAGTACTTTCTTTTCTCATGAAATTAATAGGGGTATAAATTAATGTAAACGAACTAAACATATACTTGTTTAAATTTCTTTGAAATTTTATCAATTTTAAATGGTATATTTGAGCTTGATTTGATTAGTAATCGATCCGAGCTCGAAAAACTTAAGTCCAGCCAAACACGAATTGCAGTCGTGTAGTTATATGTTTTATATGCATTTATAATTCTTATTCAAATCGAGCCGAGCTTGAGACGAGCTTTATATTTTATCGAACAAAAATTTGTGTTTAACCTTGGTTCATTATGTTATTGAACTGAGCCCAAACGAACTTTTTACTAATTGAGTTCAAATCGAATATCGAGTGGCTTTACTTGATTTTCAGCTCTAGAAGTCAGAGGTGGCCAGGTTTGTCCAGCTCGTTCTGATTCGGCCCATGATTTGATGCTCGATGGGCCTTCCTGGTTTGGCACAGCCCACTATTCTGGTAGGCGAGTCCTGATTTGGAGTTTTTCAAACCGAACTCGGCAAAGTTCATCCCATTAAAAATCCAACCCAGCTATGCCCATAACCCAATCCGATCCATGATCCATCCTGTAACTGGTTCAATATAGTCCACCACATTATTTTTTATAGATTTATGATATATTTTAAATATGTAATAATATATAATATCAAATATATTTTTTTATTATGAAAAAAATATTGTTTTTTAAATATTCAATGGACCAGGCTATTGATAGCCCATCCGCCTTGGCATCCACATATGCGTTCCCCGCCAGCTCAACCATCCCGATTAAGGACAAAAGAACCGATTTCCGAGTAAACCGGCCGAGCAGAATAATAGAGAGGACTGACCAAGTACATATCAAATTTACTCCCAGGTCCCGTTATAACTGGACCAGGCAGAACCGTCAAAGACCTGGGGCCGGGCAGAATCTTCAGAACCGATTGGTTTGGCATGTGTACATAATTGATTTGACCAACGACACGTGTGTTGACCTGGACTAAATGGATTGAAGCCACGTAGAAAATAATAAAAAGCTGAATGAATAAGATAGCTGAATTTTACTGATTTTATTATTCTGATATAGAGCCGAGTTGAACTTTGATGCCGGTCTATATTGCTTGATTGTTTATTACAAGTCTTTTTCGTCTCTATTTTTCTCTCTCTCTCTCTTCTTTTTTACGGAAAATTCCAAAGTCATTTCTTATCATACATTCTCTCTATGTATAGTCAGCGGGCGACAGCTGGAGAATGTTTGGGAATGCATCCAAACACTTGTCAGAGGGAGAGTGCGCCTTAGACACGTGGCGGCCTTTGAGGACTGCTTTGGGAAGAGGGAGGACAGAGTGCATAAACTGTCCTGTGTGCCTGTTCCGCATGTCCTGTGTGCCTGTTCCGCATGCTTCTGGCGACGCTTATCCGTTGTGGTCGGTACTGGGGTCGGCCCTTGGGTCTCTCACTGATCTGATCGGTCATGCCACGACGGTGTTTTGGAGCATATTTATCCTGGATCTGGTCGGCCCTTTCGTCCTTGCTCCGGGCTGGTCTTCGGGTCGGCCCCAGGTCTTTGACGGTTCTGCCCCATCTAGTCTTAACGGGACCTGAGAGTAAATTTGATATGTACTTGGTCGGTTTTCTCTGTTATTCTGCTCGGCCGGTTTACCCGGAAATCAGTTCTTTTGTCCTTAACCGGAATGGTTGAGCTGACGGGGAGCGCATATATGGATGCTGTAATACCCGGTTGTAATTCAGTCATTATCATTCAGTATTTATTGTACAGTAATTGTCACTCAGTATTTTTCACTCATTATTGATCATTTGTCACTCATATTCAACCATTGTATTCACCGTTCGGAGTATATTGGTATCACGTATCAGTTTTATTCATCATTCAACCCGGTTGGATAGTCGGGCCGAGCGTATCATCATTGTCATCTTTGTTGTGGGCTGTGTGTGTGGAGTAGCGCACGCTACATACTCTCTTTAGCGCGCGCTAATTGAGTACAAGTAGCGCACGCTACCACTCAGCATTAGCGCACGCTAATGTTGTTCAGGCTGACAGTCCAGAAGGTACTGGACTGCAGGTGAGTTATAAGTAGCGCACGCTACGAATGGTAAGTAGCGCGCGCTAGTGGGTTGTAGTAGCGCTCGTTATACATTTTGGTGTAGCGCGCGCTAAGGTCGGACAGGCAGAGTCCAGTGGGTACGGGACTGAATTGGATTAATTCATAGCGCACGCTATGAGTGGTTTTTAGCGTACACAAACGGTGTAGTAGCGCACGCTAAATATTGATTGTAGCGCACGCTATCGCGAACAGATCAGAGGACAGAAGGTTCTGGACTCCAGTACTATGCATCAGATAATTCGTTAGCGCACGCTAACATATTGGGGTTAGCGCACGCTAAGTGTACAGCCGTAGCGCACACTACAAAAGGTACGTAGTGCACGCTACCGTTTTCGGACAGTGGGTACTGGACTACCCAAAACACCTGTTAGCGCACGCTAAGAACTGGGGCTAGCGCGCGCTAAACTGGGATTTCTATAAATAGGTCAGTTCAGCCCTTTCTTCGTCATTTTCATTTCTCACTTCGTTTTTGGGCGATTCCGGGCGATTTTGTACGATTTGGAGAGTGTCCTTCGAGATGCAATCATCAATCATCATCTTCAAGCTTATCATTCGGATTAATCATCATTTCATCATCCTCATCACATCAAATCAAGGTAATAATCTATTGGATCTAGAATTTCGGATTTTTAGGTTTTTCCTTCCGATTTCTTCGTATGAGCTTGGATTGTTGTCGGAATATGTTAGATATGGATTATCTACCTTGGATAAATGTATTCCTACGGATTTATTGTTGTATATTTCGGATTTCATGAATATTGGGGTTGAATCAAGAACACTTTGGGGTTGACTTTGATATTTTTGGGGGTTTTCGATTAGATGTTGTCGTTAACTCGAATTGTGGATTCCTAAGGGATTATTGATATCATTGAAGGTGTTCTGTTGGTTTGAACTACTCATTTTGGAGTTTGGTTTCGATATATTCGGGTTTGGATATTATCAAAGGATGTGTGTTTGCTAAGTGTTCGCTAGAATACCTCAATGAGTTGGATATTGTTGTATCAACGTTTGAGTCGGTTATAATCGTGTTTGATTCGTATATTGAGCATTGTTGGTATTTGTCATTCAAGGTTGTTCGAGCGACTGACATCTCATTGTAGGACGTTTGTTCGAGGAGGGATATTCTTCACCGGTTGTGTAAGTTAATTCTTACTCGGTTAAAAGGATATTCATTCCTTTTATTGTTGTTCATTCATAATCATATTTCATTCATAATGTATTAACCGTATTGAGACTTGTGATTGTCAATTAATCATTTCATTCACGAGGAACGACGGTTCCAATCATTTCATTGAGCTATCATTCATTTCATAATCATTTCATCTCGGTGAGTCATTCTTGACGTTGTCGGATTGTTATTCATTATTATTCTTCATGGTCATTCTTGTCCATATGACCTTCTGGGTTCGTATTGCGTGGCCGGGTGGGGATGTGTGGAATTTTTAGTCGGGCACGTGATGGTCATGTGTTGGGTTCACCGACACATTGGACTGTGCACACGGTAATGTACTTCCGTGAGACTAATTAGGTACAAGGACGGGTGTGTCCGGACACTCGTCTTGTGCACTGCACATACCATTACGGGGGTACTATGATGCCTCTCTTCAGCTTAATTTCATAATTAAGATATATCATGATTGTGTTTATTCAACTCTTGAGGATTGTTGTTACGTATGGCCCGGCCGTTGGGATCTTTGTGTCATGGCAAGGCTAAGGCACGGGAAGAGAACGCTGACGACGAGGAGTCCCAGTGATACTAGTATGGGGGCCCCAGTCCTTTCATTCACTCGTGTTTTCTTTATTTTATTTCTGTTGCAGACTTCCATTTGGATATTCATTTCATTCAGTGTTGTATATTTTATCTTCATATAAAATATACATGTATTCGGTATTATCTTGGGTGTGTTGTAATGAAACTCCTCATCGGAGTGATTGATGATATATTGTGGTTCGGTACTACAATTATATTATTTAATTCATTAATTTTCATTCGCCTGGTGGGTCCCAGTCGGGGGTCCACGGCACTGTAATATCCGCCTAGTTTGGGGTGTTACAAAGTTGGTATCGGAGCGTGGTTTTGAGTACTACCTTCCGAGTCATGTCTCATTGAAATCATCGTTCATCAGACTAGTATCATTGGACTTTCGCGTCACGTGTGACGTGTGCAAGAGCCGAGCCCCTCAGACCAAAGAACAGTAAGATTTCTGACGCCATGGTATAATTTCTGGCAATAGAATCACTCATTCATCATTCAACAGTCAACAATCCTCATTCATCATTTTCATTTTTGATCTAGTCGATCATGTTAATTCATTTATCACTCAGTTCATTTCATTGTTCAGTTGTTGATCTTGAGAATCATATCATTAATCTTGTTAACTTGTTCAAGATAATCATTTCAAGAATTTCATCAGATAATCACGTCACTTCAGTTGATCATTCATGTAATCATTGTGTTTGAGCGCGTATGCTCATTTTCATCATTTCATAATATAATCATAATGTGATATTCGTGCGAGTTATATAATCATCATATGACTTTCCACTTCAGTATGGAAAGAGCTGGCAGAGGACGCGGGGGAAGAGGCCGGGGTGCAGGTCGAAACCCGAGAGCTCGTGTGAATGCACGCGCTAATGCTAGGAATAATGCTAACTCATCGAGCAGTGACGCTGCCACTCATTTACCTGGACGTAATCATTCACTATCAGGGAGTCGTACCCGGGACACAGCTCAGTCAGAAGGTGTTCGGGTTGATCCACTCGCTTTTATGCAAGGCATGATGGCCCAAATGACTCAGATGGCACAACTGATGGAGACGATGCACAACTCGACTACTCAAAATCAACAGGCTCCGCCGCCGCCACCTCAGAGGCAAGAGAGGGGTGTGAGCAGTATCATTGGCGACATCTCTCGCCAGAGACCACCTACCTTCGAGGGCTCATCTGAGCCGGCAGATATCATTCACTGGCTTGAACATTTCGAGAAACTGTTTGCTATGGTGGACTGTCCTGAAGGACACAAAGTTTCAGTTGCGGCTTACTATCTTGGTAAGGGCGCACATTCATGGTGGTTATCGTTGAAGCCCACCGACGGATCTTGTACATGGGATCAATTCAGGACTCTCATGATGGAGAGGTATTATCCGGCCCCACTCAGGGAGGCCAAGTTGTCAGAATTACTCACTCCTGACCTCTCAGCGGACGATGATGTTCTCACCATCGCCGAGAAATTTCAGGAGCTACTTCCGTTCGCCTCGTCCATTATTCACTCTGAGGCGGACAAGATCGAGTATTTCAGCAAGAGGTTGAAGCCTCGTATGCGGATGCAGTTGCTTAATCACAAATGCACCACTCTGGCCGAATTCATTGAGAAAGCTCTTACTTATGAGCTTACTGCTAAGGAGATTGCTAAGCAACAACCTTCATCTGCTGGCAAGAAGTATAAGAATCGTAATCAGTCAGACGGCAGTCAGGCCACTTTCAAGAAACCACGTGCGGGATCTACTTTTTCTGAGCGACCTCCTATGGGGCCTAGACCCGCAGAATATCAGTCACGAGTGGCCAGTTCGTCCATCACCTATTTCAACTGTGAAGAACAGGGTCATTTCAGCACCAAGTGTCCGAGGCAGACTGTCATGTGCCATAACTGTGGGATTGCTAGGTATAAGGCCCGTTTTTGCTGATGAGACTCTAAACCTACTCCAGCATCATCTCAGGCCCCGAGACATTCAGCGGTGCAGAATCAGGCCACTCAGTCCGTGTCATTCAAGACGACAGGAGCTAATAAAGGCGGAGCCAAGAGCTATCAGGCGGGAGCGTCCGGTTCGGGGGCCGGCAAGCCCCGAATTTATGAGATGAAGAAGACCGATGATCCAGAGGCCCGGATGATTTCAGGTACACTCGATATTCTATCTCAACCTGTGTGTACCCTTTTTGATACTGGTGCATCGCATTCATTCATTTTCGAGTCATGTTTGAGTAGACTACGCTTGGGTAGTGCTACTAGTTGTGAGCCTTATGTCATTGGTCTACCTGATGGTAGAAGAATTATTGGGAATCGTTAGATTAAGGATTGTCCGATTCAGCTTCATGGCCGTGATTGGTTAGCAGACCTAATCGTGGTAGATTTACCGAGAGACGACGTCATTTTGGGTATTGATTGGATGGATCGTCATGATGCCATCATTAGTGTCCGTAAGCGTATGGTCACTATCATTTCAGACGATGGGGTCGAATGTGTATTTTAGGGAGGTAATCCCAGCTGTTCTGGGAGAGTCATCAACTTGATGAAAGTAGTAAGATTACTCAAGCAGGGGTGTGTCGGTTATTGGTGCTATATGACCAAGACCGAGAAACCATCAGTAATGTTGACGGATATTCCTGTAGTGAAAGAATATGCCGATGTATTTCCAGACGAGTTACCTGGTTTGCCTCCACAGAGAGATGTGGAATTCGCGATTGAGTTGGAGCCCGGTACGTCCCCAATATCGAAGGCACCTTACCGGATGGCCCCGACCGAAATGCAGGAGTTGAAGAATCAATTAGAGGATTTTACCGAGAAGGGTTATATTTGACCGAGTGCATCCCCGTGGGGAGCACCAGTGTTATTTGTCAAGAAGAAGGATGGTTCGTTCCGCTTGTGTATTGATTACCGGGAATTGAACCGGGTGATGATCAAAAATAAGTATCCTCTACCACGCATCGATGATCTTTTGGATCAACTTCAGGGAGCTTCAGTATTTTCCAAGATCGACTTAAGATCTGGGTATCATCAGCTGCTAATTCGAGAGTCGGATATCGCAAGGACGGCGTTCCGAACACGCTATGGTCATTATGAGTTTGTGGTTATGCCGTTTGGGTTAACTAATGCACCTGCGGTATTCATGGAGTTAATGAATCGGGTTTTCATCGACTATTTGGATCAGTTCGTGGTTGTCTTTATTGATGACATTTTAATTTATTCTCGTGACCGGGAGGAGCACGAGTTTCACCTTTATCAGGTGCTCAACGTGTTGAGACGAGAGCAACTTTATGGGAAGTTTTCCAAATGTGAGTTCTGGATGTCCGAAGTGACGTTTCTCGGACATGTAATTTCATCAGACGGAGTTCGTGTCGACCCTCAGAAGACGGAGGCTATCCGAGATTGGCTACCTCCGAAGAATGTTAAGGAAATCCGAAGTTTCCTCGGATTAGCTGGTTATTATCGGCGATTTGTTGAAGGATTTTCTAAAATGGCTCAACCCATGACGAACCTTTTAAGGAAAGATAAGAAATACACGTGGTCCGACGCGTGTCAACAGAGTTTTGAGGAACTCAAGAGCCGGTTGATTTCATCACCTGTCCTTTCTCTACCGCAAGGGACGGAAGGATTTGTGGTTTATAGTGATGCGTCCGGACAGGGTATCGGATGTGTGCTAATGCAGAACGGGAAATTTATTGCTTATGCTTCACGGCAGTTGAGACCTTACGAGGTTAATTATCCGACCCACGACCTGGAGCTAGCAGCCGTGGTATTCGCATTGAAGATTTGGCGTCATTATCTTTATGGCGTTACCTGTCAGATATTCACCGATCACAAGAGTTTAAAGTATATATTTACTCAGAAGGAGTTAAATATGCGACAGAGATGGTGGTTGGAACTAATCAAAGATTATGACATTGAGATACTTTACCACCCGGGCAAGGCGAACGTTGTCGCCGACGCCTTGAGTCGTAAATCCATTCAGGAGCAGATGCTTGCTCGGTTAACAGTTCAGGAGGAACTTCAGCAGGAATTTCTGAGACCCGAGATCGAGGTCTGGTTACAGCGAGTACAAGGGCAACTTTGTACGTTAGAGATTTCATTGCCACTCGAGGAGGCGATCAGGGAGAATCAGGGTTCAGACCCATTTTTGTTACGCATTCGAGATGATGTGACTCGGGGGAAAGCCCTTGGATTTGTGGCCCACGAGGATGGACTTTTGCGATTTAAGAATCGGTTGTGCGTACCGGCGAATGACGAGTTGAAAAACTCAATTTTGAGAGAAGCTCATGCTACCCCTTATTCCGTTCATCCGGGGTCTAGCAAGATGTATAAAGACTTGAAACAAAATTACTGGTGGAGTAATATGAAGCGAGAAGTCGCGGAATTTGTTTCGAGATGCTTGACCTGTCAACAAGTCAAGATAGAACATCAGCGATCGGCGGGTATGCTGAAACCTCTCCCTATTCCAGAGTGGAAGTGGGAAGATATTTCAATGGACTTCATCACGAGTTTGCCGATGAGTCGTCGTGGCATGAATACAATCTGGGTAATTGTGGACCGCTTAACTAAATCAGCTCATTTCCTTGAGATTAAGGATATGTTGGGTCCCGAGAGACTTGCCCAGTTGTTTATCAAAGAGATAGTGAGACTACACGGTACTCCTAAAAGTATCATTTTCGATCGTGACGGACGATTCGTGTCTCATTTTTGGAAATCAGTTCATCGTGCTACGGGAACTCAGCTTAATCTCAGTACAGCTTTTCATCCTCAGTCCGACGGACAATCAGAGAGGACTATTCAGACTTTGGAGGACATGTTGAGGGCATGTGTTCTCGATTGGAAAGATGATTGGGAAGCCCAACTACCGTTGATTGAGTTCACGTACAATAATAGTTGGCATACTTCGATTAAGATGGAACCTTACGAGGGCTTGTACGGTCGTCGTTGTCGATCTCCTTTGTGTTGGGATGACTTATCAGAATCAATCGGCACCGAGCCCGATATGCTTATAGCCGCCCGTGAAAAGGTAGCTTTGATCAGGAGTTGTTTGTTGACCGCTCAGAGTCGACAGAAATCTTATGCAGATAATCGTCGTCGACCATTAGAGTTCGAGACAGGTGACCATGTTTTGGTCAAATATCCCCGAGTCGAGGTATCTTCCATTTTGGGAAGAGGGGAAAGTTGAGTCCGAGATTCATTGGACAGTTTGAGATTTTGGATCGAGTAGGCGAGTTAGCTTATCGATTGGCCCTACCTCCGGCGTTGATCCGAATTCATAATGTGTCTCACGTCTCTTAGTTACGGAAGTATGTTGCCGACCTGAGTCACATACTTCAGTTCGACAAAATCGAGATCGCTGATGATCATTCATATGAGGAGTGTCATATACGAATCTTAGAGCGGCGAATCAAACAGTTGAGGAACAAGACGATTCCTTTGGTTAAAATTCAGTGGTCTAGACACAGAGTCGAAGAGGCTACTTGGGAAACCGAGGATAGTATGCGGGAGAGTTATCCCGAGTTGTTTGACCCTTAGTTTCGGGGATGAAACTCTTTTAAGGGGGGTGTATGTAATACCCGGTTGTAATTCAGTCATTATCATTCAGTATTTATCGTACAGTAATTGTCACTCAGTATTTTTCACTCATTATTGATCATTTGTCACTCATATTCAACCATTGTATTTACCGTTCGGAGTATATTGGTATCACGTATCAGTTTTATTCATCATTCAACCCGGTTGGATAGTCGGGCCGAGCGTATCATCATTGTCATCTTTGTTGTGGGCTGTGTGTGTGGAGTAGCGCACGCTACGTACTCTCTTTAGCGCGCGCTAATTGAGTACAGGTAGCGCACGCTACCACTCAGCATTAGCGCACGCTAATGTTGTTCAGGCTGACAATCCAGAAGGCACTGGACTGCAGGTGAGTTATAAGTAGTGCACGCTACGAATGGTAAGTAGCGCGCGCTAGTGGGTTGTAGTAGCGCACGTTATACATTTTGGTGTAGCGCGCGCTAAGGTCGGACAGGCAGAGTCCAGTAGGTACTGGACTGAATTGGATTAATTCATAGCGCACGCTATGAGTGGTTTTTAGCGTATGCAAACGGTGTAGTAGCGCACGCTAAATATTGATTGTAGCACACGCTATCGCGAACAGATCAGAGGACAGAAGGTTTTAGACTCCAGTACTGGGCATCAGATAATTCATTAGCGCATGCTAACATATTGGGGTTAGCGCACGCTAAGTGTAGAGCCGTAGCGCACGCTACAAAAGGTACGTAGCGCACGCTACAGTTTTCGGACAGTGGGTACTGGACTACCCAAAACACCCATTAGCACACGCTAAGAACTGGGGCTAGCGCGCGCTAAACTGGGATTTCTATAAATAGGACAGTTCAGCCCTTTCTTCATCATTTTCATTTCTCACTTCGTTTTTAGGCGATTCCGGACGATTTTGGACGATATGGAGAGTGTTATTCGAGTTGCAATCATCAATCATCATCTTCAAGCTTATCATTCGGATTAATCATCATTTCATCATCCTCATCACATCAAATCAAGGTAATAATCTCTTGGATCTAGAATTTCGGTTTTTTTGGGTTTTTCCTTCTGATTTCTTCGTATGAGCTTGGATTGTTGTCGGAATATGTTAGATATGGATTATCTACCTTGGATAAATGTATTCCTATGGATTTATTGTTGTATATTTCGGATTTCATGAATATTGGGGTTGAATCAAGAACACTTTGGGGTTGACTTTGATATTTTTGGGGGTTTTCGATTAGATGTTGTCGTTAACTCGAATTGTGGATTCTAAGGGATTATTGATATCATTGAAGGTGTTCTGTTGGTTTGAACTACTCATTTTGGAGTTTGGTTTCGATATATTCGGGTTTGGATATTATCAAAGGATGTGTGTTTGGTAAGTGTTCGCTGGAATACCTCAATGAGTTGGATATTGTTGTATCAAAATTTGAGTTGGTTATAATCGTGTTTGATTCGTATATTGAGCATTGTTGGTAATTGTCATTCAAGGTTGTTCGAGTGACCGACATCTCATTGTAGGACGTTTGTTCGAGGAGGGACATTCTTCACCGGTTGTGTAAGTTAATTCTTACTCGGTTAAAAGGATATTCATTCCTTTTGTTGTTGTTCATTCATAATCATATTTCATTCATAATGTGTTAACCGTATTGAGACTTGTGATTGTCAATTAATCACTTCATTCACGAGGAACGACGGTTCCAATCATTTCATTGAGCTATCATTCATTTCACAATCATTTCATCTCAGTGAGTCATTCTTGACGTTGTCGGATTGTTATTCATTATTATTCTTCATGGTCATTCTTGTCCATATGACCTTCTGGGTTCGTATTGCGTGGCCGGGTGGGGATGTGTGGAATTTTTAGTCGGGCACGTGATGGTCATGTGTTGGGTTCACCGACACATTCGACTGTGCACACGGTAATGTACTTCCGTGAGACTAATTAGATACAAGGACGGGTGTGTCCGGACACTCGTCTTGTGCACTTGCACATACCATTACGGGCGTACTATGATGCCTCTCTTAAGCTTAATTTCATAATTAAGATATATAATGATTGTGTTTATTCAACTCTTGAGGATTGTTGTTCTGTGTAACTGACCCCGTTGGGGGATGTTGTTTTCAGGTCATGGAAAGGCTAAGGCACGGGAAGAGAACGTTGACGACGAGGAGTCCCAGTGATACTAGTAGGGGGTCCCAGTCCTTTCATTCACTCGTGTTTTCTTTATTTTATTTCCACTGCAGACTTCCATTTGGATATTCATTTCATTCAGTGTTGTATATTTTATCTTCATATAAAATATACATGTATTCGGTATTATCTTGGGTGTGTTGTAATGAAACTCCTCATCGGAGTGATTGATGATATATTGTGGTTCGGTACTAATATTATATTATTTCATTCAATAATTTTCATTCGCCTGGTGGGTCCCAGTCGTGTAACACCCCGAAATCAAATCGGGAATATTACACGCCGCAGACCCTCTCCGTGAGGATCTACCAGGCTAGACATCCAAACAACACAACTCATTACATACCGACATGATAAAATACCAAATCAACATACTAACTCGGTCTTTCATCACAAACATACAAGTCAAAATGCACATTTCTACCTCGACTCATAACCATGCAAGGGTAAAATACACTCTCAAACCAAAAATACGACAGAAGAAAGACCATACACAAACTCCGACTGACTGCATCCAACACTGGCCTTCGTGTGATTAGTATCATTCGCCTTCCATCATCCTTCGCGCCGATCCTGTGTTTTGCTCCCAAACCTGCATGTACCTGGATGCAAAAACAGACATCCACCCCCGAATACTCGGGGGTTAGCAAAACTCCACTGTTTTGCTAGTACAAGTATAAAGTGCAAATACGAGCCATACATAACACATTCCGAGAATACAATAAAAGACTTCCCGAGATATTTTGTTTCATCAAAATAGTTCAAACCTTGAAAGTAGAAATCAAAACAAGAAGGCACTATGAAAACATTTCCAAATCTCGGGAGTTTTGAAAACATTTGCGATTGTAAAGTTCTTAGTTCTACCAAAGCCACTTAGGGTCACCGCCCCAAAGTTCATTTTCCAAAAATGCAAATCTGTTAACAAAACACGGGGTTCACAACCCAATTCATTCCAGTCACAAAATACAGGGTCCACGACCTGATCATTTCGATCACCAAACACAGGGTCCACGACCCGTTCATCCACTTCAATTCACTTCCAAGAACACATTACACATAACACATTACTCTTATGCCATTCTAGCCAAACACCAAGACTCGATATATAATGTCTCTCGACTCCGAGCAACAAGCATTGTGATACTCCAGACATATCACAATTAATCAATAGTACAAACACTCTGGCAATTCTCGCGACCCGGTCCAGCCTCCGGTCCCGCCGTAAGGCCACCAAGTCCCTGTGCCCCCCGTCGAGCGACCTTAAGTGAGAATGCCCACTCGAAGTAACTCTCGCGACCCGGTCCAGCCACTAAGCCACCAGGTCCCCGTGTGACCCCGTCGAGTCAATCCCCGAGTGAGAGTACTCGAGAAAAACCTTACAACTCTCATCAATTGACATTTCCAAAACCACAATCCTCAAGAGTCAATCACAATATATATAGTCGAGGTATTTTGCTAGAATGGCCAACTTATCCAACACATACTCACGACCCAAAATTAATAATATCCACAAAGAGACACACTTATCTCAACAACACCGAACGACACAACCAATATCACACAACTCATATATCCACCGATAACCACATGACTCCACGCACAATTTATAACAAAAGGATTTAACCATAAATTACCGACGACATATTCACACATAATGACATTACCCGAAAGTAGGAAGATCCTATACTCAACACTAACACACATAGTCAAATAAGCACATTAAGTCCCGAACACAAGAGTCGTCCTTTAAGAAAAACCATGATTATAAATATACTGATTCTTTTGAAAAAAGTTTGTACATATTCATTTAGTGCATATCGTCAATTTTCAACCATTATATTCACAAAAAACGTAATGTATGGGCAAGATACTTGCCTCGATAGTCGATACCGGTCACTCCGACCAACATGGCTCAACCGGGAAATCTCGAACGCCCACAACTCTCCGGCGGAAACGACGGTAACACAACCGATGGGGAAACGACGAACGAAAGGGTTCCGACTCAAGTTCTTCGCAAGGAACCTGACCCTAACATCATACCGTCAATAATCAACGATCGTACGAGGAAAAATAATCGTAGAACGCCCAAAACCCCCCTCTAAGGATTTTCACCGGACACCTTCAAGGCACCGATTACTAACTCAACAATACGAGGAATCTTTAGCAATCGAACCATGGATCAATAAGGAAATTGGTATAATATGACTTAATAATCATCAATCCATCACAAATATAAGTTATCACGGATCAAACGGGCGAAATCAACCAAAACCCCCAATTTCCCAAAACTAGGATTTTAGGAAAACTAACCTTGATTCGCTGGATCGAATGATGTTATGGAGTGATTAATCGATGATATGAGCTCCCAAACTTCATGGATTAGTTGTATAACAACATATCTTCAAGTTCCCAAAGGATCCAGACGCGGAAGAGAAACAGAGAAAATGAAAAATGAGTGCAAACATGACTGCTCGGTCATATTTATACTGGTGCAGCCTAGCGTGCGCTAGGCTGCCGAGCTAGCGTGCGCTAGTGGCCAGTAACGGACCAGAAATCAGTTTTGTGCCGCGGCCCGGCCAGAAGGGGCCGCGGCCCGCGGTACAGCCCGCTCCAGCATCAAAAGGCACACGGTGCAGTCTTAGTTTTTTCGACCATAACTCCTTTGTCCGGACTCCAATTGACTCACCGTTTGAGCCATTGGAAAGCTAACTTGATTATCTATAATATTGCAAAGATTCAGAATTTTTTGAGTTTCCAAGAATTAATGGTGACTTTAAAAAGTCGAACTCACACGTGAAAAAGTCGATTTAGGACACGGAACTCAACAAAACGACACCGAAACGAACTCTGATGACAAAAAGTGTAGAATTAATCATTCTCGGAATGACGAAACGGTCATAATAAAGTCGCTAAGATGGACTTTAGCCAAAAAAAAAATTACCGGAAATCGAAATTGCGGATATTACATACTACCCTCCTTAAAAGAAGTTTCGTCCCGAAACTTAAAACAAGTAGGGAGATGCAAAATCCCGCCAAGAAAACTCAACGAGATATACAAGAACCGAAAATTCGCGCCCAACGGCAAAATGTTACTAGCAACGCAAAGGCACATACGACGTGAAAACACGCTCCACGACGACCAACGCAACGCCACCGGTAGAGACATAATAAAATCAACAAGTGACATCGTCATCAAACAGATAATAAAATCGAGTCAATCATCCGAACAATCACAAAACATGAGGTGCTAATACAAGAAAACATGCACAGTCAAGAAAACAGAAAATAACCACAATTAATTCGGATTACGCCGAAATCCTCAAAAACGACACTAGGCATCTCCATGTCCTTTCGGAGCAGAGACACAACCTCGATCCTCAAATCTCTTAGCTACCGACTCGCAATGCATGGTTCAGTGACCCACTTGGCCACACTCGAAACAGTTGACTAACGACGAACGACAATTCTTCGCGGTACGAGATCAGGCAGCGACAGTCAGACAACCACAATCGAACAACAATGATCGAACATAACGATCGAATAATGACTCCGAAGTTCGCACTTCAACTCGAGACATTAAAAGAGCGGGTAAACTAAAAGATGTTACTTCCGAACAATGTTCACAAGAATCGATCCGAACTCGGAAAGATAACAACGATATACTGATCGATTTAGGACAATATCCGAACTCGCTCGAATGACAAGGGTGAGAAACAACACAAGGTCAGAAGCATCAACTAACACAATCGAATCGATACAGTCGACGAATTGGAAGCAAAAAAAAATATAGGTATTACATCATATCACCTTTAAAAGAGGTTTCGTTCCCGAAACCTAAACAACGAGTACGAAGCGCTCGGATAGCAACTTTCCCGGCCATATCCTGTTGGTCCTGCATCTGATCTCCATGACCAACTGTACTGCGGTCAAGACCGCATCCTCTGTCCCTCGGCATACGAAGTGGATTCTCACTCGATACGATGACACAACTTCACAAAATATTATACTAAAGTACCAACCCAGCACGACATATCACATAAGGTAACTAATAATAACTCGATAAGAAAATCCACGAGGTATTATTTTAAAGGAAACCTTTTGAAAATCCTCGGATTTGTATGCTATCCCAAACAAACTTTAAAAGTACTTTTGGTACCTCGGGTTGTTTCATCAAAACTTGTAAACAACATACTCTAACCGTCTCATTTGAAATCATTTGCCAAAATAATAATTCCTTGTAACCGGCGTTATCAAAATCATCATGCCTCTAAGCATCATCATCACCATTAACAACCAACAAGTTAACCATGCAAGATCATCAAACCATTCTTAAATACTCTAACATTTCCAAATCCGAGTTTGAACTTTACATCGAGTGAGATTTTTCATCTTTCACTATATATTTTTAAAAATAAAAATCATATTGGTTTTTGAAAAAAAAAAATTGGTGTGAAAGATTTTTGAAAATCATGTACTCGAATTATTCGAAAATACAATAGTACGTTAAAAGTCATTTTCGAAATTCTCCCAACACTACACAAGAATCAACGACGGTAACATTTTACAAAATGTTCAAGGTACTTTAAAACAACTCTTTCAATATCGTCGAGGTTTTATTTGAGAATCCTAGGTCGGCTCGCAAATTTCAAACAATTTCCAAAGTTCATACGAAGCCGCCGACTTAATCGCAACGTCAAATTAGTTTCAAAAATTGATTTCCGCAACTTGCACAACTTATGAAAGTTTCAGGAAAATATTTTCGAACACACACACAGCAGACATAATTTATCAACTCACCGAACAAAATCAATTATCACTTAGCGCGAATGAAAGGTCACAACACACGTTCACACAAAACGGTCGTCATCACTAGACAACGCACATAGAATACAGTGATGGGTGATCGACTGCCAAGGTTAGGCCTAATAGTTAAAAGAAATGAGGTTCTCTAGCCTCTGTCCCGGCTAACTAACGCGCACTACAACAATTATTTAGCGTGCGCTATCCATGCCGCATTAGCGCGCGCTAGCCTCGCACTCAGCGTGCGCTAGCTGCTCCAACTCAGCAACATGATCGCGAACATATATACGACATTACTAGAATCAATGGTCACAAATAATCAACAACACATTCGAATCTCAAAGCCATCGATTTAACACTTCATGAGCAACCACCAAAAGACAATTGTCATCCAAAATCGATATCTCGTCTATTAATAAGGAGAGCTATCTCAATGTACACAAATCGGACGACTCAGCATTCACATCACCGTTTTAATCTAAAACTGGCAACACTGCCCGAAAAACAAGAACATCATCACGTATTTCTCGACTAACAACCATAAAACCGATAATTTGAAAGCGAGAGTCACGTCTCGATTACATTTTGTAGACCTCACTTGAATTTAAAAGTTGTGTTTTGAAAACTTATAATACAAGATGAACAAAAAATATCGGTAGTTTGAATTCTCTAAAAATTTCGACCTTGAGGTCATCATACGAAAATCAAACTTTTTCCTCCCTTTGGAGGATGTTTTAAAACAAAAATATAAGTGTCTCTCCAAAAACATGTAAAGTTTTAAAATATCACATTGATGAATTTTTCTTTGCGTAACCACACCAGGGCCATTACTCTTGTAAAAACGACTTATATCAGGATGTGTGTATATATACATATACGTTGGCACCACTTTCATTCTAGCATCATACGAGGATCAAACAACATAGGCCACATAACCACAAATCACCTTTAAACTCCACATCATAACACAAAATCATACAAGCTCGTATATCACAAGGCACAATATAGTAGGGAGACTTACATCCACAGGTCGCACGAAGATGATGGCTGCACCTCGATACTAATCACGGCCGACATCACAGACGACGCGTCGCGACACGACTTAGACAGACACAATCTGACAGAACAAGACACGACAATACCCGACTGGACTCGACAGCCTAGGTTTCCGCAACCTAAGCTCCGATACCATAAATGTAACACCCCCGAAATCAAATCGGGAATATTACACGCTGCAGACCCTCTCTGTGAGGATCTACCAGGCTATACATCCAAACAACACAACTCATTACATACCGACATGATAAAATACCAAATCAACATACTAACTCGGTCTTTCATCACAAACATACAAGTCAAAATGCACATTTCTACCTCGACTCATACCCATGCAAGGGTAAAATACACTCTCAAACCAAAAATACGACAGAAGAAAGACCATACACAAACTCCGACTGACTGCATCCAACACTAGCCTTCGTGTGATTAGTATCATTCGCCTTCCATCATCCTTCGCGCCGATCCTGTGTTTTGCTCCCAAACCTGCATGTACCTAGATGCAAAAACAGACATCCACCCCCGAATACTCGGGGGTTAGCAAAACTCCACTGTTTTGCTAGTACAAGTATAAAGTGCAAATACGAGCCATACATAACACATTCCGAGAATACAACAAAAGACTTCCCGAGATATTTTGTTTCATCAAAATAGTTCAAACCTTGAAAGTAGAAATCAAAACAAGAAGGCACTATGAAAACATTTCCAAATCTCAGGAGTTTTGAAAACATTTGCGATTGTAAAGTTCTTAGTTCTACCAAAGCCACTTAGGGTCACCGCCCCAAAGTTCATTTTCCAAAAATGCAAATCTGTTAACAAAACACGGGGTTCACAACCCAATTCATTCCAGTCACAAAAAACAGGGTCCACGACCCGATCATTTCGATCACCAAACACAGGGTCCACGACCCATTCATCCACTTCAATTCACTTCCAAGAACACATTACACATAACACATTACTCTTATGCCATTCTAGCCAAACACCAAGACTCGATATATAATGTCTCTCGACTCCGAGCAACAAGCATTGTGATAATCCGGACATATCACAATTAATCAACAGTACAAACATTCTGGCAATTCTCGCGACCCGGTCCAGCCTCCAGTCCCGCCGTAAGGCCACCAAGTCCCTGTGCGCCCCGTCGAGCGACCCCAAGTGAGAATGCCCACTCGAAGTAACTCTCGCGACCCGGTCCAGCCGCTAAGCCACCAGGTCCCCGTGTGACCCCGTCGAGTCAATCCCCGAGTGAGAGTACTCGAGAAAAACCTTACAACTCTCATCAATTCAAATTTCCAAAACCACAATCCTCAAAAGTCAATCACAATATATATAGTCGAGGTATTTTGCTAGAATGGCCAACTTATCCAACACATACTCACGACCTAAAATTAATAATATCCACAAAGAGACACACTTATCTCAACAACACCGAACGACACAACCAATATCACACAACTCATATATCCACCGATAACCACATGACTCCACGCACAATTTAAAACAAAAGGATTTAACCATAAATTGCCGACGACATATTCACACATAATGACATTACCCGAAAGTAGGAAGATCCTATACTCAACACTAACTTTGAGTAAGTTTAATAGACCGTAATCCTTTGCCGGAGATTACGTAATGTTATGTGTACTTGTTCGGTAAGGACGTATTGTGTGTGATATTAGTTGTTACTCCTTTAAAAAGGAGGTTGTGATGTTTAAGTGTTTGCTTGGCTTGATGTTCTGCTCATTGTCATGTGATCAAACGGACGGTATCCTCGATTAAATACTCAATCGAACAAGCAACCTTGAATGAAATGTAATTCATTCAATAATACATTCACACAATATTGATATCAATTCGTGGGAAACGACACCCGAAACCTACTTGTTCAATTAATTCTATTTCAATGAACCTTCTATCAACTATTGGTGAAATTCAATACATATGGTTTGTCTTCCACAAATCGGAATACTATAATAAAATGTCCTTTTAATATTCTTGTTATCACTATGAATAAGTTTATACATTAAACACCTTCAATTCACCATTAACAATCGGATTAATCAAGTTCTTTAACATCTACGTCCTTTATTACACAAGGATCGTTGAGAACTAACATTATCACCAATAATCAATAATATCTTTCTAATAAGTCAAATAAGCACATTAAGTCCCGAACACAAGAGTCGTCCTTTAAGAAAAACCATGATTATAAATATACCGATTCTTTTGAGAAAAGGTTGTACATTTTCATTTAGCGCATATCGTCAATTTTCAACCATTATATTCACAAAACACGTAATGTATGGGCAAGATACTTGCCTCGATAGTCGATACAGGTCACTCCGACGAACATGGCTCAACCGGGAAACCTCGAACGCCCACAACTCTCCGGCGGAAACGACGGTAACACAACCGATCGGGAAACGACGAACGAAAGGGTTCCGACTCAAGTTCTTCGCAAGGAACCTGACCCTAACATCATACCGTCAATAATCAACGATCGTACGAGGAAAATAATCGTAGAACGCCCAAAACCCCCCTCTAAGGATTTTCACCGGACACCTTCAAGGCACCGATTACTAACTCAACAAAACGAAGAATCTTTAGCAATCGAACCATGGATCAACAAGGAAATTGGTATAATATGACTTAATAATCATCAATCCATCACAAATATAAGTTATCACGGATCAAACGGGCGAAATCAACCAAAACCCCCAATTTCCCAAAACTAGGATTTTAGGAAAACTAACCTTGATTCGCTGGATCGAATGATGTTATGGAGTGATTAATCAATGATATGAGCTCACAAACTTCTTGGATTAGTTGTATAACAACATATCTTCAAGTTCCCAAAGGATCCAGACGCGGAAGAGAAACAGAGAAAATGAAAAATGAGTGCAAACAGGACTGCTCGGTCATATTGGTGCAGCCTAGCGTGCGCTAAGCTGCCGAGCTAGCGTGCGCTAGCGGCTAGTAATGGCCCAGAAATCAGCTTTGTGCCGCGGCCCGGCCAGAAGGGGCCGCGGCCCGCGGTACATCCCGCTCCAGCATCAAAAGGCACACGGTGCAGTCTTAGTTTTTTCGACCATAACTCCTTCGTCCGGACTCCGATTGACTCACCGTTTGAGCCATTGGAAAGCTAACTTGATTATCTATAATATTGCCAAGATTCAGAATTTTTGGAGTTTCCAATAATTAATGGTGACTTTATAAAGTCGAACTCACACGTGAAAAAGTCGATTTAGGACACGGAACTCAACAAAACGACACCGAAACGAACTCTGATGACAAAAAGTGTAGAATTAATCATTCTCGGAATGATGAAACAGTCATAATAAAGTCACTAAGATGGACTTTAGCCAAAAAAAAGAAAATTACCGGAAATCGAAATTGCGGATATTACAAGTCGGGGGTCCACGGCACTGTAATATCCGCCTAGTTTGGGGTGTTACAGATGCCAAGGCAGATGGGCTACCAATAAGGGCCCCCGAGTCCAGGGTCGTGCCGGGTGTCTGGGGTTGTAGTCGATTCGTAGTTAGGTCGAGCCGGCTTCTTAGAAAGGATGGGATTCTCGAAGGGACGTCTCTTCGAGAGATGTGTCGGTTCGATTTCCACGTATTTGTGTCATAATGGGGGACGCATGTTAGGATTTGATTTTACGGGGCCACCCACGCGTCCTTGGTACTCGTGACGGTGTTTTGGACGGCGTATCCGGGCCCCCGAGCATTTTATTTCCAAAATGCGTAAGTATAAGTATTTTATTTTGTTCATTTTTTGTCTAACACTCATCATTTGTTTCCTGTGCAGGTCATATTCCGGCGAAGGAGACATCTTCGGAGTTTGACGACCGGGTAGAAACACTTTTAAGGCTTTCCCCCGAGCAGAGGAGGTCTCACCTCTTTACCATTGAGGAGAATCTATGGGCTGTCGTTCTTCGATCTACCGACCCGAATATGCCTGATTCAGGTACCTTTTTTTTAATCCCCTCGTTTTTCCAGTTTCCCGGATCAAGGTTGCGTCAGGGAGGAGGGAAACTCCGGCGCAGTGGGTGGAAAGATTGGCTGCTGAAGCCGCCGAGCGGAGGAAGCATGCGGGGGCTAAGCAAAAGAGGGAAGGCACCGACCCTGAGACCAGTGTTAATAAGGCGGAGGCTGAGCCTGTGAATGAGCTGCCTATCTTGCCGAGCCCTGTTCGTACTGTCCAGGCGGAGGCCATCGTGGATTTGGAGGGGCATTCCCTTCCGGTAAACAAGAACCTGGAGGATCCCTCTGCCGAGATGCGGGGGAGGAGGCCGCGCTGATTTTTGAACTATGTTCGGGCATCCACTCCTACCGTTGAGATGCTTGGTCGGGTATCGCCGGCTGTTGCTGAGTCAAGCCATGTTCCTATTCACGGATGGACGCCGAAGATGGAGCTGGTCACAAATGATATGGATCCCGCCGAGCAGATCCAGTTTGGAAACGCTCAGCTCGGTCGTGCACTGGGAACCTATGTGAAGGCTGCCGGGGAGTTACAGGCTCTGGTGGAGAAGCATAAAAAGGTGGCGGCCGAGCTTCAAACCCTTCGGGAGTAGCATCATCTCTGCCCTTCGATGATCAAGTCCCTGGAGGAGGAGATAGCCTCCATGAAGGAGGAAATGGAGATCCTGGAGAGCCGTGCCGGTGAGGCCGATATATGGAGGGAAAGAGCTCGCAAGATGACCGAGGTGGCGGAGTCCATGCATAAGCAGTGCGAGGAGATACGGGCAGCATGAGGCATATCTGAGGGAGACAAGCGCCCGTATTGAACGCATGACCGAGCAGGTCAGTACTTGCAAAGCTGCGGGCTATGCCAAGGGTCTGGCTGACGGGGCGGCTGCTTTTAAGAAGACGGACGAGTACGAAAAGCTACTCAAGTTGAATTACGTCTCCACCTGTTATGATATGTTGGATCTCATGAAGGAGGGGAATACGGTTGAGGAAGTCTGCGCCTATATCGTGGGCCGGGCGTTCGACCTTCAGGTGGAGCCGATGGATGCCGACGAGCCGGAGGAGGCCAACGAGGCTGCAAGGGGCACGGATGCGGCCCCCGCCGGTGAGGGTGACGGGCAATCGTTTCAGGCGGGTGGCCAGAGTGGCGGAGCCGAGTGGTTTTAGCCTTTATCTTGTATATGGCATGCGTGCCTCCTCAGCCTTTTCTTTCCCTTGACTTTTCCTGGATGTTTTTGTAGAAAATATTTTTCGAATGAATAAGATTCCTTTATAGTACCTGTTCAGTTGTTTTCTTTTGGATGTTCAGGCCAGGTTGGTTCGGCCATTGTTATTTCGATGTCCTTAACGGATGGTGTCGAGGCGAACTCTGTCCTTCATATTGCTGAGGTGAGCTCGGTCTTATAGTGTCGAGGCGAGCTCGGTCTTATTGTGCCGAAGAAGCCGGTCATTCATAGTGCCGAGGCGAGCTCGGTCTTATTGTGCCGAAGGAGCCGGTCATTCATAGTGTCGAGGCTAGCTCGGTCTTATAGTGCCGGAGGATCCGGTCATTTATAGTGCCAAGGTGAGCTCGGTCTTATAGTGTCGGAGGATCTGGTCATTCATAGTGCCGAGGCGAGCTCGGTCTTATTGTGCCGGAGGAGCCGGTCATTCATAGTGCTGAGGCGAGCTCGGTCTCATAGTGCCGGAGGAGCCGGTCATTCATAGTGCCGAGGCAAGCTCGGTCTTATAGTGCCGGAGGAGCAGTTATTCATAGTGCCGAAGCGAGCTCGATCTCATAGTGCCGGAGGAGACGGTCATTCATAGTGCCGAATTCATAGTACTGAGGCGAGCTCGGTCTTATAGTGCCGGAGGATCCGGTCATTCATAGTGCCGAGGCGAGCTCCGCCTTATAGTGCCGGAGGAGCCGGTCATTTATAGTGCCTAGGCGAGCTCGATCTTATAGTGCCGGAGGAGCCGGTCATTCATAGTGTCGAGGCAAGCTCGGTCTTATAGTGTCTGGTCGGCCCGATTCTAGGGATCTCGGGGTCGACTCCGTGTAAATCGCCTCAATCCATCGTCGTCGCACACTGTGATCAAGGCGACGACGAGGTCCCGACACTATTCGGTATTATGACCCCCTGATTCGTGGTATTTACAAAAGAGGGTCTGATTCATCTCCTTCGGGTCCTTGTAGATGGGTCTATAGACCCGGAGCAAGCCTAAACCCTTAATTTGATCAAATATGGCTGTTGCGCCTACTGAATAGATCTCGGCGAAATTGGCCATAAGCTCGGTTCGGCGTCCGCCGAAGTTCCGAGTAGCGGGGCTAACTTCGGAGGGTCCGACCTCATTATTTTCGCGGTGCAGTTCTTGGTGGGTCTCCCTGGAGTCATGCCTGTCTTCCTTCTTTTTGTATGATCCTTTCGGATCGGCGAGCATGACTAAGACGGGGGCCGACATAGCTTCCTAGGCAGCGATGTGGGAGCTGGCGCGCTCCAAGAATTCCTGGTATGTGCGGGGGGTGCTCTGGCACATCGTCCAGCGGAATAAAGAATTTTTTAGGAGGCCGGCCTGAGCGATTATGGCCAGCGCGTCATCCGACATAGGTTCCGTTTCCAATATCTGTTTATTGAAACGGGATATATAATCCTTGAGGGATTCATTTGGCCCCTGTATGATAGAGGCAATGGAGGAGCGTGGAGCGACACACACTTGAGACCAAATGAAATGGGAATGGAATGTCGCGTGGAGCTGAGCCCAAGTTTTGACAAAATGAAGATGGAGCGAGCGGTACCATCTCTAAGCCCGTTCTCTTAAGGTTAGGGAGAACATTCGACACCTAAACGCGTCATGGGCCCCATGAAGATCCATCCAAGAATTGCAATGCTCCAGGTGAGCATAAGGATCGATTTCGCCATTATATGGTGGGATCTGGGGGACCTTCAGCTTTTCCGGGAGAGGTTCTACCAGAACGCTCGGGGCCAGTGGTGTAACACCCCAATTCACAAATGGGACATTACACGCCGTAGAACCCTCTTGAGGTCTACCAGGCTAACACATGACACATAACCACAATGAAAACCCCAAAAGATGCACTCAAAAGTAAATAGGGCCGTGGCCTCGGCCAAAACATTTCAACGGAGTACATAAAACATAATGTAGATATCAATTCGTTTGCGCAGGGACTTAAACCAAGTTCAAGGATAAACAGTTTAACTCCAATACTCGACATATGCAATGACAAAACATAAAAATAAACAATACAGACTCGAGCCACTATCATCAAGCCATTCCATCCTTCGCGTGCGTGCCCCGTGCCTGCTCCTCAGCTCTCCCGGTACCTGAAATGCATAAGACGCATTTCCCCCATTTAAGGGGTTAGCATTCGAATAGCTAGTGCAAGTACACAATTACACAACATTAAATACAAAAATAGGGTTTTACACAATCATATCAAACATAGGTCATTTGCCACATATATATTCCGGAATACTACATTGGCAATCACATCGATTTTCAGTCATCACGATATCACAAAATCACAACTGGTATCCCGCGGCCGTACCCCTTAGTATCGACCCCCAGACATCCCGTCGAACACTCCGGGTGGGATACCACTTCCGCGGCCGTACCCCTTAGTATCGACCCCCAGACATCCCGTCGAACACTCCGGGTGGAAGTTCAATCACACACGCACCCAAGTCCACTTCCGCGGCCGTACCCCTTAGTATCGACCCCCAGACATCCCGTCGGACACTCCGGGTGGAAGGAACACAACTCACGCACCCATAAATCACCATTCATCATTCATTTCGAAAATCACAATATACATAACGAAATGTAATACATGTACTTTCCTTGAATGAAACGAAACGAAGGAAACGACGACGGGATAGGTTTCGGTCCGAACAATCCTCCCAAATCCAATCCTAACACAATAACGGTATACACAAGTCTCAATAATGCGGAAAGGTAAGAATTAATCCTAATTCTACCCGTTGGGACAATTCATCGGACACCAAGAGTGCATAAGGAAATGAAAGCGGTCAATGGTATAACAACGGGATTTCATCCCAATCAAAACAAGAAAACCAAGGGTCACGAGTATACTATCAAATCTAACAACAACATCGGTTTAATTCGGATTAAAACACAAGATCACCACCAAACCCTCCCCAAAATCGTACTAGGGTCAAAGGAGTGCTTACCTCGTGAAGAATCAAGCACTCAAATCCGAAAACCACGTGTTAGATCCGCAATCCGAGCCACCCGATCGAAAAGAGATGAATAAATCTACACAAATAAGGGGTGTATGGAGGAACTCTCCCTCTCAAGACTCTCTCTCTCTCTCGCACGGTTGAAGAAGGGGGAAGGAAATGAGGGATTTCGCTGAATAAAACGCTGATATAGTGCTGACCGCGCCGTGTGCTGCGGCTCAGATAAACTGTGCCGCGGCACAGAGCCAAAAATTGTGCCCAGTGGTCGGCTGACCGCTCGTTGTGCCGCGGCTCATCCGAGGTGTGCCGCGGCTCAGACTCGGCATGTGCCGCGGCACTGCCGGACTGTGCCGCGGCACGCGGTACAGTCGATTTTGGCCGGCAAGTGTCACACGGGTGTGCCGCGGCTCGGACAAGTGTGCCGCGGCACTGACTCGGCTGTGTGCCGCGGCGCACAATCCTTGTGCCGCGGCACACGGTACAGTTTGTTTAGGCAACAACTGGGTGATGTGTGTGCCGCGGCGCACAATACTTGTGCCGCGGCCCACACCCCCCCTCGGGTCCCAAAATGACGAAAAATGATCCGGAAGGAGAATAAAAGCAACAGGGATCGATATTTGGGCAACAATAACACGTAGTGGAAGTACGGAACCCAAAACCGATCTGAGGTACACGACCAAAGTCGAACAAGGGACAAATTCCCTAAACTTCTAGGAAATTACAAAAACGGCCCAAACATCCGAAAAATCACGACACAACGTCGGATTAACAATCCGAAACTCGCAACATGCTCTACACAAGCATACGAACTCATGGAAGTAAGAAAACGACGAAATCGAACGAGTTTAACGAGAATCGAATACACATGAGACAGAATATAACACGAGATGAAATTACGTAAAACATTATCAAGACCCGTCTAAACGGAAAACTCCAAGAACAAAATAGGTTCAGAATTACAAAACAAAGCAAAGTAGTTGTCCAAACGAATATGCACCAAAATAGAAATTACCAAGGATAGAAAACGCGGATATTACATTATCTCCCTAAAAATAAGTTTCGTCCGAAACTTACAACACGAATAACTCGGGTATCTCGACCTCATACTCTCCTCTGTTTACCACGTGGCCTCCTAGGATCCATGCCTCGACCACTGCACTTTGAACAAAGGGATGGTTTTGTGCCTGAGTTGCTTAACCCGACGCTCTAAGATCTGAATCGGCTTCTCCTCGAAGGTAATGTCTGGCCCCAACTCGATCTCTCCAAAATCAATAATATGGCTAGGTCCCAGACGTACTTCCTAAGCTGGGAAACATGAAATACGTTATGCACGTGGCTCAGGGACGGCGGCAAGCCTAACCGATATGCAAGCTCTCCAACTCTCTCTAGAATCTCGAACGGTCCAATAAATCTCGGACTAAGTTTACCCTTCCGACCGAAACGGTAAACTCCCCGCGTCGGCGACACCTTAAGCAAGACGTGATCTCCCACCTCAAACTCCAACGGTCGGCGACGTGTACCGGCATAAGACTTCTGCCGACTCTGGGCCGTCAGCAATCTACCACGAATCAGGGTAATCTTCTCCCTCGTCTCAACTATCAGATCGGGCTCGGTACCGATTAGCTCAGAAGTATCATCCCAACACAACGGTGATCTGCACCTCCTTCCATACAACGCTTCGAATGGTGCCATTTTGATCGAGGCATGCCAACTATTGTTATACGTGAACTCGATCAACGGCAAGTGTGTCTCCCAATCATCCTTCCAATCTAAGGCACAAGCTCTCAACATATCTTCTAGCGTCTCAGATCGTCCGCTCGGTATCCGTCTGTCTGGGGTGGTAGGATGTACTAAGTCTCAACTCGGTTCCCAAAGCTCTATGAACGGCTGCCAAAAATGTGATATGAACCTGCCATCACGATCCGAAACAATGCTCTTAGGGTCCCATGCAATCTCACTATATACGCAACAAACACTCGTGCAAGCCTCTCCTGCCCCCAAGTGTCCATTAAACTCCGAAAATGAGCTGATTTGGTTAGTCGATCAACAACGACCCAAATCATGTTCATTCCCGTCCGAGTCTTAGGCATATTGGTAATGAAATCCATAGAAATATCATCCCATTTCCACTCCGGGATAGGAAGTGGTCGTAATGACCCAGCTGGTCGCCGATGCTCGATCTTAACTCACGACAGTCAAACACTTCGCCACAAACTCGCTAACATCCATCTTCAAATTACTCCACCAGTAGTTACTCCTCACGTCCTTGTACATTTTACTCGTACCAGGATGTATGGAGTAGGGCGTGGTATGAGCTTCGCTTAAGATCTTCTGTCTCAGTTCAATATCACATGGTACACAAAGTCTGCCGCGAAACCTCAAAACTCCATCATCGTGAACCACAAATCCAGGGGCTTTCCCTTTCCTCACATCCTCCTTAAGCTGGACCAAAAACGGATCGTCAAACTGCTTCGCCTTGATATCATCAGTCAAGGACGAAGTGATCTCTAATGCACATAACTGACCCTGAACTCTCTGAACCCAAACCTCAATATTCTGACGGATGAAATCTCGCTGGATCTTACTCTGCGGTGTAAGTACCTCCAACATCTGCAAAGCCATCGGTTTTTACGCTCAACGCATCGCCCACTACGTTGGCCTTACCCGGATGGTAAAGTATCTCGAGGTCGTAATCTTTAATTAGTTCTAACCACCTACGCCTGTCTCATGTTCAACTCTTTACGGTGAAGATGTACTTCAAACTCTTGTGATCCGTAAAAATCTTATATGATGACCCATAGAGGTAGTGCCTCCAGTTTTTAAGGCGAAAACGACCATGACTAACTCCAAATCGTGCGTGGGATAGTTTACTTCATAAGGCTTCAATTGGCGGGACGCATAAGCAATCACTCTGTCTCTGCATCAAAACACACCCTAGACCAAGGCCCGAAGCATCACTATACACTACGAAGTCCTCGTTCCCCGAGGCAATGCTAAAACGGGCGCGGTAGTCGACGTCTCTTTAACTCATCAAAGGCTGTCCGCTGTCTGCAGTCCACTCGAACTTCCGAAGTTTTACGGAGCAACCGAGTGAGTGGTCTAGCGATATTAGAAAATCCTCAACGAATCTGCGGTAATAGCCGGCGAGACCCGAAAACTCCTCACCTCCTTCACATTCTTAGGCGGCTCCCAAGCCATCACCGCTCTATCTTCTCGCGGATCTACCCGAACTCCCTCTCGAAATCACATGCCCGAGGAACGTCACTTCCTCGAGCCAAAACTCACACTTAGAGAACTTCGCGTACATAACCCTCGGTCCTCAAATTGTCTAATACAATTCGGATATGTAAGGCTTGATCCTCCGGCTCCGTGAATAGATAAGAATATCGTCGATAAAACGACTACGAATTTGTCCAGATACTCAATAAAAACCTTGTTCATCAACCGCATGAACAACTGCTGGGCATTGGTTAGCCCGAAAGGCATAACCACAAACTCGTAATGGCCATATCTCGTCCAAAGGCAGCTTTCTAATATCGACGTCCCGAATTCTCAATGGTAGTAGCCCGATCGCAAATCAATCTTGAAAAGACTGCCGCCCCTGGTGATCAAACAAATCGTCAATCCTGGGCAAAGGGTATTTATTTTTGATGGTCAGCTTGTTTAATTCTCGATAATCGATGCATAAACGTAGCGACCCATCTTTCTTCTTAACGAAAAGTACGGGCGCACCCCAAGGCGATGCGCTCGGTCAAATATACCCTTTATCTAACAATTCTCCCAACTGGTTCTTCAACTCTAACATCTCCGACGGTGCCATACGGTACGGTGCTCGAGAAATAGGGGCTGCATTCGGCTCTAGATCGATAGGAAACTCCACCTCTCACTGTGGTGGTAACCCCGGCAAGTCGTCTGGGAAGACATCGGGATACTCACTAACAACTGGAATTGACGACATGTCAACTCCACCATCTTCCGCCTTCAGAGCATAGCACCAGTAGCCGACACAGCCCTGGTTCAGAAGTTTCATCGCCTTCAAGGCGCTAATCACGCTCCCCGATCTACCCGGCTTACAGCCGACGAAAGTATGCTCGGTGCCATCCTCGGCCACGATCGAGATAGTACGAGTCCAATAGTTCATGATAGCACCGTGACGCTCTAACCAATCGTCCCCGAGGATTAAATCCTCACCCTTGAGGTCGATAACAATGAGGTTCGAGGGCCAATCTCGGCTCCCGATCCTCACGGGGCAATCCATAACTTCCCGGTACCCAACCATACGATCCCCACTAGGCGTACCCACCACAAACGGTTCACACTCAAACAAGCAGTTAAAGCCAATACGATTCACACAATCCGATGCAATAAAGGAATGGGTAGCACCCGAATCAAAAAGCACGGAAACGGGATGAGTAAGGATCTGAGTGGTACCTGACGCCACCGGAATGTCCGCCTCCTCTGTGCGCCTCATCTGGTACAATCGGGGGTGTACTGAACCCGAGCTCGAGGCTGTGCAGCGATGCGGCTGTCCCCGTCCTCTACCACGACCCGAACCCTGCAGAACCTGAGTAGCTGGAGTACTATGATCCTTCTGATCGGTAGTGGTAGTCGGAGCTCTAGCGACCCTGGTGGCTCTCTCACAATGAGTCGCCCGATGCCCGGTCTGCCCGCAAGTAAAACAAATAACTGGAGGAAAAGGGCAATCCTTCATCAAATGCTCATATTGGTTGCAGTTAAAACAAACCCTGCCACCAGAAGCAACGGAATGGGTCAACGATTACTCGAGATCCCCGGCCGGTGAAACGGTCTCTTCCGGGTGTAGGAAGCGAGCGAGACCTCGAAAATCGACCACCTTTCCCGGTCGAGAATCCACCGTAGTCTTCGCTTCTTAGCTTCCGAAACCGACTCGATTCCGGAATCGCCATCTCGATCGCTAGGGCGCAATCACGGTATTCTTTCAAAGTGGCACACATGAGCGGTGCCATACTCGCCTAATATGCGGCTTCATTCGCATATTGAAGTAACGGATTTTATCGGCCTCCGTCCTCACACGATCTCTCACGAAACCCAATGCTGATTGTAAGTAATGATGGCACGAGAAATAGGCACGTCGAGGTGTAGCGGTGAAGAATTCCACACCTGCGTTCCTTGGATCGCGGCGGACAATACTCTGCTTCCATAGCGGCCTTGAATTCCTCCCAAGTAGCTCGACGGTCTCTGGGCACAACGGCCTCCCACCATTCCGCAGCCTTCCTTATCCAGGAGGTACCGGGCAATATGTACCCTCCGTCTTCGTGACAAGCTACGGCATCGAAGGTCTGGACAACCGAAAGAGCCAATTCTCCCAACCGAGGGAGTAAGAGGATCCGAGAAACGAGGAGGGTGCATCTTAGTCACCGTCTCAAGCCACTTACTAGCCTCCTCTTCCGGTGTCGGGGCGGATTAAGCGTCCACCCCGAGCTATCGAGTAAGTTGGGCTACCAATCTGGCGAAATCTGGCAGATAGCCGGCGTCGGCATTATTACCCGACGACACTGAGTGAGAGGCTGAGTCCGCAGAGGACTGAGAAAGTGAGCCCTCCTCATTATCAGCACCCCGACCACGGCCTCGGCCGCGTCCCCTAGCCGGTCTACCACGACCTCTCAACATACTGAAGGAAGTAAGAAAAGGACAAGATCAGAAAGATTCACAATTCACAAAGTTGGTAACACAAGTCACGATTCCGAACAGCGCAAGAAAACGAATTACAGAGATATAAGAGTTCGAGGAGACTTACAGCCACGGGTCGCACGAAAAGACGGTAGCATGATGATATTGGGCTCAACGACTGACCCTAATGATGCAACTGACAGACCCAAAAATTCACCGACAGCCTAGGTATTCAAAACCAAAGCGCTCTGATACCATAAATGTAACACCCCAATTCACAAATGGGACATTACACGCCGTAGAACCCTCTTGAGGTCTACCAGGCTAAAACATGACACATAACCACAATGAAAACCCCAAAAGATGCACTCAAAAGTAAATAGGGCCGTGGCCTCGGCCAAAACATTTCAACGGAGTACATAAAACATAATGTAGATATCAATTCGTTGCCCACGCAGGGGACTTAAACCAAGTTCAAGGATAAACAGTTTAACTCCAATACTCGACATATGCAATGACAAAACATAAAAATAAACAATACAGACTCGAGCCACTATCATCAAGCCATTCCATCCTTCGCGTGCGTGCCCCGTGCCTGCTCCTCAGCTCTCCCGGTACCTGAAATGCATAAGACGCATTTCCCCCATTTAAGGGGTTAGCATTCGAATAGCTAGTGCAAGTACACAATTACACAACATTATATACAAAAATATGGTTTTACACAATCATCTCAAACATAGGTCATTTGCCACATATATATTCCGGAATACTACATTGGCAATCACATCGATTTTCAGTCATCACGATATCACAAAATCACAACTGGTATCCCGCATTGTCGTACTTAGTATCGACCCCGGACATCCGTCGAACACTCCGGTGGGATACCACTTCCGCGGCCGTACCCCTTAGTATCGACCCCGGACATCACGTCGAACACTCCGGGTGGAAGTTCAATCACACACGCACCCAAGTCCACTTCCGCGGCCGTACCCCTTAGTATCGACCCCCAGACATCCCGTCGGACACTCCGGGTGGAAGGAACACAACTCACGCACCCATAAATCACCATTCATCATTCATTTCGAAAATCACAATATACATAACGAAATGTAATACATGTACTTGCCTTGAATGAAACGAAACGAAGGAAACGACGACGGGATAGGTTTCGGTCCGAACAATCCTCCCAAATCCAATCCTAACACAATAACGGTATACACAAGTCTCAATAATGCGGAAAGGTAAGAATTAATCCTAATTCTACCCGTTGGGACCATTCATCGGACACCAAGAGTGCATAAGGAAATGAAAGCGGTCAATGGTATAACAACGGGATTTCATCCCAATCAAAACAAGAAAACCAAGGGTCACGAGTATACTATCAAATCTAACAACAACATCGGTTAATTCGGATTAAAACACAAGATCACCACCAAACCCTCCCCAAAATCGTACTAGGGTCAAAGGAGTGCTTACCTCGTGAAGAATCAAGCACTCAAATCCGAAAACCACGTGTTAGATCCGCAATCCGAGCCACCCGATCGAAAAGAGATGAAGAAATCTACACAAATAAGGGGTGTATGGAGGAACTCTCCCTCTCAAGACTCTCTCTCTCTCGCACGGTTGAAGAAGGGGGAAGGAAATGAGGGATTTCGCTGAATAAAACGCTGATATAGTGCTGACCGCGCCGTGTGCTGCGGCTCAGATAAACTGTGCCGCGGCACAGAGCCAAAAATTGTGCCCAGTGGTCGGCTGACCGCTCGTTGTGCCGCGGCTTATCCGAGGTGTGCCGCGGCTCAGACTCGGCATGTGCCGCGGCATCTTGCCATGCACGCGCATACGATCGATTTTGGCGGCAAGTGTCACACGGGTGTGCCGCTCGGACAAGTGTGTGCACCGCGACTCGGCTGTGTGCCGCGGCGCACAATCCTTGTGCCGCGGCACACGGTACAGTTTGTTTAGGCAACAACTGGGTGATGTGTGTGCCGTGGCGCACAATACTTGTGCCGCGGCCCACACCCCCCCTCGGGTCCCAAAATGACGAAAAATGATCCGGAAGGAGAATAAAAGCAACAGGGATCGATATTTGGGCAACAATAACACGTAGTGGAAGTACGGAACCCAAAAACGATCTGAGGTACACGACCAAAGTCGAACAAGGGACAAATTCCCTAAACTTCTAGGAAATTACAAAAACGGCCCAAACATCCGAAAAATCACGACACAACATCGGATTAACAATCCGAAACTCGCAACATGCTCTACACAAGCATACGAACTCATGGAAGTAAGAAAACGACGAAATCGAACGAGTTTAACGAGAATCGAATACACATGAGACAGAATATAACACGAGATGAAATTACGTAAAACATTATCAAGACCCGTCTAAACGGAAAACTCCAAGAACAAAATAGGTTCAGAATTACAAAACAGTGCCAGGCGAGTTGTCCGAAACGAATATGCACCAAAAATAGAAATTACCAAGGATAGAAAACGCGGATATTACAAGTGGGCTCTCCTGACTATACAGCCATCCCGAACTCGGGGACGGCTGCTGTTTGTTTTTTAGCTCCGTGAGACATTGTTTGAGATAATCGATCTCACTCGAGTTGTCGCGCAGAGCTGACAGGGGTGTTTGGACCAGAGTGTGGGATCGACTTTTCATCGTCCGAGCTGGCGCCTTCTTATCAACTTTTCTCTTATCTCCCAGATGTTCGAAAACTAATATGGGAGGAGAGGCAAGATGCTTCTTGGATAGATGTGAACTTTCTCCGTGACCCTCCGTCTCTTCTTCAGCGACTCATGAGACGGACTTCTTCTTATCCACCCATGGGGCGGTCGAACGGATTGTTTGGGATTGAGCCTCTGTTTGATCTCCCGGGCCTCTTCCCGGGGGGTTTCCGCTTTGTGTGGCGTGCGCCATGAGGGCATTCATCCCCTGGATGAACGCGGGGTGTTTAAAGCACTTTACTACTCTGATCAAATTCTCCTCTTCTGTGGCGCGTCGGTGACGTGCTTCTTTCCTCTGTTGGTGGTTAGAATTTCCTTGCGACATGATGGCTGGATCAAATCCTCGAAATTTTGATGGAAACGTATCTTTGTGTGCTGGGGAGGTAGCCCTCCTCCTTCTAGCGCCAACTTGTTGATAACGGATTTGACCAACGACACGTGTGCTGACCTGGACTAGATGGATCGGAGCCACGTAGAAAACAATAAAAAGCTGAATGAATAAGATAGCTGGATTTTATTGATTTTATTATTCTGAGATAGAGCCACTTTGATGCCCGTCTATATTGCTTGCTTGCTTATAACAAGTCTTTTTCGTCTCTCTCATTTTTTACGGAAAATTCCAAAGTCATTTCTTATCACACATTCTCTCTATGTATAGAAAATCTTGGCCAATCAGCGGGCGACAGTTGGAGAATGTTTGGGAATGCATCCAAACACTTGTCAGAGGGAGAGTGAGCCTTAGACATGTGGCGCCCTTTGAGGACTGCTTTGGGAAGACGGAGGACAGAGTGCATAAACTGTCATGTGTGCCTGTTCCGCATGTCCTGTGTGCCTGTTCCGCATGCTTCTGCGACGCTTATCCGTTGTGATCGGTACTGGGGTCGGTCCTTGGGTCCCGCTGCTCTGATCGGTCATGCCATGACGGTGTTTTGGAGCGTATTTATCTTGGATCTAGTCGGCCCTTTCGTCCTTGCTCCGGGCTGGTCTTCGGGTCGGCCCCAAGTCTTTGACAGTTCTGCCCGGTCCAGTCTTAACGGGACCTGGGAGTAAATTTGATATGTAGTGGGTCCTCTTTGTTATTCTGCTCCGCCGGTTTACCCGGAAATCGGTTCTTTTATCCTTAACCGATATGGTTGAGCTGGCGGGGAGCGTATGTGGATGCCAAGGCGGACGGACTATCAACACAACTTTCGCCGACTTGTCAGAGAGGCGTCGATTTTCACTGAATTTGGCTGGATTACTATTCAGTCTCACCCTTGTCGAATTCTTCTCTCAAGGTAAAATGTTCTTTTGTCGTCTCATGTTTTGTTAATCTTTTTTATTTTTAGCTATCTTTTTTATTTCTATAGATCTAGAGTTTGTACTTTGTATAGATCTAATATTTTTTTCCTTAGATTACTGTTATAGTTTTTATGGTATGTTTGATTTTCTTTGTATGTTCATATTGAAAGGAGCAATGATAAATAAACGGGAAAATTACATTAGATAATACAATTTTAGGAAGTATTACAATAATAACACAATTAGAAAATAATTACACAATTAACAACTAATGAGTATTTATTTAGGTTAATAGTAGGAGAACAGTTATTGATTTTTTTATATGGTACTTCTCTCTCCCTTCCGCACACCCCTCTTCTTTTCCATTCGTTTTTACTTTTTCTTCTTTACAGATTATAATCTCTCTCTAACCTCTTGAATCGAAGCCCATGAGTGTGGTGCGGCCAGACTCAAAGCCACAACCCGTGAAACCCTAACTCATGATGGTAACAGCGAGGTGCAGTGCTGCACTTGATGGTCGTGACAGTAGACGATGGGTTGGGCGAGTATTACGGCGGCGAATCGATGATGGTGCTCGATTTTTGCTTTGATTCTAACATCTAAACGTGAATTTACGATCTGATGAAACATTCTGACTGACGGTGAATTGACATCCGGATGAAGTAGTTGGCTTAAGTTATTGGTAAGAAAATGGCGGTTGTGCAGCAACGGTTTTGGTACCCATGAATTCCAGTTCTTGTAGGACTTGGATTCTGGAAATGGTGGTTTCGGGCTGGAGTTCAGACCTGTCTGAATTTTCTTCTTCTTTTTTTTTCCAAAATAGACTGTTTTGTGCTCGGATACACCAATCTTTTCGATATTTTTTCAATAATTTCTATTTACTAATTGTGCTTGTGTACATTTTTTTTGTTAATTTTGATTTGCTAACGAAGTTTTTGTTAAATTTGTTACTTACATATGATATCCATTGTGTTATTCTTTCAAACGAGTAGCTTGTCTATATATATATATATATACCCGATGTTGCTGACTTCTGCTTGTTGGGATACTCTTGAAAATATTACTGGTTACATATTCCTATGTAAATTATTACCATAATTTTGGATTGAAGCATCTCATGCTACTTTATTGTTTTTTACTGTTTTTTTTCAATATTATTATTAATAAACTGGAATTTGGATACCTAATAAACTGTTGGTACATCAAAATAATGATGTGAAAAAAGATAGATACCTAATTACATTATATATACATATATATATATATATATATATTAATATTTGTAACCAAAGAAGTACATGAAAGTATCAAAATGTGTTGTTGTCAGCTGCTTTGTGGTAATTATTATAAAGAATAAAGGCATCCAAATGCATTATTCATGTCACTAAATTAGTACTCGTAAATATCCACATGCCTGTAGTTGGCTACAAAATAACAACTCAATATTCAACAGTATCGATAACCAAATATGTATATTTTAGTAACCAAAATACAATCAATCAATCGACAATTTTGTACATCTATTTTTATTTATATATTCAAATAAAACAATGTACATGAATAATCGGTATCCATATGCAATATTTAGGAAACTAAACTATCATTTTACAGGTATCCACATGCATGCAATTAATATTGTGAATTTTAATATTTCAATGTACAACAATAAATGATATCCAAATGTGTGTATTTTGAAACTAAATATTTTCCAAACAAGTGTGTTGCAAATTGAAAAAACACAGTGTTCAACAATAAATTATATACAAGTGTGTATTCGTAACCAAACTACATTTGATACTTTACATAATTATCTATCTTAGTTTTTATCGTTATATAAATAAAATAAAAACATGAATACCAAGTATCCAAATATAACTTGCAAGTCAACAAACTCTTAAGTATTTGCAAATGTACGTAAGGTTCTAGCACTAGTAGAAATGACCCTTTCCATGACACATAAAAAATGTCATGGAATGCCTTCAACGACAGTTACTGTGTGTCGTCCGAAACATCATTAAAGCCTGTGTCATTGTAGGGGCGGCCTTCAACGACGTTTGATAAACGTCATAATATAGTTTATGATGACACTCTATTTCTGTCATAGAAGTGTCATTGTAAGCCCAACCTTCATCGACGTTTGTTAAACGTCATAATATAGTTTATGATGACAAACTTTTTTTGTCATACAAGTGTCATTATAGGGCCGGACTTCAACGACGTCTGTTAAATGTCATAATATAGTTTATGATGACAAACTTTCTTCGTCATAAAAGTGTCATTGTAGGGGCAAACTTCAACGACGTTTGTTAAACGTCTTAATATAGTTTATGATGACATACTTATTTCGTCAAAGAAGTTATCTATTGACATTTTACAACTGTTATTAAATATTTTCAACGACGTCTCTCAATTGTTATAAAATATTTTCAACAACAATTTTACCCTATCATTGTAACTCTCAATATGTCATTATATTTGTTTATATGATAGTTACTTTCCATCATTGAAACATTTTAATGACAGTTTTTACATGTCATTAAAAATACACTTTGTACAAAAAAAATATTACAATTTAAAGCGGTCAAAATAGCATTAATATTTCTAGTTACATATCCAAATGTTCAATTACATCATAGATCCAAGCATTTATATTTGCATCAACATTGTGATGCCAGCTATACACGAACATCCTAATCAAATTGTCATGGACTATAGTGTGCCAACATCAAAATAATGCACAAGCTCAACGAAAATTCGCTATATGCATATAGCAAAAAACTAGAAAAGAACACAACTACAAATTATTCAAGTGCGTGGGATAATATACTTAATTGGCCACGTAATCGTACTCCCAACTGCATCTTCCATGACTGAAAACTCTGGCTGGAATCGGTAGAATTCTGCTCTAGGATTGACAGCTTCCTCGACCTCAACTCTATAACAATCTGGTGTAACACCCCCAATCCACTCAGAGATATTACACGCCGTAGACCCTCTCCTCGAGGATCTACCAGGCTGATAACTAAAATCAAACATCTAAACATCGCCTTTAAGGCTAAAATGACTCAGTAGACCGACTTGGTCTTTCAATAATAACATACAACTCAATTCCAAACACATACCCACGCAGGGGTCAAAATACAATAAACTCCCGTACAACGGGGAAAAGATACCGCAACGGAAAAGAAAATACAACTGGACCAATACGACATCAACGGAACCTCGTGTGATTAGTATCGTTCATCTTTCATCATCCTTCGCGCCGACCCTGTGCCATGCTCCAAAACCTGAATGCAAAAATAGACATCCACCCCCCGAATACTCGGGGGTTAGCAAAACTCCATTGTTTTGCTAGTGCAAGTACAAGTGCAAATACGAGCCATACAATTCACATTCCACGAATAACAATAACCAGGAATCCTCAAAAAAAAAAATCCAAACGTAACGAAAAGCACTTCCCGAGGCAAGAGTTTGGTAAAATATTCTAAAATCGAAAGGTCACAATCAAGGGAAAACAATTTATAAAACCGTTTAAATGCCATCGAGAGTTTTGATAGAAAACAACTTAGGATTTTCAAATCCTTATCTTTCCAAAAATCAACAGGGTCACAGCCCAAAGGTTTTGTTTTCACAAATAGAAAACCGACAATAATTCACAGGGCTAGAGCCCAACATCACGTGTCCTCAACGGACGAAAAATCAACGAAACATAATCACGCACGCGCATCGCCTAGGACCGGGACGCTACCACCGACATCCCGCTCGAGGCCTCGAAGGACCCTCCCGAGCTGGCTAGCGAAACAAATCACACACATCTCACGGTTGGATCAATCGCTTGTTGCATCCTGGCCACATGATCGCATGCCATGTGCCACCGTAGATTATCTCAGGCTCTCACGGTTGGATCAATCACTTGTTGCATCCTGACCACATGATCACGTGCCATGTGTCACCGTAGACCTTCAACCATATCCACACATTCACACAAATAACATATCACATCAAGGATATTCAAATAATTCGCCCAGAGGCATCAAACACTTAGCAAAACACCACGTCAATCCACAACACACCGAAATGAAATAATATACGTTCACACACAATGCCAAGTGCAACATTAACACCAAGCATATACATAGAATTCACATAGTTATTCACAAACCACGCCATTCACAAAACACACGCGTTTTGAAAGCAAGCCTTTAACAAGGCTAAACCGAATCTTTTGAAAGTTCAATTCAAACGACCAAACAACCACATTTAGACGATCACTAATTATCATATCCATAAAACAAGAATAGTATGGGCAAGGTACTTGCCTCGAAATCACGATCGCAATGAGACGACGAATAGGACGCGGTCGAATAGCCCCGAACGCCCGAACACCATCAAGAACGCGATAGCACCACGAGTATTACGAGAATAACACTACACGGATCATCAATCACCAACGGGATTCAACATCGGAATCCTCGAACACCTATAAACCTCTGGAAGGAACAATAACACATGGTTACGACGAGAATCAAGGCCAAAACAACGGAAATCCCAACAAACTATCGAAGGGAAACTCATTGGGACATTTAATCGAACACTAAATGTTCAATAATTCTCAAGAACACTCGAATCGTCAATCGAGTTAAACAAACTTGATATATGGATATACAACCCATAGAACACGATTAATAACATCATACTACACCAATCGATGTATCAAAATCGGATTAGAAACGAAATCAAGAACAATTTCTCCAAAAAGTCAACTTGAAGGAAAATCAAGAATATACCTTGATTTGACGAAGAACACGGATTGGATGATGATACAATCCACAAGAATCTTCCAAAATGCCTTGGAAATGATTAGAATCGGCCAAGAACTCGATTTCTCGAGTCTCCCGTCGCCAGACGCCGAAAAAGGAAGAAAAATCGCGTGGAAAATGAAATCTGGCCGAGCCAGGCTATATATAGCCGGCAGGGTTACGGCCGTAACCGGCAGGCGTTACGGCCGTAACTCGGTCCCTTACGGCCGTACTCGGCAAGCCTTACGGCCGTAACCGGCATTCGTCAAAAATCTGCCCAGCACTTGCCGGACACTTACGGCCGTAACTCGCACACCTTACGGCCGTAACCGGCCTTCGTCAAAATCCGCCCGCCGTCAGACGGCCGTGCCGATCACGCTTACGGCCGTAACTCGCACACCTTACGGCCGTAATCGGAACCTTACGGCCGTAACTCGCCAGCCAGCCCACCGCTCCGGCCGTGACTGGCCGTGGCCACTCCGACGTCTTGACGACCCCGAAACCCGAACCTGAGTAAAAATCGAAGATACGGTTACGAAGTACTCGCAAAGACGAATCCAAGCACTAAGAGAACACACGATTCTGACCATCCGAAGTGTCGGAATTCGACAACGGAAGTAATTACCCCAAACTTTGGGAAATTACAAAAATGGCCCAAAACGTCCGAAAATCACGATACGTGATCGAAACACCGAACCAAAGCTCGCAACATGAATAATAACATTAAATGAACTTGCGAGAAACTCGAAACAACAGTTTCGGACGAGATTCGCAAGAATCGAACTCAAGTGTGGAAAAATCGCTAAAAAGCACGGAATTCAACAAAACGACACCGAAACGAACTCGGATGACAAAAAGTGCAGAATTAATCATTCTCGGAATGACGAAACGGTCATGAGAGAGTCGTCAAAACGGACTTCCGCCAAAAAAAGAAATTACCGGAAATCGAAATTACGGGTATTACATTCTACCCTCCTTAAAAGAAGTTTCGTCCCGAAACTTAAAACAAGTAGGGGGAAAAAATATACCCGCCAGGAAAACTCGACGAGATACACAAAACCCGAAAACTCGCGCCCAACGGTGAAACGCTGCAAGAAACGCAAAGAGACATCCGGCGTGAAAACACGCTCCACAACGACCAACACAACGCCACCGGTAGAGACATAATAAAACCAACAAGTGACAAGCGTCATCAAACAGATAATACAATCAAGTCAATTATCCAAACAATCACAAAACACAAAGTACTTGTTACAAGAAAACACGCACAGTCGAGAAAACAGAATAAACACAAAACGACCCACAAGGGCAATCATAAATAATTCGGACTACGCCGAAATCCTCAAAACCACACTAGGCATCTCCGTGTCCTTTCGGAACAGAGACGCAACCTCGATCCCCAAACCTCTCAGCTACCGTCTCGCAATGTACGGATCGGTGACCCACCTGGCCACACTCGAAACAGCTGACTAACGGTGAACGACAATTCTTCGCAGTATGGCCCGCTCGACTACAGTTATAACATATCTTCGAAGTGCTCACATTACTCACTGCAGGGGTACTACTCCTCTGATCACGCGATCTAGGAACCATTTTGGGATGACGAAACGAAGTCCCAACCTCAAGGGGCCCACTCCCCTGATTTCCTGAAAAGTTCCCAACGGTTTTCTATTTCTTCGAGTCAGACATACTCTCGGTCGATAATCTGGATAGCTCATAGGCTAACGCCCTATTCTGATAATCTCTCAGGGAAGTACAAGCGAGACCTGCCATGTATCTTGTGAATCTCCGGCTTCATCCGCCTACTAAAATGACAAATCTTGTCCTCCTCTGTCCTTACTTGATTACGCACATAGCCGAGCCGTTTGCTAAAATCAATAATAGCTTGAGACAATGGTACATCCTGCGGTTTCACCGAAAAGAATTCATTAATCCTCGATTTACGATCGGTTAGGACAAAACTCATCTCTCATGAATTTCGGAACTCGCCCACGTGACAACACGATCTCGAGGCTTAACGACCTCCCACCCTAGCGGCATCTTTGTCGAGAAGATCTTGGCGACCGGTACCTTACGTTCTCCGGACAATCAACTACCTCGAATATCTTTTCCAACCGGAAGAGCCAACCATCCCGACCTAATGCATCTGCAGACCGGTAACGAGGGGGATTCATACGAACCACTTGTCGAAGCCACTGATTTGCACCAGTGTTCTGGGTCACATCTGTAACACGCTGAACTGCCTGAGTCAACTGAGTCATCTGAGTGGCTACCTGCTGCAAAATAGTAGCAACACCAATACCAATACCATCACCGGCAGCATGATCCCGATCACGCATCCGGTCGCCACGACCACGACCTCGGCCCCTCGGCATACTGAATAAGTAACCATTCAGCACAACAGAAAATCATAGCACATACCACATACAATGATTTCCATCGTAAAGTAACACGCATATTAAAATCATAGCAACGACGGTATCGTTCAGCAACCTCAACGACCCGAATGACAACCAGCACATAATCACAAAACATCATGGAACAATCACACATATACACGAATGTACCAACCCAAGCTTCAACAGCTCACACCCGTGCGACAACACGCAAATCACCACAAGGCGACAAACAGTAAATACCAGTTCACACCTCTCACAGAGGGCTAGTACAACAAATGCGTGGCAACGCCTCGACGTTCATGCCACCAATTCGATCATACTCGGGAGCAAACACCATAACGACAATGCAAACATCATACATACATTCCCAAACGCAAACGGGAATTGATAGGTTTTAAAAAAAAATGAAAACCACCTCTTGAAAATAATTTAGAAAAACACCGGTTGATCTTGAGTATCATTTTACAAAAGTTGACAAACATCATTTTCGAGACTTTGAAAATCATCTTGCGTTTGAACAAAAATGAGGACACCTTCTCTTAGTGAAACACTTTCAGACTATTCGACCCTCGGGTCTAAGTAAAAGTGTTTATAAAACATTGAAAATATCTCAAAACATTTTGGGTCCTCGAGGAAGAAGAATTTTGTAACATATTGTGGCACCTGGGATGTACCACAAGAAAATAATTCATTTTAAAAAATACGTCTCAAAATTTATTTTCTAAGATACTCAAGGTTTTCAAAGATATTACACGGAACATTATAACGCCATGGGCCCCACGCCAGAACCCACCAGGCTAAAAACCATTTACAAAAACGCCGAAAAGGCCGATGACGGTAATATTTCAAAAACTCACGTAAGCCATTTACAAAGTACTAAATACCGTCATAAGAATTTCGCCAAAATGATCAAGGCCATAATGCCAAAAACTCGATTAAGGGAATTGGTTTTCGAAATAAAACTCAGTCGGTAAAATACCGAAATCCATTACAAAAGAACTCACGCAGCGGATAAAAGAAATACAGTTCGACATGCACAGTCCAGCAACAATTCTCATCATACGAACGAAATAAGAGAGTCAAATAGTCACGTATCAAGAAATCAAAATCCATAAGAATCCCGTCACTTAACAAATAATCATAAAAATAGCTCGTGTCACACGAGGCTCAACACAAATAAGGGAGACTTACATCCACAGGTCGCACGAAGATGATGATCGCCCACGATACTAATAACGACCAACAAACTCAGACGACGCGTCGCGACACGACTTAGTCAGACAAAATCCGACAAGACAAAACTCAACAGACACCACTGACCCGACAGCCTAGGTTTCCACAACCTAAGCTCCGATACCATTTATGTAACACCCCCAATCCACTCAGGGATATTACACGCCGTAGACCCTCTCCTCGAGGATCTACCAGGCTGATAACTAAAATCAAACATCTAAACATCGCCTTTAAGGCTAAAATGACTCAGTAGACCGACTTGGTCTTTCAATAATAACATACAACTCAATTCCAAACACATACCCACGCAGGGGTCAAAATACAATAAACTCCCGTACAACGGGGAAAAGATACCGCAGCGGAAAAGAAAATACAACTGGACCAATACGACATCAATGGAACCTCGTATGATTAGTATCGTTCATCTTTCATCATCCTTCGCGCCGACCCTGTGCTATGCTCCAAAACATAAATGCAAAAATAGACATCCACCCCCCGAATACTCGGGGGTTAGCAAAACTCCACTGTTTTGCTAGTGCAAGTACAAGTGCAAATACGAGCCATACAATTCACATTCCACGAATAACAATAACCAGGAATCCTCAAAAAAAAAATCCAAACATAACGAAAAGCACTTCCCGAGGCAAGAGTTTGGTAAAATATTCTAAAACCGAAAGGTCACAAATCAAGGGAAAACAATTTATAAAACCGTTTAAATGCCATCGAGAGTTTTGATAGAAAACAACTTAGGATTTTCAAATCCTTATCTTTCCAAAAATCAACAGGGTCACAGCCCAAAGGTTTTGTTTTCACAAATAGAAAACCGACAATAATTCACAGGGCCAGAGCCCAACATCACGTGTCCTCAACGGACGAAAAATCAACGAAACATAATCACGCACGCGCATCGCCTAGGACCGGGACGCTACCACCGACATCCCGCTTGAGGCCTCGAAGGACCCTCCCGAGCTGGCTAGCGAAACAAATCACACACATCTCACGGTTGGATCAATCGCTTGTTGCATCCTGGCCACATGATCGCATGCCATGTGCCACCGTAGATTATCTCAGGCTCTCACGGTTGGATCAATCACTTGTTGCATCCTGACCACATGATCACATGCCATGTGTCACCGTACACCTTCAACCATATCCACACATTCACACAAATAACATATCACATCAAGGATATTCAAATAATTCGCCCAGAGGCATCAAACACTTAGCAAAACACCACGTCAATCCACAACACACCGAAATGAAATAATATACGTTCACACACAATGCCAAGTGCAACATTAACACCAAGCATATACATAGAATTCACATAGTTATTCACAAACCACGCCATTCACAAAACACACGCGTTTTGAAAGCAAGCCTTTAACAAGGCTAAACCGAATCTTTTGAAAGTTCAATTCAAACGACCAAACAACCACATTTAGACGATCACTAATTATCATATCCATAAAACAAGAATAGTATGGGCAAGGTACTTGCCTCGAAATCACGATCGCAACGAGATGACGAATAGGACGCGGTCGAATAGCCCCGAACGCCCGAACACCATCAAGAACGCGATAGCACCACGAGTATTACGAGAATAACACTACACGGATCATCAATCACCAACGGGATTCAACATCGGAATCCTCGAACACCTATAAACCTCCGGAAGGAACAATAACACATGGTTACGACGAGAATCAAGGCCAAAACAACGGAAATCCCAACAAACTATCGAAGGGAAACTCATTGGGACATTTAATCGAACACTAAATGTTCAATAATTCTCAAGAACACTCGAATCGTCAATCGAGTTAAACAAACTTGATATATGGATATGCAACCCATAGAACACGATTAATAACATCATACTACACCAATCGATGTACCAAAATCGGATTAGAAACGAAATCAAGAACAATTTCTCCAAAAAGTCAACTTGAAGGAAAATCAAGAATATACCTTGATTTGACGAAGAACACGGATTGGATGATGATACAATCCACAAGAATCTTCCAAAATGCCTTGGAAATGATTAGAATCGGCCAAGAACTCGATTTCTCGAGTCTCCCGTCGCCAGACGCCGAAAAAGGAAGAAAAATCGCGTGGAAAATGAAATCTGGCCGAGCTGAGCCATATATATAGCAGGGTTACGGCCAGAATCGGCAGCGTTACGGCCGTAACTCGGTCCCTTACGGCCGTACTCGGCAAGCCTTACGGCCAGAATCGCATTCGTCAAAAATCGCCCAAAGACTTGCCAGGACACTTACGGCCGTAACTCGCACACCTTACTTACGGCCAGAATCGCCAAAATCCGCCCGGGCTCAGACGGCCGCATCCGATCACGCTTACGGCCAGAACTCGCACACCTTACGGCCGTAATCGGCACCTTACGGCCGTAACTCGCCGAGCCAGCCCCTGCTCCGGCAGATGACTCGGCCGTGGCCACTCCGACGGCTTGACGACCCCAAATCCGAACCCGAGTAAAAATCAAGATACGGTTACGAAGTACTCGCAAAGACGAATCCAAGCACTAAGAGAACACACGATTCTCGACCATCCGAAGTGTCGGAATTGACAACTAAGTAATTACCCCAAACTTTGGGAAATTACAAAAATGGCCCAAAACGTCCAAAATCACGATACGTGATCGAAACACCGAACCAAAGCTCGCAACATGAATAATAACATTAAATGAACTTGGGAGAAACTCGATACAACAGTTTCGGACGAGATTCGCAAGAATCGAACTCAAGTGTGGAAAAATCGCTAAAAAGCACGGAATTCAACAAAACGACACCGAAACGAACTCGGATGACAAAAAGTGCAGAATTAATCATTCTCGGAATGACGAAACGGTCATGAGAGAGTCGTCAAAACGGACTTCCGCCAAAAAAAGAAATTACCGGAAATCGAAATTACGGGTATTACATTCTACCCTCCTTAAAAGAAGTTTCGTCCCGAAACTTAAAACAAGTAGGGGGAAAAAATATACCCGCCAGGAAAACTCGACGAGATACACAAAACCCGAAAACTCGCGCCCAACGGTGAAACGCTGCAAGAAACGCAAAGAGACATCCGGCGTGAAAACACGCTCCAAATTACCGGAAATCGAAATTACGGGTATTACATCTGGTCCCAACACATAGCCATGCACTTTGATTGAAGGATCAATGGCAGATACTCTCCCTTTTGCCACCACTTCATTTGTACCCATCCAGCTAAGTATGTTGCATGATTGATTAAGAAGACAAATGTTGCTTTCTTGTACAGACTACACAATCCAAACTAACTTCAAAACCAACAAGATTTTACAATATACAACAAGTTGCTCTCACAATCAACAAATTGAACATTCTAAATCACAACACAGCAAAATGCTTTGAGCAAACTTGAAAATGCAAAGAAACTTAAAACACAAGTATCAAGACTTGAAAATATGCAGGCAGCAAACTTGACCGATAATATGCACATATGCATGAAAATGCTTTGAGCATAGCTACGCTTTCCAGTAGTTATGTACATTAATCAATTTGATAACATAAATTTCAGCTACGAATGATAGCTTGGAATGACAGTTACTGGAATGCCTTTTCAATGACAGTTATTGGAATGACAGTTACTGGAATGATAGCTTGGAATGACAGTTACTGGAATGCCTTTTCAAATCATGCATTACACGAGATCAGAACCAATCTAAACCATCTTAAGTTTCCATCTATTATGCCAGAGAGAAGAAACTGAGAACAAAGTAAAATGTCTTTTTTTTTTCGAATAACAAAGAGGTGAGCTGATGAAAAAATTTGAACATTTTCTAACATAATCTTAAAAATTCCTAACATTACATTAGCAATTACACTTTCCTGACTATTTTGTGTATAACACCACCTTTAACTATTTTTTAAGTCCTAAAAAATTGTGGTTTGTTCAGAAGTATATTAACACATAACTCCAAGTTAATGTGCAGTTTACATACATAAAAAACCAACATGCTCATCCAAATGGATTTGATATATTTCCATGCCAAGGCAATGCCTATCAAAACACAATCCCTTACTCTAACCATAACAAGTTGCCTATAAGTTTTCATTTAACATGATTCTCATTCTCAAAGCGAAACTTTGACATAGAAGAGTAGGCATTTTCCCCTATAAATTTCATCGGTCAAAGCATAGGCATTTGAACTGTCTTCTTCTCCAAGTCCCTTACAAATATGAACTAAATGTCCTAAGACGTGAATCTTCTTTTTTTTCTAGTCCTGTGGCTCAGCTTCAGGGCCAACAAAGCCTATAAGGTCCATTTATCTATAACAAAACAAATCTCAAATCGATATAGTTCAAAAGGCAAGAGGTGATATAGTTTAAATTACTTCAAGGTTCATTTGTCTATTAAAAAACACAGTTATATTCTGCAAACTTATCTCAAGATGCTTCGTTTGAAAGTTCATTTCATGCTCTTTCATTACACTTTCCTAACTATAAAATAATGACATTTTAAAATGGAAAATATTACAACTCGTACACAAAAAAGAGACCTCAAATGTAGAAAATTAAACTTACTTTAGAATTTCCCGTAATAGGGCTCTTTGTACTCTTTCGCCATTGACATGACCATCCTACTTACAAAATATAGGCAAGTCATTAGGCGATTAACAATATAACAAACTACTATATGATTTTAAAGCTAATTGTAAAGTAACTTGCCTCTGCATTATCATGACGGCTTCTATGCTTACTTCCAGCATCGCTAGGACTTCGTATTTGCTTATTTCCAGTCTTGCAAAATATGAAAATGATAACTATTTCAGCGAGAAACAAATATAATATATATATATATATATGAAGACAGTGAATAACTACCAGTTGTAGAAACATTTCTTCAAGCCTCTTTGTCCTTTCACAAGTTGCATCAAATTTGTCCTGAAATGCTTGTAAGGTAGTAGCATTTTGTAGTATTCCATCTACCCTTGAAGGTGTGACGCCGGATCCCATGCCTCGAACACGACCACTTTTCTCCTTACCAAGTACTTGACTCAGCACATCGTGCTTTATAGGAATAGGTCCTTCAGAAGGAGGTTGCTCAGCAAGTTTCACTTTTAACTCAGCCTAAACAGCACAGTAGAAAATCTAAATCATGCATATCATAATAGAAATTGAACTTTGTACCTAAACTTGAAGAAACAAACATGTTGGGGAGAGTACTTACACATATGTCTTGAACATACTTTTTTTTGGACTTTTCATGGCCTTTAAGAAATGACTGTGTTCTACATAGTGTTTCTCCTGTTTTTTTTTTCTTTAAACAACAGAACATTTAACATATTGATGTTTTATAGATTAAATATAAATACTTTAGTATTGTAGGATGAATTCTTTTTACTTACATGATCATATTCCTCCCTTGCATATCCTTTTCTACTTAAAGTGTACGGAAGAAGTTGTTTAGCCCTTATTTCCTGCATTTTTCCCTCTTTACCTGTAAATTATAACAAACAAATTTCACATTACGAACAAGGTTATTAAGTCGGAAAGTCGAGCTCAGTCTCCTGAGTACCTTCGTAAAGACTAGTCGACAAGTCGAGTAGACTAGTCGTGACTAGTCGACAAGTCGAGTCGACTAGTCGTGACTAGTCGCCAAGTGTATTTTATACATGTATTTTTTAAATTTAATATATGAGCATATGACATAATTAAATATAATAATAAGATGATAGATATAAGTTCAAATTAAACATAATAATAAGTTCAAATTCAACAAATATCCATGACAAATATCCATAATAGATGATAGATCAGATCTGGAAGTGCATTTCTAAATAAAGACCTAGCCGAAGAAAACGACCAGATCTAGAAGAAAATGACTGATTCTTTGATTTGGGAGGCAGCAGTCGCGATTGGGACTTGGACCAGTCGTGTTTTTAGGGTTTTTTAGGCTCAATACTCTTTAAATAGGACTGGATGGGTATGTTTCAGCAGCTGGTAATGGTTCAGGTCATTAATAAGAAACTCTAGTCGACTTACTTTACAAGTCATGGACGACTGCTTCAATTTGGGCGACTGGTCGACTAGCCGATGACTAGTTGTCGATGTGATAACAGTGATTATGTACCATATATTTTTTTATTTCACTGCTACTTTAACACACGAACATAATATAAATTGACTTACTCTCCATTCAGGTGAGCTTCTTTCGGCCACGAATTCATCCCACTCGTTATGTGGCACACAAGCAGGCCTAATCGAGCCAATTAGTCGTGCAGTGTCTGTCCTACTACGACGAGAATCTAAAACAGTCAGCACGCTATTAGTGAGTTCATTCTTGTAAGCTCTCCATAGCCTTCCCATTTGTTGGAAGATATATGTCTTATGAATCTCAGCCACCTTATATTGTTGCTACACACAAACAGATAAAAAGAACCAGTTAAAATACTTGGTAAATTACATAGTTAAAATATTTGTATAATGTTATAGCAGGAACAAAATAAAAAAAAATGTGCAAGAACATTACCAACAAAATACCCCAAACTTCATTTTTGGGCTTGTCTGTAACTAAACGCCAGTCTTTTATGTTGATCGGCACTTGCTCCCTGACTATGCACCCAACAGCTGAGCTAAACTTGACTGATTGTGGTCCAACATGTTGTCCTCTGTCATTCCACTCAATGGTTTTACGCTGTGATTCTCCAGTAGGAATAACTTGCAAAGTAGTTTTACCTCTTTTTTTCCCTTTGCCATCATTTGGAGTTAGCTCACCGCTATCACCTTCTTGTTGGATATCAGTAACAATTTCTGCCCTTGGAGTATCCTCAATCTCAAGCTGCACTCCTATTCTATTTCTTTTCCTGCCTGTTGCCATAGTTCTATATATATACATGGAAAACAAATTCATTAGATAACTAAAACATGAAGGACAATATTATCATTATGTAACCTACAATACAAATTTTAAGTAAAGGACAACAATAACTAACATTTTAGTAAAATATTGATGTCATGAAATTATCATTACGCATATGAACAAATATTTCAAGCATTACTAAGATGTCAATATTATGCAAGTACAAAATTCTAGTACGAAAGATGTTAGTACAGTGGTTACCACAAAAGGATCAGCCTCAGGAATCAACTTTATCTTCATTGTCAATGTCAAGTGCAGATGGTTCTTGATCAACAAAAGAACCATAAAATGTCTCATAAAATTGTTCCAGATCATCAAAACCTCTTTGTGGTGCCTTCAAAGACGACATACCAACCGGATTTTTCATTATCCCGAGAGTAAAAACTTGTTTAGCATGTGATGCTAAAATAAATGGATCTTTTTACTTAGACCTTCATTGAGGTTAACTAATGTGAATACATATACTTTATTCACACGAAGTAATGTTTGCCCAATCACAAAGGAATACAGCCAAACGGAACTTATAAAAGTCTAAGATCAAAATTTGTTTGATTATCCCATAATAATTTGATAAAGTATCTGCTTGTACGTGTACACCATAGTCTTGCGTAGAGACATTAGCATCCACAGTATGAAAGCGGTTTCCATTAATAATAAAACCAGAGTGGGACATTGCACAATGTCTTGGCCCTTTAACAAGGTACTTTAGCATTTCAGATGACTCGACACCAGTATTATCAGCGTCAAGTTTAATCTGAAGAACCCAAAGCAACAAGTTTTGTGTCAAGTATACATTTAAGTTTAATCATTAGTCCCAAAAAAAATACATCAATGGATCAAACCTTAGCTTGCAACCATTGCACAAAATTCTGTAAATGTATTTTCTCTAGTATGTTTGAATTAGATATCAACCGTTGGTCAGAGCACATTAACTCTTCCTTATGAACCCTAATGAGAAAACAAACCGAGATGTGCAGATATGTATATGTAAGGTATCTATAAAATATCCATTAATTAAAGGAAATAAATATAAGTCACTGGAGATTTACGAACTCAATATAAGGTTCAGTTTCTTGACTATTGATAAGGACACATAGATGTGCAGCTTTATGCAACTCATCAGTCAATTGTAAAGGTCGGCCTTTACGCAGTGCAGATCCTTCGATTATTGTTTCATTTTCAATGACATCATTACGTTTTCGTTTGTTACCAAACAAGGAAGAGTTTTTCATGTATCTGCCACAAAACCTAACACACTCATCAGCCAAGTAGTTTTCAGCAATACTTCCTTCCGGAGCAGCACGATTCTTAACATAACCTTTGAGGACCTTCATGTATCTAAAAGTTCATTAAGTTAAAATAATAGTAAGCTAAACATATATAACAACCATTATATAGTTTATGATGAAAGTTATAAGCACTAAATAATACCGCTCAAAAGGGTACATCCACCTGTAATGGACAGGACCACATAATTTCGCTTCTCTTCCTATATGAATTGTAAGGTGAATCATTATGGAGAAAAATGATGGAGGGAAGTACCTCTCGAACAAGCACAAGGTCTCAATAATTTCATCTTCAAGCTACTCTAATCATTTCTTATCAATTACTATTTGACACAACTCTTGAAAAATGCGATAAACGAAATAATGATTTTCGTAACACTTCGTAAAAGCCCTTAATAGCAATGCACAATAGTTGTTGCATTAGGACATGGTAATCATGAGACTTCATCCCTAGAATTTTTCCAGATGTAATCTTGATGCAGTTTCCAATATTAGAGCAATATCCATCAGGAAACCTTTGCATCCATAGCCTCCAAAGAAATTTTTCCTTCTCAAGCTTTGTAAAGGTGTAAGCACTAGAAGGATCTAACTTTTCTGCTCTTGCTTCTACTACAACATCTTCCATTAATTCTTGTAATTCTAGATCTCTACGTGAATCTGCCCCAATTTTAGATTTTCCCTTCACATCTAAGAGTGTATCTAAAATACTTTCACAGACATTTTTTTCAATGTGCATAACATCCAAATTATGTCGCACAAGTAGTTCCTATAGTTAGCAAACAAAATACGTATCAAACTTAATTATAATGTTTCATCAGAATCTTATTGAATTAGAGTAGTAAATAATAGTAAGAATATAACTCTGACCTCCCAATACGGCAAGTCGAAAAGTAAGGACTTCTTTTTTAATAACTTTGTTGGGTCTCCTTTTTTAAGCTTCTTCTGTTTTTTTCTTTTTTTTCCCCACTTATTTGTGAATCCAACTAAAGCATGAATCGTATCTCTCCCTGTAAAGATCTTTGGCCGCACCATTCTCTCATTTTTTCCATTGAACCACTTAGGTTTTCTCCGAAACATATGGTTTGATGGCAAAAATCTTCTATGATCCACATAGATAGTCTTCTGAGCAAGTGGCAGCCAGTAAGAACACGTTTCAGGCCCACATACAGGACAAGCAAATTCCCCTTTATTAGTCAACCCAGATTAATTCCCATAAGCCGGGAAATCATTAATGGTCCATAATAGGATACCTCTAAGGCTAAACATGGCATTAGTATATGCATCATACATATTAATACCATCCCACAACAATTTTAGATCATCTATAAGGGGCTGCAAGTATACATCAATGTCATTTCCTGGTTGTTTAGGGCCTGGAATAAGTAAGCTTAGCATCAGGTTTTCGGAAAACATGCACACATTTGGTGGAAGATTATAGATGACTAAGATAACTGGCCAAAGACTGTGTGTGGAGCTAAGATTGCTGAAAGGGTTGAACCCATCAGTTGCAAGTCCAAATCTTAAATTCCTCGGATCTGATGCAAAATCGGGGTATTTTTTATCTATGGAACTCCAAGAAACTGAGTCCACAGGATGACGCATCTTACCATCTTGACTATGATGACTAGAATGCCATGTTAATCGCTCACTAACGGATGCGTAAAGAAACATCCGTGAAGTCTTGGAATTATAGGAAAGTAACGTAATACTTTTGCGAACACCTTCTTTTATCTTTCCAGTACGTAGGTTTACTTTATATCTAGAAGCATTACATTCAGGACATTTATGTAAGTCTCTATATTCCTCTCCCCTATACAAAATACAATCATTGAGACATGTGTCTATCTTCTCATACCCTAAATCAAAATCTTTAAGTGCTTTCTTGACTATGGATAGTGACTCCGAAAAAGTATTTTCCTCCGGTAGCATATCTTTAAACACACTCATGATCTTATCAAAACCAGAATTAGATAGACCTGATTTAGCTTTCAAAGTATACATGATTAAGGTTGCTGAAAGTTTTGTGTACTTAGTACAACTAGGGTACAGAGGAACTTCAGCATCTGAAATCTTTTTTTGATACATATCATCTACATTCAGTAAACTCAGGGATTCACCCTGAAATGGTAACTTAAAACACGCATCTTCATACATCTGATGAACTTCTAACATTTCAGAATCCTCACGAACATCATATGATGTTACAAACTCATCAACTTGTGCACTTCTTCCTATAAGATTTGGCTCACCATGAGCGACCCAGACCTTATATGTAGTATCAAATCCATACTTAGTTAGGTGAAACAATAATGTTTCATCATTTTGTGAAGAGCGGTTTCTACAGATTACGCAAGGACAGATGATCATCTCAGAATTCCTTGCAAACTTCTTAGAATTAATAATAAATTCTTTAGCCTTTTCTTGAAACTGAGGATTATTTGGGTCCCAAGATATCCAGCTCTTATCCATGCTAACTTATACTTGCTTTACACCTACCAATATTTAAAAACTCAAACAGATTAAATTCATGACTTTAAGACTTAAGAGTGCTACCATGTTATGATATATACCAAACACAAATTAATATGAAACAACAACATGTAACCTTATTAACATCCTTATAATAAGCATTTTTCCGTTAAAAATCATGTTTTCTCTTCCGTGTGTTTTCTGCCTCAATTTATTATCTTAATCATTAGTTTGATCGGATTTTTTCTTCAAAATCGATTATAATTGCAAAGGATAAAGCATGTTCTTTGTTAACTAGGTCTGAAGGAAGATGAAAAATGGATATTGTAGGTTATTTTTATTATGTTGTGTATACATATTTATATTTACATATTAATAAATTCCATTATTGTTTAGGTTATTTTGTTTTAACGCTTAATCCTTAATTCTTTTTTAATCTTTGTGATTGGTAGGGTAAGGTTGATATTCATTTTAGATTTAGTGTTTCATTATTAGGTTGTAATATTGAATTATTGATGATGACCAACTGAATAATATGTTTTTTTTCTTTTTTTTTTTCATATTACTATGTCTAGCTCGAATTCATGTGATGATAATCAAACCATGCAAGTTCCATCTGAGGACGAAGAAGTCCAACAACAGAAGGGTGCTACTACGGTAAAAGGGAAGAGAAAGATGACTGACTTGAAGAAGGAACCACGGCTTACCTATAACGTATGGCCTCGTTTTGACAGATATGTTGCGCATCTTTATGATGAAGTAGATGGGGAAGAGAAGGTTGTTGGATTAGAGAAACGCTGCCGTGGCATTCATTGTAACACTGAATTCAAGTGTGATTTCAGAGTAGGTACAAGTACTCTTAGGAGTCATCTTAAGTCTGTTTGTAAAAATTTTGGGGATAGATTGAATCTAGAGCAGGGAGGACAACAAGCCTTAACTAGTGACTGTATTATGGTGGGTGGTGTGAGAACATTTTAAACAGCTGCTTGGTCGAAGGAGAGTTGCTGCAACCAGGATGATTGTTATCGATGAGTTGTCGTTTAGATTTATTAAAAATAGTGGATTCAGGCATTTTGTGGAAGTTTCAGTTCCGAGATGGTTGCCTACTTGTAGGAAGACTATTTTTCAGAATTTTTTGAGGATGTATGATGCTAAGAAGGCGGAATTAACGGTTGAGTTACAATCCCGCCCATTCTGTTTGACAACGGGCACCTGGACCAGTTGTAAAACTCTGAACTATATGGTCATCACAGCTCATTTTATCGATCATGGTTTTACACTTCATAGAAAAACCTTGAACTTTAAATTGATTCCTGATCATAATGTAAAGACTATAGGAAAAATCTTAGAGGATTGTTTGATAAATGGGGGATTGAGAGTGTGTTCACGACCAGTGTGGGTTGACAATCAGTGTGGACAATGCAGTAGCAAAAAAAGTTGCTATTAACTATCTAAAGACATAAATGGATGATTGGGAGAAGAGGCCACCAAGGGGGGTGATGCATGTGAGATGCCTCGCACATATTGTTTGTAATACCCGAATTTTCAGTATAAATTTTTCGCGTTATTTTATCTGAGATATACTGTATAGTTTGGTATCTATACAGTATGGATAAAATAAATTGAGAACCGAGACAGTTATACTAGTGTGATTATCGTTTTTGGATTGACAGATATATTCAGGATATGTTGTATGAGGTTGAACTGATTCGGATATCAGGTATACCGTATGAGAATATCTTTGGATTCAGTATGTGTATTCAGTATGCCGTATGTTTGTATTTTGTACGTCGAGACGTCGGACAGGAACAGTTAGATTTTTGGCTAAGTATAAAAGCCATTACGTACGTTAAGCCTTGGAGCTTACGTACGTAAAATATGTTAGCTTACGTACGTTATATAGTGTACATAACGTACGTAACAAGAGGAATCGGACAGTGGGGCCCGTGGTCGGCAGCTTTCGGCGCAGATGTGGATAGGTGAGTCAACGGATGGAGTTACGTACGTTATACAGGGCGTGTTACGTACGTAATACGAGTATTATACTGTAGCAAGTCAACGTACATATTACGTACGCAACGGATTAAGTGTTACGTACGTTACGGGGCGGCTGACCGAGTCGTGGCCGAGATGACCTGGATGGCCGAGCATGGCCGGACGTGACTCGTTGGGGTGGCCGATCACGGTCGGCAGTGACTCGCAGGGATGGCTAGGATCGCCGACACGACGTAAGGCGGTGGCGATTACGGCCGTAAGCGCGACAGACGTAAGCCACCGCCACGATACGTACGTAAGGGTTCCGACAGAACTGGGCAGTGAGCAGGCCGTGGCCGGTTACGTACGTAAGGCAGTGGCCGGTTACGTACGTAACGGTCCGGCAGGGTCCGCCTATTTAAAGGCCTGGACCGGGTCACTTCGACATTTTCACTTTTTTCTTCGTTTCTTGGCGATTTCTTCATCAAAGTGGATGGATTTGAGTAATATCATCATCTAGCAACATGTTTTAGAAGTTGGAATCATGGATTAACATCATCTTCCACCCGGATCGAAGGTAAGAACACCTAAACACTTGGTTTTGGATATTTTTGAAGTTTCTTGATGTCTTGGCCGATTTGATTCGTTTTAACTCAGATTATTGATGGAATCTTGTTGTATTCTTGAGATTATTCGTTGTTCTTGAAGTTTTGTGGATCGGATTTGAGTATTTCTTTGAATAATCGATTGAATTGGACTATGCCTTCAAAGTGTTCGATGAAATGTCTCAATGAGTAGAACTTGGAAAATTCTACACGTTTTCGTATGATTGGTGATGGAAATGATATTGTTGTGATGATTCTTGGTAATTATGGGAATTTTGTTAAAGGAAGATAATGAATTGGTGATCAAATGATTCGATTATGTTGTTATGATTATGGAATCGTGGTATTCTCGATGTTCTTGGTGCTTTATTGCGAATCATGATGTTATGAGAAGTATATGTTGAAGGACATGATTATATACACCTTGAATTATGATTAAAGGTTGTTTAGATGTTAGAAAATATCGGGTTATGTTGTTTTATGGATTATGAACGTGAATTTGGATAATTTGTGTTCTTAAAGAACTCATAAGTTATACATGTTATGATTTTGGAGGGATTTCGGATAATTTTGGAATGTGATTATTCACGATAATAATCGGTAAATTATTTTCTACGAATTTACAAGTATGAACAAGAAGGAGTTTTGTCTTCGTATTTGGATTTGAAGTTGGAATCGAATATGTTATAAAATCCTTAATGTCGAGATGAATTGATCAATTGATTTGATGAATACGTTTTAAAAGTGTTGGTGTTTTGGATATGAATATGGAATATTCACATTTAGAACTAAGTTATGTATCTTGGTACAATATTCGTATAGGAATACGAATATGATTTCGAGTTTGATTGGAATCATTATTCATGTTTGAATTTGGATATTCCTACTTATTGAATAAGTATTCAATTCGGATAATGGAATTATTTGAAACCTTTGGAATATGGTTATCTATAATGTTGAATTGATCGGATTGTCCTGATTGATGATGATAATCGGTAATTGGATTTTATTATGATTATACAAGGAGGAAACTTGTAGTTGTTTTTAAGATCAATTTGGAATCGGTAATGTTAGACCCTTGTTGGTTTAAATAGATTATGGATATGATCTTCGGATTGTGGAATCGTATTGTGGTTTTGAATTCGTGATCGATTGATTTGGTTGTTGGATATGTGTTTAATCGGGATATTGTAGAACCGTTGTTGATCGGTTATTGATTGTTATTTGTGATCATCGAGTTACGGCGTGTATAGTGGATATGGGTTCGTATTTGTTGAGTTGGATTATTTGGTATTATGTATATGATCGAGGTTTCGTTGAACCGTTGAGTTTGTTGGTTGAGTATGTCGGTTATTGATTTTTATCGAATGTGTGTTAATCGGTTATTGCAATAGGTTGATATGTTTTGATCGTGGATTATGACCGTTGTGTTGCGGTTGAGGTCGAAGAGTTCGTAGATTGCTTTTGGTCGGGGCTGAGGGGCTCGTAGACAAAGGCAATGGATTTTGGTAACGGATTCGTGGTATCGGTATCGAGGCAAGTTTATACTTGTTCAGTTTATAATATTTGATGAATGGTCTCGTTTTCATTTCATTTATAATTCATATAGCAATGTTGTTAGAAAGGACTATTGTTGGTATTGATGGTTGTGTTGATCGTCTCATTGGGGGATGTTGATGGATATGGTCCTCGGCTTTTGAGGTAATCTAAGTATTTGTTCAATCATATGGATAATTAGTATGTTGAGTTGTTGTATATGTTGAGGTTTCGTGTAGTGAGTTTCGTATCGGTTATTCGTTGAGGGATGTTGATCCCAGGACTGTTGTATTGAGATCGTAGACGTTTTGGTCATTCATTTGGGGATGGTGATCCCAGGATTGATGTTTTGGATATTGATTAGTCGTGTCGACTTTTCATTGTCAGACTGTTGTTGTTCACTTCGGTGAGTCTTTTGATCCTTATTGGATATGTGTTTCTTTGAGTTTCGTTGTCATGTTGCATCGTGACATATCTGGAGTCATATCTGCGTTCCGATTGAATATTGTGTAGGATTTTTAGCCGGGCACATATATAGTCATGCGTGAATATTTTCCGTGAAAGGTTGTGCACACGAGACGTAGTTCGTTGAGGCTAATTAGGTACATTGTCCCACGTATATCCTGGATTCCGTATACGGGGTGGACATGTGCACTGACACATATTCGGATCGGGCGTACTATGATTTCCATCTTTGAGCCATATTGTTTGGTCGTTCATCCTCCATTTATGGTTGGGTATGTTCGACGGTTTGATCGTTGTTCATACGCCCGAGGGGTATGTTCGACAGTCAGAGTTATTTCTTTGAGATCCATTATTGTTGATCATTCGGAGTTTACCTTGTTGATGGTATTCTCAGTTATTATTGGTCTTTTGTTGATCATTTGGAGTTTACCTTGTTGATGGTATTCTCGATTATTGTTGATCGTGTCGGAGTTATCATGTTGATGGTATTCTCAGTTATCGTGATCCTTTATTGGTCGTATTGGAGTTATCATGTCGATGATATTCTCAGTTGATTTATCGGTTGATATGGTTATTGATCGTATAAGCATTCGGACTATATGTCGATATTTCAGGGTTTGTTATCATTATCATGTGGTAGTTGATCTACAGATATGTTGTGTATTATTGGTTTATACATGTTGAGATTTGCTTGCGTAATCTGACGGACAGGATTTGGCACAGATTGGATTATTTCCACACTTACGAGTTATGATGATGTTTTGAGGATTGTCGGTATTTTTGGAATACAGTAGAGATGATTGTTGTTGAATTCATTTCGTCATTGAGAATACGAAATGTGGAATATGTCAAGGATTGATTTAGTATGGATTGTTATGGATTGGTAAGGTTATAACGGTAAGATTACGTTGGTAGTATTCTTACAATGTTATTACATTGGTATGTAATTATTTATGATGATGTGATCGATATCATTATTGAGTATTGTGGCTGACCCCGTCGTGGGCTTTATTTTTAGGTACTCGGAGATCGAGCTAGTAGCGGTCGTGAAGGGATGAGCTTCCCGATGTGATACTGGCGGTGGCATGTTTTGGAGTATCGAGTATTTCTTTTCTGGTTATTCATTTCCGCTGCAAATGTGTATTTTGAACTGCATTTATCCGCTGCGTGTGTATATTTCAAAATGGCTTTTCGGTATCTTTATCCGCTGAGTGTGTGTATTTTAAATGGCCCTTTTGGCACTTTGCAAACTTGGGTTATTTCGTTAAATCTTTTCCTAAACTATTTTATTGGTACGTTTAAGCGGCGTCTTAACGTACATTTTAAACTGTCGAGATTTGGCACTTCGCCTTGTATTTTCAAATGGTATTTTATGACGGTATTTCAAAATTATGCTTCTGAAAATATTTGAGTATTTAAAATATTACCGTCATCGGCCTTTTGGCGCTTTTGAATTGGTTGTGTAAACGTTTTTAGCACGGTGGGTTCTACAGGACCCACGGCGCTGTAATATCCCGGACGGTTTTGGGGGTGTTACAGAAGATGGTATCGAGCTTGGGTTTTGTGAAACCCGGGCGTGTGTGTTATGTGGCTCTACCAGATGCAGTAGTAGCGTGGCTTTTGAAAATGAGTTTTCGACTTTTGAGTCAAATCGATTTTGGAGTTTCCAAAATTTTCGTGATTCTTTTCAAACCGCTATGTGTGATATTGGTGTGTGTTGATTGTGTTGAGACTTCGTATGGGAGTCGTGTGCTAGTATCACGGAGATCATCGGCTTCACGCACTGTAAGTATATTAGTTAGGTTATTTCGCTTGTGGCGACGATTGATTGTTTTTGTGATGAGTTGGAAGTTTTGGATTTATCTGTTGTTGGTGACAGTCGCAAGTTTCGAGGACGAAACTTATTTTAAGGGGTAGTATGTAATACCCGAATTTTCAAGATAAATTTTTCGCGTTATTTTATTCGAGATATACCGTATAGTTTGGTATCTATACGGTATGGATAAAATAAATTGAGAACCGAGACAGTTATACTAGTGTGATTATCGTTTTTGGATTGTGAGATATATTCAGGATATGTTGTATGAGGTTGAACGATTCGGATATCGTATACCGTATGAGAATATCTTTGGATTCAGATGTGTATTCGATGCCGTATGTTTGTATTTTGTACGTCGAGACGTCGGACAGGAACAGTTGGATTTTTGGCTAAGTATAAAAGCCATTACGTACGTTAAGCCTTGGAGCTTACGTACGTAAAATATGTTAGCTTACGTACGTTATATAGTGTACATAACGTACGTAACAAGAGGAATCGGACAGTGGGGCCCGTGGTCGGCAGCTTTCGGCGCAGATGTGGACAGGTGAGTCAACGGATGGAGTTACGTACGTTATACAGGGTGTGTTACGTACGTAATACGAGTATTATACTGTAGCAAGTCAACGTACGTATTACGTACGCAACGGATTAAGTGTTACGTACGTTACGGGGCGGCTGGCCGAGTCGTGGCCGAGATGACCTGGATGGCCGAGCATGGCCGGACGTGACTCGTTGGGGTGGCCGATCACGGTCGGCAGTGACTCGCAGGGATGGCTAGGACTGGCCGATTACGTACGTAAGGCAGTGGCCGGTTACGGCCGTAAAGGCCAGTTACGTACGTAAGCCACCGCCGATTCGTGTAAGGGTTCCGGCGTAATCGGGCGAGCAAAGCCGTGGCCGGTTACGTACGTAAGGCAGTGGCCGGTTACGTACGTAACGGTCCGGCAGGGTCCGCCTATTTAAAGGCCTGGACCGGGTCACTTCGACATTTTCACTTTTTTCTTCGTTTGTTGGCGATTTCTTCATCAAAGTGGATGGATTTGAGTAATATCATCATCTAGCAACATGTTTTGGAAGTTGGAATCATGGATTAACATCATCTTCCACCCGGATCGAAGGTAAGAACACCTAAACACTTGGTTTTGGATATTTTTGAAGTTTCTTGATGTCTTGGCCGATTTGATTCGTTTTAACTCAGATTATTGATGGAATCTTGTTGTATTCTTGAGATTATTCGTTGTTCTTGAAGTTTTGTGGATCGGATTTGAGTATTTCTTTGAATAATCGATTGAATTGGACTATGCCTTCAAAGTGTTCGATGAAATGTCTCAATGAGTAGAACTTGGAAAATTCTACACGCTCGTATGATTGGTGATGGAAATGATATTGTTGTGATGATTCTTGGTAATTATGGGAATTTTGTTAAAGGAAGATAATGAATTGGTGATCAAATGATTCGATTATGTTGTTATGATTATGGAATCGTGGTATTCTCGATGTTCTTGGTGGTTTATTGCGAATCATGATGTTATGAGAAGTATATGTTGAAGGACATGATTATATACACCTTGAATTATGATTAAAGGTTGTTTAGATGTTAGAAAACATCGGGTTATGTTGTTTTATGGATTATGAACGTGAATTTGGATAATTTGTGTTCTTAAAGAACTCATAAGTTATACATGTTATGATTTTGGAGGGATTTCGGATAATTTTGGAATGTGATTATTCACGATAATAATCGGTAAATTATTTTCTACGAATTTACAAGTATGAACAAGAAGGAGTTTTGTCTTCGTATTTGGATTTGAAGTTGGAATCGAATATGTTATAAAATCCTTAATGTCGAGATGAATTGATCAATTGATTTGATGAATACGTTTTAAAAGTGTTGGTGTTTTGGATATGAATATGGAATATTCACATTTAGAACTAAGTTATGTATCTTGGTACAATATTCGTATAGGAATACGAATATGATTTCGAGTTTGATTGGAATCATTATTCATGTTTGAATTTGGATATTCCTACTTATTGAATAAGTATTCAATTCGGATAATGGAATTATTTGAAACCTTTGGAATATGGTTATCTATAATGTTGAATTGATCGGATTGTCCGGATTGATGATGATAATCGGTAATTGGATTTTATTATGATTATACAAGGAGGAAACTTGTAGTTGTTTTTAAGACTGAATTTGGAATCGGTAATGTTAGACCCTTGTTGGTTTAAATAGATTATGGATATGATCTTCGGATTGTGGAATCGTATTGTGGTTTTGAATTCGTGATCGATTGATTTGGTTGTTGGATATGTGTTTAATCGGGATATTGTAGAACCGTTGTTGATCGGTTATTGATTGTTATTTGTGATCATCGAGTTACGGCGTGTATAGTGGATATGGGTTCGTATTTGTTGAGTTGGATTATTTGGTATTATGTATATGATCGAGGTTTCGTTGAACCGTTGAGTTTGTTGGTTGAGTATGTCGGTTATTGATTTTTATCGAATGTGTGTTAATCGGTTATTGCAATAGGTTGATATGTTTTGATCGTGGATTATGACCGTTGTGTTGCGGTTGAGGTCGAAGAGTTCGTAGATTGCTTTTGGGCCGAGGGGCTCGTAGACAAAGGCAATGGATTTTGCAACGGATTCGTGGTATCGGTATCGAGGCAAGTTTATACTTGTTCAGTTTATAATATTTGATGAATGGTCTCGTTTTCATTTCATTTATAATTCATATAGCAATGTTGTTAGAAAGGACTATTGTTGGTATTGATGGTTGTGTTGATCGTCTCATTGGGGGATGTTGATGGATATGGTCCTCGGCTTTTGAGGTAATCTAAGTATTTGTTCAATCATATGGATAATTAGTATGTTGAGTTGTTGTATATGTTGAGGTTTCGTGTAGTGAGTTTCGTATCGGTTATTCGTTGAGGGATGTTGATCCCGGATCGTTGTATTGAGATCGTAGACGTTTTGGTCATTCATTTGGGGATGGTGATCCCGTGATTGATGTTTTGGATATTGATTAGTCGTGTCGACTTTTCATTGTCGATCGTTGTTGTTCACTTCGGTGAGTCTTTTGATCCTTATGGATATGTGTTTCTTTGAGTTTCGTTGTCATGTTGCATCGTGACATATCCGAGTCATATCTGCGTTAGATTGGATATTGTGTAGGATTTTTAGCCGCACATATATAGTCATGCGTGAATATTTTCCGTGAAAGGTTGTGCACACGAGACGTAGTTCGTTGAGGCTAATTAGGTACATTGTCCCACGTATATCCTGGATTCCGTATACGGGGTGGACATGTGCACTGACACATATTCGGATCGGGCGTACTATGATTTCCATCTTTGAGCCATATTGTTTGGTCGTTCATCCTCCATTTATGGTTGGGTATGTTCGACGGTTTGTGACTGGTTGTTCATACGCCCGAGGGGTATGTTCGACAGTCAGAGTTATTTCTTTGAGATCCATTATTGTTGATCATTCGGAGTTTACCTTGTTGATGGTATTCTCAGTTATTATTGGTCTTTTGTTGATCATTTGGAGTTTACCTTGTTGATGGTATTCTCGATTATTGTTGATCCTTTGTTGATCGTGTCGGAGTTATCATGTTGATGGTATTCTCAGTTATCGTGATCCTTTATTGGTCGTATTGGAGTTATCATGTCGATGATATTCTCAGTTGATTTATCGGTTGATATGGTTATTGATCGTATAAGCATTCGGACTATATTTCGATATTTCGTGATTTGTTATCATTATCATGTGGTAGTTGATCTACGATATGTTGTGTATTATTGGTTTATACATGTTGAGATTTGCTTGCGTAATCCGACGGATGATTTGGCATGATTGGATTATTTCCACACTTACGAGTTATGATGATGTTTTGAGGATTGTCGGTATTTTTGGAATACAGTAGAGATGATTGTTGTTGAATTCATTTCGTCATTGAGAATACGAAATGTGGAATATGTCAAGGATTGATTTAGTATGGATTGTTATGGATTGGTAAGGTTATAACGGTAAGATTACGTTGGTAGTATTCTTACAATGTTATTACATTGGTATGTAATTATTTATGATGATGTGATCGATATCATTATTGAGTATTGTGGCTGACCCCGTCGTGGGCTTTATTTTTAGGTACTCGGAGATCGAGCTAGTAGCGGTCGTGAAGGGATGAGCTTCCGATGTGATATCATGGCGGTGGCATGTTTTGGAGTATCGAGTATTTCTTTCTCGGTTATTCATTTCCGCTGCAAATGTGTATTTTGAACTGCATTTATCCGCTGCGTGTGTATATTTCAAAATGGCTTTTCGGTATCTTTATCCGCTGAGTGTGTGTATTTTAAATGGCCCTTTTGGCACTTTGCGAACTTGGGTTATTTCGTTAAATCTTTTCCTAAACTATTTTATCGGTACGTTTAAGCGGCGTCTTAACGTACATTTTAAACTGTCGAGATTTGGCACTTCGCCTTGTATTTTCAAATGGTATTTTATGACGGTATTTCAAAATTATGCTTCTGAAAATATTTGAGTATTTAAAATATTACCGTCATCGGCCTTTTGGCGCTTTTGAATTGGTTTTGTAAACGGTTTTTAGCCTGGTGGGTTCCGGCGCGGGACCCACGGCGCTGTAATATCCCGGACGGTTTTGGGGGTGTTACATTGTTAACCTGATTGCGAGGTCTGGGTTTCATATTATGGATAAATCAGTTGCATCAATTAGGAAAGCCTGCAAGTATGTGAAAAGTTCTCCACAAAGAGCAGACACATTCAAGACAATCAATTAGGAATCGAGAAATCGCGAAAACCAGACTGGTTTGCAGCGTTCCGGTTCCACTGCAGTTTCTAGTTTTCAAAGTGACAAAACTGAACTGCAAAATATGCTTTTGCAAATAGCAGGCCAGGAAATATAATGTTATGAAGGTAATCAAAGGGAAAGATACCTCATGAATTAAAATTGTTATAAGGTAATAGATATCACTTTTTGCTTCTCACATGTGTTTACAACACAAATACAGAACCATCACACCACTAACATATTTAGGTTTCATATACAAACAAAATCATAAAAAAAAACATTATCATAAACCTCTTGTAATTATACGTTATGCATAATAAATTGTTCTTAGAGTTATTACAGGGTGAATAGACCATGGTTGTTACGTCGACCAGTCGATCCCAGTCGACGGAGGGTCCGACAAGTCGAGTCGTAGACTAGCCGTGACTTGTCGTAGACTAGTCGACACTAGTCGACAAGGTATCATAGTTATTAATAGCGAATAGCGCTCCATAGCGACAAGGTCCCTTACGGCTATAGCAATAGATATAACGAATAGCGAGGGCTATTTGGAAGTGAAGCGCCACAAGTACATAAATATATAATATATATATATATATATATTATATACTAAATCCAATTCAAGAGTTCATGCATAAACTGAAAAATAACATGGATATAAGTTCAAATAACACAAAACATCAATTCCAATACTAGAAAAACATAATATAAATGTCATCTTACCTAAAAATATATTCAGATTTTGGGCTTTTATATTTTTTTCAGGTTTATGTTACCTGAAAACACATTTTTTATTGGAATTGAAAAGGGCAACCTACAAAATTTTTACAGAAAAAAAACACAGAATAGGAAATAGCGCCGCTATTGGGTGCTATCGCGATCGGGGCTATAGCGAGAATAGCGAGGATAGCGCTCGCTATCCAAAACTGCGTAGCTCATAGCGCCCTATAGCGATGAAGCCTCGCTACGCTTCGCTACTCGCTATAGCGAGCGCTACGGGTGCTATTGATAACTATGCAAGGTATAAATAATAAATAGTAATTATACATGTAGAATATTATATGTTTCTAACATACCTAATACAGCAGCAGACAGCCAAATTATAGCATTCAACATATATAACAATCAACTAGGCTGTATTGTATATGTAATTATATAATATATATATATATATATATAATAAACAGATAAACAGAGTATATATATAGTATATTTACAGACGATGGAGGCGACGACGATGGAGGCGACGACGATGGAGGCGACGACGATGGAGCCGACTTGGTCACGAAGCGATGAATCTGGAATTCCAAAGAAAGATCACGAACTAGAGAACATCATCTTCGGAAAATTAATCACCACATAAGCATTCAAAATAGAATTGTCATCAAACCTATAGGTTTTGTAATACCCGGTTGTAATTCATTCATTTTCATTCAGTAATTATCAGTCTGTAATTGTCACTCAGTATTTCTCACTCGCTAATAATCACTCAGCATTCTTGATTCATTCATTTGTGTTCACTGTTGGCTTGTTGTAATCGTATATCGATACCTATCGGCATGTCATCTCCGTTTAGAGACCGACGGGAGTATTGTTGTTTTCATCGTGATTGGTAGTCGATATCTTCGGGGCTTCATCGGTGGCTTGTTTTAGACTTGTTCATTTTCACATTCGTATGTTATGTCGGATCATTCATCAGTCGTAGCGAGGAATCGGAGTTATCGGAATTTTCAACTTGGCCTGCATAGAGTTAAGGCCGTTAGGACTTTGGGTTTCGGCAGTATCAAGGGTTGGTGTTTTCATGCCTTTTGGACGAAAGGGTCTTTCGGCCGTAAGGTCTTGTGGTACTGACGTAAGTCGAGCAGGTACGGCCGTAAGGCTGGCCGGCATGGCCGTACGCTGGCTCAAAGAGCTACCGAGACATTTTTGGCCGAAGGTGAGTTACGGCCGTAAGGAAGGTGAGATACGGCCGTAAGTGGTGTTCGTGAATTTTGGGTGTTGTCGACCAAGGGTGACTTACGGCCGTAAGGGTTTCGGCATACGGCCGTAAGTCGAGGAAGGTACGGCCGTAAGGCTGGCGATTCTGGCCGTCTGCGGCAGTGTGCACAGTCGTTTCGACGAAGAGGGCTTACGCCCGTAAGTTTAGCCGGATACGGCCGTATCATCCGAGTTACGGCCGTAAGGTGTGCGGTTACGCCGTAAGGGTGTCGACGGATGTTTTGACGAAGGCGGGTTACGCCCGTAACTCAGATCGATTACGGCCGTAAGTCTGCTTCGAGCTTTCGGACGAAGCCGAGTTACGGCCGTATGAGTTGGCCGGTTACGGCCGTAAGGCCGTTGACTTGGAAAGTTACGGCCGTAAGAGGGCCGAGTTACGGCCGTAACTTCCGGCAGTATTTAATGACTTGGCCGGGTCATTTCTCCTCACTTTTTCATTTTTCCTTCTTCATCCGAGAGAGAGGGTTGAGAGAGAGATTTTATCATCATCAATCACTTGAGTGTGTAATCTTCGTCATCTTCATTCCTTTGAGAAGCTTGGATACTCGTTTAACTCGTGTTCTTCGGATCGTAGTGGTTGGATCTTCAAGAGGTAATTTCTTCAACACCTTGGATTTCGATTTTGTGTTGAGTTATGATGTTTTGGACGTTATAATCATGTTATATGAAGGGATATGTATATGATTATGAGTTTGTATAAGGATTCATTGGATTATTGAGAGATTTATTCAAGAACACTTTGAATATCGAGTTGGATTTGGGGATTTCCGATTAATTGTTGTTATAATCACGTTTTTGGATATTCATAACGGATTATTGATCGTATTGGAGATGTTTTGTTGTTTTGAAACACTTCTTGGGGATTTGAAGTTGGTATTATTGAGGTTTAGTGGTAATCAATCAAAGTTGGCCTCAAAGTGTTCGATATAATGCCCCAATGAACTTGGTTTAATCGTATCGACGTCTTGAGTTCGTTATATTCGTGCTTAATCCGTTATTGATCGGATTGTTGGCAATTGTATTGAATTAAGGTTGTTCGAGCGACCGGTATCTTTGTTAGGAGGACGTTGTTCGTGGACGGACATTCTTCATCGTTGTTGAGTAAGTTAATTCTTACTCGGTTAAAAGGATATTCATACCTTTTGTTGTTGATTATTCATAATCATAACTCATTCATCATTGTATTAATCATATTAAAACTTGTTATTGTCAATTAATCACTTCAGTCATAAGGAACGACGGTTCCAATCTTTTCGTTGAGCTATCATTCATTTCATTATTACTCTCATCTCGGTGAGTCATTCTTGACTTTGTCAGATTATTACTTATTCATTGATATTCATTACGGTCATTCTCGTTCATATGACCTTCGGGTTCATATTGCGTGGCCGGTGTGGCCGTGTGGAATTTTTAGTCGGGCACACGATGGATATAACTATTGGGTTCACCGAAACATTAGACCGAGCACACTGGAAAGCGTTACACCGTGAGACTAATTAGGTACACGGACGGGTGTTGTACACTCACGTAACATTACGGGCGTACTATGATACTCCTCTCCAAGCGTAATTCATAGCTAAGAATATTTCATAACTTGATTAATCATAATTGTGTATTTTCAACCCTTGAGGATTGTTGTTCTCAGATAAGCGACCCGTTTGGGGATATTGTTTTTCAGGTCATGGCAAGGCTAAGGCGCAGGGAGAACACGTTGACGGCGGGGAGTCCCAGTGATACTAGAAGGGGGCCCCAGTCCTTTCAGTCATTTATTCAGTCATTCATGTTTTCTTTATTTATTCCGCTGCAGACATTCCGTTCGAATACTCATTTCATTCAGTGTCGTGTATTTTATCGTCACATAAGATACACATATATTCTATTATCCTGGGTGTGTTGTATGAAACTCCTACTCGGAGTAATTGATGTTATAATGTGGTTCGGTACTACATTTACCCTGTGTAATTCATCCTTTTCCATTCGCCTAGTGGGTCCCAGTCGGGGGTCCACGGCACTGTAATATCCGCCTAGTTTGGGGTGTTACAGAGTTGGTATCGGAGCGTGGTTTTGAATACTACCCTCCAAGTCATGTCTCGTTTGAAATCATCGTCATCGGACTAGTATCATTGGACTTTCGCGTCACGTGTGACCTGTGCAAATGCCGAGCCAATCAGACCAAGAACTGTAAGATTTCTAATGTCATGGTATAATTTCTGGCATTAATCATTCATTCATAATTCATCAGTTAACAATCCTCAATCATCATTGTCACTTTGATCAGGACGGTCAGGTTAACTCATTAATCACTCAATTCATTTCATTATTCAGTTGTTGATTAGAAAGATCAAATCATTAATCTTGTTAACTCATTCAAGATAATCATTTCAAGAACTTCATCGTATAATCATGTCACGTCAATTAATCATTCATGTAATCGCCGTATTGGAGCGTGTATGCTCATTTTCATCATTTCATAATATAATCATAACGTGATATTCATGCGGAAATATAATCATCATGTGACTTTCCTACTTCGGTATGGAAAGAGTCGGGCAGAGGACGAGGAGGACGAGGCCGTGGAGCGGCCGAATCCCGAGAACTCGTGCGAACACACGTGCAAATGCCAGAATAATGCTAACTCATCGAAAGCTGACGCCGCCACTCATTCACCTCGACGCGATCATTCACTATCGGGAGTCGTACCGGACACGGCTCGCCAGAGGGTGTCCGGTTGACCCACTCGCATTTATGCAGGGCATGATGGCCCAAATGACCCAGATGGCTCGGCTTGATGGAGACGATGCATAACTCCACTACTCGGAATCAACAGCTCCTCCTCCGCCACCTCGCAGGCAAGAGAGGAATGTGAGCAATATCATCGGCGACATCTCTCGCTGAGGCCACCGACTTTCGAGGCCTGCCCGAGCCGGCAGATATTATTCATTGGCTCGAACATTTCGAGAAGTTGTTTGTTATGGTGGAGTGTCCTAAGGACACAAAGTTTCTATGCGGCTTACTACCCGGGTAAGAGCGCTCATTCTTGGTGGTTGTCGTTGAAGCCCACCGAAGGATCTTGTACATGGGATCGCTCAAAACTCTCATGATGGAGAGGTATTATCCGGCCCCACTCGAGAGGCCAAGCCGCGAGTTACTCACTCCCGACCCCTCATCGACGAGGATGTTCTCGCCATTGCCGAGAAATTTCAGAACTTCTTCCGTCGCCTCATCTATCATTCATTCCGAGGCGGATAAGATTAAGTATTTCAGAAGAGGTCAAAACCCCGTATGAGACTTCGCTTGCTCAATCATAATTGCACCACGTTGGTGAATTCATTGAGAAAGCTCTCACCTATGAGCTTATCGCTAAAGAGATTGCTAAGCAAAGAACCTTCGTCGCTAGCAAGAAATCGAAGAATCGTAACCGATCAAGGCGGTCGACAACCTTCAAGAAACCCCGTGCGGACTCGCTTTTACGAGCGACCTCTGGTCGCCTAGACCCGCGGAATCTCGCCTCGAGCGGCGCCGGCCATCACTGCTTTAATCGTGGGGAGCTTGGTCACCTCGGTACCAAGTGTCCTCGAGACTATCACGTGTCATAATTGTGGGATTGCTGGGCATAAGGCCCGTTTTTGCCGTAGGACTCCAAACCTACTCGACGTCATCTCGTGCACCTAAGCGGCCACTGCTCGAGTCGCCGCTCAATCAGCGTCGTTTAAAACGGCAGAGCGACTAAAGGTGGAGTCTATAGCCAGCAGACGGAGCATCCGGTGCCGGGACTAGCAAGCCCCGGATTTATGAGATGAAGAAGACCGATGATCCCGAGGCCCGAATGATCTCAGGTACACTCGATATTCTATCTCAACCTGTGTGTACCCTTTTTGATACTGGTGCATCGCATTCATTCATTTCCGAGTCATGTTTGAGTAGACTACGTCTGGGTAGTGCTACTAGTTGTGAGCCTTATGCCATCGGCCTACCTGATGGTAGACGAATTATCGGTAATCGTGAGATTCAGAATTGTCCGATTCGGGCCATGGTCGTGTATGGCCAATGACCTAATCGTGGTAGATTTGCCGAGGGACGACGCCATCTTGGGTATTGATTGGATGGATCGTCATGATGCCATCATTAGTGTCCGTAAGCGTATGGTCACTATCATTTCGCATTTATGGGGTTGAATGTGTGTTTCAGGAGGTAATCCCTACTGCTCGTAAGGTCATTAATTTGATGAAAGCAGTAAGGTTACTCAATCAGGGATGTGTCGGTTATTGGTGCTATATGGCCAAAACCGAGAAGTCATCAGTAATGTTAACGGATATTCCGGTGGTGAGGGAATATGCCGATGTTTTTCCAGACGAGTTACCTGGTTTGCCTCCACAGAGGGATGTGGAATTCACGATTGAGTTGGAGCCTGGTACGTCCCCGATATCGAAGGCACCGTACCGGATGGCCCCGACCGAAATGCAGGAATTAAAGAACCAACTTGAGGAATTGTTCGAGAAGGGTTATATCCGACCGAGTGCGTCTCCGTGGGGAGCACCCGTGTTGTTTGTCAAGAAGAAGGATGGTTCATTTCGTTTGTGTATCGATTATCGGGAGTTGAACAGAGTGACAATCAAGAATAAATATCCCTTACCCCGTATTGATGATCTTTTAGATCAACTTCAGGGAGCTTCAGTATTTTCCAAGATAGACTTAAGATCTGGATATCACCAGTTGCGGATTCGAGAGTCGGATATCGCGAGGACGGCGTTTCGAACACGCTATGGTCATTATGAGTTCGTAGTTATGCCGTTCGGGCTAACTAATGCACCTGCGGTATTCATGGAATTGATGAATCGGGTTTTCATCGACTTTTTGGATCAGTTTGTTGTTGTCTTCAACGACGATATTTTGATTTATTCTCGTAGCCGAGAGGATCACGAGGTTCATCTTCATCAGTTCTCGACGTGTTGAGACGAGAGCAACTTTTTGGAAAGTTTTCCAAGTGCGAGTTACGGATGTCCGGTGACTTTTCTCGGACATGTAATTTCATCGACGGAGTTCGTGTCGACCCTCGAAGACGGAGGCTATTCGAGATTGGTTACCTCCGAAGAATGTTAAGGAAATCCGAGTTTCCTCGGATTAGCGGGTTATTATCGGCGATTTGTGGAAGGATTTTCCAAAATTGCTCAACCATTGACGAACCTTTTGCGAAAGGATAAGAAATACACGTGGTCCGACGCGTGTCGCCAGAGTTTTGAGGAACTCAAGAGCCGGGACAAAGACTGGCACTGTACTTTCCTTGCCGCAGGGACGGAGGGATTTGTGGTTTATAGTGATGCGTCCGGCGTGGTCTCGGATGTGTGCTCATGCGAACGGAAAGGTTATTGCTTATGCTTCACGGCAATTGAGACCTTACGAGGTTAATTATCCGACCCACGACTGGAGCTAGCAAAAGTGGTGTTCACTTTGAAAATATGGCGTCATTATCTTTATGGCGTTACCTCACGATATTCACCGATCATAAGAGTTTAAAATATATATTTACTCGAAGGAGTTAAATATGCGGCAGAGACGGTGGTTAGAATTAATCAAAGATTACGATATCGAGATCCTTTACCACCCGGCAAGGCGAACGTTGTCGCCGACGCCTTGAGTCGCAAGTCCGCTCAGAGCAGATGCTTGCTCGCCTAATAGTTCGAAGGAACTTCAAGGAATTCCTTAGACCCGAGATCGAGGTCCGGTCAGCGAGTTCGTGGACAAAGCTTTGTATGTTAGAGATTTCATCGTCACTCGAGGAGGTAATCAGAGAGAATCGGAGTTCGACCCTTCATTGTTGCGCATCCGTGAGGATGTGGCTCAGGAAAGCCCTGGATTCGTGGTCCACGAGGATGGACTTTTGAGATTTAAGAATCGGTTGTGCGTCGGCGAATGACGAGTTGAAAAACTCGATTTTGAGAGAAGCTCATGCTACCCCTTATTCTGTTCATCCGGTCCAAGAAGATGTACAAGGACTTGAAAGCGAATTACCGTGGAGTAATATGAAGCGAGAAGTCGCAGAATTTGTTTCGAGATGCTTAACTCACAACAAGTTAAGATTGAACATCGGCGGCGTGGTGTGTCAAACCTCTCCCTATTCGGAGTGGAAGTGGGAAGACATTTCTATGGACTTCATCACGAGTTTGCCGACGAGTCGTCGTGGCATGAATACGATCCAGGTGATTGTGGACCGCTTGACTAAATCAGCTCATTTCCTTGAGATCAAGGATACGTGGGTCTGAGAGAGGCTCGATTGTTCATCAAAGAGATAGTCGGACTCCATGGTACTCCTAAGAGTATCGCTTCCGATCGTGACGGACGATTTGTGTCTCATTTTTGGAAATCGATTCATCGTGCTATGGGAACTCAACTCAATCTCGATCGCTTTTCATCCTCGGTCAGACGGCAATCAGAGAGGACTATTCAGACATTAGAGGACATGTTGAGGGCATGCGTCCTCGATTGGAAGGACGATTGGGAAGCCCAACTACCATTGATCGAGTTCACGTATAATAATAGCTGGCATGCTTCCATTAAGATGGCACCTTACGAGGCCTTGTACGGTCGCCGTTGTCGGTCTCCTTTGTGTTGGGATGACTTGTCGAATCAATCGACCGAGCCCGATATGCTTATAGCCGCCCGAGAGAAGGTAGCTTTAATCGGAGTCGTATGTCGATGCTCAGTCGATGTAAATCTATGCGTATAATCGTCGCCGACCACTAGAGTTCGAGACGGTGACCACGTTTTGGTCAAGGTATCCCCGAGTCGAGGTATTTTCCGTTTTGGGAAGAGGGGAAAGTTGAGTCCGAGATTCATTGGACCGTTTGAGATTTTGGATCGAGTGGGCGAGTTAGCTTATCGATTGGCTTTACCTCCGGCGTTGAGCCGAATTCATAACGTGTTTCATGTCTCTCAGTTACGGAAGTATATTGCCGACCCGAGTCACATACTCCGGCCGAAAATCGAGATCGCCGACGATCATTCATATGAGGAACGTCCTATTCGAGTTTTAGAGGGGCGAATCAAACAGTTGAGGAATAAGACTATTCCTTTGGTTAAAATTCAGTGGTCTAGACACGGAGTCGAAGAAGCTACCTGGGAAACCGAGGATAGTATGCGGGGGAGTTATCCCGAGTTGTTTGACCCTTAGTTTCGGGGACGAAACTCTTTTTAAGGGGGGGAGTATGTAATACCCGGTTGTAATTCATTCATTTTCATTGAGTAATTATCAGTCTGTAATTGTCACTCAGTATTTCTCACTCGCTAATAATCACTCAGCATTCTTGATTCATTCATTTGTGTTCACTGTTGGCTTGTTGTAATCGTATATCAGTTACCGATCGGCATGTCATCTCCGTTTAGAGACCGACGGGAGTATTGTTGTTTTCATCGTGATTGGTAGTCGTATATCTGGGGCTTCATCGGTGGCTTGTTTTAGACTTGTTCATTTTCACATTCGTATGTTATGTCGGATCATTCATCACCGTAGCGAGGAATCGGAGTTATCGGAATTTTCAACTTGCCGGATCGAGTTACGACCGTAAGGACTTTGGGTTACGGCCGTAACAAGGGTTCGTGTTTTCGTGCCATTTGGACGAAAGGGACTTACGGCCGTAAGGTCTTGTGGTATGGCCGTAAGTCGGCGAGTACGGCCGTAAGGTCGGCTGCATTCTGGCCGTCTGGCGTCAAAGCAGCTACCGAGACATTTTGGCGAAGGTGAGTTACGGCCGTAAGGAAGGTGAGATACGGCCGTAAGTGGTGTTCGTGAATTTTGGGTGTTGTCGACCAAGGGTGACTTACGGCCGTAAGGGGTTGCGGCATACTGTAAGTCGAGGAAGGTACGGCCGTAAGGCTTGGCGATTCTGGCCGTCTGTGGCAGTGTGCACAGTCGTTTTGACGAAGAGGGCTTACGCCCGTAAGTTTGTCCGGATCTGTTGTATCATCCTAGTTACGGCCGTAAGGTGTGCGGTTACGGCCGTAAGGGTGTCGACGGATGTTTTTGACGAAGGCGGGTTACGCCGTAACTCAGATCGATTACGGCCGTAAGTCTGCAGGCGAGCTTTCGGAAGCCGAGTTACGGCCGTACGAGTTGGACGGTTACGGCCGTAAGGCCGTTGACTTGGAAAGTTACGGCCGTAAGAGGGCCGAGTTACGGCCGTAACTTCCGGCAGTATTTAATGACTTGGCCGGGTCATTTCTCCTCACTTCTTCATTTTTCCTTCTTCATCCGAGAGAGAGGGTTGAGAGAGAGATTTTATCATCATCAATCACTTGAGTGTGTAATCTTCGTCATCTTCATTCCTTTGAGAAGCTTGGATACTCGTTTAACTCGTGTTCTTCGGATCGTAGCGGTTGGATCTTCAAGAGGTAATTTCTTCAACACCTTGGATTTCGATTTTGTGTTGAGTTATGATGTTTTGGACGTTATAATCATGTTATATGAAGGGATATGTATATGATTATGAGTTTGTATAAGGATTCATTGGATTATTGAGAGATTTATTCAAGAACACTTTGAATATCGAGTTGGATTTGGGGATTTCCGATTAATTGTTGTTATAATCACGTTTTTGGATATTCATAACGGATTATTGATCGTATTGGAGATGTTTTGTTGTTTTGAAACACTTCTTGGGGATTTGAAGTTGGTATTATTGAGGTTTAGTGGTAATCAATCAAAGTTGGCCTCAAAGTGTTCGATATAATGCCCCAATGAACTTGGTTTAATCGTATCGACGTCTTGAGTTCGTTATATTCGTGTTTAATCCGTTATTGATCGGATTGTTGGCAATTGTATTGAATTAAGGTTGTTCGAGCGACCGGTATCTTGGTTAGGACGTTGTTCGTGGACGGACATTCTTCATCGTTGTTAAGTAAGTTAATTCTTACTCGGTTAAAAGGATATTCATACCTTTTGTTGTTGATTATTCATAATCATAACTCATTCATCATTGTATTAATCATATTAAAACTTGTTATTGTCAATTAATCACTTCATAAGGAACAGCGGTTCCAATCTTTTCGTTGAGCTATCATTCATTTCATTATTACTCTCATCTCGGTGAGTCATTCTTGACTTTGTCAGATTATTACTTATTCATTGATATTCATTACGGTCATTCTCGTTCATATGACCTTCTGGGTTCATATTGCGTGGCCGGGTGTGGCTGTGTGGAATTTTTAGTCGGGCACACGATGGTTATTGTATTGGGTTCACCGATACATTAGACCGTGCACACGGGAAAGCATTACACCGTGAGACTAATTAGGTACACGGATGGGTGTTGTACACTCACACAGAATATTACGGGCGTACTATGATACTCCTCTCCAGCGTAATTCATAGCTAAGAATATTTCATAACTTCAGTTAATCATAATTGTGTATTTTCAACCCTTGAGGATTGTTGTTCTGTATAACTGACCCCGTTTGGGGATATTGTTTTTCAGGTCATGGCAAGGCTAAGGCGCAGGGAGAACACGTTGACGGCGGGAGTCCCAGTGATACTAGAAGGGGGCCCCAGTCCTTTCAGTCATTTATTCAGTCATTCATGTTTTCTTTATTTATTCCGCTGCAGACATTCCGTTCGAATACTCATTTCATTCAGTGTCGTGTATTTTATCGTCACATAAGATACACATGTATTCTATTATCCTGGGTGTGTTGTATGAAACTCCTACTCGGAGTAATTGATGTTATAATGTGGTTCGGTACTACATTTACCCTGTGTAATTCATCCTTTTCCATTCGCCTAGTGGGTCCCAGTCGGGGGTCCACGGCACTGTAATATCCGCCTAGTTTGGGGTGTTACAGGTTTTGTCTATGACTGTTGTTGCATTCTCTTCACCAAGTAGGGGTTGTCCAGTTTTTAAGCATCTGCCTAGACAAAAACACGAGAAAATTGAGGATGGAGAAACTCAATACATGAAAAAATTCATCTCCTCCGTTGGAGTCAGCGTAGAGGAAAGTTTACTACTAAGAAATATTAACATCAACCATACAAGAATCACCCAAATCCAAATATGATACAACTCTATAGACTGGATAATTAAGTAGCACAAATCGAACAAATTAAAAAATATCATACAACTCTATTGACGTAAATTAAAAAAAAATTGAACAAATCGAGCATGAGGCTTACGCTGCGTTCGGCCGGAAGAGAAGCAGGGGTCGCTGGAAGAGAAGCAGATGTGGCGTCGTGTGAGAAAGAAAGCAGATTTCTGAATCAGATTGGGAAGGTCGCGAACGCAGAGGTGAGAGAGAAGGGGCGGCGTACGTAGGGAGAAACTAGGTTTTTTTGGGCGTTTTTTTATTTTCTTAGAAAGTTTTCAGTAGCGGTGGTCAGACTTGTTTTGCCAAAGTCTCAATCAATAGAAAGTTCCCGAAAAAAAAATTGGGCGGCAGAGAATTAGGCTAAGGCGCCAATACTTGTGTATTGTCATGGCCCACCTACAATTTATGACATTTAACAAATGTCATTGAAAGAATATTCAATGATACTTAGAAACTGTCGTCAATAGATCTACTATGACGTCCGGAATTCATCATGGAAAACTAGTATATGACGTTTATAAAACGTCATAAATTTTATGACGGTTTTTAAACATCATTAAATTCATTATTCACGATGACTGTTACTAAACGTCATAAAACTAAACTCCAATCCAAATTTATGACGTTTGCTGCTGGAAACGTAATGAAAAGACATCACAATGACGTTTTTGGCAAAACGTCATAAAATTTCTGTCATTAAAGGTCATATTTGTAGTAGTGTAGTTAGTATTTTAAAATTAAACAACCGGGTAGTCAACATTAAATGATACTATAAATATGTATATTTAAGTAAGCAAATTACACTAAATTTTATACATAATTTTGTACTCTATTTTTTTTATATCTAAATATAAATAAATTAAAAAACATTAATAAAGATATCCAAATTAATGTAATACTCAAGGAGCTACACTACCACTTCCAAGTATCAGCATATCTTTTCAATTTCAAGTTGACATATACACTTGTCTGAACCCAGTTTGAAAAATTTCAATATTCATTTCCCCGGGAAAAATTCGTACGTGTTTAAAGGGTAGCAGTGATTTAAAACCCAAAATCCAGAAAGAGAAAAAGAGAAGCGGTGTTCTACTTGCCGCAATATTAAGCCACCATCGTACACGGAAAACCAACAACCAACAAATAAGTTCCTCTGAAACTTATACCCAAATTGTTCCGTTGCCCCACCCGAAATCCAGAAAGAGAGATAGAGCAATGCTGCTCTATTCGCCGCTCCGATAAGCCATCACCATACTCAGACAATCAACAACCAAAAAATAAACTCAAACTAAGTTATGGAGAGATCCAAACGTGGCATCTCGAACTATCCAAATTGATTTGAATCGACCTGTCACCCCACTCTTGTTCCAAAATCGTGGCCCTGCAGTATGCCGTAACCACATTGCCGCTGCTTGTTGTCACCTTTAGCTGCTGCAATGATTTTGGTTCAGGTAGTGCTGTTTTTGAATTGAGAAGGAGGTGTGAGATGGTTAGTCTTTGTGAAAGATGATGTACGAGAAGAATTGGTGAAGATTATTTTCTGCATTGGTAGCCATGAATAAATGATATGATCTGTTCTCTTTCCTATTTTAATAGATTGCGTTGGATATGCAATTATTTTTCTTTTTGTTTTATACATGTGTAAATACTTTTTGTTTGTTTTATTTTTGTAATTAGTTTATATATGTCGTATAGATTCGTAAAGTTCCCTATTATACAAATAAGCCTACATCACAAGAATTTGACAAGTGTCACTTGTTAACCAATCAATAGTAAGTAATTGACACTTGTTATATTTTGTATGGTGTATTTGTAAGTTGATTTTGTAGGCTTATGAATCATTTTTATATTGAAAATGTTGTCCCATCAGTGTCATCTCTACCATAGGTTCATTTTGAACACTCTTCTCCAACACCATCTATAATAACAATAATTAATGTTTTTCTATTATTAATTTTTGTAAGTACAGGAGTTGGCTCGAAGTCAGCTAGTATTTATCAGACAAGCCGAATACGATTCAATAATTCCAATGACTCATCTATGCTCGTGCCTGGCTCGCCTGGTTTAGTCCTTCAATTGACTCTACTTGCCCTTGGTTCAGGCTCATCCCTCTTCACCCATATCCAACTCTAAATGTAATTTTAATTTATAATTATACGAGGCATTATCCAACCCGTGCGATGCACGGTCTTTGCTTGAATATCTACGTGTTTTGTACGTAATGTTAAGGCGGACGGTTGAATGAGCAGATGGCAGAATTTAAATGCCTTTTAGAGAAGTTTATATGTTTTTTTTATTGTTATTGTCCTTTTATTTTAATCTATATAATTAGTTATATGAAATCAGGCTTTACTAACCCGTATGTTGCTCCGGGGTTGTTTTTGGTTTATTCAACTCGTGCGATGCCCCGATTGTATTTAAGATGTCATAGCTAAAATTTAACCATATTGTAATTTATACTATCATTTAAAAGTTCATTTTAATCACCTTGTGTATTAGAAGGTGCATTTGCATTGTGATGTTTATCATAACTTTTATATTTAAATTAGTTTATTTACATTAAAAGTTATAATTAAAATAGTCTCTTCATATATTTATAATTAAAAGTTACAATTAAATCCCCCTTCCACATTTAATTAAGTGGGATAAGTATTATATAGTACGAGGCATTATCCAACCCGTGCGATGCACGGTCTTTGGTTGAATATATACGTGTTTTGTACGTAATGTTGGGGCAGATGGTTGAATGAGCAGATGGCAGAATTTAAATGCCTTTTAGAGAAGTTTATATGTTTTTTTTATTGTTATTGTCCTTTTATTTTAGTTTATGTAATTAGTTATATGAAATGAAGCTTTACTAACCCGTATGTTGCTCCGGGATTGTTTTTGGTTTATTCAACCCGTGCAATGCACCGATTGTATCTAAGATCATAGCTAAAATTTAACCATCTTGTAATTTATACTATCATGTAAAAGTTCATTTTAATCACCTTGTGTATTAGAAGGTGCATTTACATTGTATGTTTATCATAACTTTTGTATTTAAATTAATTTATTTACATTAAAAGTTACAATTAAAATAGTTTCTTCATATATTTACAATTAAAAATTACAATTAAATCTCCCTTCCACATTTAATTAAGAGGGATAAGTATTATATAGTATAGATAGATTTGATTAATTGATTGTAATAAAGAATACTGTGAGTAGTCTATTCAGATCTGGGAGTAGCCCATTTGGTAAAAATAATCTAATGGCTCGTTCCGTTACAAAAATGGGATAAGATCAATTTATCTTAAACAAATTTAAATTCAAAAGCTAAATAAGATTAGGTTAGAGCCTTAAACCTTTCCGGCACTACGATCGCTGATAGCAAGGCGTTTGCGCACGATCGTAGCCATGATTCTTTTCAGAGGAGCTACACAGAATTGAGAGCCTCTGGGTTGGGTTGTCTTGCTAATTTGACTGCAGAGATCGTGCATTTTTACTTTTATCAGATATTTTATCCTAAATATTTTCATGCACACAGATTTTTGAGGAAATTACAGCAGCCCAACCTCTCTTTTGTTAGAGCGCTCCTAGGAGTAAGTAGCAAATTCCGCTTGGTAAGTCCCATGGATCAAACCACGGCCAGGTATGGTCTCGAGCTTTTTGAATCATATGCTTTCCTTCAGATTTATCACACAAGATTCTCACGCGCACTGTTCTGCCTTCACGAAAACAGCCTTCCCTACCGTAATAAGTAGGGGTATGGTCAACAGACATCTTACTCCTCCCTGCACTCGCCTCGAATGGGATATACTGGGTATGTTTGGTTTGGTTTGGTTTATTAACCTTATACATATAAAACAACAAAACTAGGATTTCGTAAAATTAGGATTTCACAGAAGAAAACTTTTGAATTAAAATTTCACAAAAAAAAAATAATAAAACTACATTTTGAGTTAGACGGCCCCCTAACTCAATGTCGGGTTCCGTCTTGTCACCCCAAACTCTCGACAAAATAAAACTGGTACAAAATAAAACAAAAAGAAATTATCCAATCAGTGACCTTAGTTCATTAGACACGGGCTTCCATTTCAAGTGGAAGATTCGGGTTCGAGTCTCTCTGAGGACAAGAATTTTCAAGGGTTTATAACACTTTAATCTATGATTAAAGAAGAGACTACGCTGATGAAACAATTAAATATTGAGGGCTTCAAGCAGCAGTGTGGAAGGCCAGATCTCGGCGGGACCCTGCGGTTGGATTTGAGGGGTCCAGCATGGAGCAATCACTTGCGGTAGTTGAGGATATTTAAGAAACTGGGTGCCGGATACACATCTCGTGATTTAACTTGTAACAGTTCTGTGGGGCCGGGGCTGTTATCTCAAGAACTAGATATGTGTAAGCTTAGAACCTCGGTATAAAAAAAATATCCACTTCATCATCCGGTGAAATGTTAAACATGTACTTCCTCCGGTCTCTATTATAATTTTCTTTTAATTAATTTATCAAGATCAAGATATGTTAGTTAAATGTATAAAAATGTGTTTTAAAAATAATATTTTCCTACTTTGCCCCTATATATATATGAGACTTTATTTTCAGAACTCTCTTAAGTGCAAGAACTGCGAGAACTCCTCTAAACCAATGAGATTTTTTTAAATATTAAAAAATATTATTAATTCAAAATGTATTATAATAAAATACAATTTTTATTACCGAATATAACCCCTATTGTTGATAACCCCTACTATTACTGACGATAACCCCTATTATATATCTAACACCTACTATATAGTAGGGGTTATGATCAGTAGGGGTTGTATGCATTCACATGGTATATATTATGTATTATTAGGAGTACAAAAGGTGGTTCTCGCAGTTCTCGCACTTAACAGAATTCTGAAAATAAAGTTACACTATATATATATATGAAATAGTTCATATGAAAACTAATTACCTTGTGAAATCTAGAAACTTTTGTAGGTCATTGATATTAGTGATCTAACGGCTTTAGATGAGTAGAATTATATGTATTTATGTATTTTTTTTATTGCATTATTTGTTGCATATACTAAATGAATTACGACGCAACAAATAATAATAATAAATATCTTGAAATTACTTAATAATGCAATTGGTTCTAAATTTCACCATTAAGGGTGTTTCCACCATAATCAATATATATATATATAGAGAGAGAGAGAGAGAGAAAATATGTATAGAGAGAGATGAAAAGTAATTGTATGTATTGGAATATGAATCATCATATTTCTTTCTTTATCTGAGATAAAATGAAGGGTGTTTATATAAATGTTATTGAATAATTGTAGAAAACTATGTAAAAGAGACTTAAAATTTAGACCTTTTCAAACTTATAAAAAGGGACTTGTAATAGAGAATCCATTAACGGTAAAATAAATCAGTTAACTGAACTGAAAAAGAAGTTATAAGAAAAAAAGTCTTTCAAAATCAACTTCATCATTCTTCCACCCATCATAACTCTCTCTCTCTCTCTCTCTCTCTCTCTCTCTCTCTCTCTCTCTCTCTCTGGGTTCTTGAGGAAATACGCATATTCAATTACGCTCTAAACACGGTACAATTACGTATATATATGCCGCGTATGAGTCAGCAGATGTACTTCTATTGAACAATTTCAGGAAGAACCTTCACCCGAAGCCAAGAGAAAGTTGAACTGAAAATGCAGGTGAATATTGATTATGATGTTGAATTTAATACTACAGTTTAATTGAGTTTTATATATTTTCCGTTTCTGATGATTCTATTCAGGAGACAAGAACAGTTGAAGTGAAGCGAGTGTCAGATCTAGCGGCGGAGAGAGAAATCCACGAGTTCTTTTCTTTTTCTGGTGAAATTGAACACATTGAGATCCGCAGGCGAGCTTGTTCTTTCTGATCTCTGCCTCTCAGATTCTTCTTCTCGTTTTTGCTCTCTCTTTCTCTCAAATCTTATCATTGGATTTGATTAGTTTTTTTTTTTTTTTTTTTTTGGCTCGTCTTTGGTGGTTACAGAGTGCCAGGGCAGTCCAAGACCGCATTTGTTACGTTTAAAGACCCGAAGGCGCTTGAAATCGCCTTGCTATTATCGGTATTCCTGTTCGCAAAGAAAAGATAACCTGAATCTTGTTTGAGCTGTGTAACAGTTGTAATTAACAAATATCATTGCCTTTTTACTAAAGTAATACTCAAACAAGTGGAAGTTAAGGCAAATGATTTTGCTGGGTTTTGAGCAGATACAAAGAGAAGTTATTAAGAAGTTCAATTTGTAAGTTAACCAATGAATTTATGCAAAAATATAGAGCTACAATGGGTATCAGGGTTTAATTTGATTTTAAATGAATTTGAAAAGATCAGAGATGTGCTTCAGCGTTGGGGATTTTCCTAATGCACCATGACCATCTAATGATGCTGTTCTCTTTTAAGAACCCATTACTAGTTAGCAGGCATATTGTTTCTCCCTAGAGTGGAGCTAGAAACAAAATTGTTACAGGGGCTAAAAGAGAAAAAGAAATTAATTTGGGGGCTAAAATGAGAAGAACTTCAATATTCTAATAAAAATTATATATAGCCCAAATGATATTTTGGAAAGTTTGAGGGGGCTAAAGCACCCCTACGTTTTAAGGAGGCTCCTTCTCCCCATTTTTGTGCCACGGAAGATCGTTTCACATACTGGCGGCTTAACATGTTTTCGTAGTATAACTAGAGTGCACTAGTAAGTTTCACTTTACAGTTTACAAGCATTTGCTATTTTTTGGTTGATGCTAAAGGAGCACCCAGTTCCATATTAATCCACTATATTTTGAACTTATGGCGGGCAGGAAAAAAAAAACTGTATTATGTTTCAAGGTTATATATTGATATTTAAAACATATAAGCTGGACGTTATGATTTTTTTGTATTAGATATATTTGATATGCTATTTTTCCTGTATGTCTTCATTTTTCCCCTACATGCAGTTTAGTTGAATATTTGTGTGGCCACTGCTGTGTGAAGGCATTAGCTGTTTGAATTGGTTGTGACATGATATATTGATATTTTAAAGTTATGAAATCTCTTTGATTGTGTTTTGCAGGGTGCAACCATAGTGGACCAGGTTGTTATCATAACACCAGCAGCAAACTATGTACCCCAACCTGAGATTCAGGTAAGAATGTTGGGTCTGTATTTGGGATGTCTCTCCACGAAGTTCATTTTAAGTAATGTTGTGTTGCTGTCGGGTCCAGGAAGTAAGGATTGTTGATAACGCCATGAGCATGTCTCAGGATAATACTTCTACATCTGCTGAGGTAATAGCATATGCTGAATTTCTCATCTAAAATTCAATAGCAACCTAGTTAACTTTTGTGTGACAAATCGAATTCAAGGTATTTTCTTTCTTCACGACAGGGAAAAATGAGTCCACATAATGGGAGAGTCTATGTTAGTAAAGCACAAGATGCTGTGTCAACCGTGTTGGCAAAAGGTTCCGCTATCGGACAAGATGCCGTGAATAAGGCCAAAGCATTCGATGAAAAGCATAGGTTGACGGCCAATGCATCCGCAAGAGTGGTTTCCTTTGACAGGAGAGTTGGACTGACTGAAAAACTCACAGTTGGAATTTCAGTAGTAAATGAGAAAGTGAAATCTGTTGATCAGAAGTTTCAAGTGTCTGATAAAACCATGTCGGCTCTTATGGCTGCAGAAAGGAAGATAAATGATACTGGATCAGCTGTTAAATCAAGCAGGTTGGAGACTTTGCCCTGTATTATTTCGTGTTTCCGTGCTGTGTTTTTCACCTTTATACTAAAAAGGAACGGGATGACACTTGAACGGGACCTATTGTACGACGAATAGGTCCCGTCCTGTAAATGTTTTGAACCTGGACAGATATGTTTTGGTAGCTACTAAAATGACCTATATCTGATCTAGCTTTATTTACTTAATCATCATCATCAACAGCACCTTAATCCCAACTATGTTGGGGTCGGTGGCATGAAGATTATAGTGTCGTTTAATTGTCTAAAATTAGTTAACACCATAACTCATGCAAATAACAAAGTGGCAAAGTTTTACGCCGGATGCCCTTCCTGTCGCAACCTTCATATGAAGGAGAAATAGAACGAAATTCCAAAACCGTCAACATCATAGGAAGCTTTATTTACTTAATACAACAACAACAACAACATCTAAGCCTTAGTCCCAAAATGATTTGGGGTCGGCTAACATGAATCAAACTTTGAAACCGTCAATAATCGTTACATAAATAACATAAAAGGAAAAAAGTAGAGAAAAAAGCAAATAAAAAAAGAGAGTGAAAAAAAAAAAAAAAAAAAAATGAAATAAAAGAAAATAGGAATTAAAAAAAAAAAAAAAAAAAAAAGAATCAGACTCCATCCACCATCCGTATTTATTCCCGCCACATTTGCCTCTCCATCGCCATACTTTCTCCAATTCCAAGAAACCGCATATCATTTTCAATCATCTTTATCCAAGTTTTCTTGGGTCTTCCTCTACCTTTCACAACATTACTTGCTCCCCAACTTTCTAGCCTCCTCACTGGGGCATCAATAGGTCTTCTTCTCACATGACCAAACCATCGTAATCGATTCTCCATCATCTTGTCTTCTATAGACGCAACTCTTACCTTCTCTCTGATCACCTCATTTCTGAGCCGATCCTCATTTCGTAATCGATCCTTATTAAGCTTTATTTACTTAATATATGATAAAATTAAGAAAAGACGTTGGAAATAAAATAATAGCTTATTCTGAAGAGCTTTCCTGGTGATATTTATATGACGGTTTAAATGTTGATATATATATATATATCAGGTACGTGACAGCTGGAACATCTTGGTTAAATGGTGCTTTCACCAAAGTAGCAATCGCTGGGCAGGTAGCTGGTACAAAAACGAGAGAGAAATGGAATTTGGCGCTATCTAATTTGACGGCTAAGGTAAAATGTTCAACAACTTTTCCATTGATCATTACGAAGTTTGTTGACTCAATATTGGCAAGGAATCAAATGAAACAAAGTTATGAACGGAGGGTGTTTAATTCATTAGACTACATCTCCGTTTTCAAATCTTACATTTTTATTTTTTATTTTAAAAAAAAGGGCGTGTCTAAGAAGTATATTGACATTATTAGAGACATGTATGAAGGGGCTAGTACAAGTGTACGTATTACCGTGGGAAGGACCGACGAATTCCCTATTATGATTGGGCTGCATCAAGGCTCGGCTCTTAGTCCTTTCCTCTTTGCCATAGTCATGGACGAATTGACAAGATCAATTCAAGACGATATTACTTGGTGCATGAGGTTTGCAGATGATATAGTATTGGTTGATGAAACGAAGGACGGAGTTGAAAGAAAATTGGAACTATGGAGAAATACGCTCGAAAGTCGTGGTTTTAGGCTGAGCAAAAGTAAGACTGAATATTTGGAGTGTAGCTTTAGTGGAAATGGAAGTAGAGAGGCGGGTACAATCACTTTTGATGGAATGTTATACGAGGATCGGAGTTTTTTCGTTATCTTGGGTCTATTCTTCAAAATGATGGAGAATTAGACGGTGACGTGGCCCATATGATTAATGCGGGATGGTTGAAATGAAAGAGCGCAACGGGGTTATTATGTGATCAAGGCGTACCTTACAGATTAAAGGGAAAATTTTACTGAACAGCAATTAGGCCTGCACTTTTATATGACACTGAATGCTGGGCTGTAAAGCATAGTCATGTGCATAAAAGATGAATGTGGCGGAAATGTGTATGCTAAGATGGATGTGTGGCCATACGAGAAATGATCGACTTAGAAATGATGTGATTAGGAAAGAAGTACGAGTGGCCCCTATAGAAGATAAGCTGTTGGAGAATCAGTTAAGATGATTCGGACATGTGAGATGGAGGCCGATTGATGCACCGGTGCGGAGGCTTGAAGAATGGGGAGCGCATAGGTCGGTGATGGTAGAGGAAGACCTAAACAGACATGGATAAGAGTGATTGAGAATGATATGAGGTTTCTTGAGATTGAAGAAGTTATGATGTTGGATAGGACGACGTGGAGGGAGAGAATTCGGGTGGTTGATTATGTTTGAGGTTTTTTTTTTGCATAATGATTATTACTATTTTTTATTTACTTTTTATTATTTACTTATTTTTCATATTTATTATTACTTTTTTTTTACGTACTAAACTTTTCAGTCTATAAGTCATGTTCCATGATGTATGTTGATTTTACAATATTGATCACGTATTGTGACATGACAATAGCAATTATCTCAAACTCATCGCCGTCTCATGATATTTTCCATATAAATGGAAAAAACTATGATGTTGACGGTTTTGGAATTTCGTTCTATTTCTCCTTCATTTGAAGGTTGCGACAAGAAGGGCATCCGGCGTAAAACTTTGCCACTTTGTTATTTGCATGAGTTATGGTGTTAACTAATTTTAGACAATTAAACGACACTATAATCTTCATGCCACCGACCCCAACATAGTTGGGATTAAGGTGCTGTTGATGATGTTGATGACTAAACTTTTCACTATCACTTTTGCCTTTTCATAGAACTGTTTTATCGGAGACGACTTGATGTTTCAGAGATTGATTCATGTTAGCCGACCCCAAAGCATTTTGGGACTAAGACTCTGTTGTTGTTATCTGTCCTTGAAATTCTGATCTGGTTTTCTTGCTTATAATTGTTTTTTAACCGTTTCAAAAGAAAGAAAGAAATGTATATATGGAGAAGCATGTTATTTTGAAAATTCTTTGGAGGACCCAGAATAGAATCTTAGATTATTTCCGAATAAAGATCTGACTTGTAAACATCAGAATGTTACCAACTGGGCTTATTATTCCGTGCTTCACTTCTCAACATGGACATACCCCTGTATTATTGACACAAAAGTTGTGTAAATACTGCCATTATATTAACCTGACATGCAGCTCGTTCATGTGTTTGCTCCCTTTTGCATTTGGATTATATTAATTGGGAAATGTTCTACTGTGTATCTGTGTGTGTAGTCTGTTTAAGCTTCTAATTGGTTTCTCATGAAACACCATTTGTATTACTCTTGTACTAAAACCTTGTTTTCTGGAGATGTCCGTGCTTGCAGAGAGATATTTTATGTGCCAATTTTACTCTCGTAGATACTTGTGGATGCTCCTACTTGATTTAATAATTTGCTGGTTGTATTCTTGTATGTATATGCAGGATCCTCCTATCGCAGCCTAAATCGGGGGTTTGGATACAATGCAAAACACAACTCTTCTTCCGATGGTTTTGTTTTCAGATGAGTTTAGTTTAGAGACATCATATATGCAATCTGGAGCGTCATCCTTTGTGAGAAGTGAACACAGTAGCTCCATTCTTCATTGGCAGCTTCATGTGTTTGAATATATGCTTGGTTGTGCCATTCATTTCATTGCAAGTTTTTCATTTCATTGTTTAAGTTTGTTCAGCCTTGTGTGAGATGCATCATTTCTGTAATTTTTATGTACGGGAGTATACGTCGCGTTATTTAAAACTTGAATCGCCATTGTGTAAATCTCACCTTGTTCATATTGTAGTTTGCAGTTGCACCTTTCCTTCCACGACTTTTGTCACATTTCTCATGTTGATACTAGGAAAGTAGTGTTATTATTATTAGGGTTTATTTCAAAAGCACCCTTACCCAAAAAAAAATACAAATGAAATATGCAGCTCTTAGGCTGCATATAAGCATTTGTTACTTGTATTAATTGTGCCGAATTCTATATTATTTCTAATTTCAATGTATTGGAAATAAGAATCACTAATGTTTTTAAAAGTTTCAATGTATTGAAACTACAAATATAGAATTTAGAGTAATTAATATAAAATCTGGTACAACTAATGCATGTAATTAATGCTTATATGTAGTCCTAGCTGCATATATCCAAACCCAAAAAAGAAATTAATTTGCAACAAATATTCGAGATTTTGTTGTCTTACATTTTCCCTTCATAGGCAGAAAACACTCCAAAACCCTCCTTCAAACTTTCAGAATCGCGTAGGAATAAATTTGGGATGTATCAAAAAAGAAATATAGGAGCAAATTTGGAAGGGGGGGGGGGGGGGGGGCGAAGGAACATTGAGGAGGAAATATACCAATAATATTGGACCAAGTTAAAGAGAAGCAATTGGATTGGTACGAACCCCAAATATTTCGAGAACTATGTGTTGAAAAAATCCTGTCATCATCGTAGAAACTTTCCGCATTGGATTTTACGTATTTAGAAACTTTCCGCATTGAATTTTAAGTTGGGTGGCAGCGTTCTATCCCTTTCGGTGGCGGTTCCGGATTCACAGACAATGCACAGTAGCCACCATACATATGACTTCGATAACATCCCAATACATGGATATGACACCTAGTCTGAATTCAGCACCGTCGTTCCTGATGGTGCCTCCTCGACGTCCATCACTTTACTGATTGACAGGTCCGTTCCTGACCTTTTGTAGGCCCGAGCGAGATAATAAATTTGGGCCCCTTATATATACATTCTAATTTTTTTTTATTGAAGGTTGAAGGCTAAATGAAAAGGAATTAGTCGGACATCTTAACCCCTAACGAACCCTTAAAACACCTAGCTCGAATTTTATTGAACCGCGAAAAATTAACAAGTTAATAATACAAGTTATACAACTCCAAAAAAGGGTAACAAAATAGAAATTGCTCTAAATTACTGTAGTCATAACATACATAATCCTTATTTAGTTCTGATCGACTCTTCAATAGACTGAATTTCCTCATCATCATTATTCTCATCAAATTGTTTCCCCCCTAAAAATATGACTTTTTGTTGGAAAAATGGGCTCTATATCCATACTCAAAGCAACACTCCTAGCAGTATTCATACAAGATTCAAAGCCTTCATCTCTGATTTTTTTTTTAAAATAACATTACACCTTCTATTTGCTTAATGGTAGAACCAATACACATATTGATGCAGCGTACGTGGAGGACAAACAGGGAGAATATATTAGGGTTGAGGAAAACCTCGAATATCTTTATTAATGATCAAAACTCCCTCACAGAAACATCCAGCAGTCTTTAAATAGGTAAACCCTAACCTATAGAATGTAAATAAATTACGAAACAAAGTCCTAAAACTTTAAATATATGACAAAACAGTCCAAAAGTGATAAAACACGACTTTAACCCACTTAACGACCCTTCCTGGCCAAACTTTTACGCTTCTGCTGAAACTTCTGATGTGCCAACTCCTGCATAAAATCCTCCTCGAACTGAACCGCATCATTTCCTCCAGGGTGGAGAAGATTCGACCTCGAATCTGGAACCGCAACGTCATCCTCAGAAGAAGAATCACCCACAAAAGAAATAAGATGTTTCACATTAAAGACATCAGAAGTTCGAACATGGCTAGGAAGCTGCAAACGATAAGCATTGGAATTAATCTTCTCCACAATCTCCACGGGACCAATCTTCTTTGCAGCTAGCTTGCTATATTCATGGGCTGGAAAACGCTCCTTAGTCAGAACAGCCCATACAAAATCGCCAACTTCAAACTCCACAGTACGGCGTTTGAGATCCACTTGTTCCTTATACTTGGCATTATTTGCTACCAAATGGTCATGCGTCTGTAGATGGACCTGATGGAGCTGTGAAATAAAATCCTCTGCAGTAGCATGGGGACGCACCTTGCTGGGCAGTGTGAGTAGATCAAGAGGACCCCGCGGTGACAAGCCATAAATCACATGGAAAGGGCTGAACCCCGTAGTACGATTAACAGCATGGTTGTGGGCGAACTCAGCCTGCGGCAACTTCAAGTCCCAAGACTTAGGATGATCACCAACCAAACTGCGCAACAAATTGCCTAAAGACCGATTAACAATCTCAGTTTGACCATCCGTTTGAGGGTGATAAGCACTACTGAAGTTTAGTTGAGTGTTAACCATACGCCACAAACTCCGCCAAAAATGGCTCACAAAGCGAGTATCCCGGTCAGAAACAATGGAAGCCGGAAGACCATGAAGGCGATAGACATCACGAAAGTAAAGTTGAGCAACAGAAACAGCATCAGATGTACGTTTACATGGGATAAAATGAACCATTTTAGAGAAACGATCGACCACCACATAAATAGAGTCACTACCACGCTGAGTACGAGGAAGACCAAGGACAAAATCCATGCTAACATCAGACCATGGCTGCGTCGGAATAGGAAGGGGCAAATATATGCCAGCATTGGTGGACGAACCCTTGGCAAGTTGACAAATACGACAACGAGCTACAAATCGACCAACTTCTTTTCGCATTGACGGCCAGAAATATGAACCTGCAATCAGTTGAAAAGTACGATCACGACCCACATGACCCTCATTGTGAAGTTCCTGAATGATCTTCAACCGTAGACTACAAGCTGGAATGCATAATTGAAGGCCGTGGAACAGAAACCCGTCTTCCAACACAAAATCCGTAGGTTCACCATGTTGGATTTGTGTAAGTACTTGAGAAAAAAATGGATCATCCATGTAAAAGTCCACAAACGAGTCAAAGCCAGGCACATGAATGCGCATCTCCGCCAGAAGGCCATGGCGACGACTCAAAGCATCAGCCACACGGTTTGAAACACCAGCCTTATGCTTGATCACAAAAGTAAACTGCTGAAGAAAAAAAGTCCAGGACGCATGTCGATGTGAGATCTTATCTTGGCTCCCAAGATGTTTGAGGGAATCATGGTCAGTGTAGAGAACAAATTCCCGCTGAAAGAGATAATGACGCCAATGTTTGATTGCTTGGACAACTGCATAGAATTCAACATCGTAAGTAGTAAAACGAAGTTTCGCACCTGAAAGCTTCGCGCTGAAATAAGCTACGGGACGCCCAGATTGGCTAAGGACAGCACCAATCCCAGTTTTTGACGCATCACAATGAAGCTCGAAAGGTAGAGTAAAATCAGGGAGCACAAGGATAGGTGCAGAGATAAGTCGACGTTTAATCTCGTGAAACGCCACGTTGGCTTCAGCAGTCCAAATAAACTTGGTTCCTTTCATGCAATCGGTAATAGGGGCCATAATACCACTAAAGTGAGGAATAAAACGGCGATAAAAGGATGCCAACCCATGAAAGCTACGAACTTCCGTGATTGAGGAAGGCTGGGGCCATTGTTCAACAGCAAGAACCTTGCTCGGATCGACCTTAAGACCATCGCGAGAAACCACATAACCAAGAAACTGAATGGAATCCGTCATAAATGTACACTTGGCAGTAGCAGCATAGAATTTGTCTCGTCGGAGAACCAGTAACACTTCACGCAAGTGTTCAAGGTGCACCGCATGATTCTCACTATAAATCAAGATGTCATCGAAATAAACGACAACAAACTTCACAATAAAAGGCCGAAGAGCTTGGTTCATCACACGCATGAAAGTGCTAGGAGCATTGGATAACCCAAATGGTATGACCAACCATTCATATAAACCCACACGAGTCTTAAAAGCAGTTTTCCATTCATCTCCCATACGAATACGAATCTGATGGTAGCCACTTTTGAGATCCAGCATGCTAAACACACAAGCACCACCCAATTGGTCTAACAAGTCATCCAACCGGGGAATAGGAAAGCGGTAACGCACTGTAATCTTATTAATAGCTCGACTATCAACACACATACGCCAAGTACCATCTTTTTTTGGTGTAAGGAGAGCAGGCACGGCACAGGGACTAAGACTCTCACGAATGTGGCCCTTAGACAATAATTCTTCAATTTGTCTACGCAACTCCGCATGCTCTTTCGGACTCATGCGGTAATGGGGTCGGTTGGGGAGAGCAGCACCCGGAACCAAATCAATGTGATGTTGAATATCACGCAAAGGGGGCAAATCTGCCGGAAGAGATTCAGGAAACACATCCGCAAATTCATGTAATAATGGTTGTACAACCGCAGGAAGTATGACCTGACTACCATGAGAAACTGGATAAGAAAGTAAAACACATACCACACCAGACTCATCCATAGCAGCCTCGAAAGGAACACGAGACAACAAGGTCGTCTGAGAAAAGGATGGAGTTGTTGGGGCAGAATCGCTTTTGGGCTTATTTGGGACCAAAATAATCTTCTTTCCACGAAAAAGGAAAGTGTACGTATTAGAGCGACCATCATGTTGAACAGTATTATCATATTGCCAAGGACGACCAAGTAAGAGATGACACGCATCCATAGGAACCACGTCACAATAAGCAGTATCATGATAAGTAGAACCAATGGAAAAATTCACTAGTACACGTTTCGAAACAACAACATCCGTACCTTGACTGAGCCAAGAAAGGCGATAAGGCTTAGAGTGCGGCTCAGTAGGAAGGTTGAGTTTGGAAACAGCAACCTCAGAAATCACATTCTCACAGCTCCCACCATCAATAATAAAAGTGCAAACCTTCCCACCAATCGTACAAGTCGAATTGAATAGAGTATGGCGCAACCAATCGGTGTCAGGAGCACGAGGAGTTAAGAATGCCCTGTGCAACATCAAAAGAGGACCAATATCACCCGACACATACTCTTCTGCAACATCCTCCGGGTACTCATCATAAATAGGAGAAGAATCTGAAATTGGGGCAGAATCTGACTCTTGAGCCGCCGTGAAAATTCCACGATTAGCAGCTTTAGGATTTCGGCAATCTGATTGCCGATGACCAAACTCACCACAATTAAAACACCGCAAGCCGCTAGTGCGCCCTTGGGCAGGGGTGGAATTACCACGAATGGGTGGAGGGGCAGATTGCTCAGAAGTACTCTGGACAGCCTGTGTGGAAGAGCTCGGGGCACTAGTTGATCCAGAAGGTTGTCGAAAACTACCTGTGCTACGTCTGGCCAACTGTTTTTCTGCCTGGGACGCACGTTGATGCGCTTCAGCAACTGTTAAAGGGTCAACATGTTAAGAACATCCTGTAATTGGAGGCGTAGGCCACCAATATAACGAGAAACCAATTGGAAAGGGGATTCATTAAGATCAAGGCGCGCAAGGGACTCATAGAAATCTGTTGTGTACTCATCGACAGATCGAGTTCCTTGACGAAGATTCTGAAAGCGCTGGTACAATTCTCTTTCAAAATTGTAGGGTAAGAATGCAGCTCGAGCATGTTTCTTGAAGTTTTCCCAACTTGAGATCTTAGACTTACCGCTCCGAACACGAATTTGTTTCAACTGTTGCCACCAAGCCTGTGCACGACCACGTAGACGAATCGCGACAAGAGGCACGCGACGATCATCAGGGACATTCTTGAAATCAAGAATTTCATCAGCTTGGGAAAGCCAATCGATAAACTCCTCTGGTTTGAGAGAGCCATCGAAAGTAGGGATCTCGACCTTGAAACTCTGCTCCCAACGGTTGGCAGAACGTCCCGGAGATCGATTTCGGGGAGCACCAAATGGGTTTTCATCCGTAACAGTCACATCGTCATCCTGACGGTGTATGTTGACGAAGTCATTCATCCATTCAGTCAATAATTCAACCTGTCGCTGAAGATCAACGTTTTGCCTACGTAGGACATCAATAGTAACATCAGCAGGACCATCCTGGGGACCACGACGTTCTCGGCGGGGCGGCATAACTCAGGATCGGCTGGAATCTGATACCAATCTGATGCAGCGTACGTGGAGGACAAACAGGGAGAATATATTAGGGTTGAGGAAAACCTCGAATATCTTTATTAATGATCAAAACTCCCTCACAGAAACATCCAGCAGTCTTTAAATAGGTAAACCCTAACCTATAGAATGTAAATAAATTACGAAACAAAGTCCTAAAACTTTAAAAATATGACAAAACAGTCCAAAAGTGATAAAACACGACTTTAACCCACTTAACGACCCTTCCTGGCCAAACTTTTACGCTTCCGCCGAAACTTCTGATGTGCCAACTCCTGCATAAAATCCTCCTCGAACTGAACCGCATCACATATATTTAGATTTTAATTTCTTGTTTACCATGTTAACAAAAAAATAAGACTCCATACAAAATAACCATACTAAGTAAAAACTCAAAACTCTATAGGGCATCTGCTAAGCTATCCGTTTCACTTTTTGCCTTGGCATCGTCAAGATATTTACCTAATGCCTTCAAAGTGAATGTTACTTGGGGAGTTTGAAATATAATAGGTTTCACACTTTAAATTCGACTCCCCCAACGAGTATTAGACAAAGATTTCAAAGTTAAATCGGGAACGTTATCAATAAAAACTTGTCATCTTTATGTAGAGCTGAAAATAATGAATACATGCGTTGAATAATACCAAAGAAAGAAATAGCTTTATTATAAGAATAAGCCATATCACTAAGAGTAAAATTAAGACTCTGACAAGCACATGACATATATAAGTAATCTTGTTTGAACTCCTTGATATTTTCCCTTCATATATGAGCCATTGTCATAGCCCTGACTCCTCACATCACCAACACTAAGATCAAGACTTTTCAACACTTCTAAAAGTTTTTGCTATCTTGATATAATTTTTCTTTACAACCTCTAAATGCCAAATTTTTTTAAGCAAAACAATTCACATCAGAATAGATTCTAACTAACACTTGCCTCCAATGTTCTTTCTCTTTCGTTACATCTTGTTGTAAGTTTTTATCAATTGTTACATTCTTATTCAATCAAACTCTCAATTCATATCATGAATTCATATTAGTTATATGTTCAACAATATTCTCATGTTGTCTAAGTCTATCACTAAGATACTTCCAATCATTATATCCATTATTGGCTGACAAACTTCTATTAGTATGATTTGAACAACTTACAACAAAAACAATAAACTTTGTCCACATGTTTAGAATACCAAGGCCGGCCCAAGCCACCAAAGCAAGGGCTTTGGGCCTCACATTTTTTTAATAAAAAAAGGCTTCAAATTAATTATCAAGTCAAAGAAATTTCGAATTACATCATTGAAGTTAAGGTAGCTTGTCGGTAGGCAAGTGCCTCATTTTCCACAACTTCACAGGTTCGATCTCTGGAAGCAATATTTTGATATTTTTTTGAATCATTTGATTACTTATTAGCCAAATATATACCATTGATTTTTGCCAAAAGAAATATATCATTCATTATTTACACTGGCCATAAAAAATGACAATACACATTAGTTTAGTTTCTAAATTTTCTTCTTTTTGAGTACCCAAAAAATATTTTTCCTTTTTAAATAATTTATTAAGATGATTTTATTTGTATAAAATGCAATTGAAATTCTTTTTCTAGTAAAAAATTCTTTTAAAATTCTATATATAAAAATAGTTCATTATTAAAATTTTCTCACAACGCAGATATTTTGCGCATCACAAAAACTCGAAAAATAGTATATTATTTAAATTTTCCCACAACATTTATTTTTTAATATAATTTGATAAATGAATTTTTATTACTAGAAGATCGAAAAATTTTATATAAAATATAATATTTTTATAACATAATATTGTTAAAATATTAAAGGCCTCATTTTTGAGCTCGCTTTGGGCCTCATTAATGGTTGGGCCGGCCCTGGAATAAACCAACTATTTTCTATCACTGACCTCACCATTCCTTAACTTTCTAGAGTAATAGGCATATGAAAAATGTCTAGAAAGACTATCAAAAGGAAAACCGGAATCCTTTTCTCTTATAGGTCATTTTCCAACTAAGATGTCTCTTTTCTTGTTATCAAAATTTTCCTTATTTCTCGAATCATAGATTTCCTTAAAAGGGATTAATTGTTGTTATAGATTTCCTTAAAAGGGATTGATTGTTGTTCAACAACACTACGATCATACAAATCATCAACATTATCACCAATCAAATCATTAGCATTATCGTTAAGATTAATGTTATCATAATTCAAATTATTAGCATTCTGATCATTCCAACATTATCATCCACATTAGTTGTACATTCACCACTCCCCTTCTCATGAGAATCTTTCTTTTTAATTATAATTTTATCAATAGCTCTTTGTTGTGATTTTATCAAATCATCTACTCATTTTTTCCTTTTTCTCTTTTCACTTCCAGACAAATTTGTTTTAGGAGATGTTCACATCTGATTTGGTCAACGTCACGTGTGCTGATCTGGACGAATGGATCGAAGCCACGTAGAAAATAATAAACAAGAAGAAAAGTATTGGATCACTAAATTTTATTAATGATCTTGATATGGAATAGAACTGGGCTGAATATATTGGGCCGGTCTATTCTGTGTGTGCGTGTTTATTACAAGTCTTATTTTTTCTCTTTTTCTTTCTTTTTATCTATCTTTCTCTCTCTTTATCTCTCTATCTGTTTCTCTCACGAAATGTTCCAAAAGTCCTTTCTATTGTACATTCCCCTTATATATATATAGCCAACTTTAGCCATTCAAGAGATGACAGCTGGAGGATTCTGGGGAATATGCTCAAAACACTCGTCAAAGTGTAAATACTTCTTTGACGCGTGTCGGCTTCTCAGGTTTGCTTTGGAAAGGGATATGACAGCACTCCTTAATTGTCCTGTCTGCCTGTTCTTCGTGCTTTTGGCAATACTTATCTGTTGTGGCCGACAACGGGGTCGGCCCTCGAGCTTCCCGTTGTTCTGGTCGGTCGACTATGGGGTCGCACCTCGAGCTTCCTGCTATTCTGGTCGGTTAACTATGGGGTCGCACCTCGAGCTTCCTGCTATTCTGGTCGGTCTTGTTATAATTTTGATTTGGAGCGTATTCATCCTGGGTCTGCTCGGTCCTTCCGGATCGGATCCCGGGTCGGCTCTGACGTCTCTGTCCGGTCCGGTTTTAACGAGCCCGGGAGAAAATCGGGTGTAACACCCCAAATCCGCTCAGGGATATTACACGCCGTAGAACCTTTCCTCAAGGATCTACCAGGCTAGTAACAACATTAAACAACTCGACAATGTCTTTAAGGCTAAAAAGACTCAGTAGACCGATTTGGCCTTTCAATAAAAACATACAACTCGATTACATTACTTGCCCACGCAGGGGTCGAATACAACACACTCCCGTACAACGGGGAAATAATACTGCAGCGGAAATAAAATACAACTAAACCAATATAACATCAAACGGGTCCTCGTGTGATTAGTATTGTTCATCTTTCATCATCCATCATGCCGACCCTGTGCTATGCTCCAAAACCTGAATGCAATACAAACATCCACCCCCGAATACTCGGGGGTTACCAAAACTCCACTGTTTTGCTAGTGTAAGTACAAGTGCAAAAATACGAGTCATACAATTCACATTCCACGAATAACAATAACCCGGAATCCTCAAGGATCCAAACGAAATGAAAAGTACTTCCCGAGGCAAGAGTTTGAGAAAAATATTCCAAAACTGAAAGATCACAAATCAATGGAAATAATTGATAAAACAGTTTAGAATGCCATCGAGAGTTTTAATAGAAAACAATTTAGGATTATCAAATCCCACTTTTCAAAACCCAAAAAAAACGAAAGGGGTCACCGCCCCAAAGGTTTACTTTCCGTAAAATGACATTTACCAAACCGTTGGGATTTTAGCCCCAAATCTCATCAACTCACAGTACACAAGAACGACCACAAGGTTCGTCTCTCAACATCAAAATCCACAATTAAAGGATTTAACACAAACAACAAAATACTCTAGTGCCATCCTAGCCAAGTAAGCCAAACGAACAACTTACCTCTTACACACTTAGTCGATGCATGCAATCATGAAAACCATTCAAAAGTACTCACTTCTGGAAATGCAATAATCAAATCACATTTGTGAAATACACCACAATTAACCGTGGATCCACCCCTCCGTGAACCCCTACCGAGACCCCGTCGGATCTAACCCATAGTGGTTAAAAGCAAGCTCGCGGATCCACCCCTCCGTGGACCCCTATCGAGACCCCGTCGGATCTAACCCATAGTGAGCATACAGACACACACGTTACTCATGCAATACTAATATGCTAAGAATGTAAGTTCATCAAGAATACTTACTAGAGATGGCCACTTATCCGACACCATTATCAAACTCTTCAAAACACAATAACAAGATTAAACACGGAATACACGATTCCATAACTTTAAACAACAGGATATCATCAAAGCCTTCAACGTTTAAAATGATCAAATCATAATCAATTCCCAAAACACACCGTTCACAAAACACACACGTGTTTTGAAAGAGAGCCTTCAACGAGGCCAAACCGAAATCTTTTGAAACTTCATTTCAAACAACCAAGCAAATACACCAAGACGATCACCGATCATCATATCCACAAAATAAGAAATGTATGGACAAGGTACTTGCCTCGAATAAGAACAACGCGGAGAATCGACCGAAGTAGGTTGACACGAACCGACTACGAACCCGCCGAATCCTCCGATCACCAACTCGCGATAATAAACTACGAAGGACAATAACAACAATGAAAATGAATTCCATAGCACGACTTAAAGTCATTGAATTCAAAGAACGAATGACGAAAGTTCAACTATTTCCCCCAAAATGGCCAAGAACACGATTCGTCCCGACGAAACACGAAAACAGAATTCCAAGTTGAAATATGGATATACAATCTATAGAATGTGTTTAACAACATCATTTAACCACAATCGATCCATAAAAAATGGATCGAAAATGAGATCGAGAATAAGTCCCCCAAAAAGTCGATTCGAAGGAAATCAAGAAATATACTTCGATTCGACGAAAAACAATGGATTAAATGATGTTAAACACAAGAATACTACCAAGATTAATCATACCCATCATGAATTAATCAATAATACGGAACTAATCGGACAAAAACGCAAAAACCCCCAAATTCAAGAATTTAGGGTTCTAAGAAGAGATTACCTTGATTCGCTGGATCAAAGGATGATAACGGATGATTAATCGATGATATGAACTCAAGGACTTCGTGGATTTGTTGTTCAACAACATGGCTTCGCCTCCTCCGAAGCTCCAGCCGTGGATCGAAAGGAAAGGAAATGAAAAACGAGTGGAAATGTGACTGCTCTGCCACATTTATACTGGGCCGGACTAGCGTGCGCTAGGCTGCCGAGCTAGCGTCCGCTATCGGCCCAGGCCGCAATCCACAGACCTCACTACCCTACTGACTCGGCCAGGTAGCGTGCGCAGCCTTCCGGCCGTAGCGCGCGCTACCTACCGGTCGTAGCGTGCGAAGTGCCCGACAGTAGCGTGCGCTACCTGCCGAGCCTACCCGATTCCAGAACCTCAGGACTCCACTGCCCAGACCCGATAGCGTGCGTCGGCCGGCCGCATAACGTGCGCTACTCTTGTCGGTTAGCGCACGCAGCCTTCCGGCAGTAGCGCGCGCTATGCCGGTTCCTGCCGCGTCAGCCCGGCCAGTGCCCGCAACCGTCCGGCCAGAACCCGCCACCGTCCGGCCAGCTGCTCAGCCGCCATGACCCGACGACCCGATTTCCCAAAAACGCACGAAACGAACACGACGAAATGCTCTCGGACAACAACATCGATCCGAAAAGAAATACCATGCAACAATTAATCGCACGCGACTATGAAAAGGGTTGAAACAATAAATACCAATGAGGATACCCACAACTTTGGGTAAATTACAAAATGGCCCAAAACGCCCGAAATCACGATACGTGATCGAATAACCAAACCAAAGTTCACAACACGTCTAACAAAGTTAAACGGACTTATGGGAAACTCGAAACAGCAGTTTCGAACGAGATTCGCAAGAATCGAACCCAAGTGCGGAAAAGTCGCCAAAAAGCACGGAACTCAACAAAACGATACCGAAACGAACTCGGATGACCAAAAGTGTAGAATTAATCATTCTCAGAATGACGAAACGGTCGTGAGTGAGTCGTCAAAACGGACTTCCGCCGAAAAAAAGAAATTACCAGAAATCGAAATTACGGGTATTACATTCTACCCTCCTTAAAAGAAGTTTCGTCCCGAAACTTAAAACAAGTAGGGAGAAGCAATATCCCTGCCAGGAAAACTCAACGAGATACACAAGAAACGCGTAACTTACGCCCATCGGCGAAACGTTACAAGCAACGCAAAGGAATATACGGCGTGAAAACACGCTCCACGACGACTAACACAATGTCGCCGTTAGGGATATAATAAAACCAGCAAGTGACAAGCGTCATCAAACGGATAATATAGGAAAGTCAATTATCCGATCAATCACAAAACACAGCGAATGAAAATCAATATGATTGACCGACCCAACGGTACATCAATCAAAACGTGAGCAAATCGCTGAACAAATACGGAATTCCACCGCCCAAGGGTTGGAAGATCGAAAACGAGACTAATTTCCCGAACTTAAGGGAATTACGAAGGAGCTTGAACGCTCAACAATCACGAAATGAGATCAACAAAAAACCGAACAAACAAACGATCGAGACAACAAAAATCGAACAATCATGTCCGAAACACGAAGGATAATAAAATTCAAACAACAACTCCCAGGTTCACGTCTCGGCTCGAGACAATATATGTCCTGGTGAAAACAACAAGATGTGCATTCCCATAAGATCCACAGGAAAGGGAATAGCAATTGAAAAGTCACGACGACAAACGAGTTATTTCGAAACAATACCACACTCGTTTGATCAACAAAAGCAAGGAGCAGAACAAGCTCAGAAAATGTCAATGAACATAAACGAGTCGATAGAGTCGAAAATACAGAAGTTCAAAATCCGACCCACTTCGAATAAAAGAACTAATAGAACCAAATGATGTCACTTCCGAACAAGGTTCACAAGAATCGAACCGAACTCGAAAAAGTCACAGCGATAACCAGATCGATCCACAACAAGATCACAGCTCGTTCGAACGATGAAACCGAAATTATCAACGAACACGAGCGAGTTTAAAGAATGGAGGAAGAGAAAGTACAGAAGTCAAAACAGTACGGGTATTACCTTCGACCTCGACCATGAAATTCACAAAAATGGAAGCAAGGTAACAATACATTAAACAACCGACACATAACGGAACAATCGCCGATGCACACGGTTATACCAAACCAAGCTCTAACAGCTCGCACATGCGTGACAACGCAGAAATCACTACAAGGCAGCAACATTCAACACCAACATCCCACCTCTCACAGAGGGCTAACACGACAAATGTGTGGAAAGCGACTCAACGCTCACACCGCCAATTCGATCATACTCGGGAACAAACATCATAATGACAACGCGAACATCATACATACCTACCCAGACCTCAAACGGGAATGGATAGGTTTTAAGAACGAAAACCTCCTTTTGAAAATAATTCAGAAGAACACCGATTGATCTTGAGTATCACCTTTCAAAAAAAAAAAAGTACAAACGTGAAACATCGTTATCGAGACTTTGGAGAACTATTTCGCATTTTATAAAAATGAGGAAACTTTCTCTTAGTGAAAGCTTTCAGAATATTCGACCCTCGGGTCTAAGTAAAAGTGTTTCTAAAACATTGAAAATATCTCAAAATATTTTGGTCCTCGAGGTAGAAGAATTTTGAAACATATTGTGGCACCTTGGATGTACCACGAGAAAATAATTCATTTTAAAAGTACGTCTCGAAATTTACTTTCTAAGATACTAAAGGTTTTCAAAGATAATTCAATGGGCAAGAATGCCCAAAAATTTCAGGTAATTACACGAAACATTATAGCGACGTGGGTCCCGCGCCGGAACTCACCAGGCTAAAAACCATTTACAACGTCAAAAAGGCCGATGACGGTAATATTTCAAAAACTTACAAAAGCCATTTACAAAATACTAAATACCGTCATAAGAATTTCGCCAAAACGATCAAGGCCATAATGCCACAAATTCGGTTAAGGGAATCGGTTTTCGAAATAAAACTCAGTCGGTAAAATACCGAAAGCCATTACAAAAGAACTCACGCAGCGCATAAAAGAAATAAAGTCAAACATGCACAATCCAGCAACACTACTCCTCATATGAACGAAATATGAGGGTCAAATAACCACATATCAAGAAATCAAAATCCATAAGAGGATTCCGTCATTTAACAAATAATCATAAAAAATAGTTCGAGTCACACGAGGTACAACACAAAGAAGGGAGACTTACATCCACAGGTCGCACGAAGATGATGATCACCCCACGATACTAATCACGACCAACAAACTCAGACGACGCGTCGCGACACGACTCAGTCAGACTAAATCTGACGAAACAAGACTCAAACAACACGACTTGACCCGACAACCTAGGTTTCCACAACCTAAGCTCTGATACCATTTATGTAACACCCCCAATCCGCTCAGGGATATTACACGCCGTAGAACCTTTCCTCAAGGATCTACCAGGCTGGTAACAACATTAAACAACTCGACAATGCCTTTAAGGCTAAAAAGACTCAGTAGACCGATTTGGCCTTTCAATAAAAACATACAACTCGATTACATTACTTGCCCACGCAGGGGTCGAATACAACACACTCCCGTACAACGGGGAAATAATACTGCAGCGGGAATAAAATACAACTAAACCAATATAACATCAAATGGGTCCTCGTGTGATTAGTATCGTTCATCTTTCATCATCCTTCATGCCGACCCTGTGCTATGCTCCAAAACCTGAATGCAATACAAACATCCACCCCCCGAATACTTGGGGGTTAGCAAAACTCCACTGTTTTGCTAGTGCAAGTACAAGTGCAAAAATACGAGTCATACAATTGACATTCCACGAATAACAATAACCCAGAATCCTCAAGGATCCAAACAAAACGAAAAGTACTTCCCGAGGCAAGAGTTTGAGAAAAATATTCTAAAACCGAAAGATCACAAATCAATGGAAATAATTTATAAAACAGTTTAGAATGCCATCGAGAGTTTTAATAGAAAACAATTTAGGATGATCAAATCCCACTTTTCAAAGCCCAAAAAAATGAAAGGGGTCACCACCCCAAAGGTTTACTTTCCGTAAAATGACATTTACCAAACCGTTGGGATTTTAGCCCCAAATCTCATCAACTCACAGTACACAAGAACGACCACAAGGTTCGTCTCTCAACATCAAAATCCACAATTAAAGGATTTAACACGAACAACAAAATACTCTAGTGCCATCCTAGCCAAGTAAGCCAAACGAACAACTTACCTCTTACACACTTAGTCGATGCATGCAATCATGAAAACGATTCAAAAGTACTCATTTCTGGAAATGCAATAATCAAATCACATTTGTGAAATACACCACAATTAACCGTGGATCCACCCCTTCGTGAACCCCTACCGAGACCCCGTCGGATCTAACCCATAGTGGTTAAAAGCAAGCTCGCGGATCCACCCCTCCGTGGACCCCTATCGAGACCCCGTCGGATCTAACCCATAGTGAGCATACACACACACACGTTACTCATGCAATACTAATATGCTAAGAATGTAAGTTCATCAAGAATACTTACTAGAGATGGCCACTTATCCGACACCATTATCAAACTCTTCAAAACACAATAACAAGATTAAACACGGAATACACGATTCCATAACTTTAAACAACATGGATATCATCAAAGCATTCAACGTTCAAAATGATCAAATCATAATCAATTCCCAAAACACACCGTTCACAAAACACACACGCGTTTTGAAAGAGAGCCTTCAACGAGGCCAAACCGAAATCTTTTGAAACTTCATTTCAAACAACCAATCAAACACACCAAGATGATCACCGTTCATCATATCCACAAAATAAGAAATGTATGGACAAGGTACTTGCCTCAAATAAGAACAACGCGGAGAATCGACCGAAGTAGGTTGACACGAACCGACTACGAACCCGCCGACTCCTCCGATCGCCAACTCACGATAATAAACTACGAAGGACAATAACAACAATGAAAATGAATTCCATAGCACGACTTAAAGCCGTTGAATTCAAAGAACGAATGACGAAAGTTCAAGTGTTTCCCCCAAAACGGCCAAGAACACAATTCGTCCCGACGAAACACGAAAACGGAATTCTAAGTTGAAATATGGATATACAATCCATAGAATGTGTTTAACAACATCATTTAACCACAATCGATCCATCAAAAACGGATGGAAAACGAGATCGAGAACAAATCCCCCAAAAAGTCGATTCGAAGAAAATCAAGAAATATACTTCGATTCGACGGAAAACAATGGATTAAATGATGTTAAACACAAGAATACTACCAAGATTAATCATACCCATCATGAATTAATCAATAATACGGAACGAATCGGACAAAAACGCAAAAACCCCCAAATTCAAGAATTTAGGGTTCTAAGAAGAGATTACCTTGATTCGCTGGATCAAAGGATGATAACGGATGATTAATCGATGATATGAACTCAAGGACTTTGTGGATTTGTTGTTCAACAACATGGCTTCGCCTTCTCAGAAGCTCCAGCCGCGGATCGAAAGGAAAGGAAATGAAAAACGTGTGGAAATGTGATTGCTCTGCCACATTTATACTCGGTCGGACTAGCGTGTGCTATGTTTTCGAGCTAGCGTGCGCTATCGGCCCAGGCCGCAATCCAGAGACCTCACTGCCCTACTGACTCGGCCAGGTAGCGTGCGCAGCCTTCCGTCCATAGCGCGCGCTACCTGCCGGTCGTAGCGTGCGCTACCTGCCGAGTCTACCCGATTCCATAACCTCAGGACCCCACTGCCCAGACCCGATAGCGTGCATCGGCCGGCCGCATAACGTGCGCTACTCCTGCCGGTTAGCGCACACAGTCTTCTGGAAGTAGCGCGCAATATGCCGGTTCCTACCGCATCAGCCCGTCCAGTGCCCGCAACCGTCCGGCCAGAACCCGCCACCGTCCGGCCAGCTGCTCAGACGCCATGATCCGACGACTCGATTTCCCGAAAACGCACGAAACGAACACGACGAAATGCTCTCGTACAACAAAATCGATCCGAAAAGAAATACCATGCAATAATTAATCGCACGCGACTATGAAATGGGTCGAAACAATAAATACCAATGAGGATACCCACAACTTTGGGTAAATTACAAAATAGCCCAAAACGCCCGAAAATCACGATACGTGATCGAATAACCAAACCGAAGTTCACAACACATCTAACAAAGTTAAACGGACTTATGGGAAATTCGAAACAGCAGTTTCGAACGAGATTCGCAAGAATCGAACCCAAGTGCGGAAAAGTCGCCAAAAAGCACGGAACTCAACAAAACGACACCGAAACGAACTCGGATGACCAAAAGTGTAGAATTAATCATTCTCAGAATGACGAAACAGTCATGAGCGAGTCGTCAAAATGGACCTCCACCAAAAAAAAGAAATTACCAGAAATCGAAATTACGGTTATTACATCGGGTTCATACCCGGTCCGGCTCCAGGCTCTGCTCGGCTTGTCGGCTTCCTGGAGTGATTATGTGGATGCCAAGGTGGATCAACTATCAACAAGGGCCCCCGAGTCCAGGGCCGTGCCAGTTTGGCCGGTGCTAGGGTCGTTTCATATGGAGGCCGATCCGGCTTGTGGGAGGATAAGATATCTCGAAGGGACGCCTCTTCGAGAGTCGCGTCGATTCGACTTCAGGGTCTTCAAGTGTCATGATGAGGGAGACGCGTGGCGGGACGTGATTTGACGACGCGTTCACGCGCTTTTGGTTTTTTGCGACGGTTCAGTATGAATTGTCGCGCCACGTGCTGGGCATTTAATGCCTCTTCTTTTATAAATGTTGAACGTCTTCTTCTTCTCTATTTCCTTTGCCATTTTTGTGTGTTGTTGCAGAGAAGAGAGAGAAAATTTTCCGGCATCCTTTTCCCGTTTTTAGAAAGAATTTCTCGGTAAGCTTTTTCTCTTTTTCTATTTTACGATGTCGGAGCGGAGGGATGTGACGGCGGAGGAGTTGACTGTGTCTCCGGACCGTACAGGGGTGGCAGATCTGTCAATGGGCGATATCCCCATCGACTGGAGCGACGAGTAGGAAGGCGGCGAGGTCGTGATATCGCCGGATTCGGGAGACGCGGATGTGGTGGCGCCGTTGACGGCGGTTGGCGAGACTCCGGCCTGGATTCGGCCTCGGCCGTCTCCTTTTGTTGAGGCGGGGTGGAATTCGGCCTCGATCCGCAGCGCGGTCACCGAAGAGCAGTTGGAGGCTTGGCGGGGGCGGTTTAAGATACCCGCTGCAGTGCGGATGTTTGTTCCGAATCTCGAGGAGAGGCCTCACACTCCGCCCGTCGGTTGTACGGCGGTGTACTACCGCTCCCTGTTGGCAGGGCTGAGGTTTCCGCTCCCGTTGGTTTTCTCTCGGTGGTTAAGGCAGTGGGGCCTGTGTATTGCTCAAATTCATCCGAATTCATGGGCTCGGGTGGTGGGTTTTTTCATCCTTTTCAGTCAGCACGGCTGGCCCGAGCCCAGCTTTGAAGAGTTCAACAGTGTCTTCCTATGGAGGTCGGTCTGCCGATCCGGTTCCAGCTGGTTTTATCTAACAGCCCGGCATGCTATGCATAAAGAATTGGTGGATGTGCCGGAGACCATCCATAGCTGGAAGGAACAGTGGTTCTATATATGGGGGCCTTGGAGAAGCTCGGCTGATGAGTGGGAACCTGGTGTGATAGATACCGAGCTTCGGGTCCCAGAACACTTTATTGCCAAAATGAGTAAGTATCGCGTATCGTATTCTTGTTCCTTTTTTTGTCTAACGCTCATCATTTATTGCATGTGCAGAACGCATCCCGGCTCAAGAGACCTCCTCCGTGTTCAACGACCGGGTTGAACAACTTTTGGATCTTCCCACCGAGCGGAGGAAGTCATATCTTTTGGTTACCGAGGAAAACCTTTGGGTGGCTGGACTTCGATCAACCGATCCGAGCATAATGTCTTCATCAGGTAGCCCCTTTTTTCTCTCATTCATCATTTTTTTAACACGTCTTCTTTATCCAGTCCCTAGGGGCAGGGTTCCATTGGGAAGGAAAGAAACGCCTGCGCAGCGAGTGGCGAGGCTGGCTGCTGAGGCCGCCGAGCGTAGGGAGCGCGCGGGCAAGCGGAAGAGGGTAGAGGCCGAGCCTGAGGATAGTTCGACCAAGCTGGGGGGCTCGTCTATTCCTGAAGTTGCTGCATCCGCCCCGAGCCCTATCCGGACGGGTCGCGCGACCGACGATGAGCCCGTAATTGACTTGGAGGGCCACTATCTCCCGGTTAATAAGGACCGGGAGGAACCTTGTGCCCAAATGAAGGGACGACGACCGCGCTGGTTCCTGGACTACGTCCGGGCAGCCACCCCAACCGCCGAGATGCTCATCCGGGTTCCCCCGGCGGTGGTTGATGTAACACCCCCAAACCGTTCGGGGATATTACAACGTCGTAGACCCTCTCCATGAGGATCTACCAGGCTAAATACAGAAACACCACAATACAATACATACCGACATGGGTAATTAACAGACCATTAGACCGATTTGGTATTTTGCCACCACATACACATCAACCATACATTACTCTTTCTCGTAACTCATACCCACACAGGGGTCAACATAAATCAACATTCCCACATAGGGAAAAATAAACACAACGGAAGGATAAAACAAGACATCACCAAATACTCAACACCGGTCTTCATGTGATTAGTATCGCCGTCTTCCATCATCCTTCGTAACGATCCTGTGAAGTGCTCCCCAGCAACCTGCAAGTACCTGGATGCAAAACAGACATCCACCCCCCGAATACTCGGGGGTTAGCAAAACTACACTGTTTTGCTAGTGCAAGTATAAATACAAGGATGAGCCATACATATCATACTCCAAGAACATAGAAATCGTGAATATACTTCCTGATTCCCTTGATCAAAACAGTTTGAATTATGAAAGATAGGAATAAAATTATTTTACATCTTACAAAACATTTTACGATCTCGGGAGTTTTGAAAGCATTTGGGGTTTAAGAATTTTCAAGCCTTTCGAACACTTAGGGACGCCGCCCAAAAATCATTCAATTCAAAATACGATTCCGATAACAAGATACGGAGTCCACGACCCAATCATAACATTCCAACCACAAGCACGGGGTCCGTGAATCAACTTATTCACATCACATACTCACAAGAATAACCCGACATAAACTACACCGTGTCAAACATTACCATGACAACAGTCTCACAGAACGTCAACAGAGAGCACAACTTTGCAACTTGACCATACGGTCGAACTCAACACATTACAGAGCTACAATACACAGAGCAACCACAGGACTCACGTACCCTTACCAAATTATCACATTCAAGGGACAACCACACACAACACATTTACTAGTGCCATTCCAGCCAAGTACGATACCATTTGGACTGCCATTCTAATCAGACGAAATATGCGCCAAAAATCACAGTTCTCCAACAACACATTTCAAAGTTAACCGTTGGTACGGGACTCACGGCCACCGTACCCCGCAGAGCCCCGTCGGACATCCCTGGGTGGTTAACCCTAGTTCGTGATACGCACACTCACGGCAATACGTATCCCTAGAGGTCCCGTCACACCATCCCTAGGTGAACATACACATATTATCCACAACGCCACAGGAAGCCATAATTCGAATACTAGAATATGCATACAAATGTTAGGTACTTCGCTAGAATGGCCACTTTAACCGACATACACTCACAATCAATGTCACACAACGACAAGCAAATACAAATGCCAAACAACAAGTGTCCCAACCTCCTTACGAAGGAGTAACAACTAATATCACACAACGTCACATGTTCACCATACAATTACACATATCAATACACAATCCTCGTCAAATAATTACAGTCTACTAATTTCACTAAATATGTCTAACAACTTCCAACATACGAAAATAACACACATATTCCGAAAGCACATTAATCCCAGAGCATACGAGTTATCTTTTGAAAGACAACAATTATCAAGAACATACCGTTCTTTTTAAAAGTTTATTAAAACATTCGGATTGCACATAAAATCATTTATCAATGATTCCGTCTATGAAACATGAAAAGTATGGGCAAGATACTTGCCTCGATGCCACGAACAATGGGAAACAACGAACGGATACGGTCGGTTAGCCTTAGAACTTCCAAAAATGACCAAGAACTCGACAGCCCACGAATACTACGAAAACAATACCACCACGAATCAACAATACATCGAAAATATAGGGATCATCCAAATTCCTACCCAATGGAGCAATTCGTCGGACATCTCAAGGCTCACATCAACATAACCGACGAACATATGAATTTATGAAGTTCAATCCACAAAATCTCAAGATTAACAAGGGATCTCGAGTATACAACGAAGATCTCACAACAATCTGGGCTATATCGGCTTAAATCGGCCGAAACCTCACAAACCCCCAAAATTCAAGAACTAGGGTTCTAAGAAGAGATTACCTTGATTTGGACCAAGAAGATGATTAGATGTTGTTAAACATATACAAATCTACTCTAAGATGAAGCTTGATGAAGAAGATCGCTCAAAATCGCCTTTGGAGCTCACTCCCGTCGGAAGGGATGAAGAAGGGAGAGAAAATGACGAACCAACGCTGTTGTCCAGTATTTATACTGGACAACTATTAGCGTGCGCTAAGCACAAACATTAGCGCGCGCTAACGGGGTCAACGCCCCAGAACACTCCGCATGTAACACGGTTAGTGTGTGCTAGCCAATAAGCGTAGCGTGCGCTAACGGGTCACGAAACCAGCCTGGTAGCCCCTGGACAGATCTGCATCTACCAGGTAGCGTGCGCTAGAAAGAACGATTAGCGTGCGCTAAGCAGTCGATAGCGTGCGCTAGCTACCAACCTTAGCGTGCGCTAACGAGACCCCAGTCCCAGTCCAGTAGCTCCTGGACTGCCGCTGGACTGCCAGTTAGCGTGCGCTACACATCCGGTAGCGTGCGCTAACCACAACACAGTAGCGTGCGCTATGCCACAAGCATTAGCGTGCGCTACACCACAAAAACCCAAAAACTCGCATAGTGATCCGAAACGCCTCCAAACACATGTCCCAATAAGGCACACCCAAAACATGGCACAAAATTCAAATGATGAGGACAATACCAATCCGGTAAAACTCAGAAAACTCGACGAATCCGGAACAAAGATCTCGAGTATTACATTCTACCCCTCTTAAAAGAAGTTTCGTCCCCGAAACTTAAAACATAAAACGATCGACGCAAAACACTCTCAGATAATACACGCTGTCCGTTGCCAACGACTTGTAACGAATCACATGCAGCACGTGGCTGCTAACATCCACATCACCGTTTCAGAATAATAGCAAAACGCACAGGCAAAAATCAGTATGGTAGAATAACCCAAACGGTGCATCGATCAAAACGCGAGTTAATCGATGAACAAATATGAAATTCTACAACACGAGGATTGGAAGATAAAAAACGAAGTTAATTTCCCAAACTTAAGGAAATTACGAAGGAATCTGAACCCTCAAAAATCTCGATACAAGACCAACAAGACTGGACAACAAGCGATCGAACCACAACGATCGAGACGCATCGGTCGAAGAATCATATTCGAATCATGACGGACGACAAAATCAAATAACCATTCTGAAGTCCACACCTCGACCCGGAACGATAGATGGTCTGGTAAAAACGACAAGATATTCATTTACATAAGATTCACAGGAGCGGAACCGAATTCAGAAAAGTCACAAAGACAAACGAATTAACCCGAAATAATACCGCAACTCGTTCGAACAACAAAAAGTGAAGAGTAGAACAAGTCCAGAAAATATCGACGAACACAACGAGTCGATAGAGTCGAACAAAACGAAAACGGAAAATATGGGTATTACACCATATCACCTTTAAAAGAGGTTTCGTCCCCGAAGCCTAAACAACGAGAACGAAGTGCTAGAATAGCAACCTTCCCGGAAATTTTCTCTCGGTCCCTCATCTGATCTCCATGACTATGTGTGCCACGGTTACGACCGCATCCTTTGCCCCTCGGCATGCTAAGCAGAAACTCACTCAATACCACGGCACGATATCGCAAAATAATATACCAAATTGCCAACTCGGCTTGACATATCACATAAGACAACTAATAACACCTCGATAAGAAGATCCACGAGGTATCCTTTTAAATCATATCATTTGAAAATCCTTGGATTTGCATGTTTATTTAAAATAAAACTTTGAAAGTGTTTATGGTAACTCGGGCTTTTTGTCAAAATTTTTAAACAACGGACTTTAACTGTCTCATTTGAAATTATTTGCAAAACAATATTTCCTTGCAACTGCCACTACACATCATCATCACCGTTAATAACAAACAAGGTAACCACGCAAGATCCACAAACCATTCGTACAAGCACTAAATATTCCCACCAATCTTCAATCATTTAGGGTGATTAAAGATCACGCACGATAACTGGCTTAGTATAGAAAACTTTTCCAAATCCGAGTTTGAAGTTTAAATCGAGTAAGATCCTTCATCTTTCACAATATATTTTTGAAAATAAAAATTGTATTGGTTTTTGAAAATAAAAATTTTTGATAATGTGAAAGATTTTCTGAAAATCATGAACTCGAATCATTTGAAAATACATCAATACGTCAAAAATCATTTTTGAAAATCTTCTCAACACTACACAATAATCAACGACGGTAACATTTTACAAAATGTTCAAAGATACTTTAAAACGACTCTTTTAATACCGTCGGGGTTCCTTTAGGAAATTCAAGGCCGGCTCGCCAATTTTAAACGATTTTCAAAGTCCACACGAAGCCGCCGATTGAGCGAACCGTCAAAACTTTATGAAATTTAATTTTCCACAACTTGCTCAAGTTTATAAAATTTTCGGAAAAGCGTTTTCGAATACACACACAACAGACATAATTTACCATTTTATCAAAATACGATCCATTACCATCAAATCCAATCACACGTCAACATCATATGTCCACATAATTACAGTATCACACAAGCAACCGTCAAAAGATAATTAACATCTAAAACTGAAATCCTACCTCTCAGTAATGAGGACTCTCACAACAAGTGCATCTAGGACGACTTAATGTTCACACCACTAACTTAATCATAATTTTGAGCATTATTGACCAAATAATAATGCCAACATCACTACATATCCCCGAACCGACGATTATGAAATCAAAAAGTCGAAAGCAAGGGTCACGTTTCGAGTAAATTTTTGGTAGACCTCATTTGGATTCTTAAAATCAAATTTTCAAAACTTACAATGCAAGAGGAAAAATATCACATTGACAAACTTTCCTTGCGGGATCACACCAAGCCATTACTTCGATAAAACGATTCACACAATATATACATACATTTATACACCGGTATCACTTTTCATTCTAGCACAATACGAGAATCAAACAAGTATGGAGTACGTATTCACGAGGCACATTTAAACTCCACATAATAACATATAATCACACAAGTTCGTATAACACGAGACGCAACAAAGTAGGGAGACTTACATCCACAGATCGCACGAAGATGATGGCTGCACCTCGATACTAATCACGACCAACACCTCAGACGACGCGTCGCGACACGACTCAGTCAGACAACATCTGACAAGACAAGACAAGACAAGACAAGACCCGAAAACACAAAACTCGACCCAACAGCCTAAGTTTCCGCAACCTAAGCTCTGATACCATATTCTGTAACACCCCCAAACCGTTTGGGGATATTACAGCGCCGTAGACCCTCTCCATAAGGATCTACCAGGCTAAATACAGAAACACCACAATACAATACAATACATACCGACATGGGTAATTAACAGACCATTATACCGATTTGGTCTTTTGCCACCACATACACATCAACCATACATTACTCTTTCTCGTAACTCATACCCACACAGGGGTCAACATAAATCAACATTCCCACATAGGGAAAAATAAACACAACGGAAGTATAAAACAAGACATCACCAAATACTCAACACCAGTCTTCATGTGATTAGTATCGCCGTCTTCCATCATCCTTCGTAACGATCCTGTGAAGTGCTCCCCAGCAACCTGCAAGTACCTGGATGCAAACCAGACATCCACCCCCCGAATACTCGGGGGTTAGCAAAACTCCACTGTTTTGCTAGTGCAAGTATAAATACAAGGACGAGCCATACATTTCATACTCCAAGAACATAGAAATCGTGAATATACTTCCCGAGATAATTCCCTTGATCAAAACAGTTTGAATTATGAAAGATAGGAATAAAATCATTTCACATCTTACAAAACATTTTACGATCTCGGGAGTTTTGAAAGCATTTGGGGTTTAAGAATTTTCAAGCCTTTCGAACACTTAGGGACACCGCCCAAAAATCATTCAATTCAAAATACGATTCCGATAACAAGATACGGAGTCCACGACCCAATCATAACATTCCAACCACAAGCACGGGGTCCGTGAATCAACTTATTCACATCACATACTCACAAGAATAACCCGACATAAACTACACCGTGTCAAATATTACCATGACAACAGTCTCACAGAACGTCAACAGAGAGCACAACTTTGCAACTTGACCATACGGTCGAACTCAACACACCACAGAGCTACAATACACAGAGCAACCACAGGACTCACGTACCCTTACCAAATTATCACAGTCAAGGGACAATCACACACAACACATTTACTAGTGCCATTCCAGCCAAGTACGATACCATTTGGACTGCCATTCTAATCAGAAAAAATATGCGCCAAAAATCATAGTTCTCCAACAACACATTTCAAAGTTAACCATTGGTACGAGACTCACGGCCGTTGTACCCCGCAGAGCCCCGTCGGACATCCCTGGGTGGTTAACCCTAGTTCATGATATGCACACTCACGGCAATACGTATCCCTAGAGGTCCCGTCAGACCGTCCCTAGGTGAACATACACACATCATCCACAACGCCACAGGAAGCCATAATTCGAATACTAGAATATGCATACAAATGCTAGGTACTTCGCTAGAATGGCCACTTTAACCGACATACACTCACAATCAATATCACACAACGACAAGCAAATACCAATGCCAAACAACAAGTGTCCCAACCTCCTTACGAAGGAGTAACAACTAATATCACACAACGTCACATGTTCACCATACAATTACACATATCAATACACAATCCTCGGCAAATAATTACGGTCTACTAATTTCACTAAATATGTCTAACAACTTCCAACATACGAAACTAACACACATATTCCGAAAGCACATTAATCCCAGAGCATACGAGTTATCTTTTGAAAGACAACAATTATCAAGAACATACCGATCTTTTTAAAAGTTTATTAAAACATTCGGATTGCACATAAAATCATTTATCAATGATTCCGTCTACGAAACATGAAAAGTATGGGCAATATACTTGCCTCGATGCCACGGGCAATGGGAAACAACGAACGGATACGGTCGGTTAGCCTTTGAACTTCCAAAAACGACCAAGAACTCGACAGCCCACGAATACTACGAAAACAATACCACCACGAATCAACAATACATCGAAAATTTAGGGATCATCCAAATTCCTACCCAATGGAGCAATTCGTCGGACATCTCAAGGCTCACATCAACATAACCGACGAACATATGAATTTATGAAGTTCAATCCACAAAATCTCAAGATTAACAAGGGATCTCGAGTATACAACGAAGATCTCACAACAATCTGGGCTATATCGGCTTAAATCGGCCGAAACCTCACAAACCCCCAAAATTCAAGAACTAGGGTTCTAAGAAGAGATTACCTTGATTTGGACTAAGAAGATGATTAGATGTTGTTAAACACCTATAAATCTACTCTAAGATGAAGCTTGATGAAGAAGATCGCTCAAAATCGCCTTTGGAGCTCACTCCCGTCGGAAGGGATGAAGAAGGGAGAGAAAATGACGAACCAACGCTGTTGTCCAGTATTTATACTGGACAACTATTAGCGTGCGCTAAGCACAAACATTAGCGCGCGCTAACGGGGTCAACGCCCCAGAACACTCCGCATGTAACACGGTTAGTGTGTGCTAGCCAATAAGCGTAGCGTGCGCTAACGGGTCACGAAACTAGCCTGGTAGCCCCTGGACAGATCTGCATCTACCAGGTAGCGTGCGCTAGAAAGAACGATTAGCGTGCGCTAAGCAGTCGATAGCGTGCGCTAGCTACCAATCTTAGCGTGCGCTAACGAGACCCCAGTCCCAGTCCAGTAGCTCCTGGACTGCCGCTGGACTGCCAGTTAGCGTGCGCTACACATCCGGTAGCGTGCGCTAACCACAACATAGTAGCGTGCGCTATGCCATAAGCATTAGCGTGCGCTACACCACAAAAACCCAAAAACTCGCATAGTGATCCGAAACGCCTCCAAACACATGTCCCAATAAGGCACACCCAAAACATGACACAAAATTCAAATGATGAGTACAATACCAATCCGGTAAAACTCAGAAAACTCGACGAATCCAGAACAAAGATCTCGGGTATTACATTCTACCCCTCTTAAAAGAAGTTTCGTCCCCGAAACTTAAAACATAAAACGATCGACGCAAAACACTCTCAGATAATACACGCTATCCGTTGCCAACGACTTGTAACGAATCACATGCAGCACGTGGCTGCTAACATCCACATCACCGTTTCAGAATAATAGCAAAACGCACACGCAAAAATCAGTATGGTAGAATAACCCAAACGGTGCATCGATCAAAACGCGAGTTAATCGATGAACAAATATGAAATTCTACAACACGAGGATTGGAAGATAAAAAATGAAGTTAATTTCCCAAACTTAAGGAAATTACGAAGGAATCTGAACCCTCAAAAATCTCGATACAAGACCAACAAGACTGGACAACAAGCGATCGAACCACAACGATCGAGACGCATCGGTCGAAGAATCATATTCGAATCATGACGGACGACAAAATCAAATAACCATTTCGAAGTCCACACCTCGACCCGGAACGATAGATGGTCTGGTAAAAACGACAAGATATTCATTTACATAAGATTCACAGGAGCGGAACCGAATTCAGAAAAGTCACAAAGACAAACGAATTAACCCGAAATAATACCGCAACTCGTTCGAACAACAAAAAGTGAAGAGTAGAACAAGTCCAGAAAATATCGACGAACACAACCAGTCGATAGAGTCGAACAAAACGAAAACGAAAAATATGGGTATTACACCATATCACCTTTAAAAGAGGTTTCGTCCCCGAAGCCTAAACAACGAGAACGAAGTGCTAGAATAGCAACCTTCCCGGAAATCTTCTCTCAGTCCCTCATCTGATCTCCATGACTATCTGTGCTACGGTTACGACCGCATCCTTTGCCCCTCGGCATGCTAAGCAGAAACTCACTCAATACCACGGCACGATATCGCAAAATAATATACCAAATTGCCAACTCGGCTTGACATATCACATAAGACAACTAATAACACCTCGATAAGAAGATCCACGAGGTATCCTTTTAAATCATATCATTTGAAAATCCTTGGATTTGCATGTTTATTTAAAATAAAACTTTGAAAGTGTTTATGGTACCTCGGGCTTTTTGTCAAAATTTTTAAACAACGAACTTTAACTGTATCATTTGAAATTATTTGCAAAACAATATTTCCTTGCAACTGCCACTACACATCATCATCACCGTTAATAACAAACAAGGTAACCACGCAAGATCCACAAACCATTCGTACAAGCACTAAATATTCCCACCAATCTTCAATCATTTTAGGGTGATTAAAGATCACGCACGATAACTGGCTTAGTATAGAAAACTTTTCCAAATCCGAGTTTGAAGTTTAAATCGAGTAAGATCCTTCATCTTTCACAATATATTTTTGAAAATAAAAATTGTATTGGTTTTTGAAAATAAAATTTTTTGATAATGTGAAAGATTTTCTGAAAATCATGAACTCGAATCATTTGAAAATACATCAATACGTCAAAAATCATTTTTGAAAATCTTCTCAACACTACACAATAATCAACGACGGTAACATTTTACAAAATGTTCAAAGATACTTTAAAACGACTCTTTCAATACCGTCGGGGTTCCTTTAGGAAATTCAAGGCCGGCTCGCCAATTTTAAACGATTTTCAAAGTCCACACGGTTACTGATTGAGCGAACCGTCAAAACTTTATGAAATTTAATTTTCCACAACTTGCTCAAGTTTATAAAATTTTCGGAAAAGCGTTTTCGAATACACACACAACAGACATAATTTACCATTTTATCAAAATACGATCCATTACCATCAAATCCAATCACACGTCAACATCATATGTCCACATAATTACAGTATCACACAAGCAACCGTCAAAAGATAATTAACATCTAAAACTGAAATCCTACCTCTCAGTAATGAGGACTCTCACAACAAGTGCATCTAGGACGACTTAATGTTCACACCACTAACTTAATCATAATTTTGAGCATTATTGACCAAATAATAATGCCAACATCACTACATATCCCCGAACCGACGATTATGAAATCAAAAAGTCGAAAGCAAAGGTCACGTTTCGAGTAAATTTTTGGTAGACCTCATTTGGATTCTTAAAATCAAATTTTCAAAACTTACAATGAAAGAGGAAAAATATCACATTGACAAACTTTCCTTGCGGGATCACACCAAGCCATTACTTCGATAAAACGATTCACACAATATATACATACATTTATACACCGGTATCACTTTTCATTCTAGCACAATACGAGAATCAAACAAGTATGGAGTACGTATTCACGAGGCACATTTAAACTCCACATAATAACATATAATCACACAAGTTCGTATAACACGAGACGCAACAAAGTAGGGAGACTTACATCCACAGATCGCACGAAGATGATGGCTGCACCTCGATACTAATCACGACCAACACCTCAGACGACGCGTCGCGACACGACTCAGTCAGACAACATCTGACAAGACAAGACAAGACAAGACAAGACCCGAAAACACAAAACTCGACCCAACAGCCTAGGTTTCCGCAACCTAAGCTCTGATACCATATGTAATATCCGCAATTTTCGATTTTTGGTAAATTTCTTTTTTTCGGCCGGAGTCCATTTTGACGACTCTCTCATGACCGTTTCGTCATTCTGAGAATGATTAATTCTGCACTTTTTGTCATCCGAGTTCGTTTCGGTTTTGTTTTGTTGTGTTCCGTGCTTTTTAACGGTTTTTCCGCACTTGAGTTCGATTCTTGCGAATCTCGTCCGAAACTGTTGTTTCGACTTTCTCGTAAGTTCATTTAATGTTAATATTCATGTTGCGAGCTTTGGCTTGGTGTTTCGATCACGTATCGTGATTTTCGGGCGTTTTGGGCCATTTTCGTAATTTCCCAAAGTTTGGGGTAATTACTTTTCGTTGTCGAATTTCGAGCCTTCGGGTGGTCGGAATCGTGTGTTCTCTTAGTGCTCGGATTCGTCTTTGCGAGTACTTCGTAACCGTTTCTTCGATTCGTACTCAGGTTCGGGTTTCGGGGTCGTTCGGGCCGTCGGAGTTGGTCCCGGCCGAGTCATGGCCGGGCATGCTCGGGCCAGCCACCGCCGAGTAACGTGCGGTAGTGATCGGCGATTACGCACGTAAGGCCGATGCACGTAAGGCCCTGGCCGGTAATGTACGAACGCTCCGGCATTTCCAGTGATGCGTTCGGCCATGGCGATTCGTCGTAAGCCATGGCCTACGTCGTAACGGCCGGCAGTCGGCCTATTTAAGGCCTCGCAGCGTTTTTCTTCAGCCATTTCACTCGGTTTTCCTTCTCTTCCGCGGATGGAGGTGTTGGAATCATGGAAGGATGTTGTTATACAATTAATCCATGAAGTTTTGAGTTTCATATCATCAATCATCCATCCTATAACATCCTCCGATCTACTGACCAGTCAGATTTCCTAGAAATCTAGTTTTGGGGAATTTGGGTGTTTTGGTTGTTTTCGTCCGATTAATCCGATTTAACTTAGGATTATGATGTATTTATGAATATTTAGATGTATTATATCATTTCCCTTGTTATTCCATGGTTGGATCGTATCGATTCGTTGTTTTGGTCGAGTTCTTGATCGACGCCTTGAAGGTGTCCGATAAAATGTCATAGAGGGGTTTTCGGGCGTTCTACGATTATTCTTCCTTGTATGATCGATGATTTATTGATTATATGTTGTTAGGGTCGAATTCTTGTGAAGAACTCGAGTCGGAACCCTTCCGTTCGTTGTCTTCTTCGGGGTCCGAGCTTCCCGATCGAACCGTGTTCTTCGGAGCGTTTAGTAGCGGTTATTAAGGCAAGTATCTTATTATACGACTTGTATATTGTGACTAGTAATTACGTATGATATGTATGACAATTTTGCTTGCCTCCGTAAATATGTTCCGTTTGAGTAGGTTGTGTTTTCCGAAATTTGAAGGCTTTGTGATAATAGTGATATATTGGTATCCGTGTTAGGCGTTGTGCCATTTGTGCAGGATTGCGATGTACATATGAGATGGTTGTACACGTGGTTGTTCAATGTATTGTGTACCGAATGTGTGTTATGTAGGTTAAATGTCGTTGATTGATGATAGTTGTTGCGAGTGTCGAGGTTGTGTTATGTGCGTGCAATGTACGATTTTGTGGTGATCAAGGTGATTGATTAATTGTGCTCATTGTTGTATGTAATGTGAATGTGAATATGTGTGTGACCGCTAAGTTCACTCGTGTTGGTTCGACGGGACCTACGAGGATTCGTGGCAGTGGACTACGGGATCAGAACTTAGTGAGGTACTGAGGTCCAATCGTCGGGTCCGACGAGGCCTACGATAACGCATGGCAAGCGGTAGACCATGAGTTTCGGACACGCGGCCCAACCGGTGAGCTCGACGGGCTTACGGTGACACGTGGCGATGGACTACGTGTCGGGGACTGTGTGTGATTGTTGTGATTGATATAGTCCGTGCGGGTTGTTATGCCTACGACGACACGTGACAGGGGATCACGGTGTCGGGATTGGTTATGTTTGGTTAATAGTCCGTGTGGGTTGTTGAACCTACGGAGACACGTGACAGTGGATCACGGTGTCGGAATTGATTATGTTTGTTTAATTGTGCGTGATGTAGTCCGTGCGGGTTGTTGAACCTACGGAGACACGTGATGGTGGATCACGGTGTCATGAGCATGATACTTTCAAATCAAAGTTTTTAAAGGAAAAGTTTTAAGAAAGAATGTTGGGCCGAGCCCCACGAGATTTATGGAAATGTTTCCGTATTGTAAACTGTTGAATTATGAAACAAGTTTTGGGTTAAGGCCCTTAATGTTTACGAAAAGGTTTTGTAAATTGGGACTCGAGGTCCAAAAGAATTTCGCTTTAAAAATCCCCGAGATGATGTGTTCCTTTTCAAATATCTCTTATTTGAGTTCGAAATTCTAAAACTTCTGAACATTTTGATAATTGATTTCCGTATTAAATTCGTAGTTGCTATTTGCTTGTTACATTTCGTATGGTTTGATACTTGCACTAGTAAAACAAAGGAGTTTACTAACCCCCAGTAATGTCGGGGTGGATGTCCTGCTTGCGTCCGGTACATGCATTCGGGGAGCAACACAGGATTGGCACAAGAGGATGACGAGCTACGATACTAATCATGAGTCGAGAGTTATTTTGATTTTTGTTGTGTTGTCGAGTTGATTTCATCTTCCGTTGTATTGTATTTCAACCCCGTGTGGGTAATGTTATTTAAGTCGCTTTATCGATTGGGTTGTGTGATCTCATCTGGCCGTGTATTCACGTGTAAGTGACCACATCGGCCTGTATCATTTTATTGTTTGACCACAGTCGGGCAAGCATTTGGTTGTTTACGGATGTTTAGCCCGGTAGATCCTTGTGGAAAGGGTCTACGACGTGTAATATTCCCATATGGTTTTGGGGATGTTACAATTATGGTATCGAGCCTAGGTTGCGGAAACCTAGCCGGGTCGAGTCGAGTCGTGGTTTGTCGAGTAATGTGTTGTCTTGTCGCTCGAGTCGTCAGTGACAAGTTGAGTTGTGCGTAGTCACAACGTGTCGGATATGTTGTCGGATGAGATTAGTATCGTGGGCGACCGTCATCTCCATGCGGCCCGTGGACGTAAGTCTCCTCTTTTATGCGAAGTACCTGTGTATCATGATTGTATCTAAATGAGTTAATTGCGGTGCATAATTTTATTTGCACGGTGTTGTGAATATAGTTGTATTTAATACGTGTGACATATAGTATATTTATAAAACTGGGCCTATTGTTGTTTTACCTTTGAACCACTGTGAGGGGTGGTATGGTGTGAAAATTGAGAACCTTGTTGGGTTTCGAATAAGGTATCGACGATTGAGTTCGTGAGAAACTCCGAGGAATGGTTTTGTTATATGTTTAAACTAGATGCTGTGAGACGTATTCAATTAGATTGTGCATGTGGGACTGTATTTTTTTTTCCGCTGCATGAGTTCTTTTGTAATGGCTTTCGGTATTTTACCGACTGAGTTTTATTTTGAAAATCGATTCCCTTAACCGAGGTTTTGGCGTTATGGCCTTGATCGTTTTGGCGAAATTCTCATGACGGTATTTAGTATTTTGTAAATGGTTTTTATCCTGGTGGGTTCCTACGGGACCCACATCGCTATAATGTTCTGGGTAATTACCTGAGATTTTTGGGCATTCTAGCCCATTGAATTATCTTTGAAAACCTTGAGTATCCTAGAAATAAATTTCGAGACGTACGTTTAAAATGAATTATTTTCTCGTGGTACATCCAAGGTGCCACAATATGTTTCAAAATTCTTCTACCTCGAGGACCAAAATGTTTTGAGATATTTCCAATGTTTTAGAAACACTTTTACTTAGACCCGAGGGTCGAATATTTCCGAAAGTTTTTCACGAAAAGAAAGTGTCCTCATTTTTATTAAATGCGAAATGGTTCTCCAAGTTCTCGATAACGATGTTTCCCGTTTGTATTTTTTTTTGAAACGTGATACTCAAGATCAACCGGTGTTTTTCCTAAATTATTTTCAAAAGGTGGTTTTCGTTTTTTTAAAAAAAAAACCCATCATTTCCTGCTTGTGGTCGGAGAAGGTGTGTATGATGTTGGTATTGTTGTTAGGGTGTTAGCCCTCCGAATTGTGATTGAATTGGTGGTGAACGTTGAGTCGTTCGCCACGCATATGTTTGTTAGCCCTTTGTGGGAGGTGTGATGATGATTTTTAATGTTGTCATTTCGTGGCGGCTTGCGTGTTATCGCACCTGTGTGAGCTGTTAAAGCTTGGGTTTGTACGTTTGTGTACATGTGTGATTGTTTCATGATGTTTGTAATTGTGTGCTAGTTATTGTTCAGGCCGTTAAGGTCGCCGAACGATAACGTCGTTGATGTAGTGTTTGTGTGTATTATTTTACGATGGTAATCGTTGTATATGATATATGTTATGATTCTTTGTTGTGCCAAGTTGGCATCTCCGGTTTGTTGTTTTGCGACGTTATATTCCATTGTACCTAGCAGTTGTATTTTCGGTATGCCGAGCCGAGGTGTTTCAACCGTGGTGTGCTGGGGGCATGCACGTACCAATTATTTTTCTCGTCACAGGATCCAGTTTTGCGAGTTGGGTTCCGAGTCTTTCGGGGCGCGAGCTTCAGTACAGATATGAGGCTCGGCTCTGAGAGGCCCATGGGAGATGTTTCTGTCGTTTGCTTTTTGTGTTGTCACCTTACTCGAGTTGTTGTGAGTTGCGGGAACGACATTTCTTTTATAAGAGGTCGAATGTAATGCCCATATCGTTTTGACTTCTGTATTTCCTCTTTCTCAGGTCTATCGACTCGCTCGTGTTTGTTGATACTTTCTGGACTTGTTCTGTATTTCGATTTCGTCGTTCGAACGAGCTGTGATCTTGTTTTGGGTCGATCTGGTTATCGCTGTGACATTTCCGAGTCCAGTTCGATTCTTGTGAACCTTGTTCGGAAGTAACATCTTTCGGTTCTATTAGTTATTTTATTCGAAGTGGATCGGATTTTGAACTTCTGTATTTTTGACTCTGTCAACTAGTTTATGTTCGTTGACATTTTCTGAGCTTGTCCTGCCTCTTGCTTTTGTTGATCAAACGAGCGTGGTATTGTTTCGGAATAACTCGTTTGTTGTTGTAATTTTTCAATTTCTATTCCCTTTCCTGTGGATCTTATGTGAAGGCACATGTTGTTTTCACCGATCATATATTGTCTCGAGTCGAGATGTGAACCTTGGAGTTGTTGTTTGAATTTTATTGTTCTTCGTGATTCGAACGTGATTGTTCGATTTTTGTTGTCTCGATCGTTGTGGTTCGATCGTTTGATTGATCGGTTTTTGTTGATCTCGTTTCGTGATTGTTGAACGCCTGCACTCCTTCGTAATTCCCTTAAGTTCGAGATTAGTCTCGTTTCGATCTTCCAACCTCGCGGTGGAATTCGTATTTGTTCAAAGATTTCGCTCGCTTTGATTGATGAACCGCTTGGGTTGGTCAATCGTATTGATTTTTGTTCGTTGTGTTTTGTGATTGTTCGATAATCGACTCGATTGTAATATCTTTGATGACGCTTGTCACTTGTTGATTTTATTATGTCTCTACCAGTGGCGTCGTGTTGGTCGTCGTGGAGCGTGTTTTCACGCCGTATATTCCGTTGCGTTGCTTGTAGCGTTTCTCCATTGGGCATGAGTTACGTGCTTCTTGTGTATCTAGTTGAGTTTTTTCCGCGGATATTCCTTCTCCCTACTTGTTTTAAGTTTCGGGACGAAACTTCTTTTAAGGAGGGTAGAATGTAATATCCGCAATTTTCGATTTTTGGTAAATTTCTTTTTTTCGGCCGGAGTCCATTTTGACGACTCTCTCATGACCGTTTCGTCATTCTGAGAATGATTAATTCTGCACTTTTTGTCATCCGAGTTCGTTTCGGTGTCGTTTTGTTGTGTTCCGTACTTTTTAGCGGTTTTTCCGCACTTGAGTTCGATTCTTGCGAATCTCGTCTGAAACTGTTGTTTCGACTTTCTCGTAAGTTCATTTAATGTTAATATTCATGTTGCGAGCTTTGGCTTGGTGTTTCGATCACGTATCGTGATTTTCGGGCGTTTTGGGCCATTTTCGTAATTTCCCAAAGTTTGGGGTAATTACTTTCCGTTGTCGAATTTCGAGCCTTCGGGTGGTCGGAATCGTGTGTTCTCTTAGTGCTCGGATTCGTCTTTGCGAGTACTTCAGATCGTATCTTCGATTCGCACTCGAGTTTGGGTTTCGGGTCGTTCGGGCCGTCGGAGTTGGTCCCGACCGAGTCATGGCCGGGCATGCTCGGGCCAGGCCACCTGGCCGAGTAACGTCGGTAGTGATCGGCGATTACGTCGTAAGGCGATTACGTCGTAAGGCCCCGGCCGTAACGCACGTAACGCTCCGCATTTCCAGGGCGGTGCGTTCGCCATGGCGGTTACGTCGTAAGCCGTGGCGATTACGTCGTAACGGCCGGCAATGGCCTATTTAAGGCCTGGCAGCGTTTTTCTTCAGCCATTTCACTCGGTTTTCCTTCTCTTCCGCAGCTGGAGGTGTTGGAATCATGGAAGGATGTTGTTATACAATTAATCCATGAAGTTTTGAGTTTCATATCATCAATCATCCATCCTATAACATCCTCCGATCTACCGAATCAGGTCAGATTTCCTAGAAATCTAGTTTTGGGGAATTTGGGTGTTTTGGTTGTTTTCGTCCGATTAATCCGATTTAACTTAGGATTATGATGTATTTATGAATATTTAGATGTATTATATCATTTCCCTTGTTATTCCATGGTTGGATCGTATCGATTCGTTGTTTTGGTCGAGTTCTTGATCGACGCCTTGAAGGTGTCTGATAAAATGTCATAGAGGGGTTTTCGGGCGTTCTACGATTATTCTTCCTTGTATGATCGATGATTTATTGATTATATATTGTTAGGGTCGAATTCTTGTGAAGAACTCGAGTCGGAACCCTTCCGTTCGTTGTCTTCTTCGGGGTCCGAGCTTCCCGATCGAACCGTGTTCTTCGGAGCGTTTAGTAGCGGTTATTAAGGCAAGTATCTTATTATACGACTTGTATCTTGTGACTAGTAATTACGTATGATATGTATGACAATTTTGCTTGCCTCCGTAAATATGTTCCGTTTGAGTAGGTTGTGTTTTCCGAAATTTGAAGGCTTTGTGATAATAGTGATATATTGGTATCCGTGTTAGGCGTTGTGCCATTTGTGCAGGATTGCGATGTACATATGAGATGGTTGTACACGTGGTTGTTCAATGTATTGTGTACCGAATGTGTGTTATGTAGGTTAAATGTCGTTGATTGATGATAGTTGTTGCGAGTGTCGAGGTTGTGTTATGTGCGTGCAATGTACGATTTTGTGGTGATCAAGGTGATTGATTGATTAATTGTGCTCATTGTTGTATGTAATGTGAATGTGAATATGTGTGTGACCGCTAAGTTCACTCGTGTTGGTTCGACGGGACCTACGAGGATTCGTGGCAGTGGACTACGGGATCAGAACTTAGTGAGGTACTGAGGTCCAATCGTGGCCGTCTGACGAGGCTCACGAAAACGCATGGCGGTGGACCATGAGTTTCGGACACGGCGCCCAACCGGTGAGCTCGACGGGGCTTACGGTGACACGTGGCGGTGGACTACGGTGTCGGACTGTGTGTGATTGTTGTGATTGATATAGTCCGTGCGGGTTGTTATGCCTACGGAGACACGTGATGTGGATCACGGTGTCGGGATTGGTTATGTTTGGTTAATAGTCCGTGTGGGTTGTTGAACCTACGGAGACACGTGACAGTGGATCACGGTGTCGGAATTGATTATGTTTGTTTAATTGTGCGTGATGTAGTCCGTGCGGGTTGTTGAACCTACGGAGACACGTGACAGTGGATCACGGTGTCATGAGCATGATACTTTCAAATCAAAGTTTTTAAAGGAAAAGTTTTAAGAAAGAATGTTGGGCCGAGCCCCACGAGATTTATGGAAATGTTTCCGGTATTGTAAACTGTTGAATTATGAAACAAGTTTTGGGTTAAGGCCCTTAATGTTTACGAAAAGGTTTTGTAAATTGGGACTCGAGGTCCAAAAGAATTTCTGCTTTAAAAATCCCCGAGATGATGTGTTCCTTTTCAAATATCTCTTATTTGAGTTCGAAATTCTAAAACTTCTCGGGAACATTTTGATAATTGATTTCCGTATTAAATTCGTAGTTGCTATTTGCTTGTTACATTTCGTATGGTTTGATACTTGCACTAGTAAAACAGTGGAGTTTTACTAACCCCCGAGTAATCGGGGGGTGGATGTCTGTTTTGCGTCCAGGTACATGCAGATTCAGGGGAGCAGTCACAGGATTGGCACAAGAGGATGACGAGCTACGATACTAATCATGAGTCGAGAGTTATTTTGATTTTTGTTGTGTTGTCAGAGTTGATTTCAGTCTTCCGCTGTATTGTATTTCAACCCCTGTGTGGGTAATGTTATTTAAGTCAGTTTTATCGATTGGGTTGTGTGACCTCATCGGTCTGTGTATTCACGTGTAAGTGACCACATCGGTCTGTATCATTTTATTGTTTGACCCTGGTCGGGCAAGCATTTGGTTGTTTACGGATGTTTAGCCTGGTAGATCCTTGTGGAAAGGGTCTACGGCGTGTAATATTCCCATATGGTTTTGGGGATGTTACACCATATTCTGTAACACCCCCAAACCGTTTGGGGATATTACAGCGCCGTAGACCCTCTCCATGAGGATCTACCAGGCTAAATACAGAAACACCACAATACAATACATACCGACATGGGTAATTAACAGACCATTATACCGATTTGGTCTTTTGCCACCACATACACATCAACCATACATTACTCTTTCTCGTAACTCATACCCACACAGGGGTCAACATAAATCAACATTCCCACATAGGGAAAAATAAACACAACGGAAGGATAAAACAAGACATCACCAAATACTCAACACCAGTCTTCATGGGATTAGTATCGCCGTCTTCCATCATCCTTCGTAACGATCCTGTGAAGTGCTCCCCAGCAACCTGCAAGTACCTGGATGCAAACTAGACATCCACCCCCCGAATACTCGGGGGTTAGCAAAACTCCACTGTTTTGCTAGTGCAAGTATAAATACAAGGACGAGCCATACATTTCATACTCCAAGAACATAGAAATCGTGAATATACTTCCCGAGATAATTCCCTTGATCAAAACAGTTTGAATTATGAAAGATAGGAATAAAATCGTTTTACATCTTACAAAACATTTTACGATCTCGGGAGTTTTGAAAGCATTTGGGGTTTAAGAATTTTCAAGCCTTTCGAACACTTAGGGACACCGCCCAAAAATCATTCAATTCAAAATACGATTCCGATAACAAGATACGGAGTCCACGACCCAATCATAACATTCCAACCACAAGCACGGGGTCCGTGAATCAACTTATTCACATCACATACTCACAAGAATAACCCGACATAAACTACACCGTGTCAAACATTACCATGACAACAGTCTCACAGAACGTCAACAGAGAGCACAACTTTGCAACTTGACCATACGGTCGAACTCAACACACCACAGAGCTACAATACACAGAGCAACCACAGGACTCACGTACCCTTACCAAATTATCACAGTCAAGGGACAATCACACACAACACATTTACTAGTGCCATTCCAGCCAAGTACGATACCATTTGGACTGCCATTCTAATCAGACGAAATATGCGCCAAAAATCACAGTTCTCCAACAACACATTTCAAAGTTAACCATTGGTACGAGACTCACGACCGTTGTACCCCGCAGAGCCCCGTCGGACATCCCTGGGTGGTTAACCCTAGTTCATGATATGCACACTCACGGCAATACGTATCCCTAGAGGTCCCGTCAGACCGTCCCTAGGTGAACATACACATATCATCCACAACGCCATAGGAAGCCATAATTCGAATACTAGAATATGCATACAAATGCTAGGTACTTCGCTAGAATGGCCACTTTAACCGACATACACTCACAATCAATGTCACACAACGACAAGCAAATACCAATGCCAAACAACAAGTGTCCCAACCTCCTTACGAAGGAGTAACAACTAATATCACACAACGTCACATGTTCACCATACAATTACACATATCAATACACAATCCTCGGCAAATAATTACGGTCTACTAATTTCACTAAATATGTCTAACAACTTCCAACATACGAAACTAACACACATATTTCGAAAGCACATTAATCCCAGAGCGTACGAGTTATCTTTTGAAAGACAACAATTATCAAGAACATACCGATCTTTTTAAAAGTTTATTAAAACATTCGGATTGCACATAAAATCATTTATCAATGATTCCGTCTACGAAACATGAAAAGTATGGGCAATATACTTGCCTCGATCCCACGGGCAATGGGAAACAACGAACGGATACGGTCGGTTAGCCTTTGAACTTCCAAAAACGACCAAGAACTCGACATCCCACGAATACTACGAAAACAATACCACCACGAATCAACAATACATCGAAAATATAGGGATCATCCAAATTCCTACCCAATGGAGCAATTCGTCGGACATCTCAAGGCTCACATCAACATAACCGACGAACATATGAACTTATGAAGTTCAATCCACAAAATCTCAAGATTAACAAGGGATCTCGAGTATACAACGAAGATCTCACAACAATCTGGGCTATATCGGCTTAAATCGGCCGAAACCTCACAAACCCCCAAAATTCAAGAACTAGGGTTCTAAGAAGAGATTATCTTGATTTGGACCAAGAAGATGATTAGATGTTGTTAAACACCTACAAATCCACTCTAAGATGAAGCTTGATGAAGAGGATCGCTCAAAATCTCCTCTGGAGCTCACTACCGTCGGAAGGGATGAAGAAGGGAGAGAAAATGACGAACCAACGTTGTTGTCCAGTATTTATACTGGACAACTATTAGCGTGCACTAAGCACAAACATTAGCGCGCGCTAACGGGGTCAACGCCCCAGAACACTCCGCATGTAACACGGTTAGCGTGTGCTAGCCAATAAGCGTAGCGTGCGCTAACGGGTCACGAAACCAGCCTGGTAGCCCCTGGACAGATCTGCACCTACTAGGTAGCGTGCGCTAGAAAGAACGATTAGCATGCGCTAAGTAGTCGATAGCGTGCGCTAGCTACCAACCTTAGCGTGCGCTAACGAAACCCCAGTCGATCCGGTAGCTCTGGATCGCCATTTCGCCCGATTAAGCGTGCGCTACACATCCGGTAGCGTGCGCTAACCACAACACAGTAGCGTGCGCTATGCCACAAGCATTAGCGTGCGCTACACCACAAAAACCCAAAAACTCGTACAGTGATCTGAAACGCCTCCAAACACATGTCCCAATAAGGCACACCCAAAACATGGCATAAAATTCAAATGATGAGGACAATACCAATCCGGTAAAACTCAGAAAACTCGATGAATCCGGAACAAAGATCTCGGGTATTACAGTTGAGTCCAGTCATGTCCCTATCAGGGGCTGGACGCCCAAGATGGAGATGTTGACTAACGACATGGGTCCGGACGAGCAGATCCAATTTGGGAATGCTCTGATCGGCCGTGCATTGTGCACTTACATAAAGGCCACTAATGAGGTGACGGCCCTGGTTGAGAAGCACAAGAAGGCGGAGGCCGATCTCAAGGCTTTTCAGGAGGAGCACAACCTCTGCCCTTCGCTGATCAAGTCTCTGGAGGAGGAGATGACCTTCATGAAGGGTGAAATGGAGATTCTAGAAAGTCGGGCCCTCGAGGCCGATATTTGGAAAGGAAAGGCCGACAAGAAGGCCACGGCGGCCGAGCAGGCACATAAACGGTGTTTGGACATAAGGGCCGAGCACGAGGCCTATTTGCAAAACACTAAGGCCCAGCTTGAGCATCTGACTGAGCGGGTCTATACTTGTGAGGCTTCGGGCTACGCCAAGGGCCTTGCCGAAGGGGCGTCTGCTTTTCAGAAGACGTCCGAGTTCGAGGAGCTGATTAACCTTAAATATGTCTCCACCTGCTATGAGATATTAGATATCATGAAGGAAGGGAAGACCGTTGAGGAGGTTCGGGCCTATATAGAGTCTCAGGCGGCCGACCTGAAGGTTGGATCTCTCGGAGCTGACGAGCCGAAGGCTGCAGAGTTTGTCGAAGACCCGGGGTTGATTTCGCCCGGCGAAGGTGAAGGGCAGTCTTCTCAGGCAGCCTGTCAGGAAAATGGGGCCGAGTAGATTTTTACTTTGTTCCATGTATGGCCTGCGTGCGAGTTTTCCTTGGTTTCCTTTTTATTTTGATGTAGAACTGCCTCTTTAAATGAATGAAATCTTTTTATAGCATCTGTTGCTTTTCTCTGTATGTTTGGGCCCAATCGGTTTGGCCGTTGCCTTGCTTTTATGTTCACCATTTGTTGATTGTGCCGGATGGGCCGATCTTATGAGATGCCGAGGCGAGCTCCGTTTTGATTGTGCCGGATGGCCGGTCTTATGAGGTGCCGAGGCGAGCTCCGTTTTGATTGTGCCGGAGGAGCCGGTCATTCATAGTGCCGAGGCTAGCTCGGTCCTATAGTGCCGGATGAGCCGGTCTTACGAGGTGCCGAGGCGAACTCGGTGTTATAGTGCCGGAGGAGCCGGTCTTACGAGGTGCCGAGGCGAACTCGGTCTTATAGTGCCGGATGGGACGGTCTTATGAGGTGCCGAGGCGAACTCGGTCTTATAGTGCCGGATGGGCCGGTCTTAAGAGGTGCCGAGGCGAACTCGGTCTTATAGTGCTGGATGGGCCGGTCTTATGAGGTGTCGAGGCGAACTTGGTCTTATAGTGCCGGATGGGCCGGTCTTATGAGGTGCCGAGGCAAACTCGGTCTTATAGTGCTGGATGGGCCGGTCTTAAGAGGTGTCGAGGCGAACTCGGTCTTATAGCGCCAGATGGGCCGGTCTTATGAGGTGCCGAGGCGAACTCGGTCTTATAGTGCCGGATGGGCCGGTCTTATGAGGTGCCGAGGCGAACTCAGTCTTATAGTGCCGGATGGGCCGGTCTTAAGAGGTGCCGAGGCGAACTTGGTCTTATAGTGCCGGATGGGCCGGTCTTATGAGGTGCCGAGGCGAACTCGGTCTTATAGTGCCGGATGGGCCGGTCTTATGAGGTGCCGAGGCGAACTCGGTCTTATAGTGCCGGGTGGGCCGGTCTTATGAGGTGCCGAGGCGAACTCGGTCTTATAGTGCTGGAGGAGCCGGTCATTATGAGGTGCCGAGGCGAACTCGGTCTTATAGTGCCGGATGGGCCAGTCTTATGAGGTGCCGAGGCGAACTCGGTCTTATAGTGCTGGGTGGGCCAATCTTATGAGGTGTCGAGGCGAACTTGGTCTTATAGTGCCGGATGGGCCGGTCTTATGAGGTGCCGAGGTGAACTCGGTCTTATAGTGCCGGATGGGTCGGTCTTAAGAGGTTCCGAGGCGAACTCGGTCTTATAGTGCCGGATGGGCCGGTCTTATGAGGTGCCGAGGCGAACTCGGTCTTATAGTGCCGGATGGGCCAGTCTTGTGAGGTGCCGAGGCGAACTCGGTCTTATAGTGCCGGATGGCCGGTCTTATGAGGTGCCGAGGCGAACTCGGTCTTATAGTGCCGGAGGAGCCGGTCATTCGAGGTGCTAAGGCGAACTCGGTCTTATAGTGTCGGAGGAGCCGGTCATTCGAGGTGCCGAGGCGAACTCGGTCTTATAGTGCCGGAGGAGCCGATCATTCGAGGTGCCGAGGCGAACTCGGTCTTATAGTGCCGGAGGAGCCGGTCATTCGAGGTGCCGAGGCGAACTCGGTCTTACAGTGTATCCGGATTAGAAATGAAATAAAGTCGAATTTTATTGATAATGCCTTTTTAAATACATGGCATTCCACGGATGAATCAATCCTTGGTTATTCAGATATTCTAATGGGTATGCTCCGCTCCGAAGGACTTCGTTAATCTCGTATGGTCCTTCCCACTTTGGTTTAGGAGGTTCTAGATCTGGCCCCAATACTCGTTTAAGGATGAGGTCTCCGACCTGAAGGCTTCGATGATGAACCTTGGGAGTTTGCTTTATAGATGGCGTCCCGTATTCTTGCTTAGATCCGTTTTCGGCGACGAGGTCCAGACTTCGAGGGTCACGTCTCTCTTGTTCTTCGAAATGGGTTTTCCGGTAGGCGGGTGCTCCAATTTCGACCGGGATAACTGCCTTAGTACCAAAGGCTAAGAAGGTATTTCTTGAGTGGCAGACCGATGCGTTGCTTCGTGAACCCATAAGTCTTCATGGAGTTCTTCGGGCCGGGAACCTTTGAGCTTCTCGAGGCGGGTCTTGAGGTGCTGTTTTATGATTTTATTAACCGTCTCGACTTGTCCGTCGGATCGTGGATCGTGCGACGTGGATAAGTTGTTTCGTATATGGAGGCCGTCGCAGAAGGCCTTCGCTCTAGCTCAATGGCATCTTTTTAAGACTCGGCCAGTAACATCCTTGTCGGAGCGATTTGTAAGCCAGTGGCGGCCGCGTGTCCGCTTGGGCACCTTTCTGAGGGCGTACTTGGATAGGCCTTTTAGCGATGGAGCCGGGTATCTCCACATAAGGTTCCTTCGATGGGGGACCGGGTGGACTAAGGTTGAAGTAATCTTGTATTTGTGGATATAATGCTGCGCTGAGGGCATGGAACTAGAAGCTGTATCCGTCCTTGCAGCTTGAGTTGTTCGGCTGCCAAGGAGTCAGCTTGGTTGTTCTTGGTTCGAGGAAGGTGTTAGATAGTTCCCCGAAAATCTCACCACCGGGTCCGAGCTAAGATGAGGTAATTGACCAAACTGGGCTCCCTGGCTTCGTATTCGCCCCTAATTTGATTTACCACCAACTTGAGAATCGCTCAAAGATAATGAGGTGAGCAAGACCAAGGGAGGTCGCCACTTTCAGACCGGGCAGGAGGGCTTCAAATTCCCCTTTATAGTCGGTGGCTAGGAAACCTAGTCGAATTGACCAAACTTCAGGGGGCTAGTATGAGTGCATAGACCATCATCTCCACCGGGGTGTATCTGAGCTCGGCTTCAGATAGACCGGATGTCGAACCGCATTTTTCGATCAAGCAAAGGCGGTGCGGATTGCGGCGGGGTTCTCCTTGGGCCGGTAGTTGCAGAATTGGTGCTTCTGCTAAGACCTCCTTGGTAATTTTGTCGGTCTGGCCCCTTTTTCCTTAGCCTCTGTATAATCGACAAAAGGGTATGCCTTTGTTTATTCCAGTTTTACTAACATGTTCTTCTTTCTGCTGTTTTTTCATCACTTCGAATTTTAAGTTTCGCCGTTGGCATCCTAATGGCCACCGTTCGGGTGTTTATGCGAAAAACTCATTAGGTTCTGATGACTCCATCTGATCTCGGCCCAACCTTTGCCTAATAGCGGCCTGAGTTTTCTTGCCTGCACCTTAACGGGCTACTTTTTCTGGATTACCAGGATCTTTATGGGGATCTGGTGGGAATTCCAAAAGCGCTTGCAGATATTGTGGAGCCCTTGGTGGTTGCGGTGTATGTTGATTGCAACTTTAATTTGAAGGATATAAAGGGGTTCCTTAAAAACCTTCTAGAGCCTTGAACTACGCTCGATATTCCCCGAGTTATGACCTTCAAAAGGTCAGTCGAGTCAAGCAGGAACTCACGATTACAATGGTTTCTGTGCTTTCGACTCACAATTATAATGGTTCTTTTGCTTTCATATCACCCCTTATTGGTGAGGGTGGTCATTTCCGGATGAACGCAGGGTATGCCCAAGCGTTCCGCCACCTCGAACGGGTTTCCCTTCTTTGTGGCGAGCCGATAATGATTAGAACTTGAAATAGTTGCGGCTTGAACGATTCGTTCAAGATTCCGGTGAGCGTATGCAGTTGTGGGCAGCGTGGCCCCTTCTTCTAGCGCCAATCTGTTGACGTCTGATTTGGTCAACGTCACGTGTGCTGATCTGTACGAATGGATCGAAGCCACGTAGAAAATAATAAACAAGAAGAAAAGTATTGGATCACTAAATTTAATTAATGGTCTTGATATGGAATAGAACCGGGCTGAATATATTGGGCCGGTCTATTCTGTGTGTGCTTGTTTATTACAAGTCTTATTTTTTCTCTTTTTCTTTCTTTTTATCTATCTTTCTCTCTCTTTATCTCTCTGTCTGTTTCTCTCACGAAATGTTCCAAAAGTCCTTTCTATTGTACATTCCCCTTATATATATAGCCAACTTTAGCCATTCAAGAGATGACAGCTGGAGGATTCTGGGGAATATGCTCAAAACACTTGTCAAAGTGTAAATACTTCTTTGACGCGTGTCGGCTTCTCAAGTTTGCTTTGGGAAGGGATATGACAACACTCCTTAATTGTCATGTCTGCCTGTTCTTCGTGCTTTTGGCAATACTTATCTGTTGTGGCCGACAACGGGGTCGGCCCTCGAGCTTCCCGCTGTTCTGGTCGGTCGACTATGGGGTCGCACCTCGAGCTTCCTGCTATTCTGGTCGGTCGACTATGGGGTCGCACCTCGAGCTTCCTGCTATTCTGGTCGGTCTTGTTATAATTTTGATTTGGAGCGTATTCAATCTGGGTCTGCTCGGTCCTTCCGAATCGGATACCGGGTCGGCTCTGATGTCTCTATCCGGTCCGGTTTTAACGAGCCCGGGAGAAAATCGGGTTCATACCCCGTCCGGCTCCAGGCTCTGCTCAGCTTGTCGGCTGCCTGGAGTGCTTATGTGGATGCCAAGGTGGATCGACTATCAACATGAGACATCTTATAATAATAATAATCACACTCTAATCGGGATCCAATGCCCAACAACAAAAATAGAATATTTTTTTTACATGGATAATAATATTACTAGGAAAAAAATGGTCCCCTTTTTAAATTGGGCCCTGGGCAGGCGCCCTAAAGACCATAGCCCAGGGCGGGCCATGCAGATTGACCATATTAGCCCAACGGGCATGCCTTATTCCCCACCTCATTCTTCAAGATTTTCTAGATGCTTTGGGACCTTCGGTATCCTTTTTTTTGGTACTAGTAGCGGGCAAAGCCCGAGAGCAAACTAATTACACCCGACGATCATATGAAATGCTATTACCTCTGCAAAATCCATAACTTGCCTCCTTCCGGTGGTTGTTCTAGCTCGTGAAAGCCTCGAGGAAATGTGTATGCATATGGTGAGACAAATAATCAACCACAAAGTTACCTTCTCGATGCAAGTGCCTAATCTCCAGAGACCCAAATGTGGACACCTGATTTGGTCAACGTCACGTGTGCTGATCTGGACGAATGGATCGAAGCCACGTAGAAAATAACAAACAAGTTGAAAAGGATTGGATCACTAAATTTTATTAATGACCTTAATATGATGTTGACACCTGATTTGGTCAACGTCACGTGTGCTGATCTGGACGAATGGATCGAAGCCACGTAGAAAATAACAAACAAGATGAAAAGGATTGGATCACTAAATTTTATTAATGACCTTAATATGATATAGAGCCGAGCTGAATATTTTGTGCCGGTCTATATTTTTTGCTTGCTAATTACAAGTCTTATTTTTTCTCTTTCTCTCTATCTCTCTCTCTCTCTCTCTCTCTCTATCTCTATCTCTCTATCTGTTTTCCCACAAAATTTCCAAAGTCCTTTCTCTCTGTATTTTCCCTCTATATATAGAAGGTCTGTACCAATTAGCGGGTGACAGTTGGAGGTTGTCTAGAAATATGTGTAGACACTTGTCGGAGGGAGAATTTGTCTTAAACACGTGGCGGCTTTTAGGACTGTTTTGGGAAAAGGGAGGACAGAATGCGCTTACTGTCCTGTTTGCCTATTCCTCGTGCTTCTGCCGATGCTTATCCGCTAGGGTCGGTCCTCGGGCTTCCCGCTGTTCTGGTCGGCCTTGTTGTAATTTCGATTTGGAGCATATTCATCCTGGATCTGGTCGGTCCTTCCGGCCTGGATATCGGGTTGGTCTTGACGTCTCTAACCGGTCCAGTCGCTAACGAACCCGGGAGGGAGTTTGATTCGTACTCGGTCTGGCTTGCTGATCTGATCGGCCGGTTCAGCTGACTGAAGTGCTTACGTGGATGACAAGATGGATGGGCTATCAACAAGGGCCCCCGAGTCCAGGTTCGTGCCGGTTTGGTCGGGGTTGGAGTCGTTTCGTAGTTAGACCGAGCCGTCTTGTAGTGAGGATCAGATTCCCGAAGGGGCGTCTCTTCGAAGGGCATCGATTCGGCTTCTGTGTCATAATGAAGGACACGTGTCACGAATTGATTTGTCGGCACTTCCACGTGCCTTAGGTTTTGGCGACGGTTCAGTTGCGCATTTAATGGCATTTAATGCCCCTTCCTTCCTATAAAGGGTTCCCCTTATCCCTCTTCTCTTCTACTTCTTTCTTTATTCCGCCATTTTTGTGATTGGGTTTCGCAGAGGAAAAACCAGTGAGCTTCGTACATTGTCTACTTTTCGAGAGAGATTTCCGGTGAGTATTTTCTTCTTTTCTATTTGACATGTCGGATCTGAGGGATGAGATGGCGGTGGAGGAGTTGACTGTGTCGCCGGACCGCACTGGGGGTGGCGGATCTGTCTGCAGGCGGGGGTCCCGTCGACTGGAGCAGCGAGGGGGAAGGCGGCGAGGCTGCGAGGTTGCCGGGATCTGGAGACGTGGAGATGGCGGCGCCGTTGACGGCGGTCGGCGGGACTCCGGAGGAAGAAAGGGTTGAGCCTGTGGCGGCCTGGATTCGGCCTCGGCCGTCCCCTTTCGTGGAGGCAGAGTGGGACTCGGCCTCGATTCGCAGCACTGTCACGGAAGAGCAATTGGTGTCTTGGCGGCTGCGGTTGAAGATCGCGGCTAGGGTGCGGATGTTTGTTCCGACTCCTGAGGAGAGGCCTCATACCCCGCCTCCCGGTTGCACGGCGGTGTACTACCGTTCTCTGCTGGCAGGGTTGAGGTTCCCGCTTCCATTGGTCTTCTCCCGCTGGTTGAGGCAATGGGGCCTTCCGCTGGCCCAAATTCACCCCAATTCATGGGCTCGGGTGGTGGGCCTTTTCGTCCTTTTCCATCAGCATGGATGGCCCGAGCCCAGCTTCGAGGAGTTTAACAGTCTCTTCTTATGGAGATCGGTCGGCAGATCCGGCTCCGGCTGGTTTTATCTGACAGCTCGACATGCCATGCACAAGGAGGTGGTGGATGTGCCGGAGACTATCCACAGCTGGAAGGAGCAGTGGTTTTATATCGGGGGACCTTGGAGGAGCTCGGTGGATGAGTGGGAACCCGGCGTCATAGACGCGGAGCTTCCGATCCCAGAGAATTTTATTTCCAAAATGAGTAAGTGTTGTGTTTTCTGTTCTGTTCCCTTCTCGTCTAACGCTCATCATTTATTTCATGTGCAGAGCGTATCCCGGCACATGAGACATCTTCCGAGTTTGACGACCGGATTGAGAAGCTTTTGGATCTCCCCACCGAGCAGAGGAAATCGTATCTCCTAGTTACTGAAGAGAATCTCTGGGTGGCCGGCCTTCGATCTACCGATCCGATCATCATGTCTTCTTCAGCGGTGTTTGGATACCAGGGCAGAGCACGAGACGTAACTGAAAGAAACCACCGCCCAAATTGAACGTATGAACAAGCGAGTCGGTATTTGTGAAGCCGAGGGTTATGCCAAGGGTCTAGCTGAGGGGGCGGCTGCCTTTAAGGAGACGCCTGAGTTCGAGGAGTTGATCAACCTAAACTATGTCTCCACCTGTTACGAGATATTAGATCTCATGAAGGAAGGAAAGACAGTTGAGGAGGTTCAGGCCTATATAGTGTCTCAGGCGGCCGACCTGCATATTGAGTCTCTTGGAGCTGATGAGCCGAAGGTCGTCGAGGTTGTCGAAGATCCAGGACTGGTTCCGTCTGGTGAAGGTGAAGGACAGTCCTTCCAGGCGGCTGGCCGGGATGGTGGGACCGAGTAGCTTTTTTGGTTTTATTTCATGTTTGGCCTGCGTGCCAGTTTTTCTTTCCTTTGTTTTTGTAACATGTATCTTGTAGACATGCCTCCGTGAATGAATAAAGTCTTCTTTATAGCACCCATTTAGTTTCTTCTGGATGTTTGGGCTGAGTTGGTTCAGCCGTTGTTTTTCTTGTTCATCTTCTGTAGGTCATGCCGAGGTGGGCTCGGACTTTCAGTGTGCCGAGGCGAACTCGGACTTTTAGTGCCAGACGAGCCGGTCTTATGAGGTGCTGAGGCGAGCTCGGACTTTTAGTCTCGGAAGAGCCGATCTTATGAGGTGCCGAGGCGAACTCGGACTTTTAATGCCGGAAGAGCCGGTCTTATGAGGTGCCGAGGCGAACTCGGACTTTTAGTGCTGGAAGAGCCGATCTTATGAGGTGCCGAGGCGAACTCGGACTTTTAGTGCCGGAAGAGCCGGTCTTATGAGGTGCCGAGGCGAACTCGGACTTTTAGTGCCGAAAGAGCCGGTCTTATGAGGTGCCGAGGCGAACTCGGTCTTATAGTGCCGGATGAGCCGGTCTTATGAGGTGCTGAGGCGAACTCGGTCTTATAGTGCCGGATGAGCCGGTCTTATGAGGTGCCGAGGCGAGCTCGGACTTTTAGTGCCGGAAGAGCCGGTCTTATGAGGTGCCGAGGCGAACTCGGACTTTTAGTGCCGGATGAGCCGGTCTTATGGGGTGCCGAGACGAACTCGGTCTTATAGTGCCTGATGAGCCGGTCTTATGAGGTGCCGAGGCGAGCTCGGTCTTATGGTGTCGGAAGAGCCGGTCTTATGGGGTGCCGAGACGAGCTCGGTCTAATAGTGTACCAAAGCTAAAAATAAAGTAAAGTCAAATTTTATTGAGAATACCTTTTTAAATACATGGCATTCCGCGGATAAGTTAATCCCTGGCCGTTCAGATATTGTAATCGGTAGGCTCTGTTCTGAAGGACTTCACTAATCTTGTACGGTCCTTCCCACTTGGGCTTAAGGGGTCCTGGATCTGGCCCCAATACCCGTTTAAGGACGAGGTCTCCGACCTGGAAACTTCAATGGTGAACCTTGGAGTTGTAATATTTTTTGCATCTTTTCTTTATAGATGGCGTTCCGCATTTCTGCTTGGGTCCGTTCTTCGGCGATGAGGTCCAAACTCACTTGGAGGGCCAAGTCGTTATCTTGTTCTTCGAAATGGGTTACCCGGTAGGTAGGTGCCCCAATTTCGACCGGGATGGCTGCCTCAGTACCGAAGGCTAAGGAGAAATGTGTTTCTCTAGTGACGGACCGATGCGTTGCTCCGTAAGCCCATAATGCTTCAGGGAGTTCTTCGGGCCGGGAACCTTGGAGTTCTTCGAGGCGGGTCTTGAGGTGCTGCTTTGTAATTTAGTTAACTGCCTCGACTTGTCCGTTGGATCGTGGACAGTACGATGTGGATAAGTTATTTTGTATATGGAGGTCGTCGCAGAAGGCCTGAAATTCCTTATCGTCATGATTTGGCATTATCGGATACAACAGACTGAGGGGTCCTGAGCGACTTCTAAATAAAATCGATTATTTTTTGTTCGGTTGTCCATGCTAGGGTTCGGCCTCGGCCCATTTTGTGAAATAATCAACTGCGACGATGACGTATTGTACCTCTTCCCGTCTTTTAGGTAAGGGGGCCTAGTCGATCGATCCTCCACTTGACGAATGGCCACGGGCAATAAACGAAAGTGGGTTTCTTGCGGGGGTCGGATCTAGAAAGCAAAGGTTTGACATCGGGCGCACTTTCTCTCCAGCTCGATGGCATCTTTTTTAAGACTTGGCCAGTAATATCCTTGTCGGATCAATTTGTAGGCCAGTGCCAGGCCGCCGAAGCGGTTGCCGCGTACCTCCTCGGGCACCTCTCTGAGGGCGTACTTAGACAGGACTTTCAGAAATGGAACTGAATACCTTCGTATAAAGCCCCATCTACAATGATGAACCAGGCGGACTGAGGTTGAAGTGATCGTGCATGGGCTTGGTCCGTGGGTAAAACGCCGCTCTAAAGGCATTGAATTGTTAGCTGCACCTATCCTTTCGGCTCGAACTGTTCGGCTGCTTGGTCTTTGGTCATTTTTAGGACCGATGACGTATGGTACTCTATTCTGGCCTCATTATGTGCTCGGCTCCAGAACTAGGTGCGAGTTTTACCAAGGAGTCAGCTTGGATGTTCTTGGTTCGAGGAAGGTGTTATATAGTTTCCCGAAAATCTTGCAACTGGGTCCACGCCAGGCTGAGGTAGTTGACCAATTTGGGCTCCCTGGCTTCGTATTCGCCCCTAATTTGGTTTTCCACCGATTGAGAATCACTCAAGACAGTGAGGCGAGCAAGACCGAGGGAGGTCGCCATTTCCAGACCGGCCAGGAGGGCTTCGTATTCCGCTTCATTGTCGGTGGCGGGAAAACCTAAGCGAATGGCCGGGCAGAATGAACACTGATCGGTATTGATGAAGATTATTCCTACGCCTGCCCGGTCGGCAGCTGAGGATCCATCTACGTGGAGCGACCACTCCTCTGATCGGTCATTCTCTTGTGATTGCTGGTGAAAACTCCGCAATGAAATCTGCCAGGACTTGACCTTTTATGGCAGTGCGCGATTCTAGGGTCAAGTCAAACTGTCCGAGCTCAACGGCCCATTTTGATCGTCCGGCCAAACACATCGGGTCGGCGCATGACTTTCTCCAAGGGGTAGTTAAGACAACTACCTGATGTTTCAGAAAGCAGGTCTTAACTTTCGGGGGGCTATTACGAGTGCATAGGCCAGCTTCTCCATCGGGGCGTATCCGAGCTCGGCATCATGAAGGGCTTGATTAACATGATAGACCAAATGTCGAACCGCATTCTTCACCCAAATCAAAGCGGTGCAGATTGCGGGGTCAGATATCGTGAGATACGGATGGGAGGTTCTCCTCGAGCCGGTCGTTGCAGGATCAGTGCTTCTGCTAAGACTTCCTTGGTGATCTTGTCGTCCGGGCCCCTTTTCCCTTCGCTTCTGCATAATTGGCAGAAGGTGGAGAATTCTCTATCTTTCGCACCCCGTCATAAAGAGTATGCCTTCGCTTATTTCGGTTTTAATAAAACATTTATACTACTCTCACTCTGGATTTATGTAAATTGGATTTTCTTCCCATAAAGCTCACGCAGCCTTTGTCTTGCGTATGTTCATTTTTCTGCTGTTTTTCATCACTTCGAATTTTAGGTTTCACTGTCGGCATCCCAATGGCCGTTGTTCGGGCGCTTAGGCAAAAAACCTGTTTAGGTTCCGATGAATCCATCTGATCTCAGCCTAATCTTCGCCTAATAACGGCTTGAGTTCGTTGATGATGCTGTTTCTGACTGCGCCATAACGGACTACTTTTTCTAGATTACCCTGATCTTTATGGGGGCCTAGTGGAAGTTCCGAAAGTTCTTGCAGACATTGTGGAGTCATTGACTTTTGCAATGTATGTTGATTGCAACTTTAATTTGAAGGATATATGGAGGTTCTTTAGAAACCTTCTGGAGCCTCGAACTACGCTCGATATTCCTTGAGTTATGACCTTCAAAAGTTCAGTCGAGTCAAGCTGGAACTCATGATTACAATGGTTCCTGTGTTTTCAACTCATAATTACAATGGTTCCTGTGCTTTCATACCACTACTTATTGATGAGAGTAGTCATCCCCGGATGAACGCAGGGTATTTGAAAGAGCCCCACCACCTCGAATAGGTTTCCCTTCCCCGTGGCGGGCTGATGATGTTTAGAACTTGAAATAGTTACAATTTGAACAATTCGTTCAGGACTCCGGTGAGAGCGTATGTAGTTGTGGGCAGCGTGGCCCCTTCCTCTAGCGCCAATCTGTAGACACCTGATTTGGTCAACGTCACGTGTGCTGATCTGGACGAATGGATCGAAGCCACGTAAAAAATAACAAACAAGATGAAAAAGATTGAATCACTAAATTTTATTAATGACCTTAATATGATGTTGACACCTGATTTGGTCAACGTCACGTGTGCTGATTTAGACGAATGGATCGAAGCCACGTAGAAAATAACAAACAAGATGAAAAGGATTGGATCACTAAATTTTATTAATGACCTTAATATGATATAGAGCCGAGCTGAATATTTTGTGCCGGTCTATATTTTTTGCTTGCTAATTACAAGTCTTATTTTTCTCTTTTTCTCTCTTACTCTCTCTCTCTCTATCTGTTTTCCCACAAAATTTCCAAAGTCCTTTCTCTCTGTATTTTCCATCTATATATAGAAGGTCTGAACCAATTAGCGGGTGACAGCTGGAGGTTGTCTGAAAATGTGTGTAGACACTTGTCAGAGGGAGAATTTGTCTTAAACATGTGGCGGCTTTTAGGACTGCTTTGGGAAAAGGGAGGACAAAATGCGCTTACTGTCCTGTCTGCATGTTCCTCGTGCTTCTAGCGATGCTTATTCGCTAGGGTCGGTCCTCGGGCTTCCCGCTGTTCTGGTCGGCCTTGTCGTAATTTCGATTTGGAGCGTATTCATCCTGGATCTGGTCGGTCCTTCCGGCCTGGATATCGGGTCGGTCTTGACGTCTCTGACCGGTCCGGTCGCTAACGAACCCGGGAGGGAGTTTGATTCGTACTTGGTCTGGTTTGCTGATCTGATCAGTCGGTTCAGCTGACTGAAGTGCTTACGTGGATGCCAAGACAGATGGGCTATCAACACCAAATAACAGCATCAGCTCTCGGATATTAGACAATAGGTTGCGACAGTGAGTGTTAATGTGATGCGACCCCTTGATCATCTCAACAGCAGAAAGATTGTCGCTCTCAACAATTAACGAAGTAAAACCCATAGAATGTGCATATTTCATATCATAGAAAATACTCCATTCCCCAGTCTAGAGATGGAGCATGAGTCAATATTAACCACATAGCCTCCACGCTAGGCACCTGTCGAGTCGCGCAACACTTCCCCTCCAAAGGCATGTGAGGACCCCCTCGAAAGAGAAACATCTGCATTTAATTTTATCCAAAGGTTCGGCGGGGGGCCAATGTATCTACTGAATCGTATGCATCCTAGTAGGATTGGCAATAGACTGTCGCTGTGCTTCCTCCATTAGCCGAAGCATGGAGAGCGATTTATGAATAACAACATAGGGAGGCAGTCTCACTTGTTGGAACACAAAACCACATCTCTTTTTCCACATGTTCCAATAAACAAGACCATACAAGGTGCCCGTATCTCAGATTATCAATGATCCAATGCAAATACGAAGAATACAAATCAAAGAATGCGGTTACCTCTTCCGGCTTTAGTAATGTTGTCCGTACTGTGCATATCATGGCAGTCACGAAGCATATGCAAAACCATCTCATTCTCTTGGCCACACATCACACATACTGCAGAGTTTGTCAAGTGTCTCCTTACCCATTCTGCATTCGTCATAACACCATTATGAAGCACAAACCAAAAGAAAGTTCTCACCCGTTGTGGCCCATACCATTTCCATATTACTTTCCATGGCACATGACCAGCCGACGATACAGAGATATGAATACTCTTGTATGCCGACTGTAAAGAAAATGAACTCAAGGCTGTAGCCCCCCAGAAAGCCGCATCCTCGACAAGCCCAAAAGGAGGTAAGATCGCGGCAATGAGAGATACAATCTCGCCCGGAATAAGATGTTCGAAAAGGTCCCGTCTCCACCCCACTTCATCGTCGGAAAAGTAATTCACAGGCTTATAGAGTAGGCATGGAGGAATCCACGCAATAGCAAGATTTACAAGTGAGTCATCTAGTCCCGGAACCCATCGATGCAACCAAAATTTAACCGACCGTCCCGAATCCAAAGACCAAACCACATTACTCGACATGTCATTCCAACTCTGACAGACCAATCGCCAGAGCGGGGAACAACTAGCCCACGCCACCGATCCAAAATCAATCGAAGGCTTAAACTTATATTTTGCACACACCATTTGCGCCCAATAGCTACCAGGATCCGAGAATATGCTCCAGTTAATATCTTTTCTCTTCTCTTTTGCCTCTATTTTTTCTCCTCCAATACTTGATTTTCCCAGACTTATTGAAGATCTTCATAGGTGGATTTTTAATTATTAAGTTGGTCAAATAAATAATTATATTTTTATTCAAAAATATATGATCATATACATATGTTTCCACATCGATATTTTTATAAATTATCATAGCTAAATAACCGTTTCTCGGTTTAATTTTGTTATTAACTTAAACTAAATTTAACATCATATCAATTATCTTTTTTTGCCAAACAAATACTTTCTTTTCCATGGTTATTCAATTTATAGTATTCTTAATATTATATAGATTTTGAAAACGAAAAAGAATACATAGGAACAAACTAATTAAATAAGGACACACGAAAAGTGATAAATATTAATTTAAAAATAAAGATAACATTAATCAACATGTCTACGTAGAATTTTAATTGCATTCGGGATGATATGGGTGTATATATATTCTAAATGAATTTCGGAAATTGTATAAATTCTAAATTTATACATGAAACTAATTTTTAACATTTCTGCGTTTATATGATTTATTATTAATCTTTACTTTATATTATTCGGGTTCTTATGGAAATGGATAAGTGATAACCAATTATTGTACAACTTATATTTTATTAAGATATTTTATAAATAAATCGGTTGAGATAGTTAATGCGTATCACTATATGGGTTTGGGACGAGTAAAATTATATTTTAGTCGGGTTTGAAATGAGTACATGTATGTAATTATAAACAAATTTAATAAAGTTTATGATTTTAAATTTACAATAAAAAATTAATTGTTAATTTTTTCTATTATTTAAACTATTTATTCATAGTGTTTACATTGTAATATTCGTGTATTATTAAGACATGTACCTAATTATTGTAACAACTTATATTTGATTATTTCAACGAGTTTAAGTGATTTGCGGATATAAGTATACGAGTTTGAGACGAGAATGGATATTAAAAATATTTTTATCGGATTTGAAACATGTACATGAATATAAATCCTAAACATGTTTCTTGGATTATATAAATTTCAAATTTATGATTATAATTGTTTTAATTTTTTTGATATATGTAACATCTACTCATAATATTTACTTTGTCATATTCGGTATTTATTAACCAATTATTGTAATAAATTAAATTTGATTATCTAAATTTTATAAATTTAAGTAAGTTGAGATAATTAACGGGTATAACTATGCCGGTTTGGGACATAAACAATAGCAAAGTCCATTTAAATCGAGCTTGAGATGAGTACAAAGCATATAATTTATGAACTGGACCGGATGGCTGAACCCTAGCTCATCATTTTACCATGTGCAGTCGAGATGGTAATATATAGTAAAACCACATTTTAATTGTATTTCAGAAAGATACAATTATATAAATTATAAATAGCCTGGATGGCTGAATCTATGCATCATTTCGCTCTGTCTTTGTGTTGACGCTGTATGATTGAATTCTAACTGATTATTAAATTATTGTTTAAATTTCACTATAAATTTCAATACAAAGTATATACCTTCCCAAATTCGACGGACTAATAGTATAGACTAGAAGAATTTACAACATTGCACTCTAATTGGGTACCAAAAAGCCCAATTAGGGGTGTGTGCATCGAATCAATCATATCCGATCCGAATTTTGGATTAAAAAAAGAACGTCATTTACCAAAACACAACAAGTATTTAAGGATGAGTGAAAACATATAAACCTTTTTAGTTTCCACAAACTAACAAATATAATCAAACTCCAAATCAAATTCATATCCAATACAACGAGTAGCAACATCTAAATAATAAAAAAAACACAAAATACTAAAAGTTCGAAGTTCAAGTACAAATAACTATTACATTCCATTGAATTAAAAATTGGATCGATTGGATTTCGAATCATCTAACAGGTATAATATAAATTATTATATTTGATATATTTCGGATTGATCGGATTAATCCGAAAATCCACGAATTTAATTCGATAGATCCGAAATCCGAAAATCTAAAAATCCATAATCCGAAATCCGACCCGAACCTATCGGCTCAATCGATTGGGATCAAATTTTCGGAATTTCGACTCGGACTTTCGAATTCGTACCAAATCCACACCCTAAGTCCAATTATGAGAAACTCATTGTCGCAAGAGGAGAATATCTTGCAGATATTCGGAACGACAGTCTCTGCGTGCAAAGACGGTCTTTATCTTTGCTGCCTTAAATCTTGATACGCACACACACATCCGTACGGATATGTGTAATTTAACAGTTGGGATCAGCACAAACGGATATGTGTAATCTAACAATTGGGATCAGCACAGTTGTGGTGCAGAGGATGCGACCCCTATTTGGAATTCCTCAAGCATAACAAGCAAATGAAAATAATTGTTAATAAAAAACTCCACGTACCAACAGCCGAGGTTTACCATTTGAATTGAATCGTGGCCGTACGACACGGCTACAATAAGCCTTGAGCGTCAGTCATATATCCGTCTGATGATAAAGTGTGATATTCCCGAAATGCCCTTTCTCTCACACCAATTTTCCCCTTTCTCATCACCGCATGGGCTTTTCCGAGGTATATTCTCTCTTCATATTCTAGGACTCCGTTCTCTGTAAATTAAAACTCAACCAAACCCATATCACTTTTTCCACGCGTATACCTCATATATATGTATAGTGAGAGAAAGTAGAGAGGGATATATAGCAGCAGTACTGAATTCGGAACCCTGATTGCATCCTAATAAAGCTAAGGTGAATCTTTTACTTTCAATTCCTATTTTTTTTTTTGGTGTCTACTTGGTAAATTTTCAGTCTTTTTAGCTATATATATATGTCTATACCTCATTTGTATACATATTTTCTGTTTGTGTGATTCTTAAGCTATTATTTTATGGTAGGTGGGTGGGGGTTGGGGGTTGGGGGTGGAACCTTCTGCTTACGTCATTTCAATATCATGTTTGAATGGGACTCACAAATCAAATTCGGTTGTGTTGACAGTTGAGATCATTTCCATATTGGGTGCCGACTGAAGCATGAAGTTCTGATCGCTGAATTGTTTAGCTGCGTTACCAGATTTTGTGTTGTTGCAAGAAATCTTGGGTTTATGCCAATTATTTCTTATGATATGTTATTTAAAAGTTAGCTGGACCCACTTTTAGTTTGCCTTTTCGAAATTTGAGATTGATGATAATGAGGATCTTGAGAGATTTTGTATTCTTTATGTAGTTTGACCAGTGCTATTCAAGCGCCTTCCCTATTTGATTGTGCTCTTGACACACACACACACACACACACACACACACACACACACACACACACACACACACACACACACACACACACACACACACACACACACACACACACATTATACCAGTGCTACACACACGCGCATGCACACACACACACACACACACACACACACACATATATATATATATATATATATATATATATATATATATATATATATATATAGCTACATTTTCTGATAGGATGCTTATATTTGCAGAGCCTACTTGTTTTTCAAGATATTTGGAACACCATGGATGGTTAATGGCGTTTGATCTATCCACTTCGGCTGGTTTATGTTTGTGGTGAAAATGGAGCGCAGCATTGTTTGATTCACAAGCTTTATTTTTTAATACTTTTTTTGTTTATTTCCTAGTCCTAATAGTTCCCACTAAATCAGTTTCCCAGCAGGGCCAATAAGAATTCATATTTACTTTAGTTTTTATAAGTATCTATAGGAGGTGCGAGTTTTGTTACCATCAGAATGGCTTTGCCACCGTATCAGAAGCAAACTCCTCGTAAATGTGCACATCAAAATAAGGATATCTGGTTAGTCACACGGGAGGGGTCTGTTTCTGATGTGGAGTTGGCATTGTCGATGCTTAAAAAAAATGGGGGAAATATTAATGAGAGGAATAAGTTTGGCCTTGCGCCTCTGCATATTGCAACTTGGAGGAACCATGTCCCTGTTGTTAGAAGGCTTCTTGAAGCGGGTGCAGACCCTAATGCCAGGGTATGGTTTCCCCCCCTTTTTTGAGTACAATTTTCCTGATCTTCTTATCTTTTAATTTTATGCATATTGTTTTGCTGCTTTGGGGACTGATACGGAGTTGTTGGTTCATGAGTTCGGTCATCACATGCTGGTTCTTGTTTCATTTCTTAGGTATTAGAAATCGATCCACTTTTTTTTTTTTGGCTTTTATCAATTCAACTAGAGCATCAGAGAATCTGGAGAGGTGAGTAACAGGAAAAGCAAGGAGGATGAAATTGAAAATTTGCTGTTTTTGAAGTGGATTCGTGGGAAAAAAAATGTTTGAACAATCTGAATATGCAGAACTCTTCCTACCAAGAGAAAGCTTTATAAATCATTAAATGAGCGATCTTTATGACTTAATGGATTGTTGACCATCTAACTTTTCGTGGGATTTCCAATATATGAAGTTTCTTCTCCATTAATGCAAGAATGGTTAAATCAGTTCTAAAAAAAAATCAGTTGATTTCTTTTCAGGATGGGGAATCAGGATGGAGTAGCCTTCATAGAGCTTTACATTTCGGGCATCTGGCTGTTGCCTGTGTCCTCCTCCAGTATGGTGCCTCTTTAACACTGGAGGATTCAAAATCCCGAACCCCTGTCGACCTTATATCTGGGCCTGTGCTACAGTCTCTAGGAAATTATAACAATTCAGGTACACTTTCATATTCTGAATTCTGAAACATAAAATTTGTGGGACATTAATAAGGATAACCCATATTCTATCTTTCTTGCAGTAGCTACAGAGGTTTTCAGCTGGGGCAATGGTGTTAATTATCAACTTGGAACTGGAAATGCACACATCCAAAAATTACCATGCAAAGTTGATTCTCTTCATGGTTCATTCATCAAAATGATCTCTGCTGCAAAATTCCACAGTGTAGCAGTTAGTGCACATGGAGAAGTCTACACTTGGGGTTTTGGAAGGGGTGGCCGCCTTGGGCATCCTGAGTTTGATATACACAGGTGAGTGCTGAATGGGAATCAGTGGCATTTTCATTGCTTATCAAATAAAGATATATTGGTTTGTCGTTCTGTGTGAAAATGCTAACTTTTTTAATTGGGCCGCTAGTATTGTGGTTTTGAAGTTACTTTACTGATATGATCCTTCACTTTATGAAATGATGAAGCTTTCGCTCTTAGACAAATTCTTGTCACCATGAACATTGGTTTCAGGGGTGCATGTCTAGCTATTGAGTGTGTATTAGTATTATAGGGGATTCACGTGTTGCTATTCCTTGTTCAGCTGCATGTGTTAAAGATCAAGATGCATTTATTGGATCCATTACCATTTCATCTTCGAAGTACGTAACTTTAATTTAGGAAATCACCACTGCTTGTTATTTTTTTTCCTTAGAATGTAGCTTGTTTTTATGAATGCTCGTTGAGATTTAATCTTTTGTCATTTGTAGCGGTCAAGCTGCAGTCATCACTCCTCGTCAAGTAACTTCAGGTTTAGGTGCACGTCGGGTAAAGGCTATTGCGGCAGCCAAGCATCATACAGTTGTTGCAACAGAAGGTGGAGAAGTGTTTACATGGGGTTCTAATAGAGGTAAACAATATGGAATGGCTCAACAGTGTCTTAAATTGCGCTTTTTATATGCATACCGTTCTTGTTCCGTCGTTAAATAGCGTAAATAGCATAGATCATAGCATAATCTATTCGAGCATGTCAATTAATTATTAAAAAATATAAATAAATACTTATATCAGCAAATAAATGAGATAATTAACCACAAAACCATACTAATTAACCCTTACATTCCAAAATAACTCATTCCAACGATCCAAAAACACCAATATGAAAGGTTGTACAACACAAATAGTCGTTAACCTCCAATATTATATCACTGTCATCATCATCATCATCATCATCATCATCATCAAGAGTATCAATAGTTGGAAAATTCCCACTACTAAAGTTTGTTGAAACTATGAAATTTGATCCGAATCACGAGTTTCTTCTTTCCTCATCAACAAGACTCAACCGTGATCTTCTCTTTGCCTCGGCCTTTGTCTTTGCCTCCACCTAATTTTACAAGACAATCGATAGTTAGAACGAATAGGAGATGTAAATACAAATAAAATTTGCATATAAGATATACTTACTCGAATTTTCACCCACTTTTTTTTTTTTTTTTTTTGAAATAAGATGACGACGCCACTTTCGGCTCGTTTACCAGAGTCTAAAAGACTTCAAAAATCATCATCGGACAGTGACACACTAATGATTGGATTACTCAAATAAACCACGTCTTCAAGCCGTTTAAGACATTCGGGAGGTCGTGGTCTTCTTTTTCGGTAATACATTCATCATCTGGTTCAATTTCGTCAACTTTGTGGGATCAACCTTGTTCTCCCCCTTATGCCTCTCTCTTGGAGCTTCAAGTTATATTTCACAAACACCAACGTTTTGAACTTGACATGTTTGAGAACAATCCTCTTTTTGGTATATATCTAATATATTACAAAGAATATTTACATATAGATAAAAAATTAATGTGCAAAGTATTCTAATAATTTATGCGCAGGTAGAGTGAGCATAACTACCAAATCAAAGGTGCTCCAATATCTTTCACGCCCCGAAGCACTACATGTGAGACTTAATACTCGAATGCGAAACTAGTAAGCTTGGGTGTCTTCTTCCAAAGCGTTCCCACCACATGTCTTTTTTTTTTTTTTTTGCCATCAGGGTTTGTTATACAAGTCCTATAGGATGCCCGCTTTAAGATGGTTGTCCATGCAATCATACAACCTATCGCTTACTTCATCACAATTCGGAAATGTTTTCTTGTAACGTAATTGACGGTTAAAATAATTATCGGCCACATGTAAAGGATGATGAGGTTGTGGAGTTCATCGTGCATCGATTTTCTTCCCAATTGGCTTATACTTTGATTTGAGTCTCCTTTGTTTTGTCCATAAGTTCATATACATTGCCGGTCTCCCCTCAGAATTCTACTTCTCTCTCAAGACACAAATAAGAGGAACAACACTCTTGACACAAAATGCAACATGTGGCCAAAAGTTGGGGTCGTTAGTAACAATTCTCTTTACAACTTTTCCTTGAATCGTTTGAGATAAATGAGAATTAACCTACTCGTCCGAAGAGAACATTTGTGCAAGTTGTCTTTTGACCTTATACATGCATTGAAGAGGGGGGAACATGTAGCAAATCGAGTTGCCGCATGATGAAGAATCTCTTTATCATCCCATGGCCGTAGGTGCAAGGTTGAGGTGCGAGTGTGGAGTGGGGAGTTTTCATTCACTCAGTGACGATAAAATTGGATAGGTATATTTTAGTATAAATAATATCTGAAGTAATGTAATATGACCGTGTATGATTGTATTTTAGAATAGATATTAAAATCAAATCACTAATATTCTCAATAACAAAAAAGAAATTAACAAGTAGCAGAAAAAAAGGTAATGTTCCTGCTCTAAAACACTAAAGGCCTAGCAAGTAGCATTAACAAAAAGAAGTGATATTCAACACAAAAGGCCTAGCAAGTAGCAACAACACACAAAAGTAATATTCTTGCTCTAATACACAAAAGGGCCTAACAAGTAGCAACAACAAACAAAAGTAATATTCTTGCTCTAAAACACAAAAAGGCCTAACAAATAGCAACAACAAATTAAAATCTAGCAATAAAAACAAAAGCACACAAAAAACAAAACCAATGATGACTCGAAGTAATCCAGAGACTAAAGCTCTTGCTCTTCGTCTCCATATCCTTCGTTGATCCCTCTTGGTTGGACTCAAAATCGTATTCTGCATTGTCCTCATCCTTCGACTCAAAGTCTTCCTCATATAGTTCATGTGCATTCTTAACACTTCTTCTAGCCTCTAGAATACTATCCGCCCCAGTTGCTTCTCCAACTTGTACCCAAATTAATCCTGTATTATTTGAAGTTTCTTCAATCTTCTCCACCTTCCAACTATCCGAGATTGTGCTCCACTTGTATCACTTGCTAATAAGACATTAATGTCTTTTCTCTTTTGCCCTTTTCTTTTTGTTGAGAAGGTTAAATTGAACATAAATGAGATTATTCAACCTTGCTGAATCTAGTTTATTCCTCTTTTAGTATGTATCTACATAAATTTTAGAAGTACAAAACATTAAAAGCTACTTAAAAAATTAAAAGAAACTACTTACAAAGTTAAAAGAAACTACTTGCGCTTTCAGAAGTACTACAATTTCTCTCACACCCGGATGAACAAGTGGTCAATGAGAGGATCTTTAAAGCCATTGATTGCAAGTTAGGAGCTTCATTTCCATATATACTCCACCATCCAACTAATCATTAAAGAGAAACTTCATAAATATTTATGCAGAAATAGTAATAAAGATAATGAAACATCAAGTAAACGTGAGAAAAGTGGAGAAGATTTACCCGGATCAAAATTGTCGTCATTCTTTTTGCATCCATTAAAGACGAGTTGTTTCCCAACTTACCTTCTTTTCTTAAGTGCTTGCACATCTCCACATTGGTATCAAGACATTATTTTTTAAGATTGTCTTTATAGAAGGTCTTAATACAAGTTAAGACACCTTCCATCACAACTTGGTCTTTTTGTATGTTAGCATCTTTGTAGTAGTAGTAGTAGTATGTTAGCATCTTTGTAGTAGTAGTATGGGTTCAATCAGTAGCCTGCCAAGTGTAATGGGCTATTAAGCCGACCTTCCGATTTTGCATCAAAAATTGCTAGTATTGGGTGATAGTTAGTCTCCACATCCTTGGATGCCTATTTGATGTTGCTTCTTGCCTTTAGTAATTCACCATATAAAAAATCCCGTTGCCGGTTTTTATCTCCATCCACAAGACGGTACACTTTACTAAAGGAGCAAACACCTTCAAGCACAAGGACACCCCATTCCAAGAAACAACACTTAAAATTGTGGCACTTGCAACTTTCCCCACTGTTTTTTACCATTTGCAAGCTCCCCATTTGTCACTGGTGAACCTTAGCGTCCACTTATCCTGAAGTGAGAAAACGAAGTAGCAAATCTAGTAACCCCCAGCCTAACAATATCCTTGTTCTTGGTAAATGTTCCCATTAGTGACATAGTTTTGTGATGTGAATAAATAGAAATGGTTAACGTCTTCACCTTTTCATTCAATCCTTTAAACTTTGATTGCCTGCCATTTCCTTCAAGCATGAGTTTAATGTGTGAGTGGCACAGGAAGTCCAAAATATATTTGGCCTCTTTTCCTTGAGCGAGTTTGTGACGCCCATATTGTCTGAAGCATTGTCCATCACTACTTGAACAACATATTGAGGGCCAACTTTATCAATAAATTTGTCAGCATAATTAAAAAAATGAGCTCCCGTATGTCCCGACTCCGAGTCTTCCCTAGAAGAAACAAAAGTAGTGCCATCCTTACAATTAACACATAAATTCATGACAAGCGTCGGCCATTATTCAACAACCATTCAGTTTCTGTTCTTTTTGTTTCTTGAACGACAATTTGGTTTTTTCAACCTCCTCTTTTAGTAATGGCTCCCTCAAAAGGTATTGATTTAGAGGTTGGTAACTCGGCCCAAATTGACCAACTGCTTGCAAAATCTCTTGAAACTATCATTATCGATTACATTAAATGGAATTTCGGACTCGTACACCCATCTAGCTAACAACTGTGGACATCTAGTTCGATTGCCGCATCCTCTTCCCTTCATCCACAGAAGAATCCGGATTCATCTTATTAGCAAACCTAGGATTCTCATCGACCTTAACTCTCCTTCAACATTTTCGTCAATAAATTCATCTTCATGTTTTCTCTTCTCCAATTTCTTGTTTTTTGAAGCCATCAAGTCCTTCAAGCACTTCTCTTTATCTTCCTTAGTAGACTTTGGACACTTAGATTACATTACCGCTTATGTGGGCAATGTGTTGTTTCATTCAATGTATCCCACCCGACATCTCCTTCGCGCATAATTTACACCTTACGAAACTACTATTTTGTATTTCCGATTTTAACTTAACAGCATAATCCCACCAAACATTATTAAAATCGGGTTTCACATGGATGTTACTCATATTAGTCGATCCCATTGATGAATTTGCCGCCGCCCCGAAGACATTTAGTCTCCAAATAGAAAAAATGTCCCTTCTATTAAAAACAATAACACATAATAACACACATATAAGTTAAAACACGACACACACAGCACACCGACAATGTGGAGAGCGCAATGTGGTTAGCTGTTGTCTTCTAGTTTGATGTCTATTTCTTATTCCAGGTGCTCTGTCGCCTGTACACAAGTCAATAACTGTAACACACAGCAAAAGAAAAAACAGCAGTGACAAATAAGAACGCACACAGAATAACACACAACACAATTGACACACCACACACAACCAATAGGACACATCACACACGAAACCATAAGATTGAACTCAATCCAGCATAAACCTTAAAATCCAAACTCGAGCAGACATTACACACAGTCGAGGACACAAGAGGGAGAGTGAGGTACTTACCAGTTATGGGTGGCCGGAGTGGGTGATGACAATGAGAGGACGAACTGAAATAGAGTGATAATGCATGAACGAAGAACTCAAAAAGCGCATGCACACCCTCTGTTTTCTTTTTGTGTTCATATTTCTGTTCTGCAGCGTCACACAATGTTTTAAAAGGCGTGAGGCGTGTTTGAGGCGTTTTCAGAAAATGAGGCGAGGCGTAAGCCTCGAGGCGTACCAAGGCGTAAGCCTCAGTTTTTATTAAAAAAATATTTATATATAATAGAAGCTTCATCATTAACAAAGGAACATAGCCAAATAGTAATGTTTTGAATTACTTAGCAATTAAAAACGCATAAAATAGAGTTTATCATCTCAAAAAAAAAAAAGATTACAATATCACGATGAATTTAAAATGGAATCATCGGTATCCAGTGGTTTGAAAAATGGATTAAAACCACTGGTATTTCTACCACCAGCATCGTCGTCGTCATCATCATCATATAACTCGACCATGTCATATTCCTACATGATCAATTAAACATTATATGAAGAAAGCCAAGAAAAAAAAAAAAAAAGGACAAAAAATAATCCAAAAAAAAAAAGCAAAATAGGATATACTGCTTCTAAAAAACAAAATAAACAAAATAAAGCAAAATCGGATATACTACAGGGAAGCAAAATAAACAAAATAAATCAAAAAAAAAAAAAAACTGATGCCTAAGATTTCACAAAAAAAATAAAAAAAAAGGTTGCCTAAGAATAGATAAAGCAAACGGGGGAAGCAAAATAAAACAAAAAAAAAAACTGCTGCTAAAAAAAACAGAACAAAAAAAGGAGGTGGTCGGAAACGTACGGGGTAAGCCGGAGTCACTCGAATTCGGAGCCTCGGAGGTCGCTGGAGGTCGGAGTCGCTGTCGGACTGGAGGTCGGAGTCGCCGGTCGTTGGAAGTCGGAGATGAAGGCATGAAGCCGAAAGGAATTAGGGCTGAAAGTCGCGATAGAGGTCTTTTCTCTATTTTTTGCCTGGCCCGTCTCTTTATATTTTTTCATTTATTAAAAAAAAAAGGCAAAACGCCTCAAACGCCTTACGCGTACGCCTTGGAGGCGTGCGCCTTTCATACGCCTCAACCGGAGAAGGCGTCCGCCTTCTTTTTTAGTCCTTGAAAGAGCGCCCTGGGACGTTTTCCCGGCGCCTCGCCTCGAGGCGGCGCCTCAAGGCGCGCCTCATCCCGCCTTTTAAAACATTGGCGTCACGTAGGGTTACGAGTCGCATATTAAATGTCATCTGCAAACATCGTCATTTCGTCTGGCAGCAAGAAAAATAATTTGGCCACTCGCAGAGTCGCAAAACTCGCGAGTACTCGCCGAGTTTCGCCGAGTCGATTAATTTTTTGCCTGGTCGATTCTCGTTCAACGAGCAAGGAAACTCGACTTGCTGGGGGGCCGAGTGCCGACTTCTCAGTGAATTTAGGTTAGTCAAATCGATTTTTCGACACTGCATAGCTGAACTTCACAACTGTATACTATCCACAAGAATCTTCATTTTGCATTATCCTCCAACATTAAATCTATGCCATGTGCCGCACATGGTGTCCACCAAATTCTATTTCATTTCTCTTCAATTCTTTTCCCTGCATTAACACAATTTGAAGCATTACCTGCGATGATTTTTGAATCCCATTCTCCCATCCCACCTCATCAGCAATATCATAAAAAAGCAACTCCCCATTTTTGGAGATGCTGATGCATCAATGATTCCAAAAAGAAAGTATTGTTGGGACTTTAAAAAATTGATCAAATTTCTATTCTTTCTATCTTACAACCATGTGCATTCCACACCTTTTTATGTCCTTCAATTATAACACTAATGTCATTAAACTCGGCCTTCAAAATCCAAGTTCGCAATTTATGTTTAGGAGGCTTGAACCCTTTTCCATACTCAGGAATCCCCTCATTCATAGGCAACCTATGCAGATCATTTACAACATTGAAAAGAAGTGCCGCAGAGAAAATAAACCGACCGACTCTACGCTTAACATCAACAAGCAGATTTTTTTTCTTAAATGCTGCATCAAGGGTCGATTGGCTAGGTTCGGAACTAACAAAGCTCTCAAGAATGCTTCTAGGTTTGCTACTATCACCAAAGCCAATTGAACTACCCCCATCACTTGTAAATTTTGATGATTGTGTATTGCCCCAGGGTCCCTCGCCAATCTCTCTGGAATATTCATTTCTCTTGTTCTTAATATCTCTAGTGCTGTTCAATGATTACTCAATCTCTTTTTTTTTTGGTGGGAATTCTCCATCTCTTTCTTGACATCATGTGGTACTACACTTACTCTAGGAGAAGCACCCGGATGCTTGAAATGAGTTATACCCCCATTGTTTATATGTTGGGAAAAATTGCATACAATTGATCTCTCTCCTTCTTTTTCTAATTCATACTTCCAACCAACATCTTCTTTGGATGAATTCTTCGACAGTTCAACAAAAAAAAAATGATAAAAAACTGCCCGTATTTTTTTTTTATATGTGCAGTCAGAACACACATGGTCTCACATCAGGTTTTAAGCAAAAACAGAACAAAATCACCCGAGCTAGAGAAAGAAAAAAGGAAAAAAAACCCACCTTATATGCCATATTTTCTTATATCTGCAGTCAGAACGCAAATGGTCTCACATCAGGTTCTAAGCCAAAACAGCAAGATCAGCCGAGCTAGAGAAAGAAAGAAAAAAGAAAAAAAAAACTCACCTTATATGCATCTCAGTGAAGAGAAGCAGAAAGGAATCTAGAGTTTATGCGCGCCAGAAGGAAAGAAGAAAGTGTAAAAGACTGAAATCTCGCCTCTCAGATTGTACACATTTTTTTTCTTCCCAAGCCTCTCAGATCGTGCGCAGAGACAAATCTTGCCTTTGTTTTAGTCGATTATTCTCAATGCTTAAGCTGATACGTAAAGATAAATTTGCCCTGAAAATCTATGTTTCCCGTCATTCTCATGTTTCTGCATAAAAAGCGCAAACTACAGTGCACATACGATCTTTCTGAGATAGTGCGCTAAACGACCAAATAGAGGGAGCTATGTGTACAAGGCATTATCTGACCTGTCCTATGTCACGACGATTGCCCCTAGCTCGCGATAGCGCAGTATTCAGCGCTATTAAAAACACTGCTATTAGCCCGTGAAATTATAGTCATTCATGTTTTCCTTCCTCAACTGGACGGCAAAATCGTCAGTTACAGTCTGTTATTAAAATTGCAATAGTTGGTTATTTTCATGCCTGAAGTTAGAAGCAACATGAAGAATGAACAGTTTCAACAATTAGTTGTGTTTTCATTCATGATTTTAACCTTTTTTTTAAAATGTGATGCAGAGGGGCAACTTGGATACACGTCCATTGACACCCAACCCACCCCACGCAGAGTTAGTGTCTTGAAGGCAAGAATTATAGCAGTTGCTGCCGCAAACAAACACACTGCAGTGGTTTCGGAGGCTGGTGAAATTTATACATGGGGTTGCAATAAAGAGGGACAGCTTGGTTATGGCACCTCTAACTCTGCTTCAAATTACACTCCCAGGGTGGTGGAATATTTGAAGGGAAAATCTTTTATTGGAGTATCTGCAGCAAAATATCACACCATTGTTTTGCGATCCGACGGTGAGGTATGTTGATCATTAACTACTTCTCTCTTGAAATTTGGTATGCATGAATGATTTGGCACTAAGCTGTGATTATTGGCAGGTGTTCACCTGGGGTCATCGACTTGTTACTCCTAGACGTGTAGTCATTGCTAGAAATACTGTGCTGAAGTTCCACCGCAAGGGACGCCTTAATGCGGTTGCCTTAGCTGCTGGGGTGACACACAATTTAGCTCTTACAGAAGATGGTGCATTGTATTACTGGGCATCTTCTGATCCAGAACTTCGGTGTCATCAGGTTGTCTGTTAGTTTGTGATTTACTTTTTCTTTTTTGCATTTGGGTTAGTTAGAAAAACCGCTCCTGAAATTTGGGGGGTATTTACCAAAAAAAATCTAACTTAGAAAATTGCGGAAACCACCCTTGAGATTTGATTCCGTCTTACATTTCTCCCAACCGTAACTTAACGTTACGGAATTTTCTGTTGTATTTAGATGTTGACAATTACACCCCCTCAATTTTTCTAAACTTACAAATAGCCCCAACTTTTTGTGACTATATATACCATTTAGGAGAACCGAGGGATGTAAATGTAAAACTCAAAACTAAAACAGTTTTTTTTGTAATATTATAAAAATATTGATGACTGTAGTTTATAAATATTTGATGACGTAGCTCCACTAATGGCAGGTGCAAATGTAAGAAAGATGAGTCCAACATCATGGGTGGTTTTTGTAATTTTCTGAGTTAGCTGTTTGTCTTTATTTGTTTGGCAAAACTTCAAGGATAGTTTTATAACTATCCATTTTTTCCGATCTTTTGGTTAGATCTTCCTCACAAAAACAAGGAACATGCTTAATTTGTGTAGTTATTTATGCTTTGTGGGAGAGGAATACTTGGCATTTCATCTGGGAAGTACTGGAGTGCTGCAGTTACTGTAACTGGTAATATTTATACGTGGGACGGTAGGAAGGAAAAAGATGACCCACCTAATCCAACTAGACTACATGGGGTGAAGAAGGCAACTTCAGTATCACTTGGCGAAACACATCTACTGTTTGTTAGTTCACTCTATCATCCTGGCTATCTTTCTAGTATTGCCGGCAGTAGCCAGAGTCTGAATGTCCGGGATGAATTAGGTGAATTACGCGAAGGCTTCATGTTTGATGACGTGGAGTCCGAGGATGTTTTATTTAATGTGCAGAAGGATGATAATCCAAACCCAGCAGCGTCGATATCTAGAAACTTCTTTGAGAGAAGTAGTATACCGAGTTTAAAAAGTCTTTGTGAGAAAATGGCTGCGGACCATTTGGTAGAACCACGAAATGTCATACAACTGCTGGAAATTGCGGATACACTGGGAGCAGATAATCTCAAGAGACATTGTGAGGTTTGCCTCCCAGCCTTATCATGTTGTTACTTGCACTATGTTATCCTAGTGCTTCACATTTAAGAGGGAAAAAAGATCTGACAATTCAGTGGACTTTACTGTATATATCCTACAGTGCACCCTTAGTACTTTTATGTGATCCTATGAAGCACTGATACTTCTAAAAGGTCGAAGTATGCATGTCGGACACTCTGGGATACATGCTGTATATGTGGGGATACGGCTTTCTTCCATACTTATCTTTTCTAAAAGGGGAGATACGCCGAGGATATGGGTGAATACTTCGGGGATATGGATTTATGGACCTTCTTATAACAAAAAATGGGGATTTTTTTTTTATATAATAGAACTTTTTTTTTTATCTTAGAAAAAAAGGAGTAAAAAAATGTTATTGAATCATCAAAATTAGTTTTAATTTAAATATATTTTTGTTTATTTATTACAATACATGTATGTTTTCCATTGTTTCCAATGGAGTCAAAGACTCCTTATTCTTTGGTTCTGGATTATAATGGAATAAAACAAAATGACTCACTAAACTGGCTGCACTTTTTTTTCTCATGAATACTAGTCATTCCATGCAATTCTTGATGCAATTTTCATTTTGGATCATCCGGACAGCCTCTCTGTGTTAAGACAGGGGTAAGGCTGCGTACATCCGATCCCCCCTTACCCCGCTTTTTGCGGGAGCCGTTGAGCATTGGGGTAATGTTGTATTACAATACATGTATGTGTATACACTTTTGTTGCTGTATCCCCCATACCCGTACCCGTGTCATTATGTTTCCGATACCCGTACCCGTGTAGGTGCTTCACGGATCTGATTCTGTTGCTAAGCTGTAGCAATTTTATCACAAGTTAAACAACTGTTTGTTGCAATCACTTTTTGAGCTCTTTAATCTGTGATTATATTACATCGATTTATCGTGTTACAAGTGGGTCTGTTGGGAGGGTTAATTACAAAAAAGCCCGGCTGACTTTCAAAATTACGTAACTACCCTGAGATTTTATTCACTTACAATTACCCTTTAACAAAAGAGTATCAAAAACCTAAGCAAAAAACATTTCAAAAACCCCTTTCACATTAACTTGTATCTTGTGTAATTTTGAAATTGCCTGTTTTTTGTAATTCAGTCAAGCCTTCAGGCTACTTTTTGTAATTATCCCGAGTCATCACGACTTAAGCAACTGTTTGTTGCAATCACTTTTTGAGCTCTTTAATCTGTGATTTTATTACATCGACTTATCGTGTTTCAAGTGGGTTTGTTGGGAGGGTTAATTACAAAAAGAGCCCAGCTGACTTTCAAAATTGCGTAACTACCCTTAGATTTTATTCACTTACAGTTACCCTTTCACAAAAGAGTATAAAAAACCTAAGCAAAAAACATTTCAAAAACCTCTTTCACATTAACTTGTATCTTGTATAATTTTGAAATTGCCTTTTTTTTTTTGTAATCCAGTCAAGCCTTCAGGGTACTTTTTGTAATTATCCCGAGTCATCACGACTAAGAAGTTGGCTGGTATTATTTGCTCAATTGCGGGAGACATTCGATATAAACTTATGTTTGTCTCGTGTGACCAATTTTATTCCTTTCCATGTACTTGTTAACTTTTTTCCTGTGAACCTAATGTTTTTACACTGAAGATTTTTGTAAAACTTGCTGCAGGAGATTGCAATCCGTAACCTAGATTACATACTTACAGTGTCGGTACATGTCTTTGTTGGCACTTCACTGGATATTTTGGTAGATCTCGAGAAACAGTTGGGTTTAAAGTCATCAGAACCATGGAGCTGTAGACGGCTTCCTACACCAACTGCTCCTTTTCCGGCCATTATAAATAGTGAGGAAGAGCATAGTGAGAGTGAATTACTTAGGGCACGTGATGGCAGTACAAAGAGGTCGACCTATAAAAAAGAGGGAGTTCAGCAGTTAGATGGCTTCCTACAAACCAATGATGCTGCCTCAGTAGAAGGCGTCGATAAACAAATAAGAGCTTTGAGGAAAAAGTTGCAGCAAATAGAGCTGCTCGAGGAAAAACAGTCCAAAGGTCATCTTCTGGATGACCAGCAGATTGCGAAACTTCAGACGAGGTCAGTCTTGGAAAGTTCACTTGCTGAGCTGGGAGTACCAATGGAAATGGTTGAGATCAAAGCGTGTTCGTCTGTGGATGAGAGAGGGAGTAAGAGAGCTGTAACCAGAAAGCAAAGAAGAAAGAGCAAGTATAAGGCCGCCACACAAAAGGAAGGAGAATCTAGTGGTTTTGCATTTGATATCGAATCAGGCAGCATGAAGAGTTTCCTAGATGTTGAAGTTCTTCAAGAGACTAATAAGGTACAAATAAAATATTGTTCTTATATCTTAGTCTGGATAGAAAAATCCATTTTTTTTTTTTCAAAAATGCATTTTTGTGGTATTGTTGGTTTATATAATTCCTTTAGCTGAGTTTTCTCCTTTAGCTGAGGTTTCCCATAGTTGGATAAACAGAATCAGCTGCAATTTTGGTCCTTTAAGTATAAGTGGGCAACATTTTTAGTCTTCCAAGTATCTCAAATTAGCAGTTTCTGTATTGCAAGACTTCTTATTCTTTGGTTCTGGATTATAATGGAATAAAACAAAATGACTCACTAAAGTGACTGCACTTCTTTTTCTCATGAAGTACTAGTCATTCCATGCAATTCTCGATGCAATTTTCATTTTGGATCATTCGGAAACAGCCTCCCTGTGTTAAGACAGGGGTAAGGCTGCGTACATCCGATCCCCCCTTACCCCGCTTTTTGCGGGAGCCATTGAGGCATTAGGGTAATGTTGTTGTTGTTGTGTGTATCGCAAGACTTAACTATTGTGCAATTTCAGTCTTGAATGGTTAATTATTTCACCTTTTTGGGATCAAATTGCACAAAATTATACTCCCTTTCTTGAGGAGTTCTCTTTTCAAGAAATGAAAATGTCCAAATAGAAGTCCTTTTTCTATTTTTATTACATCTCATGCCCTTGTAACAATATGCATGTCTAAAGTTATTTCACAGCTAACAAGTAAGAATAGAATATTGGAAGATATGAGAATAAAAAGGTTATTTTGTGTATTGTACGTTGCAATCCATGAAAAGTTGGGATGCAGGGAGTAACTTACGAGAATGATATTGAGCAAAAACCAAAAATGGGACCAAATTGATACATGGGATACTTACAAGATTAGCAAACCCTTAAAACCTATGGGACCAGAATTGCATTAAATCTTGGACATACACCATCTGTTTAGAAATATGTGATGAAATGTATTGTATATAAGTTGAGGTGTTGTTAATTGCAATGATTGTCGTTAAGTGCACTCGTGACTGTAGTTTTTTGGTGGGGATCCCACATCAACAAGATCTGGGGCAGGTGGTGTTTATAAGTGGGGGGCAAATCTCACCTTGTAAGCCGATTTAATGAGGTTGAGTTAGGCTCAATCCAAAACTCTAATATGGTATCACAGCCTATCTTGAGCCTATCTTATCGATGCTGATGCTGTTGGGCCACCTGCTATTGGGCTGCTATCGGGACACCTGTGGATATCAATCATGTAAAATTCACGCTCCGATATCCAGCCTTTGGCTTGAGGGGGATGTGTTGGAGATCCCATATTAACTAGATATGGGGGCAAAGTTGTGCTCAGAAGTTTGGGCCAACCTCACCTTACAAGCCGGTTTTGTGAGGTGAGTTGGGTCCTACCCCATATTCGAAGATCTCTTGTGTGCAAACTCAGTACTAAATGTTGGTGAGAGAAATCACAGGACGGATCATGTCAGGAGAAGTTATTATAATTGAGTTCATCCTTTGGTATCAAGTCATCCTGCTCTTTTATAATGGAAGAAGTTATTTAATCTCTTTGTTTGTCATTTTTGTTGTCAGGAGAAAGCTGCACACTTGGAATTTGATATGACAACCAAAGGCACCGGAATTTCTCCATTATGTAATAAAAAGGCTTTTGAAGATGTTCCTCAAAATAAAATCGCTTCACCTAATACATCATCCAAGAAAAAGAATCGAAAAGGTGGGCTCTCTATGTTTCTAAGTGGCGCCCTTGACGACAAGCCGAAAATTGCTGCCCCACCTCCAGTGGTAGCCAGAAGTAAGGGTCCCGCGTGGGGGGGTGCTAAAGTTTCCGGTGGGTTGACGCCGCTTCGTGATATACAGCAGGAGCAAAGCAAAATGGAGACTAAGCTCGCGAGAAAGAAAGAGCTCGAAGTTTTTTCTGAAGGCACTGTCGTCAGTGGGAAACTTCCATTGAGTTCGTTTCTGCATTCGTCTCATGTAGCTATGGTGCCTGATCGGAAGGGACACGTGTTAGATGGAGATAAAAACACGCCTCCTTGGGCTGGCTCGGGCACTCCACCTTCCGTCTCCCGTCCATCTCTTAGGGACATCCAATTGAAACAGGTTTGCTCGCAATTTGGAAGATGTCACCTTGTTTTTTTTTTTTTTTTTTTTCTTATGAATTACTGTGGTGCTATATTTTTTTCCAGGGAAAACAGCAACAATGTGTTTCTCATAGCCCAAAGACTAGAACTACTGGATTCTCTGTTACGACTGGTCAGGGATCACCATCAGAGACTGCAGGCACAAACCGTTGGTTTAAACCAGAGGTCGATACTCCCTCGTCAATTCGTTCCATTCAGATCGAGGAGAAGGCTATAAAGGACCTCAAGCGTTTTTACAGCAGTGTAAAAATTGTAAAAAACCCGTCATAATGGAGAAGTCTGTAGGAACTCCTAACTTTTTTTTTTTCTTTTTACTTTCTTTTGTTTGCGTTCTCTGTAAATTGACCTGCGCAGTTAATCAAAGTACATCTCTTCTAAGCTTGCCACTTGCTCCAGATTTTAATTATTCGGAATCTCGTCTTCGGCATATATCAAAAAATTCACCGTGTGAAGGTAGTCATCGTCTGCTTCACGGTCCGGAAGCATCAATATAGGAGCATATTTGCAGGCATGTTTCGCCCTTTTTTTTTGGGTGTTGGCCAAACTTGTGGAATGTCAATTGACATTGATGGCTTTATGTAAGCCTGTTGGTCTTCAATAATATCGCTTCAGAATGTGATTCTTTTACATGTAAAAATTACTGAATTGTGATGAAGAGGAATAAGAAAAAATGTTTTTTCATTTTCCTTTTTCGTCATCTGGCCCAAAAGAAGGGCCCTTCGGAATGATACCTTTATCGTTATTGTCATCATAATGTGCATCCTAATTCCGACAATGTCGGAGTGGTTTATGAAGATTATAATACCAGTCGATGGTTACAATTAGTTAACATGCAAAAAGTAAAGTATCATCATTTTATGACGGATACTCTTCTTGTCGCAGTACCAATAAAAATGAGATGAAATCATTATCATTATAAATTAGTCCATGGAAAATTGGGAGGCGGCCCCGGTCCAATGCAGCTCAAGCCTTTGTGTTGGGCCATAGAAATTGTCCAAAAAGTAAGGCCACATAATTTTATCGTAAACACATACATGATTACTACAAGCCCACAAACTTAAATATCAACTTCTCACTTATTCTCTTATTATTGCAACGCGTTGACTATTATACTGTTCATATACTCTCTTTTGATCATCTTTTGTGATTTATATATGAAAAAATATAGTCATGTGAGATCTTGCTAAATTCATTTCGAACTATATTTTCAAAATATCTACTTCTTATAATTTTTAAAAATAAAGAATTGAAGATATTAATAATTAAAGTTATGCATTGGCAAGCGTGAAAGTCCAGATGTTGCAGTTATAAGAGAACGGAGGTAGTATTATTTTGCAACACTGCGTCATTACCAAAACAAAAATAAAGATTATGGATTTTCATTCTATATAAACTAGTGAAGGGTGCGTTGCGCGGACTGTAATTTAAGTTATAAAAATAAAATTCAATATTATTCTAGCCGAGCGTTTTTAAAAGATTAAGCGAAGAACAAAGGAATAGAGTGACCAGTTATTTATGAAATGAAGAAATATACATGTACAATTCTTTTACATATTACGAATGACCTCTCTATATAGTTCGACGTCGTGGACTCGTGGTGGACATATTACTCTCCTTGTCGTATATGAAGATCTGAATCGCTTAGGGTGTGTAACTCATGACAGAGCAACGTGTAGCTGGCCATGATAGAAAATAGATTTTTTAAGAAATAGTTCAAGTTGTGATAGATTGACCTTGACCCTAGTTTATCGTCTTCTTGTGAATAAAGGCAATCACGGATCAGAAGATCTGAGTAACATCCTGGGAATCAGTAATTTGCGCCCTGTATTACTTCCGGTGAGGATCTCTGTTTCAGTTACTTGGGTTTCACACCTGGTCACGATTATTTTTTTCCCATTGCATAGCCCTACTTTTGGACATAATTCCGTATGAATTACCTACAATCCACAATTTAATTTAGTATATAAATTTGATTCTATCAAGAACAAACTAATGATATTTGATCAATCGTAACATTCATTTATGTTGTGATTATCTTATAATAATAATTTTACAAATTTTAATCATATTTTAATAATATTTTGATCTATTTAGATTATCTAACTCAATAATTTTATTAATTGTATTGTAGGCAAACAGAAATAGATAATAATGAATTATATTTTTAACCTGTTTTGTTTCCAATAATATGTAAAATAATTTAATTTTATAGGCCTAAATATAAATCAGAATAGATAATTGTTGTATTATCATTATCTTAATTTGCAATTATAATTTAATATTATTATGCTTTAGTCATATTTATTTCCGTTAAAAACTATATATATTGATTGGTTTTTTTGTATTGTTAATCCCCTGGAATGAAGAACGGTTTTTTTTTTTTAGTTTTAGTTACGTTTTTATTTCTCAATAATATTTTTGAGCGAGATTTTTATATATAAAAATGAGGGATGGGCTTTAATATATATATATATATATATATATAAAGATTTTACAATACTAAAAGCGGTGCTTTGGTTTTAATCATCTTTGTTCTTTTTATTATAAGCTCCCATTCAGTGTAATATTTTATTGTGGATGATTGAAAACACAAATAATGGCCTAGAAAAAAGCCTTTAGTAAATATAAATAACTGAGAACTGGCTAGAAAAGAAATATCAACGCAAACAATTCCAGCCTTTATCTCGGTATTCTGTTTTTTTAGTTGCAATAGTTCATTATTTTGTACTTCCTCCGTTCGTTAAATCTGTCTTTATTTTATTTTTTACTGGTCAAAATTTATAAATTTTGATCTTAAATTGTACTCGGTATATAAAAAAATTAATAGTAAATAAAAATACTTGTTTGATTTATCTTAATATATATTTTTCAAATATTATTTTATATAATTTTGATTCATATATAATTAAAATTATTATGGTCAAAAATGTATTTGGAGAGACCGATTGAAGTCCAATTATACAGTTTTGTCGGACATAAATAGTACTATTTATCTACTAATCTTCGAGGTCAATATTTTATTCTAATATAAAAATATATGTCAGCATGTAACACATTATTTTTATATATTCTTTCTAATATAATTGAAAATATTAATAATAAAAATTATACATTGCACATCATGATTTGTTTCTTTGTTGTATCTATAAAGGGAACACAGAAGTATTTCTTATTGATATTATACAAGATTTTTAGTGGTCAAAATCATGCTACTAAAGTTTCCTTTTGCTTTTTCTTTGTCCCAATAAATTTTTTTCCTTCTCTTTTTCTAAGGGGTGTTTGGAATTGCTTATTGAAAATAGATTATGCGTTTTCAAAACGGATAATCAGATAATCAGTTGTTGCAAAACGTGGTTTTAAAATATAGTGTTTGGATTTGATTATGATGTTTGATATCGCAATAATCAGATAATCAGTTTTTTAATGTGTTCGATAAATTAGATTATTGATGACTTGAAATGTAAAATTACCAAAAAGGACTTTATATATGCAAAAGACAAAAACCAAGTGAGAAGATATTTGGGATACTTTTGTAAATAGGCACACTAAGGAAAATTGCGTTTCCCCACAGTAGGTCCATACTGGATTATGGATTATTGCGTTTTCATGGCATTCAAACGCAGAAAAGTGCTTTTATGATTTTGGTATCCAAACACTTACTTTAGATTATTTGCGTTATCCAAACGGAATAATCAGATAATCCGGGTGCAAACGCACTCCCAAACACCCCCTAAATGAGTCTGGATTCCGATCTGGATATGGAGTAAATTGTCTCAAAAATTAAGTGCATTAGTAATTATTCTATCTGTCCCATAATAATTTGTACACTTATTAGTCATTTGTTCAAAATTTGTTAACTTTAACCATTAAATTTAATTGATGTATATGTTAAAATAGTATTATATATGATCTTGTTAGATTCATCATAACATATATTTTCAAAATATTAATTTTTCATAATTTTTAGTTATATGTAATTAAATATATTAATGGTCATGTTTTTTAAGAATCGCATAGAACACAAATGGACAAATAATCATGGCACGGAGGGAGTATGATATAGCACAACTGTAACATGAGTTCAGCCTCACTACTCCTTATGTCTCCCATCCAGCCCTTTCGGGTAGCACTAAAGAATAAAGATGCTAAACGGGTTTGGACTCGACGAATTAGCCCATTTAACCGCCAAAAAATATTTCCCAACTCCGTTTAAAGACGGGTTTTTTTGGCCCGAACTGCTTACCGGAAACTGCTAGGGCTTACCCGTTTAACATATATATATATATATATATATATATAATATTGTTAATTTCAACTTACATTAATACTATATTTGTTAATATAGTATATATATATATGTATATACAAAAAAAATGTATTTTTTGATATATTTATTATAGTATATTATTATTATTATTATATATATATAATATTTTTAATGTTTTTTTATGGCTTATAAAAAATTAAAAAAGAGATTTTTCAAATATTTAGCCCTTTTAGCCCGAAGCTTGCTAGGGTTAGGGCCGATATTTCCTAGTCCGTTTAAATCCGGACTTTTCTGGCCCGGACCGTTTAGCCCAAAACCCGCTAGGGGTAGCTCGGAACCGCTAGGGCTAGCCCGTTTAACATCTCGACTAAAGAATGATACTAGCTAATTAGAACTACTCCCATCGTCCGAGCTCAAGTGCAACATTTATGAGAAAATTAGTGTATTTTAGGTGAATGACCGGAGATGATAGATACGTCAGTTTTGTAAGTATTGATTGTGACTGTGTGATGAGGATTAAAAGATAAAAGGTATTGATGGTAAGTGTGTTGTGAATGTTAAAAAGTAAAAAGATAATTGTTTGATTTGATTTGAGGTATTTAACGAAAATTTTATAGATAATTAAAATATATATCCAATCATATCTAAAATTATCACAAATTAATTTGATGGCGTGAGTGAGCAGGGATACAAAAGGTGGCGAAGATGGATTCGGTGTCTTGGTCGGTACCCCAAGGGTGACGCCGGAGGAAAACACACTAGAACAACATGCGTATATTATGAAAAATGAGATGTTTGACCAAATCATATCCACTACAACCACATTATATATATGTTCAAGAGAACCAGGCAACTGCGCATGTTATCCCGAAATTTCAGGATCCACATGGGGATCACCAAGTGGTGAAGCGGAGGGCCGAGAAGCGGGAAGCTAGAGGATGAAGGCTTCTCACCTATCCGGAATAGAGGGAATAGAGAACGGGTCCCGCCCTTTTGCAGATCCAAGCACAACTGGGTAAGATGCAAGAGAAAATGACAAAACTTTCTCGGAGACTTCGTGCTACTTTGATGCAGTAAACCTACAAGAAATTCCAATGGATCAACCGTTTTTGAAATACAGCCTTACAAAACTTTAGATTCAACCCATCTAAGAATTCCAGAAAAATTATAAAGGAAAACTTGAATTCAGTAATCCCAAAAATAATTGTATTACAAGCATATATATATATATATATATATATATATATATATATATATATATATATACCCTAGAAAAGCTACAGTTAAAATTTCGGAAATAAATAATAAGCACACAAACTTTTCAAAATTTACAATTAGTTCCCTAAAAAAATGCAAAATTGAGGGCTTAAAGGTTATATTCTGATATATATATATATCAGAATATATAGTTGAATAAATATAACCAGATTAACAAATAATCTGGAAAAATTACGAGATCTTTGAAACCCCTTAGGAGCAGTATTACGGCTCAAATCTCTTAATAGACCGGACAGATTCTTCCTCAGAACAGTAAACACAGCGGGAGAACCACCGAGACACAACCGGCAGCACCGACTACCTCCGAAAATCGGTAGCACAATAGATCCGAATACCAATCTCACTATAAACCTCAATCTCACAAAGATATATAATCTAAGTTTGCTTTGTTCACAAAGAATAAATTCTCACAGCTCGTATATCCCTCCATTTCGCCTGAGGGTACCTTTTATAGAGGTAGGAGGAGGTCGACGCGGGGTGGATGCAACAATTCCCTGTGAAATCGCACAGTCGAAAACCCGCCATGGGCGAAAGGGAAGGATAAAGATGAGAGAAAAGGCGGATAGAACAAGTCACACACGGGAGGCGACGACAAAAGAAATGAGGGTAACAAACCTTAAGCATCGATTAGGGTGAGAGGGACGGTCCATATGAGTAAGGATGGCAAAAAAACCACGGGTTCGGGTACCCACGGGTTTTCACCCGAATAGATCCAATTTGGGTAACAAAATTCGGGTTCGGGTCCGGGTCTGAGGTTGGAAGAGAAATAAGTTCGGGTCCGGTTCGGTTCCGGGGTACGGGGTACCCACCCCAAACCCGCTATATATATATAATATTAATACTTAATAAATTAAATATATATTAGTAATTAAATTAGTAATATATTTTATATATATATTAAATTAGTAATAAATTTAAATTAGTAATAAATTTAAATTAGTAATATATTATATATATAATATTAATTCGAGAAAAAAAATTAATCCGCGGGTACCCGCTGGGTACCCAGAACCGAGTGGGGCGGGTCTGGGGTGGACCCGAAAAAAATTTAGCGGATCTGGGGCGAGTCTGGGGCCAGTTTTTAACCGCGAGTCCGGGTCTGAATAGGCAATACCCGGCCCCGACCCGCCCCATTGCCATCCTTACATATGAGAGCTCAAGAATCTATCGGTGAAGGGGTCATCCGGGTTTTAATGAGGTGGGCTGCCAAGTGTTGTGTCATGGGCCCGCATAATGGAGTATGATAAGTTGACTGATTATTATTAGGCCAATATCAACATTCTCCACCTTTAGCCCAATCCCGTTTGCAGAATTTTCATCATCACTTCTCTGAGGTACCTACACTCGAACACAAAGTTAGTAATATGCAGAACATAGCATAAAGTATGCAATATCACAAAGATACCCCTAAAAACACAAAGTTAAAAAAATATTTATTCTACTGAATCGAATTTGAGGCTGTTCAAACTAGATAAATTTTTCAACGACACTTAATACCCATATCATAAAAATTAGATTGAGATGGTATTTTCTCAAGATAGATTATTCGTTTAGCAACAACATCTCGAATAAAATAGAAACGAACATCAATGTGTTTAGTTCTATCATGAAAAATAGGATTTTTGCAGAGTTGGATGCCAGAATGACTATACGAAAAAACCTCGACCTTGGCTTTTAGAAAACTAATATCAGACAAAATTTCTTTTAACCAAATTGCTTCTTTTAGCACTTCCGTAATTACAACATACTCAGATTTGGTGGTTGACAAGGCAACAATGGGTTGCAATTGTGATTTCTAACTAATAAGTGCTCCATACAAAGTAAAAGCATAAGAGGTCATGGACTTATGATTAACTCAATTTGCAACATAGTTAGAATCAACATATCCTACCAATTTTACACCTTGAGGGTTTCGAGAGAATTTTAGACCATACCTTGTTGAGCCATTCAAGTATCTCAATAGCCATTTGATGACTTGCTAATGATAGCCCTTTGGGTTAGCCATGTATCTGTAATACACGAATATTTGATATGTATTTTGTCTGTATTTGAACTTTGTGACATTACGTATGTCGTATTATTAATCAGAGTATGATCCTCCGTATTTCATAGTCCATTATTGGCGAGTATATGATTCCATTGATGTAAATGCATGCATGTACTTACACGTAATTAGCGCATGCTAACCAGTGAGTGTAGTGTTCGCTAAAATGTGTGAGCTAGCGCATACTGAAGAAGACACTTAGCGAATGCTATGTGTGGTCAACCTGAATGAGATAGGATCAGTAGGTAGGGAACCGGATCGCGGGAATCGCGGGTGCTTTGGACGCATCTGGACTACTTTTGGAAAAGTTGAGTCAACGGTGCTTAGCGCACGCTATGAGCGATATTCTAGCGCACGCTAAGTCGAGTATAGTAAGGTCAGTAAGCTTCGTAAAGTCGTTAGCGCATGCTATGATAGGGCATTAGCGTACGGTAACTGTTTCATTAACGTACGTAAAGGCTATTTAACATACGTAAGGCCGAGGATAGAAAGAGACAGTGGGTTGTGAGTCCGTTAGTGCATGCTAAACTGAAGAATAACGTGTTGTGTCGAGATTTATACATCTCAACAGGCGATCGGCGTAGAGACCGGGCGACCGAGCCAAAGCCAAACAGCCAAGGCAGATTGGTCGATCGAGGGTCCCAGGTCGAGTCCCAGTGCCGAGCGATCGACATCTAAGGCGATCGTCTCTTGGCACCTGGCGATCGACTTTGGTGCCCGCCAAGGACGACCGCCTCATGCCACGCGAGGCCATCACCCATCTAGTCGGCGAAGGCCGAAGCTCGAAGCAAGTGCCCACGTGCAGATCCGGAAAAGGTGCCGCAGGACATGGATCGTTGACCACAGCCTGTCACCATCTGCCCACCTACCGACAGACCTACCGAAAGGTGCATAGTGGGGCCGTCCGGGACAGCGACTCAGGACGCGTGCAGGCTCCTCATTGGACCGCACAGCTGGCTGCCAGCAGGAGCCGCGTACTTCAAGACAGACAACCCATGTGCCAAAAGACGATCGCCCCTTATTATATATTGTGTCGAGAATTATACTCTCCGACCGGCGATCACCTCGGAGATCGGGCGACCTAGCCATTGCCGAGCAGCCAAGGCAGAACTGCCGACCAGCGACTAGGCAACCTAGCCTTAGCCCGACAATCAAGATAAATCGGCCAATCGAAGGTCCCAGGACAAGTCCCGGTGCCGAGCGATCGACATCAAAGACGATCATCTCTCGGTACTTGGCGATCGACTCCTGGCGAACGACTAGCGGACGATCATCTCTCGGCGCCTGGCGACCGACCCTTGGTAATCGACCGATGCCGACCCTCAGTGACCGACCGACAACAACCGCCTCATGCCGCTCGAAGCTGATAGTCATCCAGTCGGCAAAGGCCGAGCCTCAGGACAGGCCCCACGTGCAGTGCTGAGACAAGATCCGCATATCACAGATCGTTGACCACAGCCTGTCAGCATCTTCCCACCAGCCGACAGGCCCGCCGAAAGGTGTCAATAGGACCGCATGTGACAGTGACTCCGGACGCGTGCTGGCTCCTCATTGGACCGCACAGCTGACTGCCAGCAGCTACCTTGGACTTTAGGCAGACTGCCCATGTGACTTAAAGGACGATCGCCCCATTATTCTATTGGCCGAAAGGCGATCGTCCGCCAGAAATCAAGGTTCCTCTGCCCTTATAAATAGAAGGCAGCCTGCACTTGTCCGTGGACCGAAATTCTTCAGCACTCACCGAAATTCTTCAGCACTCACGGAAATTCTTCTGATTCTCACGGCTTCCCAACAAGCAATACACACACTTGGCTTTCTCCTACTCTTGGAAACAGCTATCTTTCGGTTCTTTCTTCTCTCGGCCTCTCTCATACAGAAGACGATTGGCAGGGACGAAGAACACCAAGCTTCGCTCAAGAGCTGGATTAACAGGATATTTTTACACTCATTGTACTTAGATTCTCACATTAATACTTGTATCCACGAATATTTGTATTAATAACATCTCGCGAGTGCATTCAAGCCCGGGCCTAACAAACCCGACAAATCTTATGTTTATTCATTTTCTCTCGGAAGTGCTCCCGCAAATTTGTTTGTTGTCCGTTCATTCCAGCAGTATTTAATCTTCGGATAAATATTTTGGGCAACAACAATTGGCGCTAGAGGAAGGGGATCTAACCCTCAAATTTTATTCCTACCGTCTCGAAGAACACTCACTGTTCTCCGGGGCATATACCTGAAGAAACACTCACTGTTCTTCAGAGAAAGCCTTCAGAATCATGTCTTCCGCCTCCGCGTCGAAGAAAGCCGCTGGCCATCCCGCCAGACGCCTCTTTCCGTCTCAGTCCGAGCCGCAGCCGATGGTGGAGGGTAGCCGCCGCGGTCCGAGACGCTCGATCCCGCCCCTGACGGGTGGCCCAAGCCTCTCGCTCGATCAGCTCCGAACCGCAGAATAGATCGACGAGGTCATGGCCGTCCTACAGGAGCGACAGAGTGCTCTCGACGCGCCTACCGCTATCACCTCCTCGGCCGTCCGCCGGAAGACCAAGCGGAAATTCAAGGCGTTACTGGCCGGGCGATCGCCAGGAGGCTCTCATCCGCAAGGAGAGGCGCTCGCCAGCCGGCGCACGTCTGCTGATCGCTGGCGGCGCCGTCTTGGCGGCCGGCGGCCCGGCCCGGCTACGAGACGACGGAGTTTGAGTCCGTCACCAGGAGCTCGGCCTACCCGACTCCCAGAAGGCAGCCCAGCCGTCTGGCTCCCCCTCGCCAAATAGCCGAGGTCGGCAGCAGCGGAGTCAGGAGATCGGTACACGATCGCCTCGGCTCCCGCTCCCAAAGTCGATCCGCAGGCCACCGAGCCACGGCGATGGCCGCGATGCAACGTCAGCTCGACGACATGAAGGCCCTCCTGGAATCCGGGGCAGGCGCCAAGAAGACGATCGCCGAGCCGAGCGAGCCGCTCGCGGTCCACATCGAGCTCGCCCCCGTGCAGCACAAGATTGCTCCCCCGCAAACACCTTTGTATGAGGGGAGATCGGACCCCGAAATGCACCTGAGCAAGTTCAACATCTACATGACCGGGTGTGGGGCATTTGACGCGACCAGGTGCCGAATGTTCCCTATGACGCTGGACGACCTCGCCTACAGGTGGTACGCCTCATTGCCGCCTCGGTCCATCAGCTCCTTTAACCAACTGGCGAACGTCTTCACGGAGTATTTCGCCACCAGGGTCGCTCGGCCAGAAGGTCCCCATCGCATGATGCGAATCAAGCAAGGCGAAGGAGAGTCCGACTCGGACTACATCAACCGGGTAGACGAGATCATCCTCAACGGCGAGCCCGTAAGCGATGAGATCGCCCTCTACGTGGTCCTAGGAGGATTCCATGGTCTTTCGCCTATGTTCAGGCATCTTACGAAGGACCAACCCACGACCTACGCGATCTTCCGAGCTAAAAGCCGCAGACTTCCTGGCCAGGCAAAAGTTTCTCCTTAGCCTTTGAGCAGCGCGATCGGCGCCCGAATGACGATCGACAGTTAACACGATCGGCACCCGATCGCCGGTATCAACCTATGAATAACGCGATCGACAGCCGAACGACGATCACCAGTCTTCCAGCCCGATCGCCATCATCAAGCGACATCACCAAAAAACCGGAGGACTCGTTCGCCATCTACAGTTCAGCATCTAACATGACGGACTAAGGCATGAGATCGCCTCCACCGCACATCATAAAGCCATGGTCCTGGTAGTCGATGGAACCGGCTGCTTCGGCCATGCAAGGTCCCTTTGGGCCAAGATCGCCCGCCCTTCATTTAAATACGAAGCCGGCGTAGTCTGAGGGCCCTCCAAAACTAATCAGTGGACACGATCGCCCGCCCTCAAAGGATCATCATCTAACATGGTGAACCCGGACAATGCGACGTGCCACTACCCCCGTCTCAACGTACACCGTCGAGGTTCGTCATCTTCATGGTGGGCCGAGGTGCAAGCAGAGCTAACAAGCCACGGACGTGGAGTTGAATCATCCGACGCTGCCCCGCGCAAGGACTCCTCTAGACCGAGACCGCACGCCCTTCGTTTAAATACGAGGCGAGGCGTAGCCTAACAGAGGACCCTCACAATAAAATGAGTCACGAGACACTCAATGTCTTCGCGCACAAGACACGGTCATGGAGTCGGTCCATCGAACTCCGCGACTGTGCACGATTCCTCAAACGACGAAACCATCAAGTTTCTGAGGGGGATCGGCCAATGTTGTTTTTTGCAGGTACAAGACCGAAAGATAGCTAGCCAATCGACCAGATAGCCCAAGTCCGAATCCAAAGTCAGCTCAACGGGTTGCCCGTCCTCATCTTACACGATCGCCAGCAAGAACCACCTCGCCCCATGTCTTCAACATCGGAGCAAGCTGGGGGGGCAATTGTTGTGTCGAGAATTATACTCTCCGACCGGCGATCGCCTCGGAGATCGGGCGACCTAGCCATTGCCGAGCATCCAAGGCAGAACTGCCGACCAACGACTAGGCAACCTAGCCTTAGCCCGGCAGTCAAGATAAATCGGCCAACCGAAGGTCCCAAGACAAGTCCTGGTGCCGAGCGATCGACATCAAAGATGATCGTCTCTCGGTACTTGGCGATCGACTCCTGGCGACCGACTAGCGGACGATCATCTCTCGGTGCCTGGCGACCGACCCTTGGTAACCGACCGATGCCGACCCTCAGTGACCGACCGACGACGACCGCCTCATGCCGCTCGAAGCCGATAGTCATCCAGTCGGCAAAGGCCGAGCCTCAGGATAGACCCCACGTGCAGTGCCGAGACAAGATCCGCATATCACGGATCGTTGACCACAGCCTGTCAGCATCTTCCCACCAGCCGACAGGCCCGCCGAAAGGTGTCAGTAGGACCGCATGTGACAGTGACTCCGGACGCATGCTGGCTCCTCATTGGACTGCACAGCTGGCTGCCAGCAGCTGCCTTAGCCTTTAGGCAGACTTCCCATGTGACTTAAAGGACGATCGCCCCATTATTCTATTGGCCGGAAGGTGATCGCCCGCCAGAAATCAAGGTTCCTCTGCCCCTATAAATAGAAGGCAGCCTGCACTTGTCCATGGACCGAAATTCTTCAGCACTCACCGAAATTCTTCAGCACTCACGGAAATTCTTCTGATTCTCACGGCTTCCCAACAAGCAATACACACACTTGGCTTTCTCCTACTCTTGGCAATAGCTATCTTTCGGTTCTTTCTTCTCTCAGCCTCTCTCATACAGAAGACGATCGGCAGGGACGAAGAACACCAAGCTTCACTCAAGAGCTGGATTAACAGGATCTTTTTACACTCATTGTACTTAGATTCTCACATTAATACTTGTATCCACGAATATTTGTATTAATAACATCTCGCGAGAGCATTCAAGCCCGGGCCTAACAAACCCGGCAAATCTTGTGTTTATTCATTTTCTCTCGGAAGTGCTCCCGCAACTTTGTTTGTTGTCCGTTCATTCCAGCAGTATTTAATCTTCGGATAAATATTTTGGGCAACAACATTATATTACAAGGAAGGCGATCGCCCGTCAGTAAAAAGGGCATCTCAGCTCCTATAAATAGAAGGCTGCATACACTTGGGAAGCTCTCGGGGTTTTTCTTATATTCAGAAGTTCAGAGGCTTGGCTTTTTCGGCTTTCACTCTCTTGGCAACGCTATACACTTCGGACATTTTTCTCTCTCACTCTCAGCACCTCTTAATCCTAAGACGATCGGCAGAAACGAGAGCAAGAACTCAGAGCAACTCTAGTTCTTCCGGCAAGCACTCAACTGCTAGATATATAGAATCTTTTACACTCATTGTAATCGCATTCTTACATTAATATTTGTACTCAAACGTATTCTTATTAATAACATCTCGCGAGAGCATTCAAGCCCGGGACTAACAACCCCAGCAAATATTGTGTCATTTCCATTCCCACGGACGTGCTCTCGCACTTTTTTTGTTATCCGTCCATTCCATTAATATCTATCTCCGGATAATATTTTGGGCAACAACAATTGGCGCTAGAAGAAGGACAATCTTAACCCTCATTTTTATTCCTACCGTCTCGAAGAACACTCACTGTTCTCCGGGGCATATACTTGAAGAGACGCTCACTGCTCTTCAAAGAAAGCTTTCAGAATCATGACTTCTGCCTCCGCATCAAAGAAAGCCGCTGGCCGATCAGCCGGACGCCTCTTTCTGTCTCAATCCGAGCCCCAGCCTATGGCGGAGGGTAGCTGCCGCAGTCCGAGACTCTCGATCCCACCCCCGAGGGACGGCCCAAGCCTCTCGCTCGATCAGCTCCAAACCACGAAACAGATCGAAGAGGCCATGACCATCCTACAGGAGCGACGGAGAGCGCTCGACGCGCCCGCTATAACCCCCTCGGCCATCCGCCGCATGACCAAACGGAAGTTCAAGGGGTTACTGACCAAGCGATCGCCAGGAGGCCCCGATTCACAAGAAGAGGCGCTCACAAGGCGGGATACCTCCGTCTTCAGCCGCCTAGGAAGTGACCCTTCTTGGCGACCGGGGCAGTCTGGCCCCAGCCACGAGACGACGGAGCCCGAATACGTCACCAGGAGTTCAGCATACCCAACTCCCAGAGGGCAGGCCAACCATCTGGCTCCTCGCCGAAGAACCAAGATCATCGGCGACGACCTCATCGTCTACTGCGGAGACAGGAGATCGGTACATGATCGCCTCGGCTCCCGCTCCGAAAGCCGAACCGCGAGCGACCGAGCTACAGCGATGGCCGCGATGCAACGCCAGCTCGACGACATGAAGGCGCTCCTAGAATCTGGGGCAGGCACCAAGAGAGAGATCGCCGGGCCGAGCGAGCCACTCGCGGTCCACATCGAGCTAGCCCCCGTGCAACGTAGTATCGCTCCTCTGCAAACACCTCTGTACGAGGAAAGGTCGGATCCCAATACTCACCTCAGCAAGTTCCGGATCTACATGACCGGGTGTGGGGCATCATAGGCGACCAGGTGCCGAATGTTCCCGCTAACGCTAGGCGATCTGGCCCACAGATGGTACATCTCAATACCGTCGCGACCCATCAATTCCTTTGATCAGCTGGCGAACAACTTCACAGCGTACTTCGCCGCCAAGATCGCTCGGCCGGAAGGTCCCCATCGCATGATGCAGATCAGGCAAGAGGAAGAAGAGTCCGACGCAGACTACATCGACCGGGTAGACGAGACAATCCTCAACGGCGAGCCCATAAGCGACGAGATCGCCCTTTACTCGGTCTTAGGGGGATTCCATAGTCTTTCACCTATGTTCAGGCACCTTACGAAGGACATCCCCCCGACCTACGAGATCTTCCGTGCTAAGGCCGCAGACTTTTTGGCCAGTCAAAGGTTACTTTTCAACCTATGAGCAACGCGATCGGCGACCGAACAACGATCACCAGTCTTCCAACCCGATCGCCGTTATCAAGCAACATCTCCGAAACTGGAGGACTCGCTCGCCACCTACAGTTGATCATCTAACATGTTGGACTAAGGCACGAGATCGCCTCCCCCGCACAACGTACACCGTCGAAGGTCGGAATCTAACGTGAGGATCCGAGGTAGAAGAGTACAACCATGGTCCTGGTGGTCGATGGAACCGACTGCTTCGGCCATGCAAGGTTCCTTTGGGCTGAGATCGCTCGCCCTTCATTTAAATACGAGGCAGGCGTAGCCGAAGGACCCGCCAAACAAATCAGTGGACACGTTCGCCCGCCCTCGAAGGTCTGTCACTTAACATGGTGGATCCTTCACAGACAATGCGATGCGTCCCTACCCCCATCACAATGTATACCGTCGAGGATTGCCATCTAACATGACGATCCGAGGTAGAAAAGAGCTAACAAGCCGCAGACGTGGAGTCGATTAATCCGACGAAGCCCCGCGCAAGGACTCATCCAGACCAAGACCGCACGCCCTTCGTTTAGATACGAGGCGAGGCGCAGCCTAACGGAGGACCCTCACACTAAAATGAGTCACGAGACAGAAAATGTCGCTCGCGCATAAGACACGGTCATGGAGTCGGTCCATCGAACTCCACGACTGTGCACGGTTCCTCAACGACGAAACAATCAGCTTTCCACGAGAGATCGACAAAATTTGAAAATTTCAGGTACAAAACCGAAGATAGCTCGCCAATCGATCAAATCGCCCAAGTCCGAGACCAAAGTCCGCTCAACGGATCGCCCGTCCTTATCCTCAACGATCGCCAGTAAGAACCACCACGTCCCATGTATTCAACATCGGAGCAAGCTGGGGGACAATTGTTTTGTCGAGATTTATACATCTCAACAGGCGATCGGCGTAGAGACCGGGCGACCGAGCCAAAGCCAAATAGCCAAGGCATATTGGCCGATTGAGGGTCCCAGGTCGAGTCCCATTGCCGAGCGATCGACATCTAAGGCGATCGTCTCTTGGCACCTGGCGATCGACTTTGGTGCCCGCCAAGGACGACCGCCTCATGCCACGCGAGGCCATCACCCGTCTAGTCGGCGAAGGCTGAAGCTCGAAGCAAGGACCCACGTACAAATCCGGAAAAGGCGCAGCAGGACATGGATCGTTGACCACAGCCTGTCACCATATTCCCACCTACCGACAGACCCGCCGAAAGGTGCATAGTGGGGCCACCCGGGACAGCGACTCAGGACGCGTGCAGGCTCCTCATTGGACCGCACAGCTGGCTGCCAGCAGGAGCCGCGGTATAATTATCGTACTTGTACTAACATCATTGTGCTAACCCCTTCGGGGGTGAACATTTGTTTTATGTTCACGATCCAGGAGGACGGAGAAACAACCACTAGAGCTGCATGATGATGAGGGCGCAGAGTGATGTTTACGGCTGGGAGGGTTTGTCAGTTGTGTTTTGTTTTAATAAAGTACTCGAGTACGTTGTCGTTTTTGGTTGTCTTTGATGTTTATTTTCGGGAGTTGGACGATTTGCATTTTCTAGAGTTGTTATGTAATAATAAATTGGTTGTTGGTAAATCCTTATATCAAGGATTTACAGCGCTATAATAATCCTGAAAATTTTTCGGGGTGTTACAGAATATGGTATCAGAGCTAAGATTATGGATATCTTGGCCGTTGGATTATTTTAGGGTTTATATGTGTCTTTTTGAGTTAACTGGCCGCAAATAACATCACTGTACTAGTCTATTATCTGACTTTTACGACTTGGATAAGTTACCCCATGATACTTTCACCTAATATCAGCCTCTATATGATATTGTTGAAGACGAAGAACATCGTGGATTAGTGTTCAAGCATCCAGTGTTGAGTTTCACCAAGTGTTTTGTCGTTTTCTTCCGCATTAAGGCATGTGATGCTTTACCAACCTAGAGTTCATATTCTTAGTGATGATTATGGGCATGATACTGAGGTTATTGAGTTTATTATGAGCATTATGAATCGAACAACAAGTTTAGGAGGATTGGATTGGTTGAACTTAAGTTTTTCGTTGGTAATAGTTGAACCTTGTTTATGCCTATCATAAGGATGTGATTTTCAAATATTATAACCTGCCTTGATGATGATTTCGTGATGATTACATGATGGAGATGATGATTTCGTGATGATTATATGATGAACGAATTGAGTATGTTATCGCCTATACTAGGTGAATTCGAGATGATGGACGTAAGGATTGTTCTTTAAGTAAAATCCAGGGTTTGTAAAGATTGTTTGGATTGGTAATCTTCATATGAATGGTTCATGTTGTAACAGTCATGGTGAACGTAGAACTTGGATAAGATTAATTTACTTGCGGAAGAACGAGAATCATAAGTGTGATTAACTTAGAATTCGATTGAACGTACTTACATTTTTATGAATTCGTTTAGATAACCGACTCATGTATTAGAAATTGATGGGCAGAACTGGAATGTGGTTTGTGACGATTTGAATATGCTGGAATCCGTAGACATCAACGTGTTATCCCTGTTATGATCCTTCGCTTCGCATGTAGTATGGTATTCGTTCGACGTAGTTTGCTTTAAGTAATTAACAGGGAATCGGTCGTATGATGATAACTAGTTCGGTCACTTTTTGGAACGTTAGCATGTTCGTGTGATATCCTTGTTATGTAAGTTGACTTTGTCGTCATTTCTTTTTGTGTAAGTTCGAGCTTTGCGAACGGTTGATCGAAAGGGGCGGCCTAAGAGTTTGTGTAAGTCGTTGAAGTATTTATTTCTTGCCATCTTTCTAAGGCAAGTACTTTAATTATGTTTATCCGTGTTGATGTCGGTTATGTTGTTATGTGTCGTGCATATGTGTTGTGATTGTTTTGTCCACCATGTGTTGGTCCGACGGGATCATCATGGGAATCTATGCTGTGTGCGCTGGATCGTTGGACGGGTACTTCCACAGTGTGTTGGTCCGACGGGATCATCATGGGGATCTATGCTATGTGTGCTGGATCGTTGGAATACCACGAGTATGTTGAATTTGACACGTTATGTTGTGCATTGTTATAGATTATCATTGGAGAGACTTGTTGTTATCATTGTTGATATTATTGATGTTATTATTCAGTGGTCCCTGAATAAACCATTGTTGTATAATTATCTTACTTATACTAACATCGTTGTGCTAACCCCTTCGGGGGTGAGCATTTGTTTTATGTTCAGGATCCAGGAGGACGGGGAAACAACTACTAGAGGTGCATGATGATGAGGGTGCAAAGTGATGTTTACGGCTGGGAGGGTTTGTCAGTTGTGTTTTGTTTTAATAAAGTACTCGAGTACGTTGTCGTTTTTTGTTCTTTTTGATGTTTATTTCGGGAGTTAGCCGACTTGCATTTTTCTAGACTTGTAATGTAATAATAAATTGGTTGTTGGTATATATTAATGTTGTTTTAAATTTCTAAGCCTAGTAAATCCTTATATCAAGGATTTACGGTGCTGTAATAATCCTAAAAATATCTCGGGGTGTTACAGAATATGGTATCAGAGCTAAGATTATGGATATCTTGGCCGTTGGATTAAATTAGGGTTCAGATGTGTCTTTTTGAGTTAACCGGCCGCGAATAAAATCACTGTACTAGTCCATTATCCGGCTTTTACGACTTGGATAAGTTACCCCACGATACATTCACCTAATATCAGCCTCTATATGATATTGTTGAAGACGAAGAACATCGTGGATTAATGTTCAAGCATCCGGTGTTGAGTTTCACCAAGTGTTTTGTCGTTTTATTCCGCATTAAGGTATGTAATGCTTTACCAACCTAGAGTTCATATTCTTAGTGATGATTATGGGCATAATACTGAGGTTATTGAGTTTATTATGAGCATTATGAATCGAACAACAAGTTTAGTAGGATTGGATTGGTTGAACTTAAGTTTTTCGTTGGTAATAGTTGAACCTTGTTTATGCCTATCATAAGGATGTAATTTTCAAAGATTATAACCTGCCTTGATGATGATTTCGTGATGATTACATGATGGAGATGATGATTTCGTGATGATTATATGATGAACGAATTGCGTATGTTATCGCCTATACTAGGTGAATTCGAGATGATGGACGTAGGGATTGTTCTTTAAGTAAAATCCAGGGTTTGTAAAGATTGTTTGGATTGGTAATCTTCATATGAATGGTTGGACGATACGATCATGTTGTAACAATCATGGTGAACGTAGAACTTGGATAAGATGAATTTTCTTGCGGAAGAAAGAGAATCATAAGTGGGATTAACTTAGAATTCGATTGAACGTGCTTACCTTGTTATGAATTCGTTTAGATAACCGACTCATGTATTAGAAATTGATGGATAGAACTGGAATGTGGTTTGTGATGATTTGAATATGATGTAATCCGTAGACATCAACGTGTTATCCCCGTTATGATCCTTCGTTTTGCATGTAGTATGGTATTCGTTCGACGTAGTGTGCTTTGAGTAATTAACAGGGAATAAGCCGTATGATGATAACTAGTTCGGTCACTTTTTGGAACGTTTAGCATGTTCGTGTGATATCCTTGTTACGTAAGTTGACTTTGTCGTCATTTCTTTTTGTGTAAGGTTCGATCTTTGCAAACGGTTGATCGAAGGGGCGGCCTTAGAGTTTGTTGAAGTCGTTGAAGTTTTTATTTCTTGCCATCTTTCTAAGGCAAGTAATTTAATTATGTTTATCCGTGTTGATGTCGGTTATGTTGTTATGTGTCGTGCATATGTGTTGTGATTGTTTTGTCCACCATGTGTTGGTCCGACGGGATCATCATAGGAATCTATGATGTGTGCGCTGGATCGTTGGACGGGTACTTCCACCATGTGTTGGTCCGACGGGATCATCACGTGGATCTATGCTATATGCGCTGGATCGTTAGAATACCACGAGTATGTTGAAATTGACATGTTGTGTTGTGCATTGTTATAGATTCTCGTTGGAGAGACTTGTTGTTATCATTGTTGATATTATTGATGTTAGTATTCAGGGGTCGCTGAATAAACCATTGTTGTATAATTATCGTACTTGTACTAACATCGTTGTGCTAACCCCTTCGGGGTGAACATTTGTTTTATGTTCAGGATCCAGGAGGACGGGGAAACAACCACTAGAGCTGCATGATGACGAGGGTGCAGAGTGATGTTTACGGCCAGGAGGGTTTGTCAGTCGTGTTTTGTTTTAATAAAGTACTCGAGTACTCTGTCGTTTTTTGTTCTTTCTGATGTTTATTTTTGGGAGTTGGCCGATTTACATTTTCTAGACTTGTAATGTAATAATAAATTTTGTTGTTGGTATATTTTAATGTTGTTTTATATTTCTTAGCCTAGTAAATCCTTATATCAAGGATTTACGGCACTGTAATAATCCTGAAAATATCTCGAGGTGTTACAGAATCTGGTATCAGAGCTAAGATTATGGATATATTAGCCGTTTGATTAAATTAAGGTTCAGATGTGTCTTTTTGAGTTAACCGTCCGCGAATAACATCACTATACTGCTTACGTCTTCATGTGAGAAGTGGTTGTAAGTTTCCTAAACTCTATCTTGTATTTTACATGTTATGTCCTTTTGATAATTAATGTTAGAACGATATTATTTCCTGTATATTGAGTATGTATGCTTACAGTATGTTGAGAGGAGGACGTGGACGCGGTCGCGGTCGTGGACGCGGACGTAGAAATGCTGAGAGGGAAGTTTTACCCTCTGTCTCTGATTCGCTGTCAAATCAGGCTAGCTATAGCTCGGACGAAAAACAAGAGTCTGTCAACAATGAACGAGAGCAAACTGTGGAAACAAATGTCAATCCTGCTGTTCCCGACATACTACGCCAAGTGGTCAACCAGATGACCCAATTTGCTCAAGTTGTGGTCAGAATGCAAGTGGCGGTAGGACTGCAGCTGGGAGAGAGACAGCAAGGCATCCCAGACTTGGGAAATCAAGGAGACAGATGGCTACATGAGGTGGCGAAGATGCACCCGCCGAAGTTTGATGGTTTTTATGAGACACCGACATGGGATCACTGGCTGAGAGAGATGGAGAAAGTATTTGCAGGGATTAACTGTCCGGACGATAGGCGATCCCCCATCGCCCAATATTTTCTGACAGGAGAAGCGTCCGAGTGGTGAGAAGCCATCCGACTTATTGATCATGATGCCGATTGAAGAGAGTTCAAACTGATGATGGAACCTCAATACTGCCCTCGTCCGTTGAGGGAAGCTAAAATTCGAGAGTTATTCTTCGCACAACCAACGGACGAGTTTGTAACCCAAACGATTAAGACATTTAATCAACAACTGGCATTTGTTCGACACCTGGTCAGGACTGATGCAGAAATGATGATTCATTTTGACATGAGAATGAAGCCGGAGATACAGAGGTACATGTCAGGATTCGAATGCACCACTCTCTACTAGTATCAAGACAAAGTTTTGGCATACGAAATAAAAGATGCATCTATGGAAAAGTTTTCTGAATCCAAGAAGCAAAAGGTCTCTGATGGTTTTACAGAACATAAGAATAGTGGCCCCCATAAGGCTCGGTCATATTTCCACTCATTCAAGAAGCCTCCGCAACCATCCAAAGGCGGAAGGAACCCCAGATCAGTACCAGCATTTACTGATGCGGCAAAAAAATATTTTAATTGTGGTCGCCCATGACACCTGTTGCGTGACTGATTTCATTCTCTGGTGACATGTTACAAATGCGGACAGGATGAGCATCAAGCGATATTCTGCAAGGACGCCACTAAATTATTTGGAGCTCGTACTTCGCAGCCTGCCCAGAAAGAGGCGAGTGTCCCGCAGACGCAGCAGAGTGTCCAGCCACCCCAGAGTTTTGGTCGAGAAAGAGGCAGAGGACAGTTCGATTGAATGGGAGCATCAAGTGTTGGATCCGGTCCTCCACGCCTTTATGATATGAGGAGGGCAGACGATCAGAATGTAGATGTTGCATCAGGTACAGTTCAGATCCTTTCGCAACCAGTCAGTGTTTTCTTCGATACAGGGGATACACACTCATTTATTTCATTGTATTATGTTAATCGTTTGAACATTTCTTGTTTTCATGAATGTGAGCCTTATATTGTGGGTTTATCGAGTGGGGAAAGAATTGTGGGGAATTTAGAAACTATAAATTTTCATGTGTCAATTGGAGGCAAAGATTGGCCCTCAAACTGATCATGGTAGAGATTCAAGGAGATAACCTGATTCTTGGAGACGATTGGCTTAGCCGTTATAGAGCTATTATGAACTACCGGAAGAGGAATATCTTCATGATAGACGAAGATGGTTTCGAACTATTATTCGAAGGATGGAGGCCAGGAAGCTCAGGGAAAGTGATTAAAGCTATGAAGGCTGTCAAACTAATGAAACAAGGCTGTACCGAATACTAGTGTTACGCGATGAAGAAATAAGAAGGAAAAGTAAAGCTTTCATCCATTCCTATTGTGAACGAATTTCCGGACATGTTCCCTGATGAATTACCTGGACTACCTGTAATACCCGAGATTTTTATCTTCCAGTTACCCTGAATTATTTGTCGTGCGGTTCTGATTATTTGTTTTGTTGCGATTATGCGGGATATGTTTTTTCGATGATGCACTGTATGATTTGTACTGTTGTGTAGTTCGTCGGGCGAGACTTGTGTTGCCGGCGGATCTTTGATTAATGTATGCTTGGAATGTGGTATGTTACGTTTCGAAAATTGGCTCGTTACTGATTTGAATCCTAACCGGTGCATTAGTGTATCCGAGTCGTCGTCGAGCGTGTTTTCACGCCGTATATTCCTTCGCGTTGCTTGTAACGTTTCTCCGATGGGCGTAAGTTACGCATTTCTTGTGTATCTCGTTGATTTTTCCTGGCGGGATATTGCTTCTCCCTACTCGTTTTAAGTTTCGGGACGAAACTTCTTTTAAGGAGGGTAGTAAGTAATATCCGCAATTTTGATTTCCGGTAATTTTCTTTTTTCGGCGGAAGTCCGTTTTGATGACTCTCTCATGACCGTTTCGACATTCCGAAAATATTTAATTCTGCACTTTTTGTTATCCGAGTTCGTTTCGGTATCGTTTTGTTGAGTTCGGTGTCCTTAAGCAACTTTTCCGCACTTGAGTTCGATTCGTGCGAATCTCATCCGAAACTGTTGTTTCGAGTTTCTCGTAAGTTCATTTAATGTTATTATTCATGTTGCGAGCTTTGGTTTGGTGTTTCGATCGTGTATCGTGTATTTCAGACGTTTTGGGCCGTTTTCGTAATTTCCCAAAGTTTAGGGTAATTACTTTCCGTTGTCGAATTTCGAGCCTTCGGGTGGTCGGAATCATGTGTTTTCTTAGTGCTCGGATTAGTCTTTGCGAGTACTTCGTAACCGTATCTTCGGATTATATTCAGGTCTGGGTTTCGGGATTTTCTGGACCGTCGGATCGACTGAGTCCTTACTGGCAAATGCCTCGCCGAGTAACGGCCGTAATGGCCCGGCAGTTACGGCCGTAAGGCCTACTATGTATGTAAGCCTTGTCCGGTCACGTACGTAGCGCTGTCGGCAATGTTGGGCAGAGGACTCGGCCATGGCCGGTTACGGCCGTAAGCCATGGCCGATTACGTACGTAATGCGGCCGGCAGCGGCTTATATAAGACCCAGCAGACGGGTTTTTCATCATTTTTCTCACCCATTTCATCCTCTTCCGCGGCTGGAGTTTGGTTGATCATGGAGGCATGTTGTTAGACAATGAATCCATGAAGTTTTAAGGTTCATATCATCAATCGTCCGTCCTATAACATCCTTTGATCGAGCGAATCAGGTCAGATTTCCTGAAAATCCTAGTTTGGGTAAATTGGGGGTTTTGTTCGTTTTCGTCCGATTTAACCGTAATAACTTAGAATTGTGATGGATTGATGATTATTTGGGTGTATTCTATCATTTGCATTGTTATTCCACGGTTGGATTGTATTGATTCGTCGTTTTGGTCGAGTTCCTAGTCGACGCCTTGAAGGTGTCCGACAAAAGGTCTTAGAGGGGGGATTGGGCGTTGTGTGATTATTATCCATCCTACGATTGTTGATTTATCATTGGTATGACTTAGGTATGAAATTCTTGTGAAGAACTCGAGTCGGAACCCTTCCGTTCGTTGTCTTCTTCGGGGTCCGAGCTTCCCGGTCAAACTGTGTTCTTCGGAGTATTCGGTAGCGGTTATTAAGGTAAGTATTTTACTATACGAATTGTGTCTTGTGAATAGGGACGTCGTGTTATGGTTATGATGAATTGATTTATCTTAGCGAATATGCTTCGTATGAATTAATTATTATGAACGATTGATGGTAACGATAATACCTTCACTTAGTTAACATCGTGGAATTGTGTTGGATGTGAAAATCATCTAAGTTTGTGCCGGGCGTGGTTGGTCATTGTTGAGTTGTTGTGATGATTATGATAATTGTGTTGTTTTGGTTTACATACTTGATTATACATTTCGGTGTAATGTGTAATGGCTTGACATTTGATGAATATGAGTTGTGTCGTGTCGATGTGTGTGTGTGTGTTCCAGGTAGGGTCTGACGAGGCCTATGGAGTTCGGTACATGATGTGTACGAACAAGGTGTGTGATCCAGGTAGGGTTGTGACGAGGCCTCTGGAGTTCGGTACATGATGTGTACGAACAAGGTGTGTGATCCCGGTAGGGTCTGACGAGGCCTCTGGAATTCGGTACATGATGTGTACGAATGATGTTTGTGGCCGGGTAGGGTCCATCGAGGCCTCCGGAGTTCGGTATATGTTGTGTACGAACAGTATGTGTGGTCCGGGTAAGGTCCGTCGAGGCCTCCGGAGTTCGGTACATGATGTGCACGAACAACGATCGTATAATAGTGATTGTTTGGATAACATTTTAAATATGGGTCTCGGACTCATAATGATATCTTATCTAGTGTGTTTTGAAATGAGAATCAGGCTAAGGCCCTAATGTTTACGAAACGGTTTTGTAAATTGGGACTCGAGGTCCAAAAGAATTTCTACTTCAAAAATCCTCGAGATGATGAGTTCCTTTTCAAATATCTCTTGCTTGAGTTCGAAATTTTAAAACTTCTCGGGAACATTTGATAATTGATTTCCGTATTAAATTCGTAGTTGCTATTTACTTGTTGCATTTCGTATCGTATTATACTTGCACTAGTAAAACGGTGGAGTTTTACTAACCCCCGAGTAATCGGGGGGTGGATATCTGTTTTGCGTCCAGGTACATGCAGGTTCAGGGGAGCAGTCACAGGATTGGCACAAGAGGATGACGAGCTGCGATACTAATCAAGAGTCGAGAGTTGGTAGAGTTTGGTTGTATTGTTAGAGTTGATTTCAGTCTTCCACTGTATTGTGTTTCGACCCCTGTGGGTAATGTTGTTTTAGTTAGTTCTATTGATGGAGTTGTGTGACCTCATCGGTCTGTGTATTCATGTGTAAGTGACCTTAACGGTCTGTATTATTATATTGTTTGACCCTGGCCGGGCAAGCATTTGGTTGTTTATGGATGTTTAGCCTGGTAGATCCTTGTGGAAAGGGTCTACGGAGTGTAATATTCCCATAAGGTTTTGGGGGTGTTACATTTATGGTATCAGAGCTTAGGTTGCGGAAACCTAGGCTGTCGGGTCGAGTCGAGTCCTGATTTGTCTAGTAATGTGTTGTCTTGTCGTTCGAGTCGTCAGGTGACCAGTTGAGTAGTGCGTAGTCACAACGTGTCGGATATGTTGTCGGATGAGATTAGTATCGTGGGAAACCGTCATCTCCGTGCGACCTGTGGACGTAAGACTCCTCTTTTATGCGAGGTACCCATGTATCATAATTTTATCTTAGTGTGTTAATTGCAGTGCATAATTTTATTTCCACGGTGTTGTGTAATATAGTTGTATATAATACTTGTGATACATAGTATATGTATAAAAACTGGGTGTATTGTTGTTTTACCTTTGAACCACCGTATGGGGTGGTATGGTGTGAAAAATTGAGAACCTTGATTGGTTTCGAATAAGGTATCGACGATTGAGTTCGTGAGATACTCCGAAGAATGGTTTTGTTGTATGTTTAAACTTGATGCTATGAGATGTATTCAATTGGATTGGCGATCCTGTTTATCGTTTAGGCATGTGATTTTTAGTTTGATTATTTTTAGATTGTTATGTTTATGCCGCTACAGGTAGATTTTGGAATGTTTTCCTGGAGGACTTTACGAGTTTGAACATTTTTGTGGAAATCGTTTGCTATTGTTTAAATATCCTGGTGGTGCAGTTAAAACCACGATTTATATGGATTTTAAAATCGGTTAAATTTTGACAAATTGGTCGTGTATTTTCAAATGACACCATCAGACGGTATCTGGAAAATATGTTTTGAAGTACTTCGGACATTGTAAAATATTATCGTCATTTTTGTTATGAACGAAAGGATTTGGAAAAAAAAATTATTTTGCAAAACGATTTTTGGTTCTCGGAATTTTAAACTTCATATGTTCACGTGTTGGGGGCTGCTGTGACAATTCTACAGTCCTGCAGCTAGTTGTTACGGCCGTAAGATGTTTTCCATTACGGCCGTAAGCTCAGAGTTGTTATGGCCATAAACTGCATGTTGTTACGACCGTAAACTTTTGACTGATCCGGTAGTAATTTGTTGTTACAGTTGTATCTGTGCCACTTTTACTGATTATTTAATCCCTGTTAATATATTCGTGATGGATGGCATGGTAACATGTTGTTACCCTGTATATCGCTAGTAATGGTAATGATATATATATATAATATCACTTTGATGATATTGTCTATCGAGTAGGTTGGTGTTTCAAAGTGTTATTTTGCAAGTGATCTCGAATCAAAACAGTCCTGATAATGAGATACATAGTTTTGATTAAACAATCGAGGTATTAAAAGTTTTCAAAAACTTCATTTCATCAAATCTTTCAAACTCGCGAATTTTAAAATTTTATCATCTGGACAATACCCCAGAAACATTTTATTTTATTGCTAGTGCTTGATCCCTACGATACGTGTGTGGTTTTGACCGTGTTTGATTTGGTAAAATCCAAACATCTCTATTGATGTGACTGTGTGAATTACCTTTGATTTAAGTCCTAACATTACGGTGTTAGTTCGTGCACTTGTGTGATGACTTGGGGTTGATGTTATATCGTGCTGCTATTTATTGTCCTACATTGGCGTTGTGATGTTTTTTTGGTTGTGTTATTCTGATTAGTCGTCCGTTCGATATGCCGAGAGGCCGAGGACGTGGTCGTAGTCGTGGTCGTGATCAGGAGCGTGAGAGGGTGACTCGCTCATTGTCGAATGCCAATTAGCTCAGTACGGACGGTCATGATGACCCATCAGGTAATCAGCAGCAATCATCCAGAGGTAATGTTGACATTGGCACCGCCACAATCCTTCGTCAGGTGGCTGACCAGTTGGCGCATATGAATCAGACCGTACACCGAGACGGGATTCCGGATGAGGATAACGGATATAGTAAATGGTTACGAGTTGTGATGAGAATGCACCCGCCCCGTTTCGTAGGTTCTTCGGACTCGTTAGGCTGGTAGAACTGGCTCTTACAGTTGGACAGAACATTTGATGCTGTAGCTTGCCCCGATGAGAGAAGAGTACCCATCGCCTAATACCTGCTTGACAAGGAAGCTGCACACTGGTGGGAGGCCGTAGCGCCTAATGATCGTACAGCTACTTGGGCCGAATTCAAGATTTCCATGGAGGCCGAGTATTGTCCGTCGCCTGTTAAAGAGCGCAGGATTATCGAGTTTTTCTCGGCTACGCCCCGAGACGTGTCGGTGTCTCAAGCAATAGTCGATTACAATCGACAGCTGTGTTATGTTCGGGATCAGGTGAAAAGTGAGGCAGATAAGGTTCATTATTTCGATATGCGTATGAAACCTCAGATTCGGCAGTGTATGGCTCCTTTTATGTGTACAACCTTGAAGGACTATCAGGATCGAGCCTTGGCTTTTGAGATGGCTATAATGTCTACCGAGTCCGTATCGGTAGCGAAGAAGCAGAAGATCTCCGATGACGTATCGGGAAGTAAGGGAATTGGGATCCCCACACCTCAACCCTCGTATCAGTCGAGTATGGGACCTTCTCGGTCATCTAGAGAATCCAAAAGACCCAAGCCGGAGTCTTTGAGTTCTGGTAATGCTCCTAGGTGTTTCAACTGTAACGTTCTAGGCCATGAACGCGTGCATTGTAAGAAACCGCCAGTGACTTGTTATAATTGTGGACACGAGGGGCATCGAATTCAGTACTGCGATATTGTTGCCGAGATGATAAGGGACCGAAGTTCCATTCCTACTTCAGGAGGGGCCAGTGATGTCCAGTGATGGTGTTTTTGGTACTCGTTGTGCGGATTGTTTCTCGTGTAGAGATGTATTTTGTGACGCTTTTATGTTTGGAACTCGTTGAATGATATTTTGTTTTGAATGAGTTCTCGTATAGTTGTTGAAACTATGGAGACATGTCAGTGGACCGCGGGGTCATGATTATGGTATTTTATTATGTGTCGTTATGTTTTGTTTCGTATTACTGTGATGACCTTAGTTTAAGTTTTGGGACGAAACTTCTTTTTAGAGGGGTAGAATGTAATACCCGAGATTTTTATCTTCCAGTTACCCTGAATTATTTGTCGTGTGGTTCTGATTATTTGTTTCGTTGCGATTATGTGGGATATGTTTTTTCGATGATGCACTGTATGATTTGTACTGTTGTGTAGTTCGTCGGGCGAGACTTGTGTTGCCGGCGGATCTTTGATTAATGTATGCTTGGAATGTGGTATGTTACGTATCGCAAATGGGCTCGTTACTGATTTGAATCATAACCGGTGCATTAGTGTATCCGAGTCGTCGTCGAGCGTGTTTTCACGCCGTATATTCCTTCGCGTTGCTTGTAACGTTTCGCCGATGGGCGTAAGTTACGTGTTTCTTGTGTATCTCGTTGATTTTTCCTCGCGGGATATTGCTTCTCCCTACTCGTTTTAAGTTTCGGGACGAAACTTCTTTTAAGGAGGGTAGTATGTAATATCCGCAATTTCGATTTCTGGTAATTTTCTTTTTCGGCGGAAGTCCATTTTGATGACTCTCTCATGACCATTTCGACATTCCTAGAATATTTAATTCTGCACATTTTGTCATCTGAGTTTGTTTCGGTATTATTTTGTTGAGTTCCGTGTCCTTAAGCGGCTTTTCCACACTTGAGTTCGATTCGTGCGAATCTCGTCCGAAACTATTGTTTCGAGTTTCTCGTAAGTTCATTTAATGTTATTATTCATGTTGCGAGATTTGGTTTGGTGTTTCGATCGTGTATCGTGTATTTCGGACGTTTTGGTCCGTTTTCGTAATTTCCCAAAGTTTAAGGTAATTACTTTCCGTTGTCGAATTTCGAGCCTTCGGGTGGTCGGAATCATGTGTTTTCTTAGTGCTCGGATTCGTCTTTGCGAGTACTTCATAACCGTATCTTCGGATTATATTCAGGTCTGGGTTTCGGGATTTTCCTGACCGTCGGATCGACCGAGTCCTGGCTGGCAAGTCCTGGCCGAGTAACGGCCGTAATAGCCCGGCAGTTACGGCCGTAAGGCCTGATACGTACGTAAGCCTTGTACGGTCACGTACGTAGCGCTGCCGGCAATGTTGGGCAGAGGACTCGGCCATGGCTGGTTACAGCCGTAAGCCATGGCCGATTACGTACGTAATACGGCCGGCAGCGGCCTATATAAGACCCAGCAGACGGGTTTTTCATCATTTTTCTCACCCATTTCATCCTCTTCCGCGGCTGGAGCTTGGTTAATCATGGATGCATGTTATTAGACAATGAATCCATGAAGTTTTGAGGTTCATATCATCAATCGTCCGTCCTATAACATCCTTTGATCGAGCGAATCGGGTCAGATTTCCTGGAAATTCTAGTTTGGGTAAATTGGGGATTTTGTTCGTTTTCGTCCGATTTAACCGTAATAACTTAGAATTGTGATGGATTGATGATTATTTAGGTGTATTCTATCATTTCCATTGTTATTCCACAGTTGGATTGTATTGATTCGTCGTTTTGGTCGAGTTCCTAGTCGACGCCTTGAAGGTGTCCGACAAAAGGTCTTAGAGGGGGGATTGGGCGTTGTGTGATTATTATCCATCGTACGATTGTTGATTTATCATTGGTATGACTTAGGGACGAAATTCTTGTGAAGAACTCGAGTCGGAATCCTTCCATTCATTGTCTTCTTCGGGGTCCGAGCTTCCCGATCGAACCGTGTTCTCTGGAGTATTCGGTAGCAGTTATTAAGGCAAGTATTTTACTATACGAATTGTGTCTTGTGAATAGGGACGTCGTGTTATGGTTATGATGAATTGATTTATCTTAGCGAATATGCTTCGTATGAATTGATTATTATGAACGATTGATGGTAATGATGATTCCTTCACTTAGTTAACATCGTGGAATTGGGTTGGATGTGCAAATCATCTAAGTTTGTGCCGGGCGTGGTTGGTCATTGTTGAGTTGTTGTGATGATTATGATGATTGTGTTGTTTTGGTTTACATACTTGATTATACATTTCGGTGCAATGTGTAATGGCTTGACATTTGATGAATATGAGTTATGTCGTGTCGATGTGTGTGTGTGTGTGTTCCAGGTAGGGTCTGACGAGGCCTCTGGAGTTCGGTACATGATGTGTACGAACAAGGTGTGTGATCCATGTAGGGTCTGACGAGGCCTCTGGAGTTCGGTACATGATGTGTACGAACAAGGTGTGTGATCCAGGTAGGTCTGACGAGGCCTTTGGAGTTCGGTACATGATGTGTACGAACGATGGTTGTGGTCGGGTAGGGTCCGTCGAGGCCTCCGGAGTTTGGTACATGATGTGTACGAGCAGTATGTGTGGTCCAGGTATGGTCCGTCGAGGCCTCCGGAGTTCGGTACATGATGTGTACGAACAACGATCGTATAACAGTGATTATTTGGATAACATTTTAAATATGGGTCTTGGACTCATAATGATATCTTATCTAGTGTGTTTTGAAACGAGAATCGGGCTAAGGCCCTAATGTTTACGAAACGGTTTTGTAAATTGGGACTCAAGGTCCAAAAGAATTTCTACTTCAAAAATCCCCGAGATGATGAGTTCCTTTTCAAATATCTCTTGCTTGAGTTCGAAATTTTAAAACTTCTCGGGAATATTTGATAATTGATTTACATATTAAATTCGTAGTTGCTATTTACTTGTTGCATTTTGTATCGTATTATACTTGCACTAGTAAAACAGTGGAGTTTTACTAACCCCCGAGTAATCGGGGGGTGGATGTCTGTTTTGCGTCCAAGTACATGCAGGTTCATGGGAGCAGTCACAGGATTGGCACAAGAGGATGACGAGCTATGATACTAATCAAGAGTCGAGAGTTGGTAGAGTTTGGTTGTATTGTTATAGTTGATTTCAGTCTTCCGCTGTATTGTGTTTCGACCCCTGTGTGGGTAATGTTGTTTTAGTCAGTTCTGTTGATGGAGTTGTGTGACCTCATCGGTCTGTGTATTCATGTGTAAGTGATCTTAACGGTCTGTATTATTATATTGTTTGATCCTGGCCGGGCAAGCATTTGGTTGTTTATGGATGTTTAGCCTGGTAGATCCTTGTGGAAAAGGTCTACGGCGTGTAATATTCCCATACAGTTTTGGGGGTGTTACACTACCTCCACGACGAGATGTAGAGTTTACCATCGAGCTAGAACCGGGAGCTACGCCGATTTCTAAGGCACCGTATCGTATGGCACCTACCGAGATGTATGAATTGAATAAGCAACTGGAAGAATTGCTGGACAAAGGTTATATTCAGCCAAGTATTTCGCCATGGGGTGCACCTGTTCTTTTTATTCGAAAGAAAGATAGATCGCTTCGATTGTGCATCGACTATCGGGAGCTAAATAGGATAACGATCAAGAATAAGTACCGTTGCCACGGATTGATGATTTGTTCGACCAGTTACAAGGAGCGACAGTGTTTTCAAAGATTGATTTGAGATCGGGATACCATCATCTAAAGATTAAAGAATCCTATGTTTCGAAGTCAGCATTCAGAACTCACTACTGGCACTATGAGTTTGTATTGATGCTGTTTGGTCTCACTAATGCACCTGCTGTGTTTATCCACTTATTGAATCGAGTATTCATAGAATATTTGGACAAATTCGTAGTTGTATTTATCAATGATATCTTGGTCTATTCCAAGAGTCCGGAAGAGCATGAGCGGCATTTGCGGATCATTTTGAACCTCTTGAGGAGCGAACAGTTATACGCCGAACTGTCTAAATATGAATTCTGGCTAAAGGAAGTGATGTTCTTTGGTCATGTATTCTCATCGGAAGTAGTCCGAGTAGATCCTCAGAAAGTCGAGGAAATTTTGGAATGGAAGTCTCCTAAGAACATGAAAGAAGTCAGAAGTTTCTTAGGACTTGCTGGGTACTGTCGTCGATTCGTGGAAGGGTTTTCCAAAATTACCCGTCCACTTACTCGATTGCTGCAGAAGATCCAAAAGTTTGAATGGAACGAGATGTGTCAGGCCAGTTTTGATGAACTTAAGAAGAGATTGCCGACGGCTCCAATCTTAATGCTACCGCAAGGAACTGAAGGGTTCATAGTTTACAGTGACGCTTCAAATCAAGGTCTCAGGTGTGTACTGATGCATAATGAGAAGGTAATCGCCTACACTTCGCGACAGTGAAACCATATGAAGTAAATTATCCAACTCATGATTTGGAACTGGCAGCTGTTGTTTTCGCCTTGAAGATATGAAGACATTATTTATACGGAACTCACTGTCAGATCTTCACAGATTATAAGGGTCTTAAATACATCTTCAGTCAGAAAGAGTTAAATATGCGGTAGACGAGATAGCTGGAATTTATTAAGGACTATGATTTGGAACTTCTTTATCATCGAGGTAAAGCGAATGTAGTGGCTGATGCACTGAGCCGCAAACCCATTTCTGTTCGAATGCTAGAGACGCTCACATCCCAGTCCAGCATTCAACGAGAGTTGATTCGTGAAGGAATTGAAGTATGGTTACAAGGAGTCCAAGGACAACTGTGTGTGATGGAATTTACTTTATCGTTGACCGATGAAATTAAATATAAGCAATTAGATGACCCTCTGATGATTCGGTTACATGAGGAAGTGGGCAAGGGAAGGGCCCTAGGATTTGTAATTCATGAAGATGGAATTCTGAGATTCCAAAGTTGACTTTGTATTCCCGATAGTGATATTTTGTAGCAAACAATCATGAAAGAAGCTCATAGTATGCCCTATTCTATTCAGCCGGGAACCAGTACGATGTATAAAGATCTGAAGCAGGATTTGGTGGGGCAACATGAAGAATGATGTGGCAGACTATGTTTCGAAGTGTGTAACTTGTCAGTAGGTTAAGATTGAACATCAACAACCTGCTGGAATGTTGAAGGCACTTTCGATTCCTGAATGAAAGTGGGAAGATATATCGATGGACTTTATCACCAATATGACGAAGACCAGGACAAGGATGAATATGATTTGGGTGATAGTTGATCATCTAACCAAGTCGACTCATTTTCTGGGCATTAAGGATACTTGGGGACCAGAGAAGTTGGCATGAGTGTTTATTGTGGATATAGTCCGATTGCATGGATCACCAAAGACCATTATTTCAGATCCGGATGGTCACTTTGTGTCATATTTTTGGAAAGCAGTTCATAGAGCCTTGGGAACCGAGCTAAACTTTAGCACAACTTATCATCCTCAAACCGATGGACAGTATGAGATGACTATTCAAACAGTAGAAGACATGTTGAGAGCTTGTGCCTTAGATTGGTCGACTGATTGGGAAATTCATCTGCCGTTGATTGAATTCACCTACAACAATAGTTGGCATGCTTCCATTAAGATGGCACCTTTTTAAGCATTATACGGAAGAAGATGCAGATCACCCCTATATTGGGATGATTCGTATGACTTAATTGGGACAGTACCAGAGTTGATAGTACAGACTCAATAGAAGGTAGCTCTGATTCGTGAAAGGCTATTGATTGCCCAGAGTCGATAGAAGTCTTATGCAGACGTGCGCTGTCGCCCGTTAGAGTTTGGAATTGGCGATCCCGTCCTTCTGAAAGTTTCTCCTACCCGAGGAATTTTTTGTTTTGGGAGGAAATGAAAGCTGAGTCCGAGATATATTGGACCATTCGAGATTCTTGAGAGAGTTGAGGAGTTGGCGTATAGGTTGGCCTTGCCGCCATCGCTGAGTCATGTTCATAATATGTTTCACGTATCCCAATTACAGAAGTATGTACCGGATCCCAATCATGTCATCGATTTCGGTGAGATCCAGGTAACTAATGATGGCACGTTCAAGGAGAAACCAATTGAGATACTCGAGAGTCGAGTCAAGCAATTGAGAAATAAACCAATCTCCTTGGTTAAAGTTTAATGGTCGCGACACGGAGTCGAGGAAGCCACTTGGGAGATGGAGGATAGTATGAAGTCGAGATACCTGGAATTATTTTCATCTTAAGTTTCGGGACGAAACTTTTTTTAGAGGGAGGGTATGTAATACCCAAATATTTGATATGTATTTTATTTGTATTTGTACCTTGTGACATTGCGTATGTCATATTATTAATCAGAGTGTGATCCTCCATATTTCATAGTCCAGTATTGGAGAGTGTATAATTCCATAGATGTTAATGCACGCATTTACTTACACGTAATTAGCGCACGCTAACCAGTATGTGTAGCGTACGCCAAAATGTGTGAGCTAGAGCACACTAAAGAAGACACTTAGCATATGCTATGTGTGGTGAACCTGGATGAGACAGGATCAGTAGGTAGGAAACCGGATCGCGGGAATCGCGGGTGCTTTGGAAGCATCTAGACTACTTTTGGAAAAGTTGAGTCAACGGTGCTTAGCGCACACTATGAGAGATATGCTAGCGCATGCTAAGTCGAGTACAGTGAGGTCAGTAAGCTTTGTAAAGTCGTTAGCGCACGCTATGATAGGGCATTAGCATACGCTAACTGTTGCATTACCGTACGTAAAGGCTATTTAACATACGTAAGGCCGAGGACAGAAAGAGACAGAGGGCTGTGAACCCGTTAGCGCATGCTAAACTGAAGAATAGCGCACGCTAAAGGTCATTTCCTATAAATAGGACACCACCTTCATTTCATTTCTCACTCTACACTACGTCAATTATCCGGCTTTTACGACTTGAAGAAGTTACCCCACGATACTTTTGCCTCATATCAGCCTCTATATGATATTGTTTACGACGAAGAACATCATGCATTAGTGTTCAAGCATCCGGTGTTGAGTTCCACCAAGTGTTTTGTCGTTTCCTTCCGTATTAAGTTATGTAATGTTTTACCAACCTAGAGTTCATATTCTTAGTGATGATTATGGGCATGCTACTGAAGTTATTGAGTTTATTATGAGCATTATGAATCGAACTGTAATATACGACTGTAATTTTCATTTTTATCCATCGTTGTATATTCGGATGAATTGATTATCGTGGATCATTGCATTCAGTATTATGTTGAGGTATTACATATTTGAGCTTCATATTGTTGTTATTTCATTTCATACTTGGTGATTCGATGTTAATTGGAGTGTTACATTTTTGAACTTTTTCTGTTAGTGTAGCGTACGCTGCGTATCTTAACCAACGTACGCTAAACTTGTGATTTAGCATACGTAATGCCTTGTCTGTTGCGTATGCTAAGAAGGAATCTAACATCAGTTGACTTCAGCACGTGAACTTGTTATCCGTTGGCATGCATGTGGGTGATGTCTGAGCTGTCGTGTCGGCCAGAGTCAACTTTTATTAGCGTGCGTAGCCCCCTTTTCATTAGCATATGGCCTGCGGATTGAAGACAGTAGCCACTGTAATCCGCTTACGTACGTAATATTAACCGATTAGCGTACGTAAGTGTGTTAGCGTATGCTAAATTGTCCCGATAGCATGCGCTAAGTCTGCACAGTCTATTTATAGGACCAGCCTGTTTTTCATTCCTTCACACTCCAAACCGATTCTCTATCCATATATCGTCCCTCTGCACCCCCAAATCGATATCAACCTCCTCCAACTTGCTTTTAAGCCTTAAATCTTCGAGTGGAGCTCATTACCTTGAAGATTAGGAGGTGTTCTTGAGCTTGGAGTGTACTTCCTTGTAGTGTTGAGAGTTGTTCCTCATTTCTGGAGGTGTGTGTGTATCTCTCCTCTGTACTTTTCGTATGTTGGTGTTAGTGATGAAGTATTTTTCACCTAGAGTTAAATTAATCAAGTAAAACATAGTTTTAATCCAACTTTTTAAACACTTTTGATTAATATGATAAATGAGGGTTTGAGATGGATGTATTCTTGATGATATAATGATATTAACCATGTTGTAACTATCATACTCATCTTGCTGGACGAATTTAGCTCAGTAAAACATCTTTGAATCGATTAACCTCATCATAGCTGGATTTAAACAATAAAATCGATATCATAAAGTGTTTAAACACCATGCTTGTTATTCATTTACCTTGAGAAGAACTTGCCAATGTTTGAAGATAGTAAAATGTTTCCTTACTTCAGAAACCTTAGAAACTTTATCATCATTATAGTTCAGATTCACAAATCCATGAAGATTGATAGGAACACCTTGTTGAATGTTAGGAGATTAGTGTGGTAATTCTAAAACCTAAGCTAGGTGAGTTCATAAATGATGTTAATGGATTTTCCAGCTTTGTAATGAATGATTTTGATAACCTTCATGAATATGGTGTAATCTCATAGCTAATAACCTTGTTCTAAGCTTAATATTCAATTTAGATGAGAGGTGGATGAACATATTTGTGTAGATTTTGTCCTTTCAACATTGTAATGTTTTGGAAAGTTTAATCAACATAAGATGATCTTGACATCATGAGTGGTTATTCAACATGTTCTTGATAAAAACCTTATTTTTAAAGGATCATGTGAATATTCGGTAAAAGTATTGTGAACCGATTTTATGGTTGTAATGAGGTAAAAAGAATTCTTGGCATAAGACTTCGATAGTTTGAGATAGCGAAACTATTCTAAAGGATTGTAGGGTGTCGTCTTACTAATACTATATTAATGATTATACGAATACGTTATTGAGTAAAATGTTTTTTGTTTAAGGTTGATTGTGCGAGTAAACGACAATAGTCAAGGACTTTTCGTTCGTTTCGACAAGAAGAGGATTATTCTCGTCTCCGTATTGAGGCAAGTTATCTTGCTTGGTTATAATGATGATTAGATTCTTGTGATTTTTTTACATTTCATGTGTATGAAATGTTTGTCGTGATTTGACATTTTGACGTTATTCCGTTTTCATCGTGGGGTTGTATTCCCAAGTCCGTCGCTTTGAATCGTTGATCTTGATGGTCCTTATTATCACTTTGGTGAGTTTTTCTTGATCCTTAATCGGATATGTATTTCGTTAAAATTCATTGTCATGTCGTATCGTGACATTTCTGAAATCATATCTGCGTGCCGATTGGATATTGTGTATGATTTTTAGCCGGGCACTTGTATAGTCATACTTGGATGTTTCCGTATTGGATTGTGCACACGAGACGTAGTTCATGAGGCTAATTAGGTACATTGTCTCACGTATATTCTGGATTCCGTATACGGGGTGGACATGTAAACGGACACATTTCCGGATCGGGCGTACTGTGATGTCCATCTTGAGCCATATTGTTAGTCGTTCATAGTCCATGCATGATTGGATGTGTTCGACGGTTTGTGACTGATTGTTTCATACGCCCGAGGGGTATGATTAATAGTCGAGATGTTTTCCTTGAGATCTATATATGTGAATTGTATAATGTTGGAAGAATTAATTATCATGTATATCTGACCCTGTGTATTGGGCGAAATACTTGTATTGTATTTTAGGTCGAGGCAAAGGCAAGGCACGGAAGAGCATGTTGATGGCGAAGGGTTCGAAGGATACTAGTTCGGGGCCCCCAAATCATTTGTTGTCTGGTTATGTTAAACCGTGTAATGTTACCTTATTTCCATTTCATTTAAATTACTATCTGGTTGTATTGGTATTTTGAAGTATATTCCATCTCCATATGGTTTATACTTATATTTTCGGATCCTGTGTATCATAAGGCAGTTGGCCATATTTTTAATAAACTCCTAATCGGAGTAATGACTATTTATTATGGTTCGGTATCACAAGTAATACTTATTTAATCTATTTTTGGATATCGCCTGGTGGGTCCCAGTTTGGGTCTACGGCACTGTAATAGTCGCCTTTTTGGGGTGTTACAGAAGATGGTATCGGAGACTGTTGTTTTCTGTTATGAGTCATTGTGAAATGAACTAGTATCAAGAGACCTTCATGTCACGTGTGACCTGTGCAAGCGCCTGACCCTGCGAGCCAAATACGGTATGTACTTTATGAGCCATGATTTAATTACTGGCATGATATTGATATTGGAATGGATCTCTTTGTTGATATTGTTATTTCGAGGATTTGTGACAGGATTTATCTGATTGATAATTCGAGGTAAGTTCTGGATTGATTATATGGTTAAAATTTTCGACTCGGCGTCGATATGATATTTTGTGTGACGCTCGTAGTGTCGATAATTTATTATGAACTATTTTCTTAAGTATGTAATTCTTTGTTGCTATTAACTTAGCATGAACTTTGACTAGTATCATAAACGGTACTTATGGTTATCATTGCGGTTTGATTCTTTCAGTATGGAAAGAAATCTTAGAGGCCGCGGAAGGGGCGAATCCTGATACCACGAGCCAACAGGCGCGCAAATGTGGAGCACAGTTCCGTAGCTAGTGGTTCGCCTTCTAGGGAACAATCGCACCACACTGGACAAGAGGATGCGCGTGTCGATCCTTACATTGTGATGCAGGGCATGATGACTCAGATGACCCAGATGGGTCAATTAATGGAAGCTATGCAGAGAGCCACTACTGGCCAGCAACAAGGGCCTCCTCCTCCTCCTGTACTTGGCGGACCCGTGAGTCGGATCATCAGCGACATCTCTCGCCAGCGACCTCCGACCTTTGAAGGCTCCTCTGAGCCTGCTGACATTGTGCATTGGATCGAGCATTTTGAGAAACTTTTCGAGATGGTGTACTGCCCGGAAGAAAACCGCGTCTCGGTAGCCGCGTACTATCTTAGCAAAGGCGCTCATACCCGGTGGCTTTCAGTGAGGCCAGTTGATGGTGTTTATACTTGGGAGGAATTTAAAAACCTCATGCTAGACCGTTACTACCCAGGGCCACTCCGTGAGGCCAAACTGTCAGAACTGCTGAACCCGGACCCGTCTAAAGACGATGATGTGTTATCTGTTGCCTAGAAATTCCAGGCACTCCTTATTTTTGCCACGACAATTATCCGAACAGAGGCTGATAAGATCAAATACTTTCTCAAGAGGCTTAAACCCCGAATTAGAATGCAACTGTTGAATCACCACTGTACTACCTTACCATAGTTCATCAAGAAAGCTCTGGAGTATGAACTCACTGCGAATGAGATTTCCAAGAAGCAACCACAGTCCAACAACAAAAGATCCAGGAACCAGAACCAGACTGAGAGTAATCGGGGGACATTCAGGAAGCCCCAGTCATTGCCTAACCCTTCTGATCGACCACCCATGGCATCGAAGCCAGCCGAATCGCACTCTCGAGCAGTTCCCTCATCCGTGGTGTGCTATAACTGTGGAGACCAGGGGCATGTCAGCTCCAAATGCCCAAAGCCTGCCGTCACATGCCATACTTGTGGCAAGAATGGTCACCGTGCTCGTTTTTGTAGAAGTGGGCCCGGACATGAACCAGTAGCGTCTCATGCTCCAGTTCAGTCCTTTGTCCGGAACCGGGCTCCTCCGTCCGCTTGCTATCAAACCACCGGGGCGAATAGGGGAATGGGCCATGGGAATCAAAGTGGTACACCTGGTGCCGGAGCTGCGAAACCCAGGATTTACGAGATGAAGAAAGCTGACGATCCCGAGGCCAGCATGATTTCAGGTATACTCGAGATCCACTCCCAGCCTGTGTTTGTTCTTTTTGATACCGGTGCTTCACACCCCTTTATATCTTCTTCTTGTTTGAGTAATTTGCCTCTAGACCATGTTATCAATTGTGAACCTTACGTGATTAGTCTACCCGATGGTAGAAGAATTGTTGGGAATCGTGAAGTCCAGGACTGTCCGATTCGTATGAACGACCGTGAATGGTTGTCAAATTTGATTGTAGTCTATTTACCTAAGGATGATATAATCTTGGGTATCGATTGGATGGATCGTCATGATGCCATACTTAGTGTCCGCAAGTGGATGGTAATCGTCACTTCTGATGATGGTTTCGAGTGTATTTTTCAAGGTGATAATCCCAGTCGTTCCGGGAGAGTCATCAGCGCTATGAAAGCAGTGAAACTGCTTAATCAAGGGTGTATTGGTTGTTGGTGCTACATGACCAAAACAGCTGATCGACCAGTTGAATTGGCCGACATTCCGGTAGTCCGAGATTACCCAGACGTATTTCCAGATGAGTTACCAGGCTTACCTCCTCATCGTGACGTGGAGTTTATTATTGAGTTAGAGCCAGGTACATCCCTGCTTTCAAAAGCACCGTATCATATGGCTCCGACTGAGATGCAGGAATTGAAGAACCACCTTGAGGAGTTGACTGAAGAGGGTTATATTCGACCTAGTGCGTCCCCTTGGGGAGCACCACTGTTATTTGTACGGAAGAAAGATGGATCTCTGCGTTTATGTATTGATTACCGTGAGCTGAACAGGGTAACCATCAAGAACAAGTATCCTTTGCCTCGTATTGATGATTTATTGGATCAACTTCAGGGAGCTACCATGTTTTCTAAGATCGACTTGAGATCAGGTTATCATCAGTTGAGGATTCGAGAGTCTGACATTTCAAAGATGGCCTTCCGTACTCGCTATGGGCATTATGAGTTCGTGGTGATGCCATTTGGATTGACTAATGCACCAGCGGTATTCATGGAGTTGATGAATCGAGTTTTTATAAACTATCTAGATCGCTTTGTAGTCGTTTTTATTGACGACATTCTAATTTAATCTCGTTACCACGAAGAGCATGAACATCATCTCCACCCAGTTCTTGATGCGTTGAGGCGGGAACAACTTTATGGGAAATTTTCTAAATGTGAATTCTGGATGCCTGAGGTTATATTTCTTGGGCATGTGATATCAGCCGAAGGGGTGAGAGTGGACCCGCAGAAGACGGAAGCCATTCGAGATTGGATACCACCGAAGAACATGAAGGAAGTTCGTAGTTTCCTCGGCCTAACAGGTTACTACCGGCGGTTCGTAGAAGGATTTTCTAAAATTGCGCAACCGATGACTAACTTACTGCGGAAGGATAAGAAGTATTTGTGGTCAGAAGCATGTCAGCAAAGTTTTGATGAACTCAAGAGTCGATTGATTTCGGCACCTGTTTTGGTCCTACCAAAAGGAACGGAAGGATTCGTGGTATACAGTGACGCGTCGAGACAGGGCCTTGGATGTGTACTCATGCAGGATGGAAAAGTGATTGCCTGTGCATCGAGACAATTGAAACCCTATGAAGTTAACTATCCGACCCACGACTTGGAGCTACCAGTCGTGGTGTTTGCTTTGAAAATATGGCGTCACTATCTGTATAGAGTTACCTGCCAGATCTTTACTGACCACAAGAGCCTAAAGTACATTTTTACTCAGAAGGAGTTGAACATGAAACAGAGAAGGTGGATAGAATTAATCAAGGACTATGATATCGAGATCCTTTATCATCCGGGCAAAACAAATGTGGTTGTCTACACTTTGAGCCGTAAGACAGTACAGGAGCAGATGTTGAGCCGCTTGACAGCACAGTGAGAGTTGCAGTTAGATCTTATGAGGCCAGAAATTGAAGTTTGGTTACAACGTGTTCAGGGACAACTTTGCATGCTTGAGATTTCTTCGTCTCTTGATGTTATGATTAAATTGAAGCAAATTACGGACCCATTTTTATATCGAGTTCGGGATGAGGTAACTCAAGGGAAAGCCCTTGGATTCGAGATCCACGAGGATGGATTGATACTCTTTAGAAATCGAGTTTGTGTACCTGCAGACGAAGAGTTGAGGAACTCTATCATGAGAGAAGCTCATGCTACCCCGTACTCTATTCACCCGGGATCTAGCAAGATGTATAAGGATTTGAAGCAAAATTATTGGTGGGGTAATATGAAACGTGAGGTTGCCAAATTCGTTTCGAGATGTTTAACCTGTCAGCAGGTTAAGATTGAGCACCAGCGACCCGCAGGAATGCTGAAACCACTCCCGATTCCTGAGTGGAAATGGGAGGATATATCGATGGATTTTATCACCAGCTTGCCGACGAGTCGTCGAGGAATGAATACGATTTGGGTGATTGTGGACCGTCTGACCAAATCAGCCCACTTCTTGGAGATTAAGGACACGTGGGGTCCCGAGAGGTTAGCCCAGCTATTTATTAAGGAAATTGTGAGATTACATGGTACCCCCAAGAGTATTGTATCGGATCGTGACGGGCGATTCGTGTCGCACTTCTGGAAGGCAGTTCATCGTGCGATGGGCATGCAGTTGAATTTTAGTACGGCTTTTCATCCGCAGACACCGATGGCCAGTCCTAAAGAACCATCCAAACTCTAGAAGACATGTTGAGTGCGTGTGCTCTTGATTGGAAATACGATTGGGAAACCCAGCTACCTTTGGTGGAATTTACTTATAATAATAGTTGGCACGCTTCGATTCAGATGACACCGTATGAGGCATTGTATGGCCGTCGTTGTAGGTCCCCTTTGTGTTGGGACGAACTATCAGAATCTTTGGGTACGGAACCCGATATGTTGTTAGCAGCTCGTGAGAAGATTGTTCTGATTAGGAGTCGGTTGTTAACGGTTCAAAGTCGACAGAAGTCCTATGCTGACCACCGTCGACGACCGCTTGAGTTCAAGGTTGGTGACCATGTGTTAATGAAGGTGTCTCCTACCCGAGGTGTTTTTCCTTTCGGGAAGAAGGGCAAGCTGAGCCCGAGGTACATTGGGCCGTTTGAGCTTTTGGAGCGTGTAGGTGATCTGGCCTATCGACTAGCTTTGTCACCGGCTTTGAGTCGGATTCACAACGTGTTTCATGTCTCCCAGTTGAGGAAATATGTTGCTGACCCGAGCCATGTACTTCAGTTTGAAGAGATTGAATTAGCGGAGGATCATTCGTACGAGGAGCGTCCTGTGCGGATACTCGAGAGGAGGATCAAGCAATTGCGGAACAAGACGATCCACCTACTGAAGGTTCAGTGGTCACGACATGGAGTTGAGGAGGCTAGGTGGGAGACCGAGGATAGTATGCGAGTGAGATACCCCGAGTTATTTACCACTTAGTTTCGAGGACGAAACTCTTGTTAAGGGGGGGAGTATGTAATATCCGACTGTAACTTTCATTTTTATCTGTCGTTGTATATTCGGATGAATTGATTATCGTGGATCATTGCATTCAGTATTATGTTGAGGTATTATATATTTGAGCTTTATATCGTTGTTATTTCATTTCATACTTGGTGATTCGATGTTAATTGGAGAGTTACATTTTTGAACTTTTTCTGTTAGTGTAGCGTACTGTCACGGGGTTATACTTGCGCCTCGCTAAGTCCTCGACGTGCGGCACTCTTAGGTTGTCTCAAGCCTAAGTAGTAAGCCTACTAATAAACAAGACTGCTAGGAAGGAAAGTAAAGAAATGCTTGGGGAAGGTTTTTTCTTATTGCACTGTAGCAAATCAGATTTCTCAAGAGTGAGTTACAAATGAGCCCCAAGGGGGGGTATTTATACTAATCCTCCTAGGCTAACAAATTACCAACAAAACATAACTATTCCAAGTATTTACAAGAATGCCATCATCTAGAATGATCTATACAATTCTAGGTAATTCTAAGAAGTCTTCTTGGAGTCTCCAGCCCCCTCTGGAACATCCGGCCCGACCCGGCCCGAAGTGTCCCGGCCCGGCCAAGGCCCGATTTGGCCCGTAGCAATGCGACCCGATTTCTGACCTTCTGGAACCCTCTTTGACCTTCTGGAATTGATTGGTCTCCATCTTGAAGCTTCTAGGGTCTTCTTTCTGAAGAGTGGGTTCCTCGGCTTTTCAATGTCTACTGCTGTCACAAGGCTTTTTCCGTCTAAGCCTATTATAGGGGGGGTAGTCCTCTGTGAGCTTGGCCCAGTCCATGCACGCGCGCGAGCCTGCTGCGCGACCGTCCGAAAGGCTTCGGCCGGATGCTGTTCGATACCTGCTGCCTTAAGGTGGGGCGTGACATTCTCCCCCACCAAAGTCGTGACCGTCCTCGGCACGATGCTGTCCCGATATTCTTCAATCTTCTGCCGGAATTGCCATAGGTGATCCTCATGTTCCCAACTATTTTCAGCGTCTGGGAGTCCCTTCCAATGCACAAAGTACTCGGTGTATGGTGCCACGCCCCTTCGTCGAACTTCCCGATGTGAAATCATCTCGGCTAATTCCTTGTCGAAGGAAGTAATCACGGCAGTAGGTGCTCGATGTGACTAAGCTCGGCCCGGATCCTCCATGTCCTGATGGTAAGGCTTCAATTGGCTAACATGAAAGATCGGGTGTATCTTCATCTTCGGCGGTAGTTCCACTCGATATGAAACTGTCCCAACACGCCGCTCGATCTTGTAGGGTCCCTCGTATCTTCGGATGAGTCCCTTATGCACAGCCCAAAATGCTTTAAATTGCTGCGGGAGAAGTTTCACCATAACTAAGTCGCCTTCATGGAACTCGACCGCTCGTCGCTTGAGATCGGCCCATTTCTTCATCTTCTTGGCTGCATTGTCCAATGATGCTCGAGCCAAGTCCGATTCCTCCTGTAATGACCTAGCAAAGGTATATGCTGCGGGAATCTGTCCCGTGTATCCGGTGGCAATGTTGTTCGTTGTCGCCGGTTGTCTCCCTGTAGCGAGCTCGAATGGGCTGCGTCCTGTTGATTCACTCTTCTGCAAATTGTATGAGAATTGGGCCGTGTCTAAGAGTTTGGCCCAGTCCCGCTGATTGGCACTCACATAGTGCCGCAAGTAGGACTCAAGCAGTGCGTTAACGCGTTCTATCTGCCCCTCCGTCTGTGGGTGGAAACTTGTTGAGAATGCTAAATTCGAACCCAATAGCTTGAAAAGTCCAGACCAAAACTTTCCTGTGAAACGTGGGTCTCGGTCACTCACGATTGTCCTTGGAATGCCCCAATGTTTTACCACATGCTTTAAGAACAACTTGGCCGCCTCTGCAGCATGCGTTACCACGGTCTTTGGAATAAAGGTTGCGTATTTTGAGAACCTGTCCGCCACAACTATGATCGACCCATACCCATCTGATTTAGGCAAAGCCGAAATAAAGTCCATTGAAATGCTTTCAAAAGGGTGTTCCGGTATGGGTAATGGTTGAAGTAGTCCACCAGGTTGTTGTTGCTCCACCTTGTCTTGTTGACATACAAGACATGTCCGGACGTATGCCTCGACGTCCTCACGCATCCTGGGCCAAAAGTAGGAATTGTCAATTAAAGCCATTGTACGGTGCATACCTGGGTGTCCAGCCCATAGTGTATCATGGCATTCCTTCATGATGTCCCTCCGTAAGTTTCCCCATTTGGGCACGTACAAACGATTGCCTTTGGTAAAGAGTAGCTCGTCTCGTTCCCAGAACCGTCTTATCTTGCCGCTCCTGGCAAGTTGCATGATGTTTTCTGCGAAAAGGTCCTGCCTCAGTCCCTCGCGTATGCGGTCCTTGATGCTTCCCTCGGCCTTGGTCAAGGCTGCAAGCTCGGCCTTCCGGCTTAATGCATCGGCTACTCGATTAAGTACTCCCGACTTATACTCCAGAGTATAATCGAACTCAGCTAGGAATTCCTGCCATCTTGCTTGTTTTGGTGTGAGCTTCTTCTGAGTTTGAAAATAACTTGTGGCTACGTTGTCTGTTCGTACCACAAACTTGCTCCCAAGTAAATAATGCCTCCAAGCTCTAAGGCAATGTACCACGGCAGTCATTTCCTTCTCGTGTACCGAGTACCGTCTCTCGGTATCATTCAATTTTCTGCTCTCATAGGCGACGGGATGCCCTAGCTGCATCAATACTCCTCCGATGGCATAATCAGATGCATCGGTCTGAACCTCATAGGCCTTGGCATGGTCTGGCAAGGCAAGAACTGGCTGCTTCGTCACTTCGCCTTTGAGTCGCTCAAAGGCCTCTCGGCACTTATCCGTCCACTACCATTTGTGGTCCTTCTTCAATAGGTCCGTTAATGGTGCTGCAATCCGAGAGTATCCCTCGATGAACTTCCGGTAGTAGTTCACAAGTCCCAGAAATGATCGGAGTTGGGTTACGCTGGTCGGCGGTTCCCAATCTCGAACGGCTTTCACTTTGGCCTCGTCCATCATTATGCGGCCATCCTTGATACGGTGCCCCAGAAAAGTCACTTCCTGTTGGGCGAATGAGCACTTCTCCAACTTTGCATAAAGTTCATTGTCCCGCAGAGCCTGGAACACCTGTCGCAAGTGTTCTACATGCTCCTCCATCGATGATTAGTAAATGACAATATCATCCAAATAAACGACAACAAACTTGTCTATGTATGGTTGAAATACCTTGTTCATCAATGTGCAAAAGGTCGCTGGGGCGTTTGTAAGCCCGGACGGCATCAAAGGAAATCAAACAAACCATACCTGGTCGCCATGGCGGTCTTGGGTTCGTCTCCCTCGGCTATCCGGACCTGCCAATATTCGGATCTTAGGTCGATCTTTGAAAAGTATTTGGCACCTCCCAGTTGGTCAAACAGCTCTCCAATGAGTGGAATGGGATACTTGTTGCGAACCGTCAGTTTGTTGAGTGCCCTATAGTCCACGCACATACGTAAGGATCCATCATGTTTCTTCTGGAACAAAACGGGGGATCCATAAGGAGATTTGGATGGTTGGATCATCTTGGAATCCAACAACTCTTTCAATTGCTTCTGCAGCTCCTTAAGTTCCGGTGGTGACATCCTATAAGGTGTCCTCGAAGGTGGCTTCGCATCGGAAATAAGTTTAATTTTGTGGTCCACATCCCGTCTGGGCGGCAACTTCTTAGGTAGTTCCGCGGGCATCACGTCCTGGAACTCCTCCAAAACGGCTTGAACTTCCTTTGGTACATCCTTGCCTTCAACATCGTTTCCATCATCAGGAACGTACAACGAAGGTCTCTTCCTGCTTTCGAAGTCCTCGACTAAGTTACATGGCTGAAAGGGTGCTTGTCCCATTCGCTTCCCTCCTGGCCGGAATGGCCTGTGTCCTGTCAGAGTCCACAATGACTAAGGAATATGAAAATGGAAGAATGCAAGCCCGTACCTGATCGAACCATTGTAACCCAAGAACCAAATCATAGTCATCCATGGTCACTACAGTGAAGGTGATCATTCCCTGCCAGTCACCTATCTTTGCTTTCACACCTCGTGCTTCGCCGGTCACCGGTTTAGCATGGGTGTTCACTGTCTTGATCGATCCATTAGTTGGAGTGACGGTAAGTCGTAATGCTTTGGATACGCTGTCCCGCATGAAGTTGTGCGTAGCTCCTGTATCCACTAAAGCTTTGATGTGTGTGCCTCCGATCAAGGCATCCACAAACATAGACCCCTTTCTAGGTCCCTTCGCCGGCTCCACAATGGCTTTGATAGCATTGAGCAAACTCAATGAGCCCATGTGCGCACCATCCGCAACCTCGGTCTCCGTGGTTTCTTGAATGGATGTGACCTTCTTTCTCCGAAATGGGCAATCGTACTTTAGATGAGAGGTACTATGACAAATGTGACAACCTCTCGGCTTATCGGTCTCGTCTACTGGTTGCTTGCCCGAGTATTTGTTTGGCCTGAACCTTGATGGGCGGTCTCCTCCACCTTTGCCCATATCTGTGCGGAAAGTCCTTGGCTTATCGCTGGTTTTCAACTCCCTTAATCCCTCGGCCACAGCAATGGCAGTCGCCACATCCTGAACATTGCGCCTTTCCAACTCTTGCCTCGCAAAAGGCTTGAGTCCGTCCATAAATGCAAACAGCTTGTCGGTCGCCATCAAGCTTGGTATCTCCAGTACAATTTCTTGGAACTCTTTGACATAATCTTTGATAGTACGAGTGTGGCTAAGTCTCTTTAGCCTGCCCCGAGCCTCGAACTCCACATTCTCGGGATAGAATTGCCTCTTCAATTCGGCCTTGAAGTCTTCCCAGGAAGCCATCCTGCACGCACCACTCTCAATGTCGGCCTGCTTGGTCCGCCACCATAGTTGTGTCGGCTAAGTACAAGAGCGCCGTCCGTAACTTGGTGTCATCATCTCGAATGTTTGAGGCACCAAAGTACTGCTCTAGGTTTCATAAGAAATTGTCAATCTCCTTGGCGTTTCTCGATCCGTTGAACTTCCCAGGCCTTGGGATGTCAATTCGTGCGGGTGTTGCACCCCCATGTCCTTCTCCATTGGCAATCGCCCTCTTCACTGTTGCCATCTCTGTCTTGAGAACCTCCATGCTCTCTTGCATGGCCAAGATCATGGCCCGAAAATCGGCCAACTCTTGCTTCATATCCCCATCACAAGCATTGATAGTGGAAAGTACCTGGTTGTGCAGCTCCTCACCAGCTTCTTCTAAGTCATCCACCCTCTTCGCAACCTCATCGTAGACCTCCTCTAGTCGAGTCACTCGGCTGTCCATGGCAGCAATCCGGTCGACAGACTTGTCTCTGCCCTTCTTGGTCTTCTCGGCCTGAGTGTTGGGTTGGGTAACGTCGGATGATTGTGCCATCTTACTCCTTGCACGATCAGCTAGCAATCTTCGAAAATCCGCCTTGGTTGTCTCAACCTTGGCTCTGATACCAACTGTCACGGGGTTATACTTGCGCCTCGCTAAGTCCTCGCCGTGCGGCACTCTTAGGTTGTCTCAAGCCTAAGTAGTAAGCCTACTAATAAACAAGACTGCTAGGAAGGAAAGTAAAGAAATGCTTGGGGAAGGTTTTCTCTTATTGCACTGTAGCAAATCAGATTTCTCAAGAGTGAGTTACAAATGAGCCCCAATGGGGGGTATTTATACTAATCCTCCTAGGCTAACAAATTACCAACAAAACATAACTATTCCAAGTATTTACAAGAATGCCATCATCTAGAATGATCTATACAATTCTAGGTAATTCTAAGAAGTCTTCTTGGAGTCTCCAGCCCCCTCTGGAACGTCCGGCCCGACCCGGCCCGAAGTGTCCCGGCCCGGCCCGGCCAAGGCCCGATTCGGCCCGTAGCAATCCGACCCGATTTCTGACCTTCTGGAACCCTCTTTGACCTTTTGGAATTGATTGGTCTCCATCTTGAAGCTTCTAGGGTCTTCTTTCTGAAGAGTGGGTTCCTCGGTTTTTCAATGTCTACTGCTGTCACAAGGCTTTTTCCGTCTAAGCCTATTATAGGGGGGTAGTCCTCTGTGAGCTTGGCCCGGTCCATGCACGCGCGCGAGCCTGCTGCGCGACCGTCCGAAAGGCTTCGACCGGATGCTGTTCGATACCTGCTGCCTTAAGGTGGGGCGTGACAGTACGCTACGTATCTTAACCAACGTACGTTAAACTTGTGATTTAGCGTACGTAATGCCTTGTCTGTACGCTAAGAAGGAATCTGACATCAGTTGACTTCAGCACGTGAACTTGTTATCCGTTGGCATGCATGTGGGTGATGTCTGAGCTGTCGTGTCGGCCAGAGTCAACTTTTATTAGCGAGCGTAGCCCCCTTTTCATTAGCGTGCACTAATGGCCTGTGGATTCAAGACAGTAGCCACTGTAAGCCGCTTACGTACGTAATATTAACCGGTTAACGTACGTAAGTGTGTTAGCGGCGATAGCGTGCGCTAAGTATGCACAGTCTATTTATAGGACCAGACTGTTTTTCATTTCTTCACAACTCTAAACCGATTCTCTCTCCATATATCGTCCCTCTGCACCCCCAAATCGATATCAACCTCCTCCAACTTGCTTTTAAGCCTTAAATCTTGGAGTGGATCCCATTACCTTGAATATTATGAGGTGTTCTTGATCTTGGAGTGTACTTCCTTGTAGTGTTGAGAGTTGTTCCTCATTTCTGGAGGTATGTGTGTATCTCTCCTCTGTACTTTTCGTATGTTGGTGTTAGTGATGAAGTATTTTTTACCTAGAGTTAAATTAATCAAGTAAAACATAGTTTTAATCCAACTTTTTAAACACTTTTGATGAATATGATAAATGAGGGTTTGAGATGGATGTATTCTTGATGATATAATGATATTAACCATGTTGTAACTATCATACTCATCTTGCTGGACGAATTTAGCTCAGTAAAACATCTTTGAATCGATTAACCTCATCATAGATGGATTTAAACAATAAAATCGATATCATAAAGTGTTTAAACACCATGCTTGTTATTCATTTACCTTGAGAAGAACTTGCCAATGTTTGAAGATAGTAAAATGTTTCCTTACTTCAGAAACCTTAGAAACTTTATCATCATTATAGTTCAGATTCACAAATCCATGAAGATTGATAGGAACATCTTGTTGAATGTTAGGAGATTAGTGTGGTAATTCTAAAACCTAAGCTAGGTGAGTTCATAAATGATGTTAATGGATTTTCCAGCTTTGTAATGAATGATTTTGATAACCTTCATGAATATGGTATAATCTCATAGCTAATAACCTTGTTGTAAGCTTAATATTCAATTTAGATGAGAGGTGGATGAACATATTTGTGCAGATTTTGTCCTTTCAACATTGTAATGTTTTGGAAAGTTTAATCAACATAAGATGATCTTGACATCATGAGTAGTTATTCAACATATTCTTGATAAAAACCTTATTTTTATAGGATCATGTGAACATTCGGTAAAAGTATTGTGAACCGATTTTATGGTTTTAATGAGGTAAAAAGAATTCTTGGCATAAGACTTCGATACTTTGAGATAGCGAAACTATTCTAAAGGATTGTAGGGTGTCGTCTTACTAATCCTATATTAATGATTATACGAATATGTTATTGAGTAAAATGTTTTTCGTTTAAGGTTGATTGTGCGAGTAAACGATAATAGCAAGGACCGTTCGTTCGTTTCGACAAGAAGAGGATTATTCTCGTCTCCGTATTGAGGCAAGTTATCTTGCTTGGTTATAATGATGATTAGATTCTTGTGATGTTTATACATTTCATGTGTATGAAATGTTTATGAAATGTTTGTCGTGATTTGACATTTTGACATTATTCCGTTTTCATCATGGGGTTGTATTCCCAAGTCCGTCGCTTTGAATCGTTGATCTTGATGGTCCTTATTATCACTTTGGTGAGTTTTTCTTGATCCTTAATCGGATATGTATTTCGTTGAAATTCGTTGTCATGTCGTATCGTGACATTTCTGAAATCATATCTGCGTGTCGATTGGATATTGTGTAGGATTTTTATCCGGACACTTGTATAGTCATACGTGGATGTTTCCGTATTGGACTGTGCACACGAGACGTAGTTCGTGAGGCTAATTAGGTACATTGTCTCACGTATATTCTGGATTCCGTATACGGGGTGAACATGTACACGGACACATTTCCGGATCGGGCGTACTGTGATATCCATCTTTAGCCATATTATTAGTCATTCATAGTCCATGTATGATTGGATGTGTTCGACGGTTTGTGACTGATTGTTTCATACGCCCGAGGGGTATGATTAATAGTCGAGATGTTTTTCTTGAGATCTATATATGTGAATTGTATAATGTTGGAAGAATTAATTATCATGTATATCTGACCCTGTGTTTTGGGGAAATACTTGTATTGTATTTTAGGTCGAGGCAAAGGCAAGGCACGGGAAGAGCATGTTGACGGCGAAGGGCTCGAAGGATAATAGTTCGGGGCCCCCAAATCATTTGTTGTCCGGTTATGTTAAACCGTGTAATGTTACCTTATTTCCGTTTCATTTAAATTACTATCTGGTTGTATTGGTATTTTGAAGTATATTCCATCTCCATATGGTTTATGCTTATATTTTCGGATCCTGTGTATCATAAGGCCATTGGCCATATTTTTAATAAACTCCTAATCGGAGTAATGACTATTTATTGTGGTTCGGTATCACAAGTAATACTTATTTAATCTGTTTTTGGATATCGCCTGGTGGGTCCCAGTATGGGTCCACGGCACTGTAATAGTCGCCTTTTTGGGGTGTTACACGAACAACAAGTTTAGAAGGATTGGATTGGTTGAACTTAGGTTTTTCATTGATAATAGTTGAACCTTGTTTATGCCTATCATAATGATGTGATTTTCAAAGATTATAACCTGCCTTGATGATGATTTCGTGATGATTACATGATGGAGATGATGATTTCGTGACGATTATATGATGAGCGAATTGAGTATGTTGTCACCTAGACTAGTTGAATTCGAGATGATGAACGTAGGGATTGTTCTTTAAGTATAATCCAGGGTTTGTAAAGATTGTTTGGATTGGTAATCTTCATATGAATGGTTAGAACGATATGATCATGTTATAACAATCATGGTGAACGTAGAACTTGGATAAGATGAATTTACTTGCGGAAGAACGAGAATCATAAGTGGGATTAACTTAGAATTCGATTGAACGTACTTACCTTGATATGAATTCGTTTAGATAACCGACTCTTGTATTAGAAATTGATGGGAAGAATTGGAATGTGGTTTGTGACGATTTGAATATGCTGGAATCCGTAGACATCAATGTGTTATCCCCGTTATGATCCTTCATTTCGCATGTAGTATGGTATTCGTTCGACGTAGTGTGCTTTAAGTAATTAACCGGGAATCGCCGTACGATGATAACTAGTTCGGTCACTTTTTGGAACATTTAGCATGTTCGTGTGATATCCTTGTTACGTAATTTGAGTTTGTCGTCATTTCCTTTTGTGTAAGGTTCGAGATTTGCGAATGACTGATCGAAGGGGCGGCCTTCGAGTTTGTTGAAGTCGTTGAAGTATTTATTTCTTGCCATATTTCTAAGGCAAGTACTTTAATTATGTTTATCCGTGTTGATATCAGTTATCTTGTTATGTGTCGTGCATATGTGTTGTGATTTTTTTGTCCACCATGTGTTGATCCGATGAGATCATCATGGGAATATATGTTGTGTGCGCTGGATTGTTGGACGGGTGCTTCCACCATGTTGGTCCGACGGGATCATCATGGCAATCTATGCTGTGTGCGCTGGATCGTTGGAATACCACGAGTATGTTGAGATCGATACGTTGTGTTGTGCATTGTTATAGTTTCTCGTTGGAGAGACTTGTTGTTATCATTGTTGATATTATTGATGTTATTATTCAGGGGTCGCTGAATAAACCATTGTTGTATAATAATCGTACTTGTACTAGCATCGTTATGCTAACCCCTTCGGGGGTGAACATTTGTTTTATGTTCAGAATCCAGGAGGACGGGGAAACAACCACTAGAGCTGCATGATGGCGAGGGTGCAGAGTGATGTTTACGGCCGAGAGGGTTTGTCAGTTGTGTTTTGTTTTAATAAAGTACTCAAGTATGTTGTCGTTTTTTGTTGTCTTTGATGTTTATTTTCGGGAGTTGACCGATTTGCATTTTCCGGACTTGTAATGTAATAACAAATTTTGTTGTTGGTATATATCAATGTTATTTTAAATTTCTTAGCCTAGTAAATCCTTATATAAAGGATTTACGTAGCTGTAATAATCCTGAATATCTCGGGGTGTTACAGTATCGGCTAAGGCAACTTGCAGCGTGTGCTATGTCAAGTCTCGTGCTGACCATTAAGTACATAACCGAGCCAATTGCGTTAGAGTAAGGTGTAACACCCCCAAGATATTCAGGGTATATTACAGCGTCGTGTATCCCTACATGGGACCCACCAGGTAAGGTGACCAAACACACTCATCGACTCGCGGATTCAACATAATAACATCTCGTCATAAAGACGCAAAACAATAATAATCCACCCGGTTCAACTGGTCAAACAACATCACAACCACCCGTTGAAAATATAATAGACGACACAGTTCAATCCGAAATGACCAAAAGATCCTAAGTACTCGAGTTCTTTTATTAGTTTACAAGTTGACAATCGCTCAAAAGACAGAAAACACTAAAACGCTACTCATGCACAATCATCACGCATGACCATCATCCTCGTACTGATCCAGCACCCGCTCGATCCGATGAACCTGACCTGAAATTCATAAAACGAATTTCCCCAAACGGGTCCCCAAAAGGGATTAGCAATTACGCTAGTACAAGTCGGCCAAATGAACAACTTACATCTTACACATATAGTCAAAACATGCAATTCAGAAAACATCAGTTGAAACACAAATTTTCGGTTCAAAACACATTTGTAAAAATGCACCACAATTAACCGTCGATCCACCCCTCCGTGTACCCCTACCGAGACCCCGTCGGATCTAACCCGTAATGCTTAAAAGCAAATCTCGTCGATCCACCTCTCTGTGGACCCCTACCGAGACCCCGTCGAGTCTAACCCGTAGTGAGCATACACACACACACACAATTTCTCATGCAAAACTACCATGTTAAGAGTGTAAGTTCATTAAGGAATACTTGCCTCGATTAAACGACGACGAGAAATGGGAAAGATTACGACCGCAGTTGCGAGAAACCGAACACCGAACCTAGACAATTCATCAAACATGATTACAACAACTCGAAAAAACAACGATAACGGAAAACACCCGGAAACCCACCTACGATTTATGTGGTTTCCTACGACAAAAATCGACGAGGGCGGACAACAACCCCAAGCCCTCTCGATTTCAAGGACAAACTGAAAAAACAACAAAATTCGTAGGAAACATATGAATACTACCAAGATTAATTATACCCATCATGGATTAATCAACAGTACGGAACGAATCAGACAAAAAACCAAAAATCCCCAAATTTCCCAAAAATAGGGTTCTAGGAGATTTACCTTGGTTCAATTGGTAGAAGATGTTTAGATGATGATAACTTGGTGCTAGAGACTCAAACACATGGATGCATGATGATATCCGATCAACTCCAAGCTCCTAAAAGCTCCAAATCGCCTAACCCTCGGAGAAGAAGAGAAGAAATGAGAAATGAGGTTGCTCCGGTCAACTCTCTGTTTTTATAGCCAGAGAGTTATGAGCGTGTGCTAACCACTCAAGGTTAGCGTGCGCTATCGGCCAAAAGCCCAGTCCAGAACCTACGGTTCTGGACCGTTAGCGTGCGCTAACCGCCCCTCGATAGCGCGCACTATCGGGCCATAGCGTGCGCTACCTGGACATCAGCCGAGTTCAGAAACATTCTGCGCAGTACTGGACTGCCGGATTAGCGTGCGCTATCGACACTCTGTGTGCGCTAAGCCCAAACGATAGCGTGCGCTAGAACAACATCTTAGCGTGCGCTACGCTACTCTTCCATAGGGCAGAGGGCAGGAACAGACTACTGCCACTGCTGTGCCCGAGCCACTAGCGCGCGCTACAAAACAAGTGTAGCGTGCGCTACCAAGGATACTAGCGCGCGCTAACTAACATCCATAGCGTGCGCTAGACAACCAGGTGCAAAACGACTCGAACACCCGAAACACGATCGAAATAACAAACGGAAGCTCACAACACGCATAATAACACACAATAGATTTACGACAACCCCAAAACGGCAGTTCCAAACAACAATTTCAAGAATCAGAACAAATAGAGACGGAAAGGCCAACAATTGCGGAAGTGAGTAAAATAAGTTCGAAAACAAGTATTCCCGAAATACCCATACGGTTACACACGAGTTGCTAAAAACGAAAAATACACCAAAACATGAAAATACCGGGAAGAGAAGAATACAGATATTACATTCTACCCCTCTAAAAATAAGTTTCGTCCCGAAACTTAAGAAACAAACAACTCGTGGTACCTAGCACGCATGCTATCCTTGGTTTCCCAAGTTGCCTCCTCGACACCATGCCTCGACCACTGCACCTTGACCAAAGGGATGGTCTTATGCCTCAGTTGATTCTCACGGTGCTCCAAAATCTTCAAGGGACGCTCCTCGAAGGTAATATACTCAGCGATATCAATCTCACCATAATCGGTGACGTGACTAGGATATGGGACATATTTCCTCTATTGGGAGACATGAAAAACACTATGAACGTGACTCAAGGTCGGAGGTAACGCCAACCGGTATGCCAACTCACCGACTCTCTCGAGAATCTTAAAGGGCACAATAAATCCCGGGCTCAATTTTCCCTTCTTCCCAAAATGGAAAACTCCCCTCGTCGGCGACACCTTTAGCAAAACGTGGTCTCCCACCTCGAATTCCAAGGGTCGACGACGGAAGTCAGCATATGACTTCTGTTGGCTCTGGGCAGTCAACATCCTCTCCCGAATCAATTCCACCATCCGTCTCGTCTCTGCAATGATATCCAGTTCGGTCCTGACCAAATCAGACGCCTCGTTCCAATAAATCAGCGATCGACATCGACGCCCATAAAGTGCCTCATACGGTGCCATTAGAATCGACGCGTGCCAACTATTGTTGTACGTGAACTCAATCAACGGTAAGTGCTCCTCCCAGTCACTTCTCCAATCGAGAGCACAAGCGCTCAACATATCCTCAAATGTCTGGATACTGCGCTCCGACTGCCCATCCGACTGAGGATGAAAAGAAGTGCTCAGACGCAAACGAGTACCTAATGCCTTATGCACCGCCTGCCAAAAGTGCGATACAAAACGGCCATCCCGATCCGAAATAATAGACTCCGGAGTACCGTGAAGTCTCACAATCTGCGCAATAAACACCCGAGCCAACTTTTTTGGACCCCAAGTATCCTTAATGCCCAGAAAATGTGCCGACTTGGTCAGACGATCCACGATCACCCAAACCATGTTCATGACCGATTTCGATCTCGGCAAACTCGTGATGAAGTCCATCGAAATATCTTCCCATTTCCATGGGAAGCGACTGTAATAATCCAGCCGGTCGCTGATGCTCGATTTTGACCTGCTGATAAGTAAAACATCTCGCTGCAAACCGTACGACCTCCCCCTTCATATCATTCCACCAAAAATTCCTCCTCACGTCCTTGTAAATCTTACTCGAACCAGGATGAATGGAGTAAGACGTAGCATGGGCCCCCCGCAAAATACCCTGCCTCAATTCTGAGTCATTTGGTACATAAAGTCGACCCTGGAATCTCAACACACCATCTTCATGAATCACAAACCCAGGAGACTTTCCCTTAAGAACATTCTCTCGAATTTGAGTAATCATCGGATCCTCCAACTGCTTCAGTTTAATTTCATCGACCAGCAACGATGAAATCTCTAAAGCACAAAATTGTCTGACCGCTCCCGGCAATAAAATCTCAACATCCAAATCGATCAAAACCTGCTGAATCTCAGATTGAGACGTAAGGATCTCAAGTGTCCTCAACGCAACTAGTTTCCGACTCAAGGCATCGGCCACAACGTCCGCCTTGCCCGGATGATAAAGGATTTCAAGGTCATAATCCTTAATCAACTCTAACCACCTCCTATGCCACATATTCAACTCCCGCTGAGTGAATATGTACTTCAGACTTTTATCATCGGTAAAAATCTGATATGCAGAGCCAAACAAATAGTGACGCCAAATCTTGAGCGCAAAGACAACTGCCGCTAACTCCAAATCGTGAGTAGGGTAGTTGAGCTCATACGACCACAACTGCCTTGCCGCATACGTAATGGTCTTGCCGTGTTGCATCAATACGCACTCAAGACCCTGACCCGAAGCATCACTATAAACAGCAAAACCCTCGTTGCCACACGGCAACGCTAAAACCGGGGCTGAAGTTAAACGCCTCTTCAGCTCCTCAAAACTCGCCTGTCTCTCGTCATTCCAGATGAACGTCTCGAACTTCTGGAGCAACTATATAAGTGGCCGAGCTAGTTTCGAGAACCCCTCGACGAACCTACGGTAGTAGCCAGCCAAACCCAAGAAACTACGGACCTCCTTCACATTCTTAGGCGGTGCCCAGTCCAACACTGCCTCAACCTTCTGCGGATCCACGCGGAGCCCCTCGACTGAAATCACGTGACCCAGAAACATCACTTCCTTCAGCCAGAATTCACATTTCGAGAACTTCGCATAGAGTTGCTCGGTCCTCAAAATGTCTAACACCACTCGCAGATAATGCGCGTGCTTCTCGTTTCTCGAATAAATAAGGATATCGTCAATGACGACGACGACACACTTATATAAAGACTCGATAAAGACCTTGTTCATCAACTGCATGAACACTGCCGGCGCTTTAGTTAACCCGAAAGGCATAACTATAAATTTATAATGTCCGTATCTCGTCCGGGAGGCTATTTTCGGAACATCGGACTCCTTCACCCAAAGTTGATAGTACCCCGATCTCAAGTCGACCTTCGAGAATGCCGCAGCTCTCTGCAACTGATCAAACAAGTCATCAATCCTCGGCAAAGTATACTTGTTCTTGATGGTCACCTTATTTAGCTCGCGATCGTCGATACACAAACGTAGTGAACTATCCTTCTTCCGTACAAACGAAACCAGTGCGCCCCAAGACGAAGCACTCGGTCGAATATACCCCGACTCAAGAAGCTCACTCAACTTCTTCTTCAACTCATCCATCTCTAAAGGTGCCATGCGATACGGCGCCTTCGAAATTGGAGCCGCACCCGGCTCTAACTCGATAGCGAACTCTACCTCACGGTCTGGTGGCAACTGTTGGGATTCGGTGCCTAAAACGAAGGCCCAGTGGAAGCGGTAAAACGAAAATTAATTCGATCTGAATCCCTACGAGGAGCGATCGAGCTACGAATATACGAATATCAAAAACGAATTCACAAGAGATATAGAAACTCACCCTTGTAGTCCGTTGATTAGATGGATTCCTTCTCTTGAGATATTCCCCAAGCTTTAGTTTGATCTCTACGAATCCAATCTGCTTCAAGCCCTTGAACGATCCAACGCCGAAAGCACCGCGTCTCTACTTGTCACGCGCCGGAAAAATAACCGAAATGACAACACCCGATTAACCTCTAAGGTTACGGCTAGAATCAAGTGATGAATCTTTGTATGTTAAGATTATTACACTCTAAGTGTTTTAATCTTACTCTCTCAATATTTTCTCTCAATTTTCTCCAAGAAAAATGAAGAAGAAGTTAGTGAAGAAGATGAAGATGAGTATGAACACCATGAAATGAACTCTAAGTTCTTTTCTCTCTCTCCTTCAACCTCTCTCACGTTCATCACTGGAAAAAAAAACTGTGAATTATGTATGTGATATATAGAAGTCTCCTCAATCACAAGTCTACATATAATTCTTTATACACCTTCCACCAAACAATACAACTCATTCACATGAGAGGTATCCCCACCATGTCAATATCATCCATATAAAATGGAAACAAAAGACAAGAGGAAATTAGGTGGAAAAGAGGATGGCGGCCATGATGGAAAAACGGACGTGTTCGGTTCGTTTTGAACTCCCGAAAGTCTAAACAGATAAACTCCGATTCCGTTTCGATGTATTTATACCGATTAATTAATCCAATTAATTAAACATATCAAATACAAAATAATATAATTAATTTCTCCAAGAAACAATTATATACATGAATTAAATTAATCACCCAGTAATTTATTTAATTCATTAGGCCGTAAATCAATTTATCCAATATATCGATTTAGACATCTAATGTCCCAAATTAGATATCCAATATCTAATATTCATAATGAGAGAATTAGCTCGATTCATTCCATCGTCAATCCTATTGCGCGACTCGGTAGGTTCGTCTCAGTCAGCAATGGGAGGAACCAAAGAGTAGTAGCACCACCTAGCCAGCCTGGCGGCCTACACTCAGACTTCAACTAAGAACGAATGATTGGGATCATTCAAGAACCATTCTCCGTGAATACCAAGATAATGATAAACCCTTCTTTCACATGTCCCGATCAAGTTATAGGGTCACGGTCAGTCAAACCCTATCTGTACTTGACGCTATGCATGCGTTAATGCAAATCGAGATCATCGAGCTGTCATATATCTAATACAACTAGATCCAATGCTTTGGCCAAAGACTTATGACCTCATCTGCCAATAACCGCATAGGACATATAACCCGCTCACTAACGGGAGAAAGAATTCTATCTTGGTATTCAGTAGGACCTGCTACTTGCCCGTCAAGATGCACGTCGAGGTTGACCCCCGCCTTCCGGTTTACAGGGTCGAACTACTCTAATGAAAATCTTGACGTCACAAGCACATACCTACTAAATCCTTAAGTCGAAGGTTCACGAATACTTTGAAAAGCTATTTGCAGCAACAACAGAACAGTTGGCGGGTTTTGGCACAAGATCCCAAGTTTTATTTGAGTGCATTGAAATCATTTATTCATTCATTACGTTAAGTCACTGTTCTGAATTCTCAGAATTTGAAGCTTCATCATCGGATTTGGGTTCACAGTTATCAATTTTTTCAAACATATTGAAAACATACGAAGTCATATAAAGTCGTTCAAGTGAGATGGCCTTCTAACATATCTCCTAGGCTTATCCCTAGCAAGTTTATAATCATGCAAGTCTACCTAAGGTACCTCCTCAGTTTCATCATACACATTAGTATCATCATGATTATCAAGATCAGTTTCAATTTGCACATTATCAGTATAATTTAGGGAAATATGCAGCCCCACCTCGTTTGGAGCAGGGGAATTTTTCGGATCTGGTAAAAGGTAAGGAAATTTATTTTCGTTAAAAAAGACATTATGGATAATAAGCGTTTTAAAACTGGGTTGGCCTTTTAGCCAAACCTTATAGCCTTTTACCCCTTCCGAGTATCCCAAGAACACACGTCTCACATAATGAGGCTCGAGCTTATCATTCTGATGCACATAAGCAGAGCAGCCAAATATATGTAGATTTGAAAAATCAATAGACTAAACAGACCACATAGATTGGAGCAGCAATTATTTATAAAGTCTCACCCCCAAAATCTTTTTGAAAGGCCATACGTATCAAGCATGCTTCTGACTCTTTCTAGCAAAGTTCTATTCATTCATTCACCCACCCCATTCTGTTAGGGCATATATGGGAAGGTCTTATGTCTCAAAATACCATATTGGGCACATAGATCATCAAATAATTGGTTACAAAACTCAAGACCATTATCGGTCCTCAAGATTGTAATTCTCTTTCGTGTTTGATTTTCAATCATAAGTTTTCCAAGCTTTAAACTTCTTAAAAACATCTAACTTATTTTTCAAAAGGAACACAAAGACCTTTTGAGAGTAATGATCAATCACAGATAAAAAATATTTATTCTCATGGGCTCACTAGACGGCCCCCACATATTAGCATGTAAATAGTGCAAAATGTCATAAAAAGTAGGGGATCTAGGAGAATGGGGATCAGGAAACTTAACACGATGTTGTTTTTCAATCACACGGGAGTCACAAAACGGCACACAAGACAGTTTATCTTCACCAAAACAACCCTGTTTTTACAAAATTTCTAGTCCCTTATCACTAATAGACCTAAATGTCTATGCCATAAATCAGTTAGGTCACCTTGGACAGCATTCATAAAAATATTCCATTTTTCAGCTTTGAAAACATTCAAGTTTCCTTTTAAGATTCTCATGACTCTATTACCCCATTTACCTTCATAACCACCATCATCAAGGGTACCACAATAAATAAGATTGTGACACAAATCAGGTACATGCCTCACATTCTTTAAAGTTAATAAATAACCGGTGTCATATTTTATCTTAATGTCCCTAATATCAGAAACTAGACACCTTTTCTCATGTGCCATAGAGACATACCAATTAGTCACTTCTTTGTAATTTGAAAACAACATTTTAAAAGGCGATATGTGAAAAGTACATACAGAATTAATAAGCCATTCATTTTCGTACGGAGTAAGAGAATGCATTGTATTAGCATGTTCACATATTTCAGATACCATGAAAACATCATCTACATGCTCATTTTCAGCTAACATGTTGGCATTATTATTTTGATAATTTTTCTTAGGTTTAGTGCATTAATAAATGTAATGACCAGATTCACCACAGTTATAGCATTTATGGTTCTTTGGTCGAGACTTTGACCTACTATTCCATTTGTCATTTTTCTTATCCAAAAAATTATTCTGATGATTTTGGCTACGGGAAGGTTTCTGTTTTTGAAAACGATTTTGATGCCTCCCTTTCACAATGTTAACGTCGCCAAGAGTTTTGTTCCCCAATTGTTCTTTAAATCCAACTCTTTACTTTTCAAACCATTTATAACCGTGCTAAGGTCACCTGATCTCTGTCGTACTTAATCACATATTTAACATTACTATATGAATCAAGGATGGCATTTAAGAGAACAACCGGGGTGTATTCCTCAATATTTTTACCACCGGCCTGTTTGATATCCTGGATCAGTTTTGTAAAAGTATCCAGATTATCATTTATATCCTTTGAAATATCAAATTTGTACCGAAAAAAATTTCAAGTAAAAACAGTTTGTTAGGCAGGGAAATTTCGGTGTAAATCTCTTACAAGTTTCCCTAGAATGCCTTAGCATTATCATGTTTACTAATTTTCGGTGTTACAGAATCAGACAGGTTCAATATGATAGACGAATACACAAATTCATCTACCTCAGTCTTTTTATTGGCAGAAATATAAATGGCTTTGAAAACTTTTTGTTGTCTAAGAATACCCTTCATTTTTTGTTGCCAGATTTGTAAATCATCTTTACAGTCGAAAGGAGCAATGTACAAAGCTGAGATAGTACCCATTAGAACACAAATAATCGTAAATCACAAAGATTCAATGAAACAGCACACAGCGAGATAAATAAACAAAGTAGACTTACTAGAATCAACTTCGATGACTTTATTTTGAATTTTTAGATTAAAACTCGTTTAAATTAAAACCAGAGTACGCAAGCTCTTGACAAATATCTGAGGGACACTTACGGTCCTGGCAATGCAAGATTTAGTGCTTTTGGACTTTAAGATTTTTATTCAATTAGATTTTAATTAATAAAAAAATGAGAGTCCACAAAGAATGAATTCTTCACAGTCAACACAACAAGTAGTCCGCAGCAAGCGGAACAATAAGTAATAGCACAACTCAACAATCAACTAATAGCAACAATTACGAAGACAGGGCTGCGACCACCGGTAATACAACCGTAAATGAAGGAAAATAATCAAGCCAATATACCTAAGCGGAAACCCGATTGGGTTATTATGTATCACCGAGAAGATATAGGACCCGATACCCGACAAAACGGGCTCTAATACCATTGTTGGGTATCGATCCAAAATTAACAAGCAAAGATCCATAAATACAATGCGGATTAATGATTATAACTACTACATAATTGAATACTACTAGATAGGGTTTAGGGGTTACAGGCAGACTATCAAATAGTTAGCAATTATCAGAAGTATATCAGAAAGATTAACCGGAGCCGGTACAGTGTGTGAAGTAATTTCAGTCGACACTCCAAGACCAAAATTCGAGCAGACCTAAAAATATTATGAAGAAGACACATCAAATCAATTCTAGTCACAAAAAAGCACTGGAACCCTAATAAGTGTTATATTCATAGTGTTGTGCGGTGATTTATACGCCTCAATGACGATCGGCATAATGGTCGGAAGCCAACCAAAGAAGACAGATGTTGGGCAAGTGCCTAGCGGTCGACGTCCACGGCGATCGTCTATTGGCACCTGGCGATTGACTCTAATATCCGACCGGGGACGACCGTCCCATGCCACGTCCGACACCCGTCAAAGTCTGCGAAGACTGAATCTCGGGATGAAGGCCCACGTGCAGATCCGCAAAAGGCGCCGCAAGAATAGGCCTTACTCCAGCCCATCAGCAGCTGTCAGTGATAAGGACGGCCTCACCTACTGACAGACCCGCCGAAAGATCCTAGGTGGGACCTCCCAAGACAACGAGAAGAGGCGCCTGTCGCCTTCTCATTGGTTCGCGCATCTGGCTGCCAGCAGCAGCTGAACAATCCCACGTGCTGGGACGATCGCCCGCCTTATTTAAATGAAGGAACGGTGATCGCCCGAGGGAGATAGAGACATCCCAGCAACCTCTTCTCCTATAAATATGAGGCCTCCAACATTGGCAAAAGTGAGGTGACAACGTTAACACGATTACACACAGCAAACAATACAGAGAACTCCTCATCTTTGTAACAAGAAATCACAGAGCTTCAACTTTGGTTCTTCCGGCAATCTTCAGCACTCAAGAGCTAAGATAACTAGAGTCTTTACAGTCATTGTAATTGTACTCTAACATTAATATTTGTACTCTCAAGTATTAGTATTAATAATATCTCGTGAGAGCATTCAAGCCCGAAACTAACAACCCCGACAAATCTTGTGTTATTAATTTCCCCACGGATGTGCTCTCACATTTTGTTTGTTACTCGTCCATTCCATCATATCATCTCCGGATAATATTTTGGGTAACAACAATTGGCACTAGAAGGAGGGCATCTACCTTCATTTTCTTTCCGACCATTTCGAAGAACACTCACTGTTCTCCGGAGCATATAGAAGAAACACTCGCTGTTCTTCAAAGAAAAACCTTCAGAATCATGACGTCTGTCACGACCTCGAAAAGAGCCATCCTACGATCCGTCGGACACATTGTTCCGACCCAGGCCGAGTCCCAACCTGCGGTGGAAGGTGACCGCGGCGACGCTAGACTCTCACTCCTGCCCCCGAGGGACGGCCCCAGCCTCTCACTCGATCAGTTCCAAACCGCGTAACAGATCGAGGTGGCCATGGCCATCCTAAGGGAGCGACGGAGAGCATGCGACTCGCCCACCATTACTCCATCAGCCATCCGCCGTGCGGGCAAGCGAAAGCTCAAGGGGCTATATGTCGAGAAATCATCAGAAATCCCCGAGCCGCAGGAAAAGGCGCTTGTAAGGCAGGACGATTCCGTCTTCAGCCGCCTAGGGAGTGATCCCTCATGGCGACCTGGGCATTCGGGCCCCAGCCTTGAGACATCGGGGTCCGAATCCGTCACTAGGAGTTCGGCGTACCCAACTCCCAGAAGATAGGTCGGCCGTCTGGCTCCCACTCGTCCAAGAATTGAGCTCGGCGGCAGAGACCTCATCACCTACCACGGGGCCAGGAGATCGGTACATGATCGCCTCGGCTCCCGCTCCGAGAGCCAAACCGCGAGCAGTCAGGCTACGGCAATAGCCGCAATGCAGCACCAGCTCGACGAAATGAAGGTGCTCATTGAAATTGGGGCAGGCGCCAAGAGATCGATCGCTGGACCAAGTGAGTCACTCGCGGCCCAGATCGAGCTTGCCCCCATGCAACCGAAGATCGCTCAAACTCAAACACCTATATATGAGGGGAGATCGGATCCTGAGACCCACTTGAGCAAGTTCCGGATCTACATGACCGGATCCGGGGCATCGGACCCGACGAAGTTCCGAATGTTCTCATTAACATAAGGCGATCTTGCCCATAGGTGGTGCATCTCATTGCCACCGCGCTCAATCAACTGTTTTGAGAAGCTGGCGAACGACTTCACGTCGTATTTCGCCGCCAAGGTCGTTCGGCCAGAAGGTCCCCACCGCATGATGAAGATTAGGCAGGGGAAGGACGATCTCGATGAAGATTACATCGACCGGGTGGATGAAATATTCCTCACTGGCGAGCCCATTAGCGATGAGCTCGCCCTCTACTCGGTCCTGGGGGGATTCTATGGCCATTCACCCATGTCCAGACACCTCACGAAGGATATTCCCCCGACCTACGCGATCTTCCGCGTCAAGGCCGCTGACTTTCTGGCCAGGCAGAGGATGCTCACCCCTCGCTTATGCGAGGGATCCATCGGAGAAGGAAAGGCGCCATCTCCCGTCCCGAAGAAGGCGGTCGCCAAGCCCATAAAGGCGGTTGCAAAGCCGCCCGGTGAGTTCAAGGCCTTCGAGGATGTGGAAGTTCACCTTCTACACAACCTCAATTTATCTCCGGCCCATATCTTCAACGCCATCAAGGGGCGCGAATGGCTTAGCAAGCCGAAGCCGATGAGGGACAACGGTCATCTGGACCGCAGTAAATTTTGTGCCTACCACAAAAGTCCCAGCCACAACACCAGCCAATGCCGCGACCTCCTCAGACAACTCTGGAGGTTGTTCGAGGAAGGCAAGCTGGACAATTTGGTGACCAAGCCAGAACCCCAGGCAGAAAGGACCGGGGGGCGCGATCGCCGATAGAACGACGGAATCCCTCCCAATCCGGTCGCCAGGATCGAGCAAAACGAGCCGGAGTACTCAGACGAGTCGATCCCTCCAATCAACCCCGGCGGCCGGATCAATATGCTTCAGTCGGGAGGTGGAAACCTCGAAGGTCTTTCCCCGGTTTCCACCATATTAAATAGAAAGCGGAAAGCCGAGCTGAGGGCGTTCGCCGGAGTCCATGTCGTGGTTCCCCCAAAACCAACTATCTCCAGAGACGCGCTCATCTCCTTCTCCAACAAGGATAGGGAGGAGTGCAGTGCCCCAAAGAGGATGCATTGGTGATCTCTGCATGTATCCTTGGGAAAATGGTCGGCCGCGTGCTGGTTGACAATAGGAGTTTTTGCAACATCATATTCAAATCTGCTCTGGACCAGCTCGGCAACCTGACCAAGTTCATCAAGCCATTCGATACCGTGCTTCAAGGGTTCGGCGACAACACGGTCCAAGCCTATGGAAGGATCAAGCTCTCTGTCGAGCTAATATTCTGTTACGATCTGAAGGTTAAGATCACTAGGAACCTCAATTTTGTAGTCATAGATAGGCCCAGCATCTATAATGGGTTCCTAGGTCGCCCCTTTCTAGAAACCTTTGAGGCGGCCGCCTCTTCTTTCTTTTACTGTATCAAGTTCCCCACTACCGATGGGACGGTCGGTACTATAAAAGGGGACCAGTTAATGGCAAAGAAATGTTTGAATTACTCCTGTGTCGTAACTTCCCCTTTAAACGTTTCCCATACTATTTATAACATTGAGGCGATCGACATTCAACCAATGGAGATCGACAAGCCAAGAACCTCATACAGGCCCGACTCAGAGGACGGCATCTCGCATCATTTGACGGACGACATTGAGCCAAGGATCGGTTTTGAGCCAAGCCTCGACATTCATCCAAGGATCGAGTCCGGAAATCGTTCCAAATGAGAAGCAACCATCCCCATTGAAAAGTTAGAAAGTATAACAATCGATCCGGATCGCCCGGAGCGGAAAGTGCAGATCGGCTCAAGCGTCGGTCCCGAGTTAAAAGACGATCTGATCAGTCTACTACGTAAGAAAATCGTAATCTTTGCCTGGTCGCATCAAGATATGGTCGGCATCAGTCCTGAACACGCTTGCCACTATCTAAAGATCGACCCGACGAGGAAGCCTGTTCACCAGAAACGTAGGAAATTCGGTCCTGAGAAGTATGATGCGCTCGACGCAGAAGTCAAAAAGCTACTCGACAACAAACTAATCGGACTAGCTACCGATGAGCCACAGTGGGTAGCCAACGTGGTGCTCATCAAAAAGGCGAGCAACTCTTGGAGGTTATGCATCGATTTCACCGACCTCAACGCGGCATGTCCGAAAGACCACTTTTCAATGCCTCATATTGACCACTTGGTCGATAGCACGGCAGGTTGTGAAATGATGTCGTTTATGGATGCCTTCGCCGGGTACCATCAGATCCCAATGGTGGAGAAAGACGTAAAACACACATCATTCCACATGGAAAAAGACGTGTACTTTTGGGTCTGAATGCCGTTCGGTCTGAAAAATGCGGGGGCGACCTACCAATGACTAGTCAACGGGATGTTCGCCGATCAGATCGGCAAGACCATGGAGGTTTACATTGACGACATCGTGGTCAAGAGCCTCAATATAGAACATCACCTCAAAGACCTTTCCGAGACGTTCGCCATCCTCGAGAAATTCAACATGAAACTGAACCCCAAGAAATGCAACTTCGGGGTAAGCTCCAGAAAGTTCCTAGGGCACATCGTGAGCCAAAGGGGGATCGAAGCGAACCCTACCAAGATCCAGGCGATCCTCGACATGCAGGAGCCGCGGAATTTCAAATAGGTGCAGTGCCTCACGGGTTGTCTAGCAGCCCTTAACCATTTCATTTCTCAGCTCGGAGACAAAAGCAAGCCATTCTTCGCCGCCATAAAGAATAAGAAATTTGCATGGACGAAGGAAAGTCAAATGGCGTTCACCAAAATCAAGGAGTATCTGTCTAATCCCCAATTTTTGGCAAAGCCAATCCCCAGCGAAAAGCTATTCCTCTACCTGGCAGCCTCGGAGGTCGCGCTAAGCACTGTATTAGTACGAGCAAAGGGGCAAGCCCATTTTCCGATCTACTTCGTCAGTCAAGCGCTTCATGACGCGGAAACGCGTTACACAACTATGGAGAAGCTCGTCTACGCACTAGTCATGAGTGTTCGCACGCTGAGGGCCTACTTCTTCGAACACCAAGTGGAGGTTCTGACAACTCTCCCTCTAAGACAAGTTCTGCACCGTCCAGACACCAACGGGCGACTTCTCAAGTGGTCACTGGAGATCGCCCAATACAGTGTCATGTACGCTCCTCGCACGGCGATCAAAGGCCAAGCTCTGGCAGATTTCATGGTGGAATTAACGTTCCTGCCCAGTCCGACTCAGGTCGGCCGTCCTGCCTGGAAATTGTACGTAGATGGATCGGCGACCAGCTCGCGAGCAGGGGCAGGGATTGTCCTCATCAGCCCCGATGGCCAAAGTTTTACAAATGCCGTGCGTTTCGGATTCCGTGCGACCAACAATGAAGCCGAGTACGAAGTTTTGGTAGGCGGGCTCGATCTAGCGCTCGCCATGGACGTGCGCTGCCTCCACATCTTCATGAACTCCCTCTTGGTCGTGAACCAAGTCAATGGGGAATATGAGGCGCGCGGCGAACAGATGATCAAATATCAAGAATTGGTCGCCGAAATGTGCACAAAGTTTGAAAAAGTGCTGATCGAACAAGTCCCAAGAGAGCACAACTCCCAGGCCGATGACCTTAACAAACTCGCATCGTCAGATGGAGCGGCAGACTTCTATAACATCCAAATCACGAAGTCAGCAAAATCGGCGATCGGCAGAAGCTTGATCACCATGTTGCCATCGCCGAAGAGAACTGGATGACTCCGTTCATTAAATACTTGAAGGACGGAACGATCCCCGCAGATCGGATCAAAGCTCGCCAGCTTCAGCTTCGAGCAACCAAATACATCCTATTGGACGATCAGCTTTACAAGCGAGCTTTCAGCCTTCCTCTCCTCAAATGCATTATGCCTAAGGAAGGCCGACTTTTTCTAGCCGAAATCCATGACGGGATCTGTGGAAATCACGCTGGAGGGCGAGCTCTCATCTACAAGACGACCAGGCAAGACTTTTTCTGGCCTACCCTACAAAAAGACGCGATCGCCTACGCCCGATCTTGTCACAGGTGTCAAGTAATGGGCCCGAACATCAAGCTCTCCCCCGAGCAGCTCACTTCTATGTACAGTCCGTGGTCGTTTGCCCAATGGGGCATCGACCTCATCGGTCCTTTGCCGACGGCGCCAGGGGGATGTAAATTCGCCATCGTGGGGGTCGATTATTTCACAAAATGGTCAGAGGCCGAGCCACTCACCAAGATCGGCCAAGAACAAGTGATCAAGTTCATTTGGAAGAACATCATATGCCGATTCAGTCTACCTCAGGCTATCATCTCCGACAATGGAAAGCAGTTCGACGGTTTGGAAGTTATGCAATTCTGTGAGAAATGGGGAATTAAAAAGCTATTCTCGCCCCCTTACCACCCTCAGACGAACGAGCAGGTAGAGGTTGTAAATAAGATTCTCAAACACACGATCAAAGCAAGAATCGAATCCAAACAAGGACGATGGGTGAGCGAGCTCCCGGCTGTTTTATGGTCCTACCGAACGACGACCCAAAATTCAACCGGTGAAAACCCATTCGCCCTCGCCTTCGGAACAGAAGCAGTGATCCCTTCGGAGATCGCCATTCTCAACCACCGAACTGCACAACAAATGACGACGGACAATGATGTAGCTCGACGAATCGACTTGGATATGCTCGAGGAACGACGACTGACCTCGGAAATGAAGAACACAATCCACAAAAGGAAATCCGAGAAATTTTTCAATTCGAAGGTCAAGGAAAGGCGATTCCAAGTGGGCGACCTAGTCCTCAAAAAGGTCCTGACTCACACGGGAGTATTTAGCCCGAATTGGGAGGGGGCCTTCAGGATATCCAAATGGCTTACCAAAGGAGCCTACGAGCTCCAACACCCAGACGGCACTCCGGACCAATATCCCTGGAACGCCGTTCATTTGAAGAAATACTATCAATGAAATCTCTGTATTCAATTACCCAATGTACAAAGATCTTAACGAGATTTTCCGATCCCCTCTAAATGATTCGCCTCGACAAAAAAAACAAATAAAAAAGAGGGCGACTCGCTCGCCCTCCAAGAGTTCGTCATCTAACCTGATGGACATAGGCAAGCGATCGCCCCCCCCCTAGCACAATGTATACTGTCGAGGATCATCATCTAACATGGCGATCCAAGGTAGAAAAGTCCAGCCATGGTTCTGGAGGTCGATGGAACCGATAGCCCGTCCATGCAAGGTTCCTTTGGGCAGAGATCGCCCGCCCTTTCGTTTAAATACGAGGCGGGCGTAGCTGAAGGACCCTCCAAAACAGATCAGTGGACACGCTCGCCCGTCCTCGGATCCATCATCTAATATGGTGGACCTGGACGATACGACGCGTCCTTCCCCCCGTCACAACGTATGCCCTCTTAGACAGAAAAGTGCTAACAAGCCACGGTGGCGAAGTCAATTTATCCGACGGCGCCCCATGCAAGAACTCCTCCAGGCAGAGACCGTCCGCCCTATCACTACATTGCAAGGCAAAACGTAGCCTACGGAGGACCCTCATAATTAAGTGAGTTGCGAGAAGTTAACCGTCAGACGGAATGTCGCTCGCGCACAAGACATAGTCGTAGAGGTCAGTTCCATCGTGGAATCAACAAAATCGAAGATCGCAAGAACCAAACTAAAGATAGCTCGCTAAACAAATTATTTTTGTTCCCTTACTTTCACCAAGTAAACAAAAACAAGGGGCAGAACGGAACCATACATGCGATTAGGAGGATGGAACCACATACGATCGGCTTTGTTCAAATGCACATATGACGATCGGTTTTGTTCAGAAATTTACAAGTAAGAATTTTAAGGATGCCAATACATTAGATGCTATACATACAACGACCGCTCCTCAAATACTTGTGTGAAGTCAAATGCGAAAGATTCAGACAGACGATCATACAAGCAAGGAATCAGATGAAATTATATATTTCATTTCACTCAGAATATTTATACAAGAGCCCGAAGGCAAAACACAATGAAACTAAAAAATTACAAGTGAAAACAAAATGAAAGCGGTCTAACTCAGGCTGCCCCCGTTTGGCCTTCGCCACCGGCCGTTGGATCGGTCCGGCCTTCGCCTCCGTCTGTTGGATCGGTGTGCGCTTCCTCGCCGGCATCCAGATGAACGAGTTTGTCCGGCGATGGATACCAGCTCAGGTCGATTCCGAGGTCGGAGAGGTCGAGGATCGGAACAAAGGAGGCCGGCTGCAAAGGATGCTCAAGCACATAGGCTTTGAAGTTATCAATCAGAGGGCCGACCTCGAGCCCTCACTTCTTGGCAGCGCGGATGGCGTCAGCGTAGGCCATGTAATAGGCAAACTCACTGACATACTCCACGTTGCGGAAGGGATCGGCCTCGGTCGCTCCAACTTCTCCTTCAGCCCCGCGATTGTTTGATCCGCACCTTGGAGCTCGGCAACCTTGGTGGCCAGCTCCCCCTTCGACGACTCCAGCTCACCATTTAACCGGTACACCACCGCCTTCAGCCCGGTCGCCTCTTCCTGCGAGCCCGCATGCAACCGATGGGCTTCCGTCATTTGATCGCGCATCCGGTCGATCGCCGCCCAGGCCCGGTCGAGATCCTGCCTCATCCGGTCGAGATCCTGCTTAGCCCGCTTGGCCGTCTCCGCGTACTCCATCTCCATTGTCGTGATCCTGTCGGCAAACTTTGTAATACCCAGATTTTCAGTATAAATTTTTCGCGTTATTTTATCTGAGATATACCGTATAGTTTGGTATCTATACAGTATGGATAAAATAAATTGAGAACCGAGACAGTTATACTGGTGTGGTTACTGTTTTGGATTGACAGTTGTATTGAGGATTTGCTGTATCAGGTTGAACTGATTTGGATATCAGGTATATCGTGTGAGAATATTTTTGGATTGAGTATATGTATTGATTTTTGCCATATGCTCGTGTTTGGTATGCCGTGACATTGGAGGAATTGCTGAAATTGGCTAAGTATGAAATTGTTACGTACGTTAACAAGGTGAGCTAACGTACGTAAGATTGGCACGGTTACGTACGTTAAGGCTAAGGTATTACGTACGTAACGAGGGCATCGGACAAGACGGAGTCATGGCCGGCAGGTGGGACCCGGTGTCGGCAACTTTCGGCGGAGGATGTTGACAGGTGAGTCAACGTACGTGTTACGTACGTAACACGACCATAATACTGTAGCAAGTCAACGTACGTGTTACATACGCAACGGGATAAGTGTTACGTACGTCACGGGGCGGCTGGCTGAGTCGTGGCGGAGAGGACCTGTAGTGGCCGAGAATGGTCGGCAGTGACTCGCATGGATGGCCGATCACGGTCGGCAGTGACTCGCAGGGATGGCTAGGACTGGCGGATTACGTACGTAAGGCAGTGGCCGGTTACGGCCGTAAGGGCCAGTTACGTACGTAAGCTAGGTGCCGGTTACGTATGTAAGGGTACCGAACGGACTGGGCAGTGAGCAGGACATGGCCGGTTACGTACGTAAGGCAGTGACCGGTTACGTACGTAAGGTACCGGCATGTCTCGGCCTATATAAGGCCTGGACCGGGTCACTTCGGCATTTTCATTTTTTCTTCGTTTTTTCGCGATTCCTTCAGCAAGAATTGATGGATTTGAGTAAGAGCAACTTATAACAACATGTTTTAGAAGTTGGAATCATGGATTAACATCATCTTCCACCCGGATCGAAGGTAAGAACACCTAAACTTTTGGTTTCTGGATGTTCTTGATGTTTCTTGGTGTTTTGGCCGATTTGATTCGTTTTAACTCAGATTATTGATGGAACCTTGTTGTATTCTTGAAATCATTCAATACTCTTGAAGTTTTGTGGAACGAATTCGAGTATTTCTTTGAATAATCGATTGAATTGGACTATGCCTTCAAAGTGTTCGATGAAATGTCTCAATGAGTAGAACTTGGAAAATTCTACACGTTTTCATATGAATGATGGTTGAATTGATATTGTTGTGATGATTCTTGGTATTTACAAGAATTTTGTTAAGGGAAGATAATGAATTAGTGATCAAATGATTCGATTATGTTGTTATGATTATGGAATCGTGGTATTCTCGATGTTCTTGGTGGTTTGTTGTGATTCATGATGTTATGAGAAGTATATGTTGAAGAACATGATTATATACACCTTGAATTATGATTAAGGGTTGTTTAGATGTTATAAAACATCGGGTTATGTTGTTTTATGGATTATGAACGTGAATTTGGATAATTCGTGTTCTTGAAGAACTCTTGAGTTACATGTTATGATTTTGGAAGGATTTCGGATAATTTTGGAATGTGATTATTCACGATAATAATCGGTAAATTGTTTTCTACGAATTTACAAGTATGAACAAGGAGTTTTGTCTTCGTATTTGGAGTTGAAGTTGGAATCGAATATGTTATAAAATCCCTAATGTCGAGATGAATTGATCATTGATTTGATGAATACATTTTAAAGTGTTGGTGTTTTGGATATGAATATGGAATATTCACATTTAGAATTAAGTTATGTATTTTGGTACAATATTCGTATAGGAATACGAATATGATTCCGGATTTGATAAGATTATGTTAGGCGTATTTTTATACGCTTATTTATCATTATTTTGTAGTATTTTGGAGAGTGAAATTGTATAAATGAGCCTTTAATGCCTTAATTTTGTATGATTGACAGGAAATTGAAGTCCGGGAGCTAAAACGAGGCAAAACGGGCGAAAACGGCAAATCTAGACTCTGAGCCGCGGCACAAGGAAGCAGCTACGGCACAGAAGACACCCACCAAGGCAGAGTAAATCAGTCTGTGCCGCGGCACGCCAGGTGAGCCGCGCACGTAAGAAATTGATGACGCCTGTGCTTCCAAGTGAAGGCTCTGTCATGCGGCACAGTTTAGTGTGTCGCGGCACACTTGGCGGTTTTTGTATGTCCGCGGATTTTGGGCCGTTTGCCGCCGACCGACTGATACGGACGCGATTTGGAGATGTGCTGAGCTATAAATAGGGTTTAAGACCCTAATTAATTTATCTTTGGATCTTTTAATCTTTTGGAGCTTAAGCTTGGAGACGGCAGAAGAAGGGGGAAGCAGAAGACTTCAAGGGCAGAGGGCGGAAGCTGAAGAACGGAGGAATCCGAGCTTCATCTGCGTTTGAATTTTATGCTTTCATTTATCTATTCTGTATTTTCAATTTTTAGTATGTCAGGCTAAAGCCCTAATCTAGGGTTTTGATGAAACCTTTGTTTTGACGAATTTCTTGAGATTATCCAATTAATTACCTTTTTATTGAGTTGTCCCAATTGTGTTTAATGCTTGCAATTATCTGGCCAATAGTTGTATTGATTTAATCATTCACTTCGAATCGGGAGAGGAGATTTGGTGAGGAACTATTGGTGAGGACCGTTTTATTCTGTGAGATAGGAATATACTCATAGGAACTACGTGGCCTTTGGGAGATTTTAAGCTTTTCGCCTATTGACGAATTAATTCACCTAGGGATAGAGTGCGTTATTCGCCTTTAGATAAATCTATTGACCTCGGGAGAGGCGGTAGAATATATTAGCAATCTCCGCCTTCAATAAATTGGGAAAATTATTTATTACGGATAATCGAGAGTAAATTCGGATAAACTGAGGCGGATTCAGAATCCTAGACTTATTATTCATTTGATTTATTTTATTCAAGCTATCGTTTTCTACTAGTCTTTTAGTAATTCTTTTAGTTATTAATTGCACAAACCCAAATTCGATTGTTCAAATAAAATTGGAATACACAAAAATCGGTAGTTAGAGATTCAGTCCTCGTGGGAACGATACTCTACTTATCACTTTATTACTTGTAAACGATGACGTGCACTTGCGTGTAAGAAATATCGCAACAAGTTTTTGGCGCCGTTGCCGGGGACTGAAATTTTCTAATATCGATTTAGGTATTTCCAGTCTTAATTTGAACGTTTTATTTTTATTTTTGTGTATTTAATTTCGTTTATTTGTTTTTCCTTTCAGGACCTTTCGTGTAGTGCATGAGAAAACTCGGTAACGAAGGCCTACTACCTTTAGATACCGAGCTCGAGCGCACTCTAAGAAGGAACAAGAAGGAGAAAAGAGAGTTGCGGACGACGGTCAACATGGCCGAGAATATCGAAGTCCAAGGAGGAGATAACCAAGTGCGGCAAGTTCAACCGGAACTAGCTCTTCGAGATTATGCCATGCCGCAGATCAATGCTAATTTTTCGGGAATTCGGCGTCCCACTATCCAAGCCAATAATTTTGAGATCAAGCCCGCTATTATTCAGATGGTGCAGGCGAGCCATTCGTGGATCGCCGAATGACGACCCGAATGCCCATATTGCTTCTTTCCTTGAGATATGCGACACGTTCAAGACTAATGGTGTCACCGACGATGCCATCCGATTGAGGCTTTTCCCTTTCTCTTTGAGGGATAAAGCGAAATTTTGGTTAAATTCCTTACCGCCGGGGTCGATTACAACATGGGAGGGGTTAGCGCAAGCCTTTCTTGTGAAATTCTTCCCACCTGCTAAGACGGCGAGGTTGAGAAACGAAATAACCACCTTTGGTCAGTACGATATGGAATCGCTCCACGAGGCGTGGGAGCGATATAAATATTTGCTACGAAGATGCCCTCATCACGGCATTCCTGATTGGCTTCAGATTCAGACATTGTATCTTGGTTTGAGTGCTTCTACACGCACTCTAGTCGATGCGGCCTCTGGTGGGGCCTTGATGGGAAAGAGTATGGCCGAGGCACACTCGCTTTTGGAAGCTATGGCCGCAAACGCATACCAATGGCCATCGGAAAGATTGACACCGAAGAGAGTTATGGAAGTTTCAAGTAATGATCCGATTTCCACCTTGTCAGCTCAAGTCGCCACTTTGACCCAACAGCTCCAGGCATTTTCGCACGCACCAGCCCCCGTTACCATAGAGACATGCAATTGGTGTAAAGGATCACACCCGAGCGCAGAGTGTCAAGTTGGGAACCCATTCGAGCAACATCAGATGGAGCAGGCTCAATTCGTGGGAAATGGAAATCGGCAGAATAACCCGTACTCCAACACTTATAATCCGGGGTGGCGCAATCATCCCAACTTTTCGTGGAGAAACGGACAGAACTCAAACCAACCCCCGTTCGCTCAGAATCAACAGCAGCCCCCTCCCGCTCCCAAAGTGTCTCTCGAGGAAGCACTTGCAAAATTGGCGGCAAATACGAGTCAATTTATGACCCTGCATCAAGCTACATTGCAAAATCATTCCGCTCCATTCGAACTGGAGGTCCAAAGTGGGCCAAATTGCTAATGTGTTGACAAATCCGTGAGGGAGCATTGCCGAGTACAACGGAGACAAATCCTAGAGAGAGTCTAAACGCAATCAGCTGAAGAAGTGGGAAAGAGGTGCTGGATCAGCCCGAGCGGTGTGAAAAGAAGAAGGAAATTGAGGAAGAGAATGATTTAGAGCCAGAGGAGTCGAAGGATTTGAAACCTTCAATAAAGTTGCCGGATAACTCGAAGACATGTATGCCCCCCGTCCCGTTTCCGCAGAGATTACAGCAAAGAAGGGCGGACAAACAATTTTCTAAGTTCCTTGATGTGTTTAAAAAGCTTCACATAAACATTCCGTTCACCGACGCGTTCGAACAGATGCCGAGTTACGCTAAGTTCATGAAAGAGATATTATCGAAGAAAAGAAAGCTTGAGGAGTTTGAAACGGTTGCCTTGACAGAGGAGTGCAGTGCAATTCTTCAAAAGAAGCTCCCACCTAAATTGAAAGATCCGGGAAGCTTCAACATACCGTGCACCATGGGGAATCTTTCTTTTAATAAGGCACTATGCGATCTCGGTGCTAGTATCAACCTCATGCCTCTTTCGATTTTCAAAAAGCTGGATATTGGGGAAGCCAAGCCAACAACAGTCTCCTTACAATTGGCAGATCGATCCATCAAATACCCAAGGGGAGTGATTGAGGACGTTTTAGTCAAAGTTGATAAGTTCATCTTTCCAGCCGATTTCATCGTACTCGACATGGAGGAAGATGAAGATATTCCAATCATCTTGGGACAACCATTTTTAGTGACTGGCCGAACCCTTATCGACGTGGAAAAAGGGGAGTTAACTCTGAGGGTCCAAGACGAGCAAGTTACTTTTCAAGTATTCAAATCGTTTCCATGTCCCGGAAGTATTGATAAAAGGTCACAAATTGAAAGTGTAAATGACGTTGAAAGAGGAAAGCACCGAAAACATCGTCGGTGGGAAAATTCAGATTTTGTGTTAAATGGTCCAAGTCTTAAGAAGGATGTAGAACGAGTGGCGTTCCTCGAGCATGAGGACAAATCTGCTGTAGTCTTGAGTGCGTTTGTGAAGGAGGAGAGTAAGCCGAAAGCCCAGCGGAAAATTAGTCATGGAAAAACCAGGTGTTTCGGGAAGTTGTTCACGTCGAAACCTTTCCGCAAACAACATTTGATGACCGAACTGAAAGTCGAATTGCTAACGACCAATGGTCATAATTTTAACAAATATATGAACGGTTCGATGAACGGGGCGGAAATCAAATGGAGTTTGCGAAAAACGAACTAATGTTTTCCAATAGGTCCGGCTGAAGACTATAAACTTAGCACTTCTCGGGAGGCAACCCGAGTTCGTAGTTGTAGATTTTTGCATTTCTTTATTTTTCTTGCATTCGTGATTCTTATTTTTCATCATTTTTGTGCTTCAATTTGCTTCTGCCTCTCGCTTTTAAACATGTTCTTCTCAAAATTCATGCAGAAAGTCCTGTGGAAGAAATCAAGTCGAGCCGCGGCAGATGTATTGAGAGCCGCGGCACACATCAATCGTAAGGGGTGGCTAAACCAACTGTACCCTGTGCCGCGGCACGGCATAAATGAGCCGCGGCACACTAGAGCACTGAGCCGCGGCACACGTAATATGTGCCGCGGCACATGACAAAACGAGCAAGGTGTAAAAGGGATCAGACTGTGCCGCGGCTCACTTTAGCTGTGCCGCGGCACACTATGCGGAATCTGAAAGGCCCTGGTAGCTTATAATTCTCAATCGGCCGAACACCCAGGTATTTCTTCTTCCCTTCTCTTTCCCTCCCCAGCGCGCGAATCGGCCGAAGCTTTCCTCCATTTTTTTCCTGCGACTTCTTCTTGCATTTTTTTCACAAAACCAAAAGGTATGTTCCAATCGTTAATCTCTACTTGTTTATGGTTTAGATTTGAAGTTGTTTATGCTTTGGATGGATTGAACATGTTATTTTCCTTCAAAAATTTCTAGGATGGTTTAGGGAATAACATGGTAGTTTTAATCAATTTTTCATGGTTAGTTTGGAATGTGAATGAGTTGAGTGTGTTGTGTTGATGATGATTGAATTATGTTTCTGTTCTTGGGGGTTGAATCGAGCTATAGCCGTGTTTATTCTTCAAGTAAACTTGTGCCCTCAATGTGTTTGATAAATTGCCTAAGTGAAAAATTTTCTTTGGAAAAGCAATCGTTTGAATTTTCGTGCAACGTATACGTTCTGAATTTACAGCAAGCCCAACCCTTACATCCAGGTTAAACGTTTAAGTCCAATTTCATCCTTCTCTCACAAATGCGCTATTTTGTTAAATTCGGGATTTCTGGTTGGACATCCTTAGCCGAGTGTAGATCATTGTTATTATTGTTTGCGTGAATAAACCCTCGTGTTGTACTTTTCAGGATTGATTATGGCGAGAACAAAGAAACTAAGCAAGAGAGCTAGGACCCAGTCATCCCTCACTCGAGGGGAGACCTCTCGTGGTCGGGCCGAGGCGGAGGGGCACCAATTTTCGGACCCTGAAATTCACAAGATATTCAATGAAAAGATCCGGCCACGACCGCTTATTCCAGAGAGGGGATTTACTCCAGCTCCTCAGGACGGGGAATTGCTCACTATGATTGACGAGATGGGGTGGGCCAGATTTGCTGCACCCCCCGAGCCAGCGGTTATCTCGATTGTGCAGGAGTTCTATGCCAGCGCACTGCTGAAGCACATTCGGGCAGGGCATACGTTGCCGTCATTAGAGTCTCGGACTCAGGTCGATGTCCGAGGGGTTACAGTTGATTTCTCCACGGCTGCTATTCGGAGGCTGTTTGGGCTTCCGGTGGTTGATGAGTCGGCCTATGACCGAGTGATGACCAGCCTCACGAAGGAGGCCCCGCCGAGACCATTGCACCCGATACCGACCGGGAGCAATGAGCACAGGTTCTTCCACTTTCCACTTCAGAGCTCGCGCCTCGGCCTCGGGCGTGCACGGCTTTATTTTATCTGCGCACGCATTGACCCCACCTCCCAGATCCGTACTGTCTTTCTCTCCCGCGCCCGGACACTTTATGCTATCACTTCCGGGCTGCGTTTCGATGTGGCCCCCATCCTGGTCCGATCTATCTTCCAGTGTATCCAAGGGGGGGGGGGGGGGCAAGACGGGGTTGAAGCACCCCTCTCTCATCTGCGCTTTGTGCCGGCAGTCGGGGCTGACGTGGTCAGACGACGAGCCGATGCTTGCCCCCCAGGCCCCGATCGACCACCGCATCATATCACACTTTGACCAGTGGGGAGGAGCGCCGGCGCACGCTCGGGGGAGAGTATTTCTGCTAGAGGAGGCCCACGAGGGGTCCCCCGAGCTGCTTTTGTTGACACATGGAGATGCCGGCCTGCCACCCGACAGAGCGAGGTTGCAGGAGTTGTTTGATGGGCTGAGGGAGGATCTGAGGAGAGAGAGAGAGAGAGGAGCTGAGAGAGGAGACGAGGAGAGAGAGAGAGATGAGATGAGGAGAGAGAGGGAGAGCTTGATGGCTGCCATGCGGGAGGAGCAGCGGACGGAGCGGGAGAGCGTTATTGCTGCCGTCAGAGCCGAGATGGGAGAGCAGGCCCGCCGGGCCAGCCGACGAGAGGCGAGGCGTCTAGCTGCGAGGGATGCTTATCATCAGGAGCACCTCGCCGCATGGACGGCCCATATCATGCATCCCGACGGGCCATTTATTGCACCCGCCCGGCCAGCCACACCACCCTCCTCACCGGATGATGCCGGCACCAGCTCCTGAGCAGACTGGAGGGGAGTACTTGACCTTTTACTTTTATTGCATATCATTTTTTGTCCATTGAGGTCAATGTACGTCCTAAGTTTGGGGGGTTTACTTTCAGTTGCTACATTCATTGCTGTACTTTATTTTATTGATGTACTTTATTTCGTTGCACTTTTCATTACTTTGCGTAAAAAATTTTTAGATAGCCTTGCTTGTCTTAGTTTTTCTTTATTCGTGAATTTTTCGTGCTTCTATTTGTGTGATACCGATGTTACGACACTGTTTTTCTCTCTGAAGAAATGGTCGAGTTTTAGTCGAGTTGTAGTCAGTTATTTCTGTTCTGCTTAGTATTCATTTAGGTCCAAAATTTTTCGTGATTGTAGAGGTCTTGGCAGATAAGAGACGATACATACTTGTTTTAAAATCACTGTCAATACGTTTGGTTACATTTTCCGGATAGTGAGTCGTACTGTTTCATTAGTCGTGTTGGCACTTAGATTGAGTTTAGAGTCGGTCAGTTTTTCCCAAAAGTCGAGATAATGTTGTTCTATGAAGGGAAGTCTAGTAACCGGGGGCATTCGCGTGACCCGTTGTTTACTCTCGCGTAAAACGACGACCCTGATTAGACTAGTGATTTAGATATTTCACATGTGCAAACGATAGGGAGCCTAGTAACCGGGGGTATTCGCGTGACCCGCTGTTTACTCTCGCGTAAAACGGCAACCTTGATTCGGACATGCGGAAATTATATATTCGAGTTGTTTCTCCGCTGTAGACGGGAACTTAGTAACTAGAAGCATCCATGTGCCCCATGAGTGTCTTTTACGTCAAACGGTTTCCTAATACATGAGAATGGAAGTTCCACCCTAGGATTATCCCGATGAAACATCCCGAGATCCTAACCTAGTGGTCAACTCGAATCAAATTCTTGAACATATATATAAGGGGATAATGTCCGAGGTTTATTTGTTATGAAACTCGTGAAAATTGTGCCACTAGACTGTGGAACGGGACGAACTAGCTTGTTTATTTTAGCCTTTCATATTGATGGTTGATTTGACTCACGTTTTGTTAATCTTTGAGCTGGATTTTCTCCATGAACGAGTGATTAGGGCTGAACTTGATTACTTTGCGGAATCATTATTCTGAGTGCAGCTCGCTTTTATGACACTCGTTTTTTTTGAGAGAATTACAGGATAGTATTGATTAGGTTGAACACTATGAGTTGCACGATGATTCACGACATTCTTTTATTGAGTTTAATTCTTTTTGCTTGAGGACAAGCAAAGGCTTAAGTTTGGGGGTATTTGTTAGGCGTATTTTTATACGCTTATTTATCATTATTTTGTAGTATTTTGGAGAGTGAAATTGTATAAATGAGCCTTTAATGCCTTAATTTTGTATGATTGACAGGAAATTGAAGTCCGGGAGCTAAAACGAGGCAAAACGGGCGAAAACGGCAAATCTGGACTCTGAGCCGCGGCACAAGGAAGCGTGCACAAGACAGAAGACACCACCAAGGCAGAGTAATCAGTACTACGTGCCGCGGCACACCTGTGAGCCGCGCACGTAAGAAATTGATGACGCCCGTGCTTCCAGTGAAGGCTCTGTGCCGCGGCACAGGTTTAGTGCGCCGCGGCACACTTGGCGGTTTTTGTATGTCCGCGCGGATTTTGGGCCGTTTCGAAGCCAGTTTTCGACCGACTGATACGGACGCGATTTGGAGATGTGCTGAGCTATAAATAGGGTTTAAGACCCTAATTAATTTATCTTTGGATCTTTTAATCTTTTGGAGCTTAAGCTTGGAGACGGCAGAAGAAGAGGGAAGCAGAAGACTTCAAGGGCAGAGGGCGGAAGCTAAAGAACGGAGGAATCTGAGCTTCATCTGCGTTTGAATTTTATGCTTTCATTTATCTATTCTGTATTTTCAATTTTTAGTATGTCAGGCTAAAGCCCTAATCTAGGGTTTTGATGAAACCTTTGTTTTGATGAATTTCTTGAGATTATCCAATTAATTACCTTTTTATTGAGTTGTCCCAATTGTGTTTAATGCTTGCAATTATCTGGCCAATAGTTGTATTGATTTAATCATTCACTTCGAATCGGGAGAGGAGATTTGGTGAGGAACTATTGGTGAGGACCGTTTTATTCTGTGAGATAGGAATATACTCATAGGAACTACGTGGCCTTTGGGAGATTTTAAGCTTTTCGCCTATTGACAAATTAATTTACCTAGGGATAGAGTGCGTTATTCGCCTTTAGATAAATCTATTGACCTCGGGAGAGGCGGTAGAATATATTAGCAATCTCCGCCTTCAATAAATTGGGAAAATTATTTATTACGGATAATCGAGAGTAAATTCGGATAAACTGAGGCGGATTCAGAATCCTAGACTTATTATTCATTTGATTTATTTTATTCAAGCTATCGCTTTCTACTAGTCTTTTAGTAATTCTTTTAGTTATTAATTGCACAAACCCAAATTCGATTGTTCAAATAAAATTGGAATACACAAAAATCGGTAGTTAGAGATTCAGTCCTCGTGGGAACGATACTCTACTTATCACTTTATTACTTGTAAACGATGACGTGCACTTGCGTGTAAGAAATATCACAACAGATTATGACTCACTTTTGAGTTTGAGAATTCATAGGTATTTAACAAGTGTTCAATTCGGATAATGGAATTATTTGAAACCCTTGGAATATGGTTATCTATGATGTTGAATTGATCGGATTGTCCGGATTGATGATGATAATTGGTAATTGATTTTTATTATGAATTTACAAGGAGGAAACTTGTAATCGTATTTAAGATTGAATTTGGAATCGGTAATGCTTAGACACTTGGTTAAATTGATTGTTGATATGACTTTCGGATTGCGGAATCGTGTTGTGGTTTTGAGTTCGTTTTTGATTGGTTCGACTTGTTTGGATATGTGTTTAATCAGGATATTGTAGAACCATTGTGCTTGTTGATCGGTTATTGATTGATATTTGTGATCATCGAGTTACGGCTTGTATTGTGGATATGAGTTCGTATTTGTTGAGTTGGATCATTTGGTTTTATGTATATGATCGGGGTATTATTGAGCCGTTGAGTCGCTTGGTTGGCTATGTCGGTTATTGATTTTTATCGAATGTGTGTTAATCGGTTATTGCAATAGGTTGTGATGTTTGATCGTGGTTTATGACCGTTGTGTTGCTGTTGAGGCTGAAGAATTCGTAGATGGCTTTTGGTCAGGGCTGAGGAGCTCGTAAACGAAGGCAATGGATTTTGGTAACGGCTTCGTGGTATCGGTATCGAGGCAAGTTTATACTTGTTCAGTTTATAATATTTGATGAATGGTTTCGTTTTCATTTCATTTATAATTCATATATCAATGTTGTTAGAAAGGTAAATTGTTGGTTAATGAGTTGTATATCGTGCTCTGGTTTGTATTAAATCATAAGGTATATGATTTAATTATGTTCAAGGAAGACGTGAGTTATCTTTCGTCAAGGATATAGAATATCGGATATCGAGGATAGTTATCGTGTCGATATTGATGTCGGGATGGTGGTTTGTTGGTATAAATGGACTATACCTATTTCGGGATTATTCGTATAACCGTGTTCGCTCGTGGATGTTGGTTCGTGGAAAGGATGTTGTCTCCGGCTTTGAGGTAATTTATGTATTGTTCAGTTATGAGATAATTATTATGTTGAGTTGTTGTATATGTTGAGGTTTCGTGTAATGAGTTTCGTATCGATTATTCGTTGATGGATGTTGATCCCAGAACTGTTGTCTGAGATTGTTGATCGCATGGATTATCCTTTGGGGTTTGTAACCCCAGGGTTGTTGTTTTGAATATTGATCGGTCGTGTCGACTTTTCATTGTCAGACTATTGTTGTTCACTTCGGTGAGCCTTTTGATCCTTATTGGGTATGTGTTTCTTTGAGTTTCGTTGTCATGTTGCATCATGACATATCTGGAGTCATATCTGCATTCCGATTTGATATTGTGTAGGATTTTTAGCCGGGCACATATATAGTCATGCGTGAATATTTTCCGTGAAAGGTTGTGCACACGAGAAGTAGTTCGTTGAGGCTAATTAGGTACATTGTCCCACGTATATCCTGGATTCCGTATACGGGGTGGACATGTGCACTGACACATGTTCGGATCGGGCATACTATGATTTCCATCTTTGAGCCATATTGTTTGGTCATTCATCCTCCATTCATGGTTGGGTATGTTCGACGGTTTGTGACTGGTTGTTCATACGCCCAAGGGGTATGTTCGACAGTCAGAGTTATTTCTTTGAGATCCATTATTGTTGATCATTTGGAGTTTACCTTGTTGATGGTATTCTCAGTTATTATTGGTCTTTTGTTGATCATTTGGAGTTTACCTTGTTGATGGTATTCTCGATTATTGTTGATCCTTTGTTGATCGTGTCGGAGTTATCATGTTGATGGTATTCTCAGTTATCGTGATCCTTTATTGGTCGTACTGGAGTTATCATGTCGATGATATTCTCAGTTGATTTATCGGTTGATCTGGTTATTGATCGTATAAGCATTCGGACTATATGTCGATGTTTCAGGATTTGTTATCATTATCATGTGGTAGTTGATCTACAGATATGTTGTGTATTATTGGTTTATACATGTTGAGATTTGATTGTGTAATCCGACGGACAAGATTTGGCACAGATTGGATTATTTCCACACTTATGAGTTATGATGATGTTTTAAGGATTGTTGGTATTTTTGGAATACAGTAGAGATGATTGTTGTTGAATTCATTTCGTCATTTGAGAATACGAAATGTGGAATATGTCAAGGATTGATTTAGTATGGATTGTTATGGATTGGTAAGGTATGACGGTAAGATTACTTTGGTAGTATTCTTACAATATTATTACATTGTTATGTAATTATTTATGATGATGTGATCGATATCATTATTGAGTATTGTGGTCAATGACCGTGGGCTTTATTTTTAGGTACTTGGAGATCGAGCTAGTAGCGGTCGTGAAGGGATGAGCTTCCCTATGTGATACTGGCGGTGGCATGTTTTGGAGTATCGAGTATTTCTTTTATGGTTATTCATTTCCGCTGCAAATGTGTATTTTGAACTGCATTTATCCGCTGCGTGTGTATATTTCAAAATGGCTTTTCGGTATCTTTATCCGCTGCGTATGTGTATTTTAAATGGCCCTTTTGGCACTTTGCGAACTTGGGTTATTTCGTTAAACCTTTTCCTAAACTATTTTATCCAGACGCTTAAGCGGCGTCTTAACGTACATTTTGAACTATCGAGATTTGGCACTTCGCCTTGTATTTTCAAATGGTATTTTATGATGGTATTTCAAAATTATGCTTTTGAAAATATTTGAGTATTTAAAATATTACCGTCATCGGCCTTTTGGCGTTTTTGAATTGGTTTTGTAAACGGTTTTTAGCCTGGTGGGTTCTGGCGCGGGACCCACGGCGCTGTAATATCCCGGATGGTTTTGGGGGTGTTACAAACTTGGCGTTCTGATTCCGAGCAGCCTCGAGGTCCGAATGGAGACAGGTAGTAGAGGGCCGCCCATCATAATCCTTCACAGCTTGAGCGGCCATCGTCGCCGCTTGAAGGGTCAGAGCAAGAGTTGCCTGCATTGCGTCTCCGGACCGCCGGCGCGCGATCGCATCCATATCGGTCATCCAAGCCTTCGGCAAGGCGGTGATAGCCGAGAGACGTAATGAGGAACGTCGCTAGGCTCGCGGGGAGATATGCTCACGAGGAAGTCCAACACCATCGGCGAGCAGTTCGGGTCGGCAAGACGGACCCTGCACCAAGAACAAAGGAGTTAGTATGTCCCCTACACAAGTGACTTAACTCAGCAGATCAACCAAACTTACCTTTCGACCTTCTCGGGGTCGCGGCCTAAAAAAGGCTTGCCCCGTGGGGTCTGGGCGTCAGCGGTCGCCATGGCCTGTAGGAAGACCGATGAGGTCGTAGGCCCCTCCGTCATTGGAACTACAGAAATTGGAGGCGCGGCGACCGGCGGCACCACCGCGGCCGTCTCAGCAGCAACAGTTGGAAAGGGCTCCTCCGGCCTCCGCCTCTTGCGGTTACGCTGGAGCTGCTCCTCTTCCCGAGTCCCCGGCTCGACGACGATCGTCCCCATGAGAGGTCTCGCCTCTGGGATAGGATGGGTCATCGCCGCAGGGGCACGGCCCGCCTTCTTCCCTTGTCGGAGACGATTCATAAGACCAGGGTTCGACACGGCGATTTCTTTCGGCGGATCGGAGTAGCGGGGGAAGTAGATCTCTGTCAAAGAAGATAATTAACCAGGTTAGACGTCTTCTTCAATCAAAGGCGATCGTCAAGCAAAAAGGAGATCGTAAACATTTGTACCTGGGACCCTTAAGTGGCGGGGAAAGCGAAACAACCGAGCGCCCAACCAATGAGCTTCGTTGTTGATCACGCGAACGTCGATGTAACTGCCCGGAAGACCACGGATTCGCTCCCAGACGATCGAAAATTCAAATGGTAGGTCGCCGGCTGCTGGAACAAGGGAGCCTGTAAAAAGAAAACCAAATTAGATCAGTTCAAGGTGTATCCGAACGAAGGGAGAGTTAAACCCTTACTCGGACTCCTCTCCCGAAAGCCGGTGGGAATATCCAACTCATCCTCGGGTTTGTCGCTCGCGGCCGATTTCCACACTCCGACGACCCAACACCATTTTGTCAGGTCGCCCCGGACCTTGTTCGGCACCCCAAGGACCACCCGGCCCATGCGACCCTGAATGTGGTAGCCGCCAACAGAACCCTTCTGCGCCGTCAGCTTAAAGAGGTAGTTCATTTCCAGCGCAAAAGGAAGACGGAACAGTCGGTGACCGCCAAATAGAGTGCTGACGATCTGCAACCAGGCGTTCGGCGTCAGTTAGAGCGGCGCCACATTCCAGGCGGTCAGCAGATATGACACGGCGAACAGCAATGGGAACCGCAATTCGGCCCCATGATCAACTCGTTAACGGCGACCATACCCTCGGTGTAATATCCGCGTTTTCTATCCTTGGTAATTTCTATTTTTGGTGCATATTCGTTTCGGACAACTCGCCTGGCACTATTTTGTAATTCTGAACCTATTTAGTTCTTGGAGTTTTCCGTTTAGACGGGTCTTGATAATGTTTTTACGTAATTTCATCTTGAGTTATATTTTGTCGCATGTGTATCCGATTGTCGCTAAACTCGTTCGATTTCGTCATTTTTCCTATTTTCATGAGTTCGTATGGTTGAGTAGAGCATGTTGTGAGTTTCGGATTGTTAATCCGACGTTGTATCGTGATTTTACAGATGTTTGGGCCGTTTATGTAAATTCCTAGAAGTTTAGGGAAATTGTCCCTTATTCGACTTTGGTTGTGTACCTCAGATCGTTTTGGGTTCCGTACTTCCATTTCGTGTTATTGTTGCCCAAATATCGATCCCTGTTGCTTTTATTCTCCTTCCGGATCATTTTTCGTCATTTTGGGACCCGAGGGGGGGTGTGGGCCGCGGCACAAGGATTGTGAGCCGCGGCACACACATCGCCCAGTTGTTGCCTAAACAAACTGTACCGTGTGCCGCGGCACAAGGATTGTGCGCCGCGCACTGCCGAAGCCGCGGCACACTTGTCCGGCCGCAGCACACCCGTGTGACACTTGCCGGCCAAAATCGATCAGTATCGCGTGCCGCGGCAACTGGCAAAGGCCGCGGCACATGCCGACCGAGCCGCGGCACACTTCGGATGAGCCGCAGACAACGAGCGGCCACCACCACCGGGCACAATTTTGGCTGCGTGCCGCGGCACGCTTTAGCTGAGCCGCGGCACACAACGCGGTCAGCGCTATATCTGCTTCTCATTCAGCGAGAATCGCTCATTTCCCCCTCCTTCTTCAACCGTGCGAGAGTGAGAGAGTCTTGAGAGGGAGAGTTCCTCCGCCTATCACTTACTGGTGTAGATTTCTTCATCCCTCTTCGATCGGGTGGCTCGGATTGCGGATCTAACCCGTGGTTTTTGGATTTGAATGCTTGATTCATCAAGAGGTAAGAATTCCTTTAACCCTAGTATGATTTTGGGGAGGGTTTGGTGGTGATCTTGTGTTTTAATTCGAATTGACCGATGTTGTTATTAGATTTTGATAGTATACTCGTGACCTCGCTTTCTTGTTCTTGATTGGGATGAAATCCCGTTGTCATACCATTGACCGATTTCGTTTCCTTATGCACTCTTGGTGTCCGATGAATTGTCCCAACGGGTAGAATTAGGATTAATTCTTACCTTTCCGCATTATTGAGACTTGTGTATACCGTTATTGTGTTAGGATCGGATTTGGGAGGATTGTTCGGACCGAAACCTATTCCGTCGTCGTTTCCTTCGTTTCGTTTCATTCAAGGCAAGTACATGTATTACATTTCGTTATGTATATTGTGATTTTCGAAATGCATGATGAATGGTGATTTTTGGGTGCGTGAGTTGTGTTCCTTCCACCCGGAGTGTCCGACGGGGTGTCTGGGGGTCGATACTAAGAGGTACGGCCGCGGAAGTGGACTTGGGTGCGTGTGTGATTGAACTTCCACCCGGAGTGTGCGACGGGGTGTCTGGGGGTCGATACTAAGGGGTACGGCCGCGGAAGTGGTATCCCACCCGGAGTGTCCGACGGGATGTCTGGGGGTCGATACTGAGGGGTACGGCCACGGGATACCAGTTGTGATTTTGTGATATCGTGATGATTGAAATGGATGTGATTGCCAATGTAGTATTCCGGAATATATATGTGGCAAATGACCTATGTTTGAGATGATTGTGTAAAACCGTATTTTTGTATATAATGTTGTGTAATTGTGTACTTGCACTAGCTATTCGAATGCTAACCCCTTAAATGGGGGAAATGCGTCTTATGCATTTCAGGTACCGGGAGAGCTGAGGAGCAGGCACGGGGCACGCACGCGAAGGATGGAATGGCTTGATGATAGTGGCTCGAGTCTGTATTGTTTAATTTTATGTTTTGTCATTGCATATGTCGAGTATTGGAGTTAAACTGTTTATCCTTGAACTTGGTTTAAGTCCCCTGCGTGGGCAACGAATTGATATCTACATTATGTTTTATGTACTCCGTTGAAATGTTTTGGCCGAGGCCACGGCCCTATTTGCTTTTGAGTGCATCTTTTGGGGTTTCCATTGTGGTTATGTGTCATGTGTTAGCCTGGTAGACCTCAAGAGGGTTCTACGGCGTGTAATGTCCCATTTGTGAATTGGGGTGTTACATTTATGGTATCGGAGCTTAGGTTTTGAATACCTAGGCTGTCGGTGAATTTTTGGGTCTGTCAGTTGCGTCATTAGAGTCAGTCGTTGAGCCAAATATCATCATGCTACCGTCTTTTCGTGCGACCCGTGGCTGTAAGTCTCCTCGAACTCTTATATCTCTGTAATTCGTTTTCTTGCGCTGCTCGGAATCGTGACTTGTGTTACCAACTTTGTGAATTGTGAATCTTTCTGATCTTGTCCTTTTCTTACTTCCTTCAGTATGTTGAGAGGTCGTGGTAGACCGGCTAGGGGACGCGGCCGAGGCCGTGGTCGGGGTGCTGATAATGAAGAGGGCTCACTTTCTCAGTCCTCTGCGGACTCAGCCTCTCACTCAGTGCCATCGGGTAATAATGCCGACGCGGCTATCACAGATTTCAAGCAGCTTGGTAGCCCAACTTACTCGGATAGCTCGGGGTGGACGCTGAATCCGCCCCGACACCGAAGAGGAGGCTAGTAAGTGGCTTGAGACGGTGACTAAGATGCACCCTCCTCGTTTCTCCGGATCCTCCTCCCTCGGTTGGGAGAATTGGCTCTTTCGGTTGTCCAGACCTTCGACGCCGTAGCTTGTCCCAAGACAGAGGGTACATATTGCCAGTACCTCCTGGATAAGGAAGCTGCGGAATGGTGGGAGGCCGTTGTGCCCAGAGACCGTCGAGCTACTTGGGAGGAATTCAAGGCTGCTATGGAAGCAGTATTGTCCGCCGCCAGTCAAGGAACGCAGAATTGTGGAATTCTTCACCGCTACACCTCAGGACGTGCCTATTTCTCGTGCAATCATTACTTACAATCAGCAGTTGGGTTTCGTGAGAGATCAGGTGAGGACGGAGGCTGATAAAATCCGTTACTTTAATATGCGAATGAAGCCGCATATTAGGCAGAGTATGGCACCGCTCATGTGTGCCACTTTGAAAGAATACCAGGATCGCGCCCTAGCGATCGAGATGGCAGTTCCGGAATCAGAGTCGGTTTCGGAAGCTAAGAAGCAGAAGACTACCGGTGGATTCTCGACCGGGAAAGGTGGTCAGTTTTCGAGGTCTCGTTCTGTTCCTACACCCGGGAAGAGACCGCTTCAGCCGGCTGGGGGATCTCAGAGTAATCGTTCAGTCCATTCCGTTGCTTCTGGTGGCACGGTTTGTTTTAACTGCAACCAATATGAGCATTTGATGAAGGATTGTCCTTTTCCTCCAGTTATTTGTTTTACTTGCGGGCAGACCGGGCATCGGGCGACTCATTGTGAGAGAGCCACCAGGGTCGCTAGAGCTCCGACTACCACTACCGATCAGAAGGATCATAGTACTCCAGCTACTCAGGTTCTGCAGGGTTCGGGTCGCGGTAGATGTCGGGGACAATGGATCGCCGCAGCCTCGAGCTCGGTTGATCCACCCCGATCAGATCGATGAGGCGCTCGGAGGAGGCAGACATTCCGGTGGCGTCAGTACCACTCAGATCCTTACTCATCCAGTTTCCGTGCTTTTGATTCGGGTGCTACCCATTCCTTTATTGCGTTGGATTGTGTGAATCGTATTGGCTTTAATCGCTTGTTTGAGTGTGAACCGTTTGTGGTGGGTACGCCTAGCGGGGATCGTATGGTTGGGGACCGGGAAGTTAGGGATTGCCCCGTGAGGATCGGGAGCCGAGATCGCCTCGAACCTCATCGTTATCGACCTCAAGGGTGAGGATCTAATCCTCGGGACGATTGGTTAGAGCGTCACGGTGCTATCATGAACTATCGGACTCGTACTATTTCGATCGTGGCCGAGGATGGCACCGAGCATACTCTCGTCGAGTATGGCCCGTAGATCGGGAGCGTGATTAGCGCCTTGAAGGCGATGAAACTTGAACTGTGGCCGTGTCGCCATCGTGCTATGCTCTGAAGGCGGAAGATGGTGGGGTTGACATGTCGTCAATTCCAGCTTGTTAGTGAGTATCCCGATGTCTTCCTGCACGACTTGCCGGGATTACCACCACGAGAGGTGGAGTTCCCTATCGATCTAGAGCCGAATGCACCCTATTTCTCGAGCACCGTACCGTATGGCACCGTCGGAGATGTTAGAGTTGAAGAACCAGTTGGGAGAATTGTTAGATAAAGGGTATATTCGACCGAGCGCATCGCCTTGGGGTGCGCCCGTACTTTTCGTTAAGAAGAAAGATGGGTCACTTCGTTTATGCATCGATTATCGAGAATTAAACAACCTGACCATCAAAAATAAATACCCTTTGCCCAGGATTGACGATTTGTTTGATCAGCTTCAGGGGGCGACAGTCTTTTCGAAGATTGATTTGCGATCGGGCTACTACCAGTTGAGAATTCGGGACGTCGATATTCCGAAAGCCGCCTTTCGGACGAGATATGGCCATTACGAGTTTGTGGTTATGCCTTTCGGGCTAACCAATGCCCCAGCAGTGTTCATGCAGTTGATGAACAAGGTTTTTATTGAGTATCTGGACAAGTTCGTAGTCGTTTTTATCGACGATATTCTTATCTATTCACGGAGTCGGGAGGATCACGCCTTACATCTCCGAATTGTGTTAGACACTTTGAGGACGGAGCAGTTGTACGCGAAGTTCTCTAAGTGTGAGTTTTGGCTCGAGGAAGTGACGCGTTCCTCGGGCACGTGATTTCAGCAGAGAGGAGTTCGGGTAGATCCGCAGAAGATAGAGCGGTGATGGCTTGGGAGCCGCCTAAGAATGTGAAGGAGGTGAGGAGTTTTCGGATCTCGCCGGCTATTACCGCAGATTCGTTGAGGGATTTTCTAAGATCGCTAGACCACTCACTCGGTTGCTCCAAAACTCGGAAGTTTGAGTGGACCGCAGACAGCAGATGCGGCTTTGACGAGTTAAAGAGACGTCTGACTACCGCGCCCGTTTTAGCATTGCCTCAGGGGAACGAGGACTTCGTAGTGTATAGTGATGCTTCGGGCCTTGGTCTAGGGTGTGTTTTGATGCAGAGAGATAGAGTCATTGCTTATGCGTCCCGCCAGTTGAAACCTTACGAGGTGAATTATCCCACGCACGATTTAGAGTTAGTCTGCGGTCGTTTTCGCCTTAAAGATCTGGAGGCATTATCTTTATGGGTCGTCTTGTAAGATTTTTACGGATCATAAGAGCTTGAAGTATATCTTCAGTCAGAAAGAATTGAATATGAGACAGCGTAGGTGGTTGGAACTAATCAAAGATTACGACCTCGAGATACTTTACCATCCGGGTAAGGCTAACGTAGTGGCCGATGCGTTGAGCCGAAAACCGATGGCTTTGCGGATGTTAGAGGTACTTACACCGCAGAGTAAGATCCAGAGAGATTTCATCCGTCGAATATTGAGGTTTGGGTTCGGAGAGTTCAGGCCGCTTATGTGCATTAGAGATCACTTCGTCCCGATCGATGATATCAAGGCGAAGCAATATGACGATCCGTTTTGGTCCAAATGAGGAGGATGTGCGGAAAGGGAAAGCCCCTGGATTTGTGGTTCACGATGATGGAGTTTTGAGGTTTCGCGGCAGACTTTGTGTACCATGTGATATTGGGCTGAGACAAGATCTTGAGCGAAGCTCATACCACGCCCTACTCCATACATCCTGGTACGAGTAAAATGTACAAGGACGTGAGGAGTAACTACTGGTGGAGTAATTTGAAGATGGATGTTAACGAGTTTGTGGCGAAGTGTTTGACCTGCCAACAGTTAAGATTGAGCATCGGCGGCTGGGTCATATTACGACCACTTCCTATCCCGGAGTGGAAATGGGAGGATATTTCTATGGATTTCATTACCAATATGCCTAAGACTCGGACGGGAATGAACATGATTTGGGTCGTTGTTGATCGACTAACCAAATCAGCTCATTTTCTAAGTATTAAGGACACTTGGGGGCCGGAGAGGCTTGCACGAGTGTTTGTTGCGGAAATAGTGAGATTGCATGGGACCCCTAAGAGCATTGTTTCGGATCGTGATGGCCGGTTCATATCACATTTTTGGCAGCCGTTCATAGAGCTTTGGGAACCGAGTTGAGACTTAGTACATCCTACCACCCCCAGACAGACGGACAGTCTGAGCGGACGATACAGACGCTAGAAGATATGTTGAGAGCCTGTGCCTTAGATTGGAAGGATGATTGGGAGACACACTTGCCGTTGATCGAGTTCACGTATAACAATAGTTGGCATGCCTCGATCAAAATGGCACCATTCAAGCGTTGTATGGAAGGAGGTTCGGATCACCGTTGTGTTGGGATGATACTTCGAGCTAATCGCACTGAGCCCGATCCGATAGTTGAGACGAGGGAGAAGATTACCGATTCGTGGTAGATTGCCGACGGCCCCAGTCGGCGAAGTCTTATGCCGATACACGTCGCCGACCGTTGGAGTTTGAGGTGGGAGATCACGTCTTGCTTAAGGTGTCGCCGACGCGGGAGTTTACTGCTTTCGGTCGGAAGGGTAAACTTAGTCCGAGATTTATTGGACCGCTCGAGATTCTAGAGAGAGTTGGAGAGCTTGCATATCGGTTAGGCTTGCCGCCGTCCCTGAGCCACGTGCATAACGTATTTCATGTTTCCCAGCTTAGGAAGTACGTATCGGACCCTAGCCATATTATTGATTTTGGAGAGATCGAGTTGGGGCCCGACATTACCTTCGAGGAGAAGCCGATTCAGATCTTAGAGCGTCGGGTTAAGCAACTCAGGCACAAAACCATCCCTTTGGTCAAAGTGCAGTGGTCGAGGCATGGATCCGAGGAGGCCACGTGGGAAACAGAGGAGGGTATGAGGTCGAGATACCCCGAGTTATTCGTGTTGTAAGTTTCGGGACGAAACTTATTTTTAGGGGGAGATAATGTAATATCCGCGTTTTCTATCCTTGGTAATTTCTATTTTTGGTGCATATTCGTTTCGGACAACTCGCCTGGCACTATTTTGTAATTCTGAACCTATTTTGTTCTTGGAGTTTTCCGTTTAGACGGGTCTTGATAATGTTTTTACGTAATTTCATCTTGAGTTATATTTTGTCGCATGTGTATCCGATTGTCGCTAAACTCGTTCGATTTCGTCATTTTTCCTATTTTCATGAGTTCGTATGGTTGAGTAGAGCATGTTGTGAGTTTCGGATTGTTAATCCGACGTTATATCGTGATTTTACAGATGTTTGGGCCGTTTATGTAAATTCCTAGAAGTTTAGGGAAATTGTCCCTTATTCGACTTTGGTTGTGTACCTCAGATCGTTTTGGGTTCCGTACTTCCATTTCGTGTTATTGTTGCCCAAATATCGATCCCTGTTGCTTTTATTCTCCTTCCGGATCATTTTTCGTCATTTTGGGACCCGGGGGGGTGTGGGCCGCGGCACAAGGATTGTGAGCCGCGGCACACACATCGCCCAGTTGTTGCCTAAACAAACTGTACCGTGTGCCGCGGCACAAGGATTGTGCGCCGCGGCACACAGCCGAGTCAGTGCCGCGGCACACTTGTCCGGGCCGCGGCACACCCGTGTGACACTTGCCGGCCAAAATCGATTGTCACGTGCCGCAAGATACTGGCAAAGGCCGCGGCACATGCCGAGTCCGAGCCGCGGCACACTTCGGATGAGCCGCGGCACAACGAGCGGCCACCACCACTGGGCACAATTTGGCTCGTGCCGCGCACGCTTTAGCTGAGCCGCGGCACACAACGCGGTCAGCGCTATATCTGCTTCTCATTCAGCGAGAATCGCTCATTTCCCCCTCCTTCTTCAACCGTGCGAGAGTGAGAGAGTCTTGAGAGGGAGAGTTCCTCCGCCTATCACTTACTGGTGTAGATTTCTTCATCCCTCTTCGATCGGGTGGCTCGGATTGCGGATCTAACCCGTGGTTTTTGGATTTGAATGCTTGATTCATCAAGAGGTAAGAATTCCTTTAACCCTAGTATGATTTTGGGGAGGGTTTGGTGGTGATCTTGTGTTTTAATTCGAATTGACCGATGTTGTTATTAGATTTTGATAGTATACTCGTGACCCTTGGCTTTCTTGTTCTTGATTGGGATGAAATCCCGTTGTCATACCATTGACCGATTTCGTTTCCTTATGCACTCTTGGTGTCCGATGAATTGTCCCAACGGGTAGAATTAGGATTAATTCTTTCCTTTACGAATTATTGAGACTTGTGTACCGTTATTGTGTTAGGATCGGATTTGGGAGGATTGTTCGGACCGAAACCTATTCCGCTGCCGTTTCCTTCGTTTCGTTTCATTCAAGGCAAGTACATGTATTACATTTCGTTATGTATATTGTGATTTTCGAAATGCATGATGAATGGTGATTTTTGGGTGCGTGAGTTGTGTTCCTTCCACCCGGAGTGTCCGACGGGGTGTCCGGGGTCGATACTAAGGGGTACGGCCGCGGAAGTGGACTTGGGTGCGTGTGTGATTGAACTTCCACCCGGAGTGTCCGACGGGGTGTCCGGGGTCGATACTAAGGGGTACGGCCGCGAAGTGGTATCCCACCCGGAGTGTCCGACGGGATGTCCGGGGTCGATCTTGAGGGGTACGCCACGGATACCGATTGTGATTTTGTGATATCGTGATGATTGAAATGGATGTGATTGCCAATGTAGTATTCCGGAATATATATGTGGCAAATGACCTATGTTTGAGATGATTGTGTAAAACCGTATTTTTGTATATAATGTTGTGTAATTGTGTACTTGCACTAGCTATTCGAATGCTAACCCCTTAAATGGGGGAAATGCGTCTTATGCATTTCTGTGCAAGGAGAGCCGAGGAGCAGTACCTGGCACGCACGCGAAGGATGGAATGGCTTGATGATAGTGGCTCGAGTCTGTATTGTTTAATTTTATGTTTTGTCATTGCATATGTCGAGTATTGGAGTTAAACTGTTTATCCTTGAACTTGGTTTTAAGTCCCCTGCGTGGGCAACGAATTGATATCTACATTATGTTTTATGTACTCCGTTGAAATGTTTTGGCCGAGGCCACGGCCCTATTTGCTTTTGAGTGCATCTTTTGGGGTTTCCATTGTGGTTATGTGTCATGTGTTAGCCTGGTAGACCTCAAGAGGGTTCTACGGCGTGTAATGTCCCATTTGTGAATTGGGGTGTTACACTCGGGAGGTTGGTCGGCGCGCTCGTTCTCGGCAGGCACATACAGTGAAACGTCGGAGGGGACATGGAACTCTGCCCTCCAATGACTCAAATCCTTCTTGGTCGCCGAACTCTTAATCTGGCCGAGGGTCCACGGGGAGTGGTCCGCGGCCCGAAATGACATCCGCTTTACGGGTTCATAGGGGTAGGTGACCGAATATGCGCAAAAATCGAACTTAGGACGTGGTCCGGCAAGTCTCTCCTCCATAAGCTCGGCAAATTCCAGAAAGGCTTGGCTGAACACACTGTTCTGCTCCCAATACAGTCTCACTGCCTCATTCTCGTCGGCCGGCGAGCGCTTCTGCTCCGCCGACGACGACCTCGCCGGGTCAGCCTCGTTGAAGAGTTCTTCAACCTCCGCGGGTTCAATCCCAGCGCGAATGGCCTCGACAGCCGTCTCCACGTGAAAATCTGCAGAGGTTTCATCCCGGACAGTCGAAGTCGCGGCGGCGGAAGTGATACCCGCCTCATACACGGTGGATCCTCCTCCAGACATATTCAAAGAGAAAGAGGGGAAAAAAGTTTTTGTTTTTACCTAGAGACTGAGTCGAACGTCGATAGGCACACAAAGCTTCAAGAAATTTCAGCTATGTCTTCTTCTCAGGCAAAAGCGCATAAAGACCTAACCCCAGTAGCCCTAGCCCCTTTTATAGGCGAGAGCAGGGACTTCTGGGCAAATAAGCGGAATCTCGAGGGCTGAAGTGCAACCGTCGGATAAGTCGCATTTAATGCCGCCCTCGAAATCCGCGTATGCGTCGTTTCGAGGGCACGCCAGACGACAAGTCTGAAAAAACCGTCGGACTCCCCCAACGGGAGCGTGACACGTGCCCCAGTGACGTTTCAAAGCCCGCTTACACTTCCCGCTCTTTTCAGCGTCCGGGGAGGTCGTCCAAATTCGAAATCAGTTCGTTCGGGAGACGATCGTCTGCTTCATAAGTAGATGAGTCGCTCGTCTAAAGCAAGCGATCGCCAGCAGAGCCAGCTCACCCCACGTCTTCAACATCGGAGCGAGCTGGGGGGCAATTGTTGTGCGGAGATTTATACGCCTCAATGGCGATCGGCATAATGGTCGGAAGTCAACCAAAGAAGATAGATGTTGGGCAAGTGCCTAGCGGTCGACGTCCAAGGCGATCATTTATTGGCACCTGGCGATCACCTCTAATATCCGACCGGGGACGACCGTCCCATGCCACGTCCGACACCCGTCAAAGTCTGCGAAGACCGAATCTCGGGATGAAGGCCCACGTGCAGATCCGCAAAAGGCGCTGCAAGAACAGGCCTTACTGTCACATCCCGGGACCCCTCCGCCGTAGCATGATATTGTCTGCTCTGGGCTCTCTCCTCTGAGATGGCCCTCACGGTTTTGTTTCTGGGAACCCAGCGAGCAGCTTCCCAGGAGGTCACCCATCCTGAGACTGCTCCTCGCACCAGCACGCTTAACTTTGGAGTTCTCATCACCCCGAAGCCACTGGCTCCCAAAAGGCCTCATGCTATAAGGAGTTCGGCACGCACATATAAGGCACTTCGCCCGCTCTCTGCTAGTCGTTGTGGGATATCACAATCCGCCCCTCCTCAAAGGACCCGACGTCCTCGTCGGCACACTCGCACGACACGGTGGAGTGGCTCTGATACCAAATTGTCACATCCCAGGACCCCTCCGCCGTAGCATGATATTGTCCGCTCTGAGCACTCTTCTCTGAGCTGGCCCTCACGGTTTTGTTTCTGGGAACCCAGCGAGCAGCTTCCCAGGAGGTCACCCATCCTGAGACTGAGACTGCTCCTCGCACCAGCACGCTTAACTTCGGAGTTCTCATCACCCCGAAGCCACTGGGCTCCCAAAAGGCCTAATGCTATAAGGAGTTCGGCACGCACATATAAGGCACTCCGCCCGCTCTCTGCTAGTCGGTGTGGGATATCACACTTACTCCAGCCCATCAGCAGCTGTCAGTGATAAGGACGGCCTCACCTACCGACAGACCCGCCGAAAGGTCCTAGGTGGGACCTCCCAAGACAACGAGAAGAGGCACCTGTCGCCTCCTCATTGGTTCGCGCATCTGGCTGCCAGCAGCAGCTGCGGACTTTAAGGAAACAATTCCACATGCTGGGACGATCGCCCGCCTTATTTAAATGAAGGAACGGCGATCGCCCGAGGGAGATAGAGACATCCCAGCAACCTCTTCTCCTATAAATAGGAGGCCTCCAGCATTGGCAAAAGTGAGGTGACAACGTTAACACGATTACACACAGTAAACAATACAGAGAACTCCTCATCTTTGTAACAAGAACTCACAGAGCTTCAACTCTGGTTCTTCCGACAATTTTCAGCACTCAAGAGCTAAGATAAGTAGAGTCTTTACACTCATTGTAATTGTACTCTAACATTAATATTTGTATTCTCAAGTATTCGTATTAATAATATCTTGTGAGAGCATTCAAGCCCGAAACTAACAACCCCGACAAATCTTGTGTTATTTATTTCCCCACGGATGTGCTCTCGCATTTTGTTTGTTACTCGTCCATTCCAGCATATCATCTCCGGATAATATTTTGGGTAACAACACATAGTATATGTACTCCCTCCATCCATGAAAATATGTCCAATTTTTGACTTTTTCAGTCAAAATTTATAAACTTTGACCATAAATTACAACCAATATATAAAAAAAATTATAGTAATTTAAGTACTTGATTAGATTTGTCTCAATGTCTATTCTAAAATATAACTTACATTTTCTATAAAATTTTATATATTAATCGCAATATTTTGGTCAAAATTTATAAATTTTGACCCGAAAAAGTAAAAATTTGAACATATTTTCATGGACGGAGGGAGTAATATATAATGATAATAACATATATTATATATATATATATAGCAGAATATATAGCAGAATATATATAACTTTTATATATATATATATATTGCAGAATATATAGTTGTATAAATAGAATCAGATTAACAAATAATCTGGAAAAATTATGAGATCTTAGGAAACCCCCTTAGGAGCAGTATTGCGGCTCAGATATCCAAATAGATGGGACAGATTCCTTCCTCAGAACAGTGAACACAGTAGGAGGACCACAGAGACACAACCGGGAGCATCGACTACCTTAGAAAACCGAGAGCACAATAGATCCGAACACCAATCTCACTCTAAACCTCAATCTCACAAAGATATAATAGAAGTTTGCTTTGTTCACAAATAATAAATTCTCGCAGCTCGGATATCCCTAGAGGTGCCCAAAATGACTCAACCCGGCGGATCGATCCGCCGACCCGGACTCGGCTGACCCGTGCAAGACTCGGACTCGGCCAACCCATCGGACCCGTCGACCCGGACCCGTGGTATACACGGGTGGGGTCCGGGTCTTACATTTCCCTACCCGCCAACCCGCCGGGTCCGACCCGTCGACCCGGCAGAATTGAAAAAAAAAAATCGAAATTATGGCCGTTGGACCCGGCGCCGGGGGGTCTAACGGCTAGTTCAGATTTAAAAAAAAATCCTATCTATAAATACTTCCCAACCCAACGCATTTTTTCACACCTTCAACTTCAATATAATATATCTCTCAAACTCTCATTGCTAATTGTTATATCATTTAATCTCCCTCTTTTTTCGCATTTAATCATTATGTCGAATTCTGATAAGGGAAAGGGTATTGCTACGTTTCCCAAAAAATCCAAAATGTCCAAGTTCGAGCGAATGGGTCTTTGGGGCAAATCGAAGAAACCATATGGGATAATTATTCGGGAGCCCCAAAACCAAACTCCACCCGATTTGAAAATGAAAGTCAAGAACCTGAATATGATGCTATACATGAAAGTATCTACTACGGTAGTACAACAACTACCAGTGAAGAAGAATGCAACCCAAATTTTTTACTCCAGACGTTAAACATAGATGGAACTCAACTTATGAGATGTTAAATTCAACTAATGAATTTAAAGAATTTTTGTGTGATTTTTTTGGTAAGTATTTTCGCATAAAAGGATTTTATTTATTGCCACCATATTGGGATGAAACTAAAGATTTAATAAAATTATTAAAGCTTTTGGAAAATGCAACTAAAGATTTAAGTGGTTGTTATTGTCACATGTCTCCTAAAGTTTTATTTTATTGTTGTTTTATTGTATTTGAAATGGATGCTCGTAGTAAATCCGAAAGATTATCGAATGATATTTACAATATGTGTTTAAAATACTTTAATCGTATTCATGATGTTTTCTTAATTAGTGCTGTCTTATCTCCCGATTTGAATTTAGCTCAAGTAGAACAATTACTTGAAATATATTATAATATTCTTAAAAAAATGGGTTTTCCTAATATTGTGGATAGTGTTGAAAATCAAACTTTATTTGAAAATATTCCTGACGTTGAACAAGTAAAAATTGATTTAAAAAATAGTTTAAAAACTGTTTTTGCTGAATATTCTTCTAAATATGGTGATAAGATTCAAACTCAAAAAACAAGAACTGGGACTACAAATACATTTAACATGGAATTCGACAGAATTCTCACTAATCCATTTCAACAATAACTCTATAATATAGCAAGAAATAGAGGTGGTAGTAACGTCGGTCAAAGAAATGACCTTAGTCGATATTATGCAACTAGTTTTGTGCCGGAGGATAACAATGCATGTACATTTGATCTGTTAGATTGGTGGAAGAGAAGGGAACCGAATTTCCCATACTTTCCATGATGGCATAAGAAATTCTTGCACTGCCCGCATCCACAGTCCCCGTTGAGAGTGCTTTTAGTGAAGGAGGCTATATGTTGTACGAGCGTAGATCCCGAATGACGCCAAAAAATCTCGAGGCTCAAATGATACTTAAAGACGCAACAAAAGCCGAGTTACGAGATCAAGATAATAAGTGGGATGACATATTAGCAGGCCAAGACGCCTATCAAGAAGGCACTACTGAAGGAGAGTCTAGTCAAACGAGTCAAACCGATGATCAAGACGACAACGACATCGACTTCGACTAAAGGCAAGTAAGGTAAGTCAGGTAAGTAAAAAGAGCTACGTAGGGTTTTAATTACTCACGAGGATACGTAGTCAATTTAATTTTAAGTGAAAACTTAAAATTAAATACCATCCTATTTTTCTCAACTCTTCTCAAGTAAAAGAATTACGTGGAGCTTTTATTCCTATACGTAGGCAATTTAATTTTAAGTAAAAACTTAAACTTAAATACAAGCTCATTTTTTCAAATGATTTCCTTATTCACTTATAGTTATTTTTCGTGTATAAAATGATAATAAATAATTTTTTTATATACTTCTAAAAAAAAAAGACGGGTCGGACCCTGACCCGGACCCGTGACCGACCCAGTGGGTTCGATCCGGACACGACGATGGACACCTCTAGATATCCCTCCATTTCGCCCGGCCCAAGGATACCTTTCTATAGAGATAAGAGGTGGTCGATGTGGGTTGGATGCAACGATTCCCTATTGAATCGCACCGCTGGAAGACCCGCAATGGGCGAAATGGAGGGATAAGGATGAGAGAAAAGGAGGAGATAACAACTCGCACATGTGAGGCGACGACAGAAGAAATGAGGGTAACAAACCCTAAGCATCGATTAAATAGGGTGAGAGCCGAGAGGGTCAGTCCAGATGAGAGCTCAAAAACCTAACGGTAAATAGGCCATTCGGGTTTTAATGAGGTGGGCTACCAAGTGTTGTGTCATGGGCCGGAATAATGGAGTATGATACGTGGGCCGATTATTATTAGCCCAGTATCAACAATGTATAAAGACTGTGAAACCGAAAATAAATGGAAGAGCAGGCCCTCGAAGGATTGCGACGTTCTCAAATTGAAACTTCTCAAATTCTGCACACTTTATGAAGAGCATACAACCTCCTAAAATATATTCGTCTCACGTATAACTAGCTTATTTAATGTGCTTTAATGAAGGAATGGTCCATCTTCCTCCACGTCATATCGGCCTGAACCCACATGAGATATCACACGTTGACTCTCTAGTCAACTTTCAGATCAGGCGGTCATTGTTGATAACCCATCTGATGTGGCCCCAATTAAATTCCATGTCACCAGAAAGCCTACATATGGCTAAATTCAAAGGTAGCCTATTTGGACATTGTGACCGATGTGGATATCCACGCCATCATTGACCCTGACCCAATCCTTGAGATTAGCCGAATCAACTTGAGGGATGCCCCCATGCCGTTCTGAGAGTCAACAACTTTAACTAAAGCGTTGATCCAATTGACATGACAACACAAAAAAGATCAAAAATACAAAGTTCAAACCCATGCAACTGGCACCACCTGTCGTAATAGCAAGATGATAAATGTCCACCAGCAAGGATAGCCAAATTGGTGGAATAGGTAAATGCGGGACCGAAAGATTACGAGCTCTATTCCTCATGTCAACACTGTCTTGGTTGAGCCTGTCACACAGAGTTTGTCTAGTGTGGTTTACCTGGTTGACGTAATTTGCAGGCTATTACGTACATACCAAGAGTTTATCAAGTGCGCAAGTTTATCCAGTGCGCACTCCAAGAGTAGCGGCATGGGTTCTCCCATCATCAATAGAAAAAAAAAGATAAATATTCAGTCAACACCACCTATCTGTCTGCCGAGTCCGGATCCTCTCCATTTCCGGAGAGGACTGGAAGGGTCTGCACCGTCCGATGCAGACCCACACACACACCCGCACGGGTGTGTGTGATCTGGACGGTCCAGATTGAATTGGACCGTCCACTTACTGGAGAGGAGCCCAGCTCCTGTCTGCCTATTGGAGATAACGTGCAAGTATGACGACTATAAATATCCTGATCTCGGGAGAAAGAAAGGATCAGAACTTTTCCATTCTTACACACATTATAGAAACTTAACAGGAACCATCAAAAAATTAAGGCTCTGTTATTTTCTGTTTTTATTTTCGAAAACACTAAAAATGCGTTTTTTTTATCATTTTCGAAAATGCATTTTGGAAAACAAAAAAGATATTTGTACACAAAACGCAAAATGCTCAAAACCTCGTTTTGTGTGTATTTCAACAAAAAATCTTCAAAATGCTCAAAATGCATTTTGAGTTTTTTTTTTTATTATTCTAATTTGAAACTAAGTATAAAATAAAGATTTATGAATTTAATATTAATATTACAAAAAAAAATATTTTGAAAAATAAATTTAACAGAACGTGTTTTCAACAACTTTGAAAACAAAAATAAAAATAGAAAACATAAAATATTTTGCAAAATGAAAATACAAAACAAAATACAAACAGAACGCCCCCTAAGATTTCCGCATTTTAATAAATGTCGTTTTACTTTCAATTTACATGTATTATAGACGTCCAACATATTCTTGAAGGCGTTAAACGTAGTTCGTGGAAATGGATCCGCGCTCACTATCCCAACCGTTTTGGCTACTACTATCACGACTGGAGCGTTAATCCTATTTGCTCTATTCCTTCCAAGTGGCTTTAATTCTTGTTGTAATATTTGTTTAAAGATTTGCCATTTTTTGTTATTCATGATTTGAGCACATCTTGTACTCAAATCTTGATAAATTTTCTTTTTGACTTCTAAAGAAAACTACATCTTCAAATATTTGCACTTCACCCAAATTTTATTCTTTTAAAAATCACATTTATCACTTTTACACAATCAAATCAATAATCACACTCACATTACTTACCTTCCATATTCTACTCACCTTCCAATATTTTTATTTTTTGATCTCAATCATATACTCATCGTTAATCTATACACAATCTGTTAAATTTTCAATATCCACTATTTTATCTAAAACCTTATGAAAACACATTTCCAACAACCTTCGAACGAGACAAAGAGAATGACTGGTAGTCTTTTAAGATTGCCAATTCAGCCAAGTGGCATGCACACATTCGCGCCAACTGTTGGGTATCTATCCGGAATACATAAATTTACACAACTCAACAGGAAACAAATTACAAATAAATTTCCTATGATTTATGGGGATTAAGGGTTACACAACAAAATTAAATAATGCAGGAAAAACGAACGAAAATAGACTGAAAATAACAAACACAGGACAGGAAATTTAAGTCGAAGAAATCTGACCAACAGATCGTAAATAACACGAACGCGGTGGTGATTTTAGACAGGAAGTCGGCTCAGTCCTCCACCCTCGTGTACCCGCGTCCAGAGCTCCAAATTTCCGGCGTCCAACAGTCCAAATCGAGCCACGAACCCGGCGGTTTCTCAAATCACAAAGACCAAACCCGAAACCCCAAATCACAAAGACCAAAACCGAATCCAAAACCAACCTCGGCAAGAAGGTTTCACACGAAAACAGAATCTCACGAAGAAAGATAGTATTGCCTCAAGAACACTTAGTTTCAATGATGGTTTTCGGTATCTTCCCTCAAAATGGATCCCACAATTTATAGGAATCAAAAAGCCCCGAAGCGGTCGCCCGATTTTAAAGCACCCAGACTTATCATTGAAAATGATAAGGGTTGCTATTAGATCGGAAGACGTTCAAGGAAAAATCTCGTGGACGAAACCAAGAGAGAAGAATCGGGAAGAAGAATCGGGAGTGCGAATGAAAAAGGAGGCGCCGACTTGGGAGGATGAAAATGGATTAGGTTTAGGGTTAAAGGTGTTTAAATACCCATAGGATGGACGGGTGGGATTAATTCCCACAAAGGGACGGTCCAGATAGGTCAATGCAATTAAAAAGGAAACCGGGCCGGGCTGTGGTTAATTTGGACTGGGCTGCTCCATTTATTTGTTTTGGGCCCAGTCAAAGAAACACATTCCATTTGGGCCTAATACCAACAAATCTCCACCCGGACCAAATGAGCTATCGGGGTACACATATTTGAGAGGGAGGTCATCATCGCCGAACGTCACACCACCTGCACAAAACACAAAGTTAGTACAAGTATAAAGACAAACAATCACTAAGAAAGTAGGAACTAGAAATCACAAAGAAAAGCTAGAAAAGCTATCACAAAGATAGCGAACTGAAAGACTAGACAGTCTTCAGTTGAAGGAGTCGATATTTAGTATCGACTTGCAAGATCTGGTCTTCTCGATCGGTAGGCACTTTGTGCCCATATCTGCAGGATTGGACTGTGAAGGGATTTTCTTCAACTCAATTATGCCTTTTTCTACTATATCACGGATGAAGTGTCGTCTGACATCAATATGCTTTGTTCGATCATGGAACACAGGATTTCTGCACAAGTGTATGCTTGATTGACTTGCCTTGAACCTGACATTATCCTCCTCCTTTTTCACTTTAAACAACCACTTACAATCAATCAAAGAGCAATTTCTGGGTTTTGGAACAAGTTTCCAAGTATCATTTGCATGCAAGGATGTCATTTCTTCATTCATTGCACTTAGCCAATCATTCGAATTATTAGACATCAAAGCATCATTGTAAGACTTAGGTTCATTACCATCAAGCATATCAAACACATTGAAAGCAAGAGAAGCCATATGGAAATCATCTAAGTGTATAGGTCTCCTAACATTCCTTCTAGGCCTATCCCTAGTTAATTGATAATCAGATAAGTCAGGAGCAGATTCAGATTCAGATTCATCCCCATTATCAGATTGATTATTAGGTTCAGGATTTTCTACATTATCAGGTTCGGCAGGTAATTCATTTTCACTAAGATGCTCCACCCTAATCTGAACAGGGTGGGGAGAATTTTCAGTAGCTAGCACAGGAGCAGGTATAGGATTATCAAGACATGGAAACTCAGTTTCATTAAAGACTACGTCTCTGCTAATAATCACCTTCAACCCGGGTTCAGATCTGACCCATAGACGATAACCCTTAGTACCGTCGGGATATCCAAGAAAAACACATCTCAAGGATCTCGGTTCGAGTTTATCAACATTTTGATGCACATAAGCAGCACAACCAAACACACGAATGTTCGAAAAATCAGTACCATGTCCCGACCACACAGATTCGGGATAGTTGCCATTTAATGGTACAGAAGGTGATCTATTGATGATATATGCAGCAGTTAAAAGAGCCTCACCCCAAAAACTTTTAGACAACCCAGAAGTAGCAAGCATGGCCCTAACTTTTTCAAGTAGGGTGCGATTCATTCGCTCAGCCACCCCGTTTTGTTGAGGGGTATAAGGGACAGATTTATGCCTAAGGATGCCATTTTCAGAACACATAGTATCAAACTGAGTATTGCAAAATTCAAGGCCGTTATCGGTCCTTATCTTTTTGATTCGTTTTCCGGTTTGATTTTCCACCAAAGATTTCCAAGTTTGGAATTTTTCAAACACTTCAGATTTCAATTTGAGTAAAAACACGAAAACTTTTCGAGAGTAATCATCAATAATGGACAAGAAATACCTATTTCTGCCATGAGTCGTAACACCGGGCAGACCCCAAACATCGGCATGAACATAATCAAGCACATTGGAACTCTTACAGATTTCTCAAAAACGGGATCAGGGGAATCGGGAGGTTTTGGAAATTGAGTTTTATGTTGTTTGCCAAACATGCAGGAATCACAGAAAGACAACTTAGAGATTTTATCTTTTCCAAAACATTTTTGTTTATGCAAGATCTCTAACCCCTTCATGCTTATGTGCCCTAACCTATTATGCCACAATTCGGTTTTATATGCACAGACCAGATTAGAACATGCAGGAGTTTCAGTTTGGCAAATGTATAGATTAAATTTCCGGATTCCTTTAAACAACATCAAGGATCCTTTCGAAATTATCATGCAACCATTTCCCCAAGACCCTCGAAGGCCCTCATCTTCCAAAGTGGTACAAGATATCAGGTTATGAGATAAATCAGGAATGTGTCGAACATTTTTTAGAGTATATCGTGTACCATCAGTGAATTTTAAACACACATTTCCTATTCCGGCCACTACCCGTTTCACCTTATCACGCATATAAACATACCGATCACCAAGATTAGTATAACTAGTAAAATGCTGTTTATAAGGTGTCATGTGATGAGTGCATCCAGAATCCAGTAACCATTCATTTTCACACAGCCCAGAAAGCACAGAATTCACAGAAAGATGCAAATCATCAGATACCATAAAGACATCGCCCATAGTTAAATTTGCCTGATCATTTTGCAAATTCTTTTTAGGTTTAGTGCATTCTTGTATATAATGACTAGGTTCCCCACAATTATAACATTTGCGATTCTTAGGCCGGAATTTGGATTTATCCTTCCATTGCCCCTTTTTCTTGTTAGACTTTTCAGAATCGATTTTAACAACCGGTTTCCTTTTAATGGGATGTTTAGCCCTAACAAAATTGACATCGAAACAGGTTTAGAAACCTTGTTAAATTTCAAGTCTAATTCTTTACTCTTTAACCCACTTATAACAAGATCTAAAGTAATGTAATCCCTTCCATATTTTATCGCAGATTTCACATCATTATAGGCATCAGGATAGCATTCAAGAGCACAATAGGGAATAATCATCAATGTTTTTGTCACCCGTTTGTTTTATATCTTGCACTAACTTTGTAAAGGCATCCAGTTACCATCAATATCTTTATTCAAATCCGACATGTAGCGGAAAAACTTTTCAAGAAGAAATAATTTATTTGGCAAAGATGTTTAGTAAAAGTTTCCTCAAGTTTATCCCAAAGCTGTTTAGCATTATCAGTTTTGCCTATTCGTCTAATCACAGAATCAGACAAGTTCAAGATTATAGATGAATGAGCAAACTCAATTAATTCCTCACGTTTTTCAGGAGTCACATTAGACTGAAAAGAGCCTTCAATGGCCTTAAAACATTTCTGTTGGACAAGTATAGATTTCATTTTTTGTTGCCAAATTTTAAAATCCCCTTTACCGTCAAATGGTGCCATTGTAAAAGAAGTAAGAGAGCTCATTTTAGTATTTGTAAAAATCACACAAGATTTAAACCAGCACAAGTTATTACTGTAAAACCTAAGGTTACAGTTAAATATCACACAGATACCACGAATAACAAAATCACACCAGATTTTGCGATAAAGTGAGCTGGAATCGAATCCCGGAGCCCCCACAAGATCCGAGGAACACTTGCGGTCCAGGCAAGGGGGTTTGGAATGCTCGGAAATTACGACTACCACAGTCTCAACACAGAACGGAAATAACGAAGCGATCACGAAGACGGTACAGCAGACGGAAGCAGTAAACAAATTACTCCACAGTAATAATACTTTACCAATCACACAGAATAGTACGGAAAAACAGTAAAGTATAGAAAGCAATACCTGAGCGGATTCCTCGGCCGGAACCCGTATGTCCTTCCGAATAGAAACCCCGTTTAGAGGCTCTGATACCACTGTTGGGTATCTATCCGGAATACATAAATTTACACAACTCAACAGGAAACAAATTACAAATAAATTTCCTATGATTTATGGGGATTAAGGGTTACACAACAAAATTAAATAATGCAGGAAAAACGAACGAAAATAGACTGAAAATAACAAACACAGGACAGGAAATTTAAGTCGAAGAAATCTGACCAACAGATCGTAAATAACACGAACGCGGTGGTGATTTTAGACAGGAAGTCGGCTCAGTCCTCCACCCTCGTGTACCCGCGTCCAGAGCTCCAAATTTCCGGCGTCCAACAGTCCAAATCGAGCCACGAACCCGGCGGTTTCTCAAATCACAAAGACCCGAAACCCAGAAACCCCAAATCACAAAGACCCGAAACCCAGAATCCAAAAACCAACCTCAGCCAAGAAGGTTTCACACAGAAAACAGGAATCTCACGAAGAAAGATAGTATTGCCTCAAGAACACTTAGTTTCAGTCGATGGTTTTCGGTATCTTCCCTCAAAATGGATCCCACAATTTATAGGAATCAAAAAAGCCCCAGAAACGGTCGCCCGATTTTAAAGCACCCAGACTTATCATTGAAAATGATAAGGGTTGCTATTAGATCGGAAGACGTTCAAGGAAAAAATCTCAGCGGACGAAACCGAAGAGAGAAGAATCGGGGAAGAAGAATCGGGAGTGCAGAACAGAAAAAGGAGGCGCCGACTGGGGAGGGTGAAAATAGATTAGGTTTAGGGTTAAAGGTGTTTAAATACCCATAGGATGGACGGGTGGGATTAATTCCCACAAAGGGACGGTCCAGATAGGTCAATGCAATTAAAAAGGAAACCGGGCCGGGCTGTGGTCAATTTGGACTGGGCTGCTCCATTTATTTGTTTTGGGCCCAGTCAAAGAAACACATTCCATTTGGGCCTAATACCAACACCAACTCCCAAGTTACTTGAAGAAAAAATATTTTCACAATTAATTAAAACTCTCTCCTTTCTGTGGAGGAATTTTCGACGCGAGTTTTAATAAAAGGCAAATGACATATGTAGCCTTATAGTTGTATATAAGTACTAATTACATGTATTAATTGTACGAAATTCTATATTATTCATAATTTCAATACACTGTGAATAAGAGTTATTAATATTTTTAAAGTTTCAATACATTGAAACTACAAATAATATATAATTTATAGTAATTACATAAAATTCGATGCAACTAATACTTATATGCAGCCCTAAGGGTTGTATTGAGCGCGACCGTTAATAAAAAATCATTAAATGTATTATATGTTGTGTCGAGATTTATACACCTCAATAGGCGATCGGCAAAATACCGGGCGACCGAACCAGAGTCAAATAGACTAAGGCAGACTTGCCAATTGAAGGACCCAGAATAGGAACCAGCGCTGAGCGATCGACTGCCAAGGCGATCGTCTCCCGGCAACTAGCGATCGTCCCAAGTACCCGATCATGAACGACCGCCTCACGCTACGTAAAGCCAACATCCGTCAAGTCTGCGAAGGCCGAAACTCGGGATAGAGACCCACGTGCAGATTCGGAAAAGGCGCCGCAGGATAAGGCCCTTTGAATCCAGCCTGTCACCATCTTCTCACCTACCGACAGACCCGTGGAAAGGTCCAAGGTGGGACCTCCCGAGACAGCGACAAGAGATGCGTGTTGTACTCTCATTGGTTCGCTTAGCTGGCTGCCAGCAGCACCAGCGTATTTTATGGCAACCAACCTATGTGCTACAGACGATCGCCCCTTTATAATAATATAGGAAAGACGATCGCCCATCAGGAAAAGACATCCCAGCTCCTCCTATAAATAGAAGGCTTCCTACACTTGGAAAAGGGTCTGCTTTTCTGCTGCTTTTCTCTTGGCTTCGCTTCTCCATCTTGGCCAAGCTATAAACTTCGGACATCTTTCTATCTCTCACTCTCGAAACCTCTTAACCAAAAGACGATCGGCAAAAATGAGAACTCCCTACAGTTCAAGAACTCACAGAGCAGCACTCAAGAGCTATATAACTAGGGTCTTTTACACTTATTGTAATTGTACTCTTATATTAATATTTGTACTCCAACGTATTCGTATTAATAACATCTCGCGAGAGCATTCAAGTCCGGGCCTAACAAACCCAGCAAATCTTGTGTTATTTACATCCTCACGGACGTGCTCTCGCATTTTGTTTGTTACTCATCCATTCCAGCAATATCATCTCCGGATAATATTTTGGATAACAACAATTGGCGCTAGAAGAAGGGCATCTTAACATTCATTTTCATTCCGACTGTCTCGAAGAACACTCAGTGTTCTCTGGGGCATATATTTGAAGAAACACTGACTGTTCTTCAAAGGAAAACCTTCAGAATAATGGTGTCTGCCACCACGCGAAGAGAGCCACTCTTAGAACCGCCGGACGTCTTATTCCGGCTCAATCCGAGCCCCAACCTACGGCGGAGGGTAGCCGCGGCGGCGTGAGACTCTCGATCTCGCCCCCGAGGGACGGCCCTAGCCTCTCGCTCGATTAGTTCTAAACAACGGAACAGATTGAGGAGGCCATGGCCATCCTGCGGGAGCGACGGAGACCATGCGGTACGCCCACAATTACCCCATCAGCCATCCGTCGCGCGGGCAAACGGAAGCTCAAGGGGTTACTTGTCGAGCGATCGTCAGGAAGCTCCGATTCATAAGAAAAGGCTCTCGCGAGGCGGGACGGTTCCGTCTTCAGCCGCTTAGGAAGCGATCCATCATGGCGACCGGGGCATTCTGACCCCAACCACGAGACGACGGAATCCAAGTCCGTCACCAGGAGTTCGGCATACCCAACTCCGAACCAAATACAGGCCAGCCGTCTGGCCCCCATCTGCCGAAGGGTCGATCTATGCGGCAAGGACATCACCGACAGCGGATCCAGGGGATCAGTACTTGATCGCCTCGGCTCCCGCTCCGAGCGCCTATCCGCGAGCAGCCAGACCGCGGCGATGGCCGCTATGTAGCGCCAGCTCGACGAGATGAAGGCGCTCCTAGAAACTGGGGCAGGCGCCAAGAGAAAGATTGCTGGGCCGAACGAGCCGCTCGCGGCCCAGATCGAACTTGCCCCCGTGCAGCCAAGGATCGCTCCTCCTCGAACACCTTTGTACGAGGGGAGGTCGGACGCCGAGACTCACCTGAGCAAGTTCTGGATCTACATGACCGGATGCGGGGCATCAGACGCGACCAAGTGCCGAATGTTCCCGTTGACATTGGGCAATCTGGCCCATAAGTGGTACACCTCACTGCCACCGCGTTCCATCAGTTCCTTTGAACAACTGGCGAGCGACTTCACATCGTACTTCGCCGCCAATGTCGCTCGACCAGAAGGCCCCCACCGCATGATGAAAATCAGACAGGGGGAATAGGAGTCCGACGAAGACTACATCGACCAGGTAGATGAGATAATCCTCAACGGCGAGCCCGTAAGCGACGAGATTGCCCTCTACTCGGTCCTAGGGAGATTCAATGGTCTTTCGCCCATGTTCAGGCATCTTATGAAGGATATCCCTCCAACCTACGCGATCTTCCACGCCAAGGCCGCAGACTTTTTGGCCAGGCGGAGGCTGATCGCCCTTCGCCAAGACGAGGGGGCAGAGACGGCGATCGCCAAGTCCAACAAGGCGGTCGCCAAGCCACCCGGTGCTTTCAGGACCTTCGAGGATGTGGAAGCCCATCTCTACCAAAACCTCAATCTATCTCCGGCTCATATTTTCTACGCCATCCAGGGGCGCGAGCGGCTAAGCAAGCCGAAAGCAGTAAGAGACCACGGTCATCTGGACCGCAACAAATTTTGTTCTTACCACAAGAGTCCCAGCCACAACACCGATCAATGCCGCGACCTCCTCTGACAACTTTGGAGATTGTTCGAGGAGGGCAAGCTGGACAGTCTCGTAACTTAGCCGGAGCCCCGGGCGGAAAGGATCAAGTGCCGCGATCGGTGTCAGAACGACGATCACCAGTCTCCCAATCCGATCGCCAGAATCAAACACGGCAAGCCATAGGATTCATACGAGTCGATCCTCCCGATCAACCCTGGCGGCCAGTTCTTTATGCTTCAATCAATAGGTGGAAACTTCGGAGGTCTTTCCCCAGTTTCCACCATGTCAAACGAAAGGCCACTGCCTAAAGCAACGTCTCTAAAAAATGGAGGACTCGCTCGCCATCTAAAGTTCATCATCTAACATGATGGACCTAGGCACGAGATCGCCTCCCTCAGCACAGCGTATAACGTCGAGTATCGCCATCTAACATGACGATCCGAGGTAGAAGAGTGCAACCATGGTCCTGGAAGTCGATGGAACCGACAGCTTCATCCATGCAAGGTTCCTTTGGGCTGCGATCGCTCGCCCTTCGTTTAAATACGAGGCGGGCGTAGCCGAAGGACCCTCCAAACAAATCAGTGGACACGCTCGCCCGCCCTCAAAGGTTCATCATCTAACATGACGAACCCGGGCAATGCGACGCGTCCCTACCCCCATCACAACGTATACCGTCAAGGATTGCCATCAAACATGATGATCCGAGGTAGAAAAGTGCTAACAAGCCACGGACGTGGAGTCGATTAATCCGACGATGCCCCGCGCAAGGACTCCTCCAGACCAAGACCGCTCGCCCTTCGTTTAAATACGAGGCGGGCGCAGCCTAATGGAGGATCCTCACAATAAAGTGAGTCGCGAGACAAACCTACAGGTGGAATGTCCCTCGCGCATAAGACACGGTCATGGAGGTCGGTCCATCGAACTCCGCGACCGTGCACGGTTCTTCTAGGTCGAAACTGTTAGGAATATGCCCTCGAATGCCACTCAGGGGATGAGAGAGTAGGGGCATTGTACTTGTAATTATGGAATAAATAATAAAAAGGCAATTCGATTCATTCACTGTTTATTGTATTTCAATTGCATTCTTGACTTGGTAAACATTGAAGTGAAGTCCATGTAAATAAACTGAACATTCCATTCTCGTTATGAGATAAGAGAAAATGCACTGGAAGTGTTTAAAGTTTATTTACGAAAATCGTTCGCAAGTCAATAAACTTAAATGGGCATTAAGTTTTAATAAGACTTGTATAACTGATGCTAGGACGTGTGCACGTCTTGATAGCATAGTTATAAAGTATATTGGTGGGACCAGTATACTCGAACATGACTCATACTCGATTCAGTCACACGGTATTCACTCTCGAAGAGTCGATGACGAATCAAAAGGTTGTTATAGTGTATGTGGTACTTTGACTTGAGGATTCGATAGAAGATGTGCTGTGACGTTTAGTTTGTCATTAGAGTAGTTAGACTCATTTGCTTAATTCTTTGAGTTGACCTCGAAGTGAGGACTATACGGGCGGTAGCGATCTTTCTTGTATGCCAAGAAAGGATTTTATCTCTGTTAGTGAGCGGCGTATGTCTATACGGTTAATGGCAAATAAGATCATGAGTCTTTGGCAAAGCATTACGATATAGTCGTATTAGATACACTATTAATCAGTCGGTCTTGATTTGCATTAACACATGTATAGAGTCTAGTCAATAGTATGGTTTGACTTTACCGTGACCCGAAGACTTGACCGGGACATCTGATAAAGGGTCTATACGTATATAGTATTCACGACATAATGGTTCTGGAATGATCCCTTCATTCGTTCTCAGTCGGGGTTTACAATGCGGCCCGCTAGGCTGGCTAAGTGCTGCCCGCACTCATTGGTTCCTCTCAATGCCGGCTGAGACGGACCTACGGAGTCGCGCATCAGGAGCGTTGACGGATAAATGTGAATTTATTATCTCTCTATAAATATTAGATATTGGATATCTAATTATGATTTATTAGATAAATCAAAATAGCGGTCTTATGAATTAAAATTAAGTTCTGGGTGATTAATTTAATTCATAAATTATATTTCTTAGAGAAATATATTTGTATTTGATATTATTAATTAATTAGATTAATTAAATAATATAAAAACATTGGAGATTAAAAGAATTGTATTTAATGAGTCGTTTGACGAACGTCAGTACCGAGTGACTCGGCTCGTTTTCTAGGAAACTTCCACCATGGGCCACCCTCCCTCTCCCCACATCACATGGAATCATTTCCATGCATGTGTATGTGTTAGTTGTATTTTTGTTATTATGTGTTGACATTTTATCTCAATTATATGATTTGTATTATATGTTTGAGATAATATAAAAACAACATATTATAACAACTACTACACACACACACACACTTGCAAAGTGAGAACTTCTTGGCAAATTGAGAGCCCACTGCCGAGAAGCATTAAGTGAGGAAAGGAGTGAATTTTTTTTTTTCAATTTTCATCTTAGAGGTGAAAGGAATTCAAGAAAAAATAGAGAGAAAATTCCTACGGTAACTTCCTAGCCGTGTTCTTGGAGAACGAAGTTACGTTGAATTTTCCGGGCAACTTCCGACGCGTGTGAAGTAGAGGCTTCGAATTTTCGGTGCTTGGAACGAAGGGATTTCGTGTTCGGGACGGGATCGTGATCATCGTCTACACTTTACGAAGATTTATTTCAAAGGCTTCAAGGGTATGAATCTTTATCTTTGTATTTTTTTATTTTTCGTATATACGTTACTTGATCAATCCTGTTTGGGATTCGTATTTATTTCCGCTGCGTATTTCGTTTTATTTTCGGAATCCCAACAGTGGTATCAGAGACAGGTCAATGTTTCCGTATATACGATTATTTATGCATTTTGAATGCTTTGGGATGATGATTATGATTTAGAATCATGTTTGGAATAATCGTAGATTTTAAATTGTTCGTTGTAGCATCACGTTTTGGAAAGCGGGCGAAAAAGCGAAGAAAGCGAAGTGCCGTGATGGTCTTTGGCGGCCTTTGCTGTTTACTGCCCAGTTGCCGAGCATGCTCGGCCATGTCTCGGCTTGCAGTGCCGATAGGCGGCCGATGCTGCCGATCGGGACTCGGCCAGTGCTAAGCTTGGCTCGGCGAGCGACCCTCGGGTTTTGGCCCGATTTTGAATCGGGCGGGTGGGCCTAAAACCGGATTATCAGGACTCGTTTAAGTTTATATTTCGTTGTAATTATTTCCCAAAATTTAAATTGGATTTTAATTTGACTAAATTAATATTTGGAATTTTTTTGTGTTAAGGAAATAAATTAAACGAGAATATTATTTTAATTTGGATTACTTGAGCGAATTAAAATGACAATTATTAGTATTAATTGGATTAATACCATTAAAATTGAATAGATTAATTTTATATTGATTGGATTAATATATTATTTGATTATTTAATTTTAATGCCACTTTATATTAATTGGATTAATATAGTAGAAATTGAATAGATTAATTTATAGATTAATTAGATTAATTTATATTAAAAATTAATTGTTTAATTTCATTTCCATTACATGTTGTATGGAATCCTTATGTGATGGTGATATAGCTCGTGGACTTAGTTTTTGATTTGTTCGATTCGATTGGGTTGTAAAGGCCGTTTTGAGCCTATTTATATTTACTAGAAAAACTTGTATAGGATGCAATTTTTCAATGATGTAATTATTATTTTGGGTATGACGAAGACCGAAGACAACCGACCGAGAAGACGAAGAATCGAAGACTGTTTTTTTATTGGGTCATTCGCTTGGCCCAGTACTTAGGAATTAGGTCCATGAGCTATATGTTGGTAGTAACTAGGTTCTTGTTTTACATTTTCATTTTGAATGATTGACAAACCAACAAACGCGCGTATAATTGAATTAATGTGCAAAGTGTAACATTAATCGCGAAATTCTCCCGACTACAAACAGACTAAGTTTGAAAAAGGTTACGAGGTTTCCTACCCTCCATCAAACTCGTAGAAAATTGATACACGAGCTGGTGTGCTATGCTTCCGAGTTATCGGGGTAGTACATTTGGTAGAGGTTGAAAAATTCTTGAGTGCATTAGATGCCTTCGGTTGGTGATAAATTTCGCCCCTAGAAACCTGATAGGTTGCCGGGTGAGATTCAATAGTCAAGCGGATAGACGTTGATGGTCAACAACTTAGATAGTCTGGATTGCCAAGAAACCTGATAGGTTGAGGGCATGAAGACTAGGGGTAAAAGAAGATCAAATCATCCGTTAGACGGGTTGGTGTTAGACACCACTTTACAGAAATTAATTGGCAAGAAACCTGATAGGTTGCGTCTGTTAAAATTTGTAAAGAACTTGATCACCACTAAGAAGTCGATCTAACCATGATTTTCGGATTATAACATGGGAGTGTATAATTCCGATAAAATTAGTGGGAGCCGAGACAAGAATTATACAAGCCCTTAAGTTCTATACTCGGTCATAATTAAACAAGTCACTAATTTAATCTTGTCTAAATCTTTGCAGAAAACGAAATTGAATATCTCTAAAATGGCTAAAAACCCACTTGCAATACTACTTGAAAAGAATCTCCTAACTGGCCCTAACTTTGTTGACTGGTTGCGGAATCTGATGATTGTACTCAGTATGGAGTCTCTGGGATACGTCTTGGAGGCGGACATTCCACCAACTCCAATCCGGACAAGGGGTAATCAGGAAGACATTGACGTCCATGAAAAATGGGTCAAGGATGATGTGCTAGTCCGTGGTTTTATGATGGGCTCAATGACTAATGAGCTGCAGAGAGCGCACGAGAAAATGACTTCGCTGGCGATTCTCGCACACTTGACCGAACTTTATGGAGAGCAGTGGGACCGCTAGATATGAGATATCAAAGCGGTTGTTCGATCTAGGATGAAAGAAGGAGAAAGTGGGAGACCACGTCCTCAAGATGATCTCTATGATTGAGAGGCTCGAGGTGCTCAACTTTAATATGGATTTATCCCTTCAAATTGATCTCATCCTTCAATCTCTACGACTCTTTCACGCAGTTTGTAATGAATTTCAAGCGTAATGAAATTACATGCACATTAGTGGGCTAATGAATAAAGCGGTGACGGCGATCCTAACATGAAGACTAAAGCGAGAGAGGTGCTCTTGTGATTTCTTCGGGCCTAAGAGGTCCAAGAACAAGAAGAAAAGACCTACGAGCGGTCAAACCCAAGAAAGGGGTGCAAAAGGAAAGGGCAAGGCCCGAAAGGTTCAAAAGGTAGGCGGTCCAAAACCTACGGACAAATGCCTTGAATGCGGTGGTGAGCCCTTTGGCGAAGGACTTGTCCCAAGATTAATGGCGCATCAGTGCGGAACTTTTGTTTTTGAAACTAATTGTTCCGCTCTTGTATATTACGCTTCATGGATTACGGATTCGGTGCCACTTCTCACATTTGTACTATGAATCGGGATCTGGGCAGTAGAAAACTTGAAGCTGGGGAAATAATGATCACTGTTGGAAGCGGACAAATTGTCGAGGCAACCGATATTGGATCAATCCTTCTGGGTTTAGAATCTGGTTTTATTTTGACATTAGATGAAGTACTTGTTTTGCCCAAGGGGCATAAAAACATTGTATCCATTCCAGTCTTGGACCGGAAAGGATTTTGTTTCTTCATTGGGAATGGCAGCTGTAAAATTTATTTTCAAAATAAATTGGTTGGAACAGCTACATTGTTGAATGGTTTATATCATCTGAACATGCAAAATAAAACAGCAGTGAACACTATAACTAGGAAACGTGGTAGGCAAGATACTAATCAAGCTCTTAAATGGCACCTTAGACTTGGTCATGTTGTTCAGACCAAGGTTCAGAAAATGGAAAAAGATGGACTTTTAAAGTCCATTGGGTGTAGAACACTATCCAACTTGTGAATCTTGCCTTAGGGGCAAAATGACTAAGTTCCCCTTCACGGGGACTTTTGAAAGGGCTGCCGATAAACTTGGATTGGTGCATACCGATGTTTGTGGTGCTTTAGAAGTAGCCCGAGACGGATATCAATATTTCATAACGTTCACAGATGATCATACTAGGTATGGGATTGTGTACTTAATGAAACATAAATCTGAAGCCTTTGCTAAATTCAAAGAATTTAAGGCCCTAGTTGAAAAACAAACTGGATGTCATATCAAAGCACCTCGGTCGGACCGAGGTGGCGAATATATGAGCACTGAGTTTGATGAGTTCCTTAAGGAACATGGAATAGTTTCACAATTCACGCCTCCGGGAACCCACGGTTAAATGGTGTTTCAGAAAGGAGAAATCGGACTTTGTTGGACATGGTTCGCTCCATGTTAAATTACAACGATTTACCTATTTACCGGTGGGGTATGCCTTACTAACCGCCTATATCCTAAATAGATGTCCTTCCAAATCTGTTCCTATCACTCCGCATGAGATGTGGAAGGGTAAGAAACCAAGCCTTAATCACATAAGGATTTGGGGATGTCCAGCCTATGTCAAAAAGGCTAAGGTGGACAAATTGGAAGCGTGGTCCATAAAAGGACGTTTCATAGGATACCCAGAGGACTCGATGGGTTATCTATTCTACATGCCAGAAGACCATAGGGTCGTTGTGGCATTACAAGCGCACTTCCTTGAGGATGAATTCATTCATGAAGGTGGCTCGGGTAGAAATATCTCTTTGGAAGAGCATAATGAAACTCCTAAGGAGACATCTGATCAGGGATCAAGAACCGAACCTATTGTAACACAACCTCCACTTCGAAGGTCTGATAGGGTATCTCACTTACCTGAGAGGTATGGCTATACACATGTCGAGGAACTGTGTCTCCACGACACACCTGATAGCAGTGAAAACGACCCTGTCACCTATGACCAAGCGATAGTGGATGTAGACTCTGATAAATGGCAAGAAGCAATGGAAGCTGAGATAGACTCGATGCATACCAATCAGGTCTGGACTCTAGTAGATCTTCCAACTGGCATGAGGACTATTGGAAATAAATGGATCTATAAGAGAAAGACTGATGGGGATGGCAAGGTTGATGCCTATAAGGCCAGGCTTGTGGCAAAGGGTTATACCCAAAGGGAAGGAATCGATTATCATGATACCTTCTCGCCCGTAGCTATGATAAAGTCGATTCGCATGATGCTTGCCATTGCTGCCTATTATGATTATGAAATATGGCAAATGGACGTCAAAACAGCTTTTCTAAATGGATACCTCGAGGAGGAAATCTATATGGGACAGCCTAAGGGTTTTGTGTCCAAAGCTAATATTCATAAAGTGTGTAAGCTGCAACAAGCCATTTATGGTCTGAAGCAAGCTTCTCGGAGTTGGAACTTTCAATTTGACGAAGCAGTTAAGGACTTTGACTTCATACGAAATGAGGAGGAACCGTGTGTTTACAAAAAGGTCAGTGGGAGCAACATTGCGTTCTTAGTACTATATGTAGATGATATTCTACTTATAGGAAATAACATAGCAATGCTCAGCACTGTGAAATCTTGGCTTTCTAAAATGTTCTCCATGAAAGATTTGGGAGAAGCTTCCTATATTCTAGGGATCCGTCTTTACAGAGATAGACCGCGAAGAATGATAGGACTTTCCCAAGCCCTTTATATCGATAAAATCCTGAGAAGATTCAAGATGGATGAATCTAAAAGAGGGTTCCTTCCCATGCGACATGGAATTCATCTCACCACGAAAATGTGTCCTCAAAGTGAGGAAGACAAGAGAGAGATGAGTAAGGTACCCTATGCCTCGGCAGTGGGTAGCCTCATGTACGCTATGTTGTGTACGAGACCAGACTTAGCCTACGCTGTGAGTATGGTAAGTCGATTTCAAGCAAACCCGGGAAGGGAACATTGGACTGCCGTAAAGAACATTCTTAAGTACTTAAGAAGAACTAGAGATTTAGTTCTTACTTATGGTGGTGGAGAACTGAAGGTGATTGGATTCACCGATTCTGATTTTCAAGGAGACAATGATGACTCTAAGTCGACATATGGGTATTTATTTACTCTCAATGGAGGAGCAGTATCTTGGAGAAGCTCCAAGCAAACCGCTACTGCAGATTCCACCTGCCAAGCAGAGTATCAAGCTGCCTCAGAGGCTAGCAAAGAAGTATTTTGGATGCAGAAGTTTATACAAGAACTTCAAGTGGTGCCTAACGCGGAGTTGCCTATATCACTATTCTGTGATAATGATGGAGCTGTTGCCCAAGCCAAGGAGCCGAGGGCTCACCACAACACCAAGAATATAGAGAGAAAGTACCACATCGTTCGAGAGATGGTGGAAAAAGGATATGTTTCATTGGAAAGAGTAGACTCAGAAGACAATGTCTCTGACCCGCTGACTAAGCCATTATCTCAGGCCGTCTTGGAAATACATCTGAAGAACATGGGTATTGGATATCATGATGTGTGGCATTGAGTGCAAGTGGGAGATTGTTAGGAATATGCCCTCGAATGCCACTCAGGGGATGAGAGAGTAGGGGCATTGTACTTGTAATTATGGAATAAATAATAAAAAGGCAATTCGATTCATTCACTGTTTCACTACGCCATAAGTGCTCATAGGCAATGCCTGTTTATTGTTGCAGAAGACACAAAAAATGTTGCCTTAGGCCAAAGGCAACACCAAACTCTTGTTGCCAATACGGCCGTTGCCTTTGACACCTAAGGCAACACTTTTAGTCTCTACTGCAACAACGAAAAAGTATTGCATTACACCTCTAATGCAACAACATAACTAAGAAAGGCAACAACAAACGATGTTGCCTAAGATTTCAAAAAACAAACATAGGGTCCACATGTGCCAAGTCATCAGTGGGTCCCACATTTGTGCCACATCAGCAATGAGTCCCATCTTGATGCCACGTCAGCAGCAGGGCCACATTTATGCCACATCAACAGTGGCTCCACATTTGCGCCACGTCAGCAATGGGCCCACATTTATGCCACATCATCATTTTTTGTAATACTACTTTTATAAAATACAACAAAGAACTAAAATAAAAGGCAACACTTCATACAAATATTTTGAAATAACCATTTTATTCTTACATCAACCCATCCAAACTAAACCAAGGCGAAAACCAACAAGGATGCCAATACAAAATAAAAATCCTAAATTCATACAAAGCAACAAACCACCAATTTAACTTCAAAAGTACCAAAACCAAGTAACACCACCAATCTAACTTAAAATTACAAAATTACGAAGTCTAAATACAAGTGATAACAAGTTACATATTAAAATAACTGATAAGTGGTGCCCCCTTGAGTCATAGGAGTACAATTATCATCTTGATCACTTGATATCGTTGCACAAAATTCTCGATATCCAAGTTGAGGCTGGGATTAGCTTCTCCCACTCGCCAAATGATGTTCAAAAAATGCACATTAGGATGATTGATTGAAAAAAATATGCATATTTGGAAGATTTCTTGTTATATGCATCTGGTTGTAGTAGAAAGTCCTGAAAGATATTAGTAGGACTTTGATCAAGAAGGTCGTAAAAGATATAATAAACTAACAATTCGGGCCTGAAATTAAATAACTCCAACCTTTATTTCTCAAACAACCGGTGTTTTAGACATATATGTTTGGAGTAGGTTCCATTTTGAGAGAGTCCATTTCCTAAAACAAACATTAATGAATGATTGATGAGTTGCAGCAGCACATGACTACATGGTTAACTATTGAACACAGTCTCACGTATAGCTACTCAAAAGAACAGTACATTATGGGGGTCTAAATAGCTCGAGTAAAAAAGCCACAGATGCATACGGAAAAAAACATTACCACAAAAGCCTCGCCATTAACGTTTACCGGATTGCAGTATCTGAGTTGATTTTAGCAAATTGTTGGCTGGAGATGATTTTCCCAAGATATTCAGTGCTTTCATCCTTTGCATCTCATTGCCTGTAAGTAATAAACAGACAGGCATATTAACAAAGTGTCGTTAGTTAGACAACTGACATTACCTTCCACCAAACATAACCATATCCAACAACTACAACAATAACCACCATGCCATACTTGCCAGATGCTGTAAAAAGTAGAAGATACAGTCAGTAACAGTACAACATTGATTACTAAGAAAAGGAAAATAAGATCAAGCAAAAACACCTAGAGGCATCAAAACTTTTTATGCAGCTACAGGGGCAGAATCAGGTAATGAGAAGCAACGGTTTCCATTGGCTTTAGAACAACAATACAATAATAACAGAACAGCGAACTTGCATTCCCTCAAAGATACCGAACATATAGAGAAAAATGCTACTGCAAGTCTATCTTTCATCAAACCCAGAAATTTAAACAGTACAACTGCAGAAAAATAAAGATGAAACACATTGACATTTTGATTAATAAGAGGCATAAAACATTAGACAATGATAGGCCACCGTTATTGATAGAGCCAATGGTCACATAATAGAAAATAAGAATAAACTGTACATGCAAAGCAAATAAAATAAAACAATTTCTCGATCAACCATTCTTCGGTAGGTACACAAAGGTCTACTCGGAAAATCTCCCACCCAGCCTGTAGCCGCCAAACTCAAATAATACCAAAATGTCATTCACAAAACAATAGTATTGTCTTAAATAATATCCTAACCCTAATGAATATCCTAACCTTACGGGTCTAAAGGCCAATTTTTTACATCAATAAAAGATAAACAAGTGATATGATGAGCTAACTAAAATAGAACAACATTGCCAGCATGGTTGCATCCGCTTTCTGCTTGGTCAAGAAACACAACACCTTATAAAGGAGCAACCATATATTAGCATTCCTACTTTGAGAGATGAAATAGTTGATAAATTGGGCTACAATCCATCGTATATGAAGGTTTGGGCAGTGAAACAAAAGGCAATTGAACATATATTTGGAAATTGGGAAGAATCTTATAATGTTTTACGCAAATTTCTAGCCGCACTTCAAAATACATTAAAAGACATTCCTGTTGGTTGTTGCGGCAGGGCGTCGCGGAGGGGAGGGCATCGCCGGCGGGGAGGGAAGGGTCGCGTCGCGGAAGGGAGGAGAGGGCGTTGTGTCGCGTCTGGAGGAAGGCGTCTCGTCGCGAGATGGAAGGGGAGGGCATCGCGGTGGCTGAACTGTGGGGTGGGGAGGGCATCGCGTCGCGGAGGGAATGGGAGGGTGTCGCGGAGGCTGAGCGGGGAGGAGGGTGTCGATTCGCGGGGAAGGGGAGGGCGTCGCGGCTGAACCGAGGGGAGGGAGGACTCACGGCGGCGAGTGAGTGAGAGAGGAGAAGAAGAACGAGAAGAGGAGAGAATGAGGGAGTGGGGTTAGGGGGGTGGGTTATATGGGGGGTTCGGACGATGGTGATGAAGGGAGATTAATAATCTCAATCGACGGCTCCCACTAAAAAAGGTCATCATGGGCTTTGTGCCGGTTCGGGCTGGGATAATAAAAATGTTATAACGGGTCGGGTTGGGCCAAAATATTATAACAAAACAAATAACATAATATAACCACACCAGCAAAATACACTTAGCAATCAATCAAATAGGGAAAAACAATTAGGAAACCATTGAGCAATCATTCAGATCTAAACAAAAAATGAATTTAATCCTTCAAATCAAATTCAAAATAAAAAGTTCAAAATACCTTTTTAATTGACGGATCGAGAATTAAAGAAATATTACTTAAAATACGGAACCTACCACAGCGTTTTCTAAAACGCTATGTAAGTGTCTCTTGTTACATAGCGCTTCCTAATTAAATGCTATATAAGTATTTTTAAAAGGGATTGTATTATTTTTTATAATTCAAAATTTTGAAATTTTATTAATAAAATTTATAATGTGTATTTATATTAAATAATTTAAATATATATAAGTTATAATTTATATTATATTTATATCAAACTTTGAAAATAAAACATATATCGTAATTAAATTTCATTATATATATTGATAATATATTAAACTTTAAAATTATAAAAAATATTTATAATTTTTAATTACAATATTAAAAATATAATAAGTATTTATATTAAATATAAATAATTTAAATCAAATTTATCATATGTTATATATCAAACTTTAAGAGTAAAAACTTATCAAAATTTAAATTTCATTTCATTGTGCTTGTTTTTGACAATAACTTGAAAAAATTATTAAAAAATTAGATATAATGCAACACCATCAGAGGTGTTGCACGTCGCGCAACACCATTTTTATCTTGCAACACCAAATGTATATCTAGTGCAATACTGTTTCAGTAGTGTTTCAAAAGATCAAAAATCAGCAATCTATTGAAACGCTTTGGTGGCAACACTAGCTAAAAGCATTGCCTATGAGCACTTATGGCGTAGTGTTTATTGTATTTCAATTGCATTCTTGACTTGGTAAACATTGAAGTGAAGTCCATGTAAATAAACTGAACATTCCATTCTCGTTATGGGATAAGAGAAAATGCACTAGAAGTGTTTAAAGTTTATTTACGAAAATCGTTCGCAAGTCAATAAACTTAAATGGGCATTAAGTTTTAATAAGACTTGTATAACTGATGCTAGGACGTGTGCACGTCTTGATAGCATAATTATAAAGTATATTGGTGGGACCAGTATACTCGAACACGACTCATACTCGATTCAGTCACACGGTATTCACTCTCGAAGAGTCGATGACGAATCAAAAGGTTGTGATAGCGTATGTGGACCTTTGACTTGAGGATTCAGTAGAAGATGTGCCTGTGACGTTTAGTTTGTCATTAGAGTAGTTAGACTCATTTGCTTAATTGCTGAGTCGACCTCGAAGTGCGGACTATACGGGCAGGTAGTAGTCTTTATTGTATGCCAAGAAAGGATTTTATCTCCTGTTAGTGAGCAGGCGTATGTCCTATACGGTTAATGGCAAATAAGATCATGAGTCTTTGGCCAAAGCATTCTGATAAAGTCTTATTAGATACACTATTAATCAGTCGGTCTTGATTTGCATTAACACATGTATAGAGTCTAGTCAATAGTAGGGTTTGACTTTACCGTGACCCGAAGACTTGACCGGGACATCTGATAAAGGGTCTATACGTATATAGTATTCACGACATAATGGTTCTGGAATGATCCCTTCATTCGTTCTCGATCGGGGTTTCTGATGCGGCCCGCTAAATTTGGCTAAGTCTTTGCCGTACTCATTGGTTCCTCCCAATGCGGTGAGACGGACCTACGAGTCGCGCATCGGGAGCGTTGACGGATAAATGTGAATTTATTATCTCTCTATAAATATTAGATATTGGATATCTAATTATGATTTATTAGATAAATCAAAATAGCGGTCTTATGAATTAAAATTAAGTTCTGGGTGATTAATTTAATTCATAAATTATATTTCTTAGAGAAATATATTTGTATTTGATATTATTAATTAATTAGATTAATTAATTAATATAAATACATTGGTGATTAAATGGAGTGTATTTAACGAGTCGTTTGTGAGCGTCAGCACACGAGCCGAGTGACTCGGCTCGTTTTCTAGGAAACTTCCACCATGGGCCACCCTCCCTCTCCCCACATCACATAGAATCATTTCCATGCATGTGTATGTGTTAGTTGTATTTTTGTTATTATGTGTTGACATTTTATCTCAATTATATGATTTGTATTATATGTTTGAGATAATATAAAAACAACATATTATAACAACTACTACACACACACACTTGCAAAGTGAGAACTTCTTGGCAAATTGAGAGCCCACTGCCGAGAAGCATTAAGTGAGGAAAGGAGTGAATTTTTTTTTTTCAATTTTCATCTTAGAGGTGAAAGGAATTCAAGAAAAAATAGAGAGAAAATTCCTACGGTAACTTCCTAGCCGTGTTCTTGGAGAACGAAGTTACGTCGAATTTTCCGGGCAACTTCCGACGCGTGTGAAGTAGAGGCTTCGAATTTTTGGTGCTTGGAACGAAGGGATTTCGTGTTCGGGACGGGATCGTGATCATCGTCTACACTTTACGAAGATTTATTTCAAAGGCTTCAAGGGTATGAATCTTTATCTTTGTATTTTTTATTTTTCGTATATACGTTACTTGATCGATCCTGTTTGGGATTCGTATTTATTTCCGCTGCGTATTTCGTTTTATTTCCGGAATCCCAACAGAAACAATCGGCCTTCCACGAGGGATCTGCAAAATTAAAAATCACAAGAACAAGAACGAAGATAGCTCGCCAAATGATTAGGTCGCTCGTCATTATCTTAAAACGATCGCCAGTGGAACCACCTCACCCCATGTCTTCAACATCGGAGCAATATGGGGGGCAATTGTTGTATCGAGATTTATACACCTCAACAGGCGATCGGCAAAATACCGGGAGACCGAACCAGAGTCAAATAGACCAAGGCAGACTTGCCGATCGAAGGACCCAGAATAGGACCCAGCGCCGAGCGATCGACTGCCAAGGCGATCGTCTCCCGGCAACTAGCGATCGTCCCAAGTACCCGATCATGAACGACCGCCTCACGCTACGTAAAGCCAACATCCGTCAAGTCTGCGAAGGCCGAAACTCAGGATAGAGACCCACGTGCAGATCTGGAAAAGGCGCCGCAGGATAAGGCCCTTTGACCCCAGCCTGTCACCATCTTCTCACCTACCGACAGACCCGCCGAAAGGTCCAAGGTGGGACCTCCCGAGACAGCGACAAGAGATGCGTGTTGTACTCTCATTGGTTTGCTTAGCTGGCTGCCAGCAGCAGCAGCGGATTTTAAGGCAACCAACCCATGTGCTACATACGATCGCCCCCTTATTATAATACAGGAAAGGCGATCACCCGTCAGGAAAAGACATCTCAACCCCTCCTATAAATAGAAGGCTTCCTACACTTGGAAAAGGGTCTGCTTTTCTGCTGCTTTTTTCTTGGCTTCGCTTCTCCATCTTGGACAGGCTATAAACTTCAGACATCTTTCTATCTCTCACTCTTGAAACCTATTAACTAAAAGACGGTCGGCAGAAATGAGAACTCCCTACAGTTCAAGAACTCACAGAGCAGCACTCAAGAGCTATATAACTAGGGTCTTTTAAACTCATTGTAATTGTACTCTTACATTGATATTTGTACTCCAATGTATTGGTATTAATAACATCTCGCGAGAGCATTCAAGCCCGGGCCTAAAAAATCCGGCAAATCTTGTGTTATTTACATCCCCACGGACGTGCTCTCACATTTTGTTTGTTACTCATCCATTCCAGCAATATCATCTCCGGATAATATTTTTAGTAACAACATTATAGAATGTAACGTGAGTGATGAATTATATTAGTGTAATATTAAGTTAACTAATATAGATAAAGAGAAAATGACCAAATAATACAATGTCAACTCTCTTTTTGCTCAGTAACAGTCACGCGCAAAAAATACTTCCCACTTACTACATTTCCACCTTTTCACGCGCCTCCTTCTCTTGGCGTTTCTCCTCTTTACCCTTGCTTTTTCTTTTCCTGCTTTTTGCTTTCTTTCCTTTCATCGACAGTGAGACATGATTTCCTTCCATCAACATCATAGAGATTCAAATATGCCTTTCAATATTCAAATTCAAACTTCTTGCTCCAGGGCTATTTCCTCTCAATTTCTTTGGTGTAAAAGAAATATAGTTCAGGGCTACTTTCTTGATCCAGGGCTATTTCCTCTCAATTTTCCAGGTTCATAATTTTCGAGGAAAAATATGGTTCCCAAACATTCGACGACTCTGATACCATTAAGGTTTGAAGTTTTCATATTTTTCATAAAATATGGGATTTTTGTGAAAAGTGATAAATTTTCCATCTCTCCATTAAGGTTCGAATTGTTTTCCAGGGCTATATTTTGCAACATCAAATTTTCAAAAGTGGAATGCATTTTTGTTTTGTTTATACTTCTTATTGTTTGCGAAAAGTGTTTTTCATTTAGTCGTTTTGTTTTCATTATCCGAGATGAAGTTCGACAATTCAAATTTGTTTATACCAGTAAGCTTGCGAACTGTACTTTTTTTGTACACCAATACTTACTTGTGGGGTGATTTTAATTTCAGCAGGTATCAGTTCTTTTTCATTTCAAGCAATTACTTCAACAAGTAATTGGGGTGGATTTTGTAATTTTGTGAAATTGGGTGGATTTTGTAATTTTGTCGTGTGTACTATATTTTGCAACATCAATTTTTCAAAAGTGGAGTGCATTTTTGTTTGTTTATACTTCTTATTTTTTGCAAAGTGTTTTTTATTTATGTGAACTAAATACTTTGTGTTTGGGCAGGCGTGATTATTCAAATTTGATTCTTAAGTGGAAATGGGAGAGTTATTGTTTTATATATCCGCTGAGTTCGACAATCAATTTAAGTACACTGCAAGATGAAGTGCGCCGTAGGTTCAAATTTCGACGAGATGATGTATTCCGGTTCACATATTGTTGATTAGTGCATAATTGATCTAAAATTCATATACAAAATATTCATTTTTCCGGGCATAATTGTACTGATTTGTGATTAAAAATATATATTTTACAGATATGTCCAAACATGAGCTAAAAATGGTTATTTCTGATTCATCGACATGAAGCATCAAAAGGACGGAAAACAAGATCAAATCCAACGAGGAATTTTTCGGGACAAGCGACCATACAAAACGGCGCAAAATGGACCGTGTTACGCCGGTCGTTTCACATACGGCGCAAAAGAGGCCGTGTCTTGGGCCGTTCACACACACGGCCGGCATTTAGCGCCGTGTCCTCCCGCGTATTCGGAAGAGACCGAGTCACCACAAAAGCGGCGCACAACATGGGGCAAGCGGGCCGTTTTTCATCGCCGTGTTTCAAGAGATGCCATGCAAAATTAGTCCACTTTTGACCAACTTGTGAAATCAACCACAAGATATTTTTGGTCAAAAATCTGAAAATTCAAAGACATGGGTGAAGTGTGAACAAAGAATTAAAAATGATATTACAATAGATATTTTGAATTAAATAATCAATTGTATTCTTGAAAATCACCTATAAAAGGACATGTTCATCCATTGCAAAATCCCAACCCACATTCTTACCAAGAAATCCTCAACTTCTTGCTAAGAAATACTCCTTTCCTTTAGCAATATATTTTCCTTAGAATTTTCAATTTTAGTTTGTATTTTATTTTTGCTTTGAAGTTTTTCTTTCATTTAGTTTGTAATTGAAAAGTGCTTGATCAATAAGCACTTAGTATTTTACTTTCAATTTTTTTGTAAGCTTGTAACCTTTAAACAAGTTTGAAGTTATATTTTGAAGTTTGTTTCTTGCACTTTGATTCATCATATTTAAGTAAGTTTTATCTATTGTCATTAAGTTCTAGTAATTAAAAGTTTCTATATATATATATTATATATATCAATTATTTCTATTATAATTTTTGTATGTATGAACCGATGAGTAGCTAATCTTTCTTCCTAGGGGAAGGGGGATTTCTATTAGGTTATATATTGAGTATTTGATTGATTTAAACTATTTTTAGGACTAATTGGTTTAAATAGAGATTGATCATATCCTATTTTTACTAATGAAACCTTCTTGATTGATTGTTGAGTGAATTGGAAACATATCTTTTCAATCTATCAAATGTTAATCTTGTTATCAACATCTTAAGATTGCGAAAGTGGTTAAGACATCTTTGATTACGAAAGTACGGAGGTGAAAAGTTGATTACTCGATGAACGATCGTTTATCCTAAAAATAGTCAAGTTAGAGAAATGAAAGGACTAATTGGTTTAAATAGTGATTGATCATATCCTATTTCTACTAGTGAAACCTCCTTGATTGATTGTTAAGTGTATTGGAAACACATCTTTTCAATCTATCAAGTGTTAATCTTGTTATCAACATCTTAAAAAAGTGACGATTAAGACATCTTTGATTACGAAAGTACGGAGGTGAAAAGTTGATTACTCGATAAACATTCGTTTTTCTTTTATATCCGTATAAATCAATTCCTATACTCAATTAAAAACCTAATTTAATGAACCCGTATTCCCCTAGATTTTATAAATTCCCAACTCATTTTAATTCTATTCATTTTCACTAGTTAAAAATAGTTTAGTATAAATAGTCTAGTATAAATAGTCTAGTATATAAATAGTCTTAATATAAATAGTCTAGTATAAATAGTCTTGTTAAAAATAGTCTTATTAAAATAGTCTTATTAAAAATAGTTTAAATTAAATATAGTGCAATTTAATTTAGTTAATATTTAAAAACCCAAAAATATCTTTTTTAATATTTTAGTATTTATTTCTCGCAATTTGTAACAAAAAATTATACGAAGCCCTGTTGGACAATCCTCGAGAGAAAAGACCTTGGTAGAACTCACCACAAACGGCCCAGTTTGCCCCATGTTGTGCGCCGTTTTGTGGTGACTCGGTCTCTTCCGGAATACGCGGGAGGACACGGCGCTAAATGCCGGCCGTGTGTGAAACGGCCCAAGACACGGCCTCTTTTGCGCCGTGTCTACCAAGGTGCGCTGAACTGTTTTCTAGTCTATGCAGGGCCGTAGGTCTCTTGCAAGAACCTTGGTACCATACAACGAAAACGTTCATCCCGATTATCGAGTTGGAGATAACCTGGAAGATATTAGCAGTGAAGGAGAATTTTTGACAGAAGAAAACACTGAATCTTCCTATCAAGAAGAAAAGTTAAACGAAGAACATATGGCAGACCAACAAACTTTGAAAGATTTTGCTAGACCGGTGATCGGTACAACAACGTCATGCATACAACTTGGCGTGACGACGAAATTATGAATTGAAATCCATTCATTTCAACCAACTCCCATCTTTTTATGGGATGCCAAACGAGGATCCTTTAAGTTTTATTCGTGATTTTTACTCGGTTGTCAATACCTTTCCATTACAACAATTGACCGAGGATCAATTAAAAATGAGGTGTTTTCCTTACACTTTAAAAGATCGAGCAAAAACATGGATTATGACGTTGCCACCAAATTCATTGGCTACTTGGGATGATGTGTGCAACAAATTCATGTCTAAATTTTATCCACATCATAAAACGGCGGATCTAAGGACCAAAATTGCGGCTTTTACACAATCGGAGGGTGAACAATTTTTTGAAGCATGGGATCGGTTCAAAACTCTTTTACTAGCATGCCCCCATCATCATTATCCTTTACCTTTGTTTGAGTCAAACTTTTTATGATGGGCTAACTCATAATTGCCAATTTCTTATTGACAATGCGGTGGGGAGATATAGGAACACTAACGGCGCAAGCCGCTTGATTTGTTTGAAAAACTTGCTATATCCTCCCGGCAAAAGAGTGCACGAGGCGGGAGAGTCGGAGCTAATGAAGTAAATTCCACCATGATCTCAACTGCGCAAATTGCCGAGCTAACCAAACAAGTCCAACGACTTACAACTCAAGGAATTTCTCAACCACCCACATCATGCCATCTCAAGAAGTATTTTTCACGGTGGTGAATATAGTCATGCACCCAACATCAATCCCCGACGAACCACGAAGAGGTAAATGCTTTAAATAATTTTTACCAACGCCCCGAAATGACCCTTTTAAAACCTATAATCCCGGTTGGCGAAATCACCCTAATTTCTCTTGGGGTGGGAATCATCACCAACAACCACCACCTCCTCAACATCAAAATTTGCAACAACCATATCAAAGACCGAACCAATTCCAAGGGTCGCCCTCAAACCAACCCAGAAAACCCTCATTAGAAGAAACACTTCAATCATTCATCCAAAACTCGGATCGAAGATTTGAAGCAATGGAAGCATCGAGAAAGCAGTGAAACTCAAGTCGGGCAACTAGCAAATCAACTGCAAAATAACCAGAAAGGGAGGTTACCAAGTCAACCCGAACAAGCTAAAGCTATCACCACGCTGAGAACTGGTAAGATTTATAACAATCAAGTTGATTCCCCTTCTAATGATGATATTTCAATTATTGCAGGAAACAAGGACGAATATAAGGAGTCAAATGAAAATTCTAAAGAAGAAGTCCCCATCCCAACACTCCACAAATCTACAAATCCATACAAACCCCCAATACCTTTTTCAAGTCGACAAAAATGAAAAACTTGAGAAGCAATTTCTAAATTTTTTGATATGTCTAAAGTAAATGTAAACCTTCCTTTATTGGAAGTAATAAAAAGTGTCCCAAAGATACGGAAAATTTTTCAAAGAATTACTCACGGATAAAAAGAAGTTTGGATATAGAGAAAAATCATTGTCTCGAGGTTATGTCTGCATTGCTCCAACAACGATTACCTCCCAAGCAAAGTGATCCGTAGCTTCATCATAAATATCGCTATGGGAAACGGTAAGAAGACCACCGGTATGCTTGATCTTGGAGCAGTATAAATTTGATGCCATTATATATTTTTGAGCAACTTGATCTTGGTGAACTTAGCCCAACTAAAATATGTTTACAATTGGCCGATAGATCGCTTCGTTATCCTGTTGGAATTATCGAAGATATTTTGGTTGACATAGAGGGGCTTATTATTACAGTGATTTTGTTGTCTTAGAAATGGGACAATGTCTAGAAAATGGAAAAGATCATTCTATTTTATTGGGAAGACCTTTCATGGCTACCGCTGAAACAATAATTGATGTTAAAAGAGGAAAATTAACCATGAGTGTGTTAAATGAAACCGTGACATTTTCTGTGTTTAATTCGCCTGTTCCTAGTTACGATTTATACGAGGAGTGTGCTTTTGTTGATATTATTGACAATTCGTAGAAATTCTCATTATACAGAACAAGTAATGGAATGTTCGAGCTTAACCCTAAGTTGAAGGAGAAGTGTGCGAAAATCTCTTACAGGATTAAGATAGATAGTCCTGAGTCGTTAATGGATAGCAAAGAAAAAGAAATACCGGAGCTTAAAGAATTGCCTAAGCATTTAAAATATGTTTTTCTTGAAGAGGGAAATAAAAACCCGTAATTATTAATGCGAATTGAACAAAGATGAAGAATTTCTTTTAATAGAAGTTTTAAAAAATGCAAAGAGGCAATAGGATGGGGTTTGAGTGATATTAAGGGAATTAGCCCTTCAACATGTATGCACAAAATAATCCTAGAAGAGGGGGAAAACCAAGAAGAGAAGCACAACGAAGATTAAATCCCAATATGCTAGAGGTAGTAAAAAGGAAATTTTAAAATTACTAGTTGAGGGAATTATTTATCCGATTGCGGATAGTGAATGGGTAAGCCCGATACATGTGGTGCCAAAGAAAAGTGGCATAACGGTGATTGAAAATGATAAGGAGAGCTAGTACCAACGAGGGTAACAACCGGGTGGCGGATGTGCATTGATTATCGAAAATTAAATGCCGCCACCAAAAAGGATTATTTTCCTCTACCTTTTATTGACCAAATGCTTGATAAACTTGCAGACACAAATTCTACTGCTTTTCTTGATGGCCTTTCGTGGTATTATCAAGTGGCGATTGCACCCGAGGACCAATCGAAGACCACATTCACATGCCCTTTTGGAACTTTTGCTTGTCGAAGAATGCCCTTTGGATTATGCAATGCACCAGAACTTTTCAAAGGTGCATGTTGTCAATTTTCTCGTATATGATCGGCGATTCTATTGAGGTATTTATGGATGACTTTTCGATTTGGATCATCTTTTGATGATTGCTTAAATAAATTGACCAAAGTACTTGAACGTTGTATTGAAAGCCATTTAACTCTCGGTTGGGAAAAAGTCATTTTATGACAAAGTGGAATTGTGCTAGGCCATGTGGTGTCAAATCATGGAATTGACGTCGACAAAGCAAAAATTGATGTCATTCAAAAATTACCGCCACCAAACAATGTAAAGGCAATCAGAGCTTTTTAGGACATGCCGGTTTTATAGAAGGTTTATCAAAGATTTTTCAAAAATAAGTAAACCTCTATGCACTTTGCTTACCAAAGATGTTTCTTTCATTTTCGATGACGCTTGTCTCGACGCTTTTAAAACCTTGAAAGAGAAACTAACCACGGCACCAATCGTAATTGCCCCTGATTGGTCTTTACCTTTTGAAATTATGTGCGATGCATCTGACCGAAATTGTTGGTGCAGATTTGGGCCAAAGAATTGATAAAATGCTCCGTGTGGTTTATTACGCTAGTCTAACATTAAATGATGCGCAGGTTAATTATACGACAACCGAGAAAGAATTATTAGCTGTGGTTTTCTCACTGGATAAATTTAGATCTTATATTGTAGGATCTAAAGTGATTGTACATTCGCACCATGCGGCTTTACGACATCCGTTGAAAAAGCAACAAGCGAAACCTCGGTTGATTCGGTGGATTTTAATGCTACAAGAATTAAATGTGGAAAAAAAGGATCGAAAAGGAAGACAAAATGTGGTCGCACCATTTGTCTCGTTTAAAAATAACGAAGAAATAGATAACAAACATGAACAAATTGTGGACTCTTTTCCACATGAAAATCTATTTAAAATTTCTTCGGTACCTTGGTTTGCAGATATTGTGAATTATTTGGTTTGTGAAATGCTCCCAACTAACATTTCTTACCAAGAAAAGAAAAGGTTTTTATCATCATGCAAAAACTACTTCGGACGAACCATGCCTTTTCGATTATGCAAAGATGAAATCATGAGGCGATGTGTCCTAAGATGAGCAACAAAGTGTACTAACCTTTGCCACGAACTTCATTGCGGAGGACATTTTGGCGGACAAAAGACCGCACAAAAATTCTCCAATCTGGTTTGTATTGGCCATCCTTATTTAAAGACGCATATCATTTTTGTGTTCGGTCGATAGGTGTCAACGAACCGGTAATATCGGAAAAGAAATGAGATGCCCTCACGATCAATTTGGTCGTAGAAATTTTTGATGTATGGGGAATTGATTTTATGGGACCATTCACTAACCGAAATTTTGAGTACATTCTTTTAGCGATCGATTATGTATCCAAGTGGGTTGAGGCAATCCCCACAAGGACTAATGATGCTAATATTGTTGTTAAGTTTGTACAGAATACATAATCACCGTTTGGATTTCCCAAGGCAATAATCGGTGATGGGGATCTCACTTCGCAACAAGTTATTTGACAAGCTTATGGCCAAAAATGGCATAAATCACAAAATTGCAACTCCCTACCATCCACAAACGTCGGGTCAGTGAAACAAGCAACCGACAAATAAAAGGGATCTTGGAAAAAGCGTGCGCCCAACTCGAAAAGATTGGGCTGAAAAATTGGTCGATGCACTTTGGGCATACCGAGCGACATACAAGAGTCCATTGGGAATGAGCCCTTACCGTCTAGTCTATGGAAAAATTGTCACCTTCCAGTTGAAATCGAACATAAAGCTTATTGGGCAATTAAGGCCGTTTCAATGGAATTGAAAAAGTCGACAGAAAGATGCTACAAATATCTGAACTAGACGAGTTAAGAAACGAAGCATACGAGAACTCTCTGATTTACAAAGACAAAGTCAAGAGACTTCATGACCGGAAACTTACCCTCAAACACCTTGAACCAGGTACGAAAGTACTTTTATTTAATTCTCGTTTGCGATTATTTCCGTGTAAGCTAAAATCACGCTGGACAGGACCCTTCGAGATTGAGGAAGTATTTCCATACGGAGTAATCAGACTGATAAATCCTCAAACCAAAGAGTCATTTCAGGTGAACGGACACAGGGTAAAGCCTTATTTTGAAAATCAGAAAATTCCTCACGGAGAGAGCATAACCCTTGAAGATCCGTCGCACGACTAAAACAGGAAGTTGTCAAGCTAATGACATTAAACAAGCCCTTATTGGGAGGGAACCCAATTTATTTATTGTTTTTCTTATTATTTCTAAAAATCTAAAAAAAAAAAAAAAAAAAAAAAAATTAAATTATTGCTTCTTAAGGTTTTTATTATTAATCTATTGACGCGAATATATTCGCTTTTTTTTTTTTGCTTTAATTTTTTTTTGGTGGTTTGCTTTTTTTTTTTTTTTTTTTTTTTTTTTTAAAAACTTTGATGGCAGCGTAAGGCGACTCAACGGACTTTCTTGATGCGCATCTAAAAAATTATGTTATACTTACGAGTATAGTTTATTTTCTTTTGTGTGTGCCTCGTATATTTATTCTCTTGCAGATTCTAAAAGGCGTTAGGCTCAGACATCAACTTTCTTAACAGGAGTATTCTCTTTCTCGCATTGATTTTTATTTTTATTTTATTTTTAAACTGAGGACAGTTTTATTTTCAAGTTTGGGGGTGGTTTGTTGTAGTATGTTTTAGTGTGTTAGTATTTTGGTGTGTTTTTATTTGCCTTAAATTTTTTTTTAGTATATATATATATATATATATATATATATATAGTATTTTGATTTATGAGATTTCTAGATCTGGCCATAAACACCAATAAATTAACTATATACAAGCTTCTAAAATCGTTTTAACCGGTAAAAAAATTGTATATTCCAAAAATTTTTTTGAGCCTTAATCTCTCTTTCCAAGCCTTGTAATTATCATATAAAATCGAGTCATTCGTTACCTTGAGAAAAGAAGAATCAATTGGTTGATGAAAAATAAAGCGAAATTTACTTAATTTGTGGAGTTTTTGATTTTTCATGCTTAACTAAAAATGATTTTACGCAAAAATTCTATTCCCTAAAAAAGGAGTCATTGGTGAAAAGAGCTACACGTTAGCAAATAACGGTGTGAAAGCTATCACCTAAAAAAATAAATGACGAAAAGGAGAAGTGTTGAGCAAAGAATAAATTTAATTTTGGAAGTCTTAAATTTTGCGAAAAATAAAGGACTAACCATTGTTGGTGCGTAGTGCCGTCTCGAAAAATTGGTGAAAAGAGCTACACGTTAGCAAATAACGGTGTGAAAGCTATCACCTTTTTACGAAAGAAAAATAATGAGATAGAAATTGTGTTAGTGAAAAGAGCTACACGTTAGCAAATAACGGTGTGAAAGCTATCACTAAAAGGGATGTAGTTTATGAGCGATTTGAATTAATTAGCATTTGAATTTCAATACACTCAATTTTGTGAAAATCACAATATTTGATGACGCCGATGAAATTCTTCTTCATATTGAGTCGAAAAATAAACGAGTGATCGAGAGCAACCATCAAAGGGAGTCGTGAAGTCACGAGTGGGAAAGAAATAATCAACCTTTTGGGTGGAAAACCTTGTATTTTGGAATTACAAAAATAAAAACCGTGTTTTAACTTCAAAATCGTTAGTAGCTTTATTTTGAATCTTGATTCATTTCTATCTACCGTATAAAGTTGGTTATTGTGTATTAATGGCATTTTGATCTCTTTTTATCTTTATATATAATTATTTTTCTTAAATTTGTGTGTATTATTTTTTATTTTTTATTTTATGTCTTATTTTAATTTTTATTTTGTGTGTGATTAATAAAGAGTCTTGCTCGGGACTAGCAAGAATTTAAGTGTGGGGTATTTGATTAGTGCATAATTGATCTAAAATTCATATACAAAATATTCATTTTTCCGCATAATTGTACTGATTTGTGATTAAAAATATATATTTTATGATATGTCCAAACATGAGCTAAAAATGGTTATTTTACTGACATCGACATGAAGCATCAAAAGGACGGAAAACAAGATCAAATCCAAGGACGGGAATTTTTCCAGACAAACGACCATACAAAACGGCGCAAAATGGACCGTGTTCTCGCCGATTTCACATACGGCGCAAAAGAGGCCGTGTCTTGGGCCGTTTCACACACGGCCGGCATTTAGCGCCGTGTCCTCACGCGTATTCCGGAAAAAGACCGAGTCACCACAAAACGGCGCACAACACGGGCAACCGGGCCGTTTACATCGCCGTTTTTCAATGAGATGCCATGCAAAATTAGTCCATTTTGACCAACTTGTGAACTCAACCACAAGATATTTTTATGGTCAAAAATCTGAAAAATCAAAGTCATGGGTGAAGTGTGAACAAAGAATTAAAAATGATATTACAATAGATATTTTGAATTAAATAATCAATTGTATTCTTGAAAATCACCTATAAAAGGGCATCTTCACCCATTGCAAAATCACTCCACATTCTTACCAAGAAATCCTCAACTTCTTGCTAAGAAATACTCCTTTCCTTTAGCAATATATTTTCCTTAGAACTTTCAATTTTAGTTTGTATTTTATTTTTGGTTTGAAGTTTTTCTTTCATTTAGTTTGTAATTGAAAAGTGCTTGATCAATAAGCACTTAGTATTTTACTTTCAATTTTGGTAAGCTTGTAACCTTTAAACAAGTTTGAAGTTATATTTTGAAGTTTGTTTCTTGCACTTTGATTCATCATATTCAAATAAGTTTTATCTATTGTCATTAAGTTCTAGTAATTAAAAGTTTATATATATATATATATATTATGTATATCAATTATTTCTATTATAATTTTAGTTTGTATAAACCAATGAGTAGCTAATCTTTCTTCCTAGGGAAGGGGGATTTCTATTAGGTTATATATTGAGTATTTGATTGATTTACACTATTTTGATTAAAAGGACTAATTGGTTTAAATAGAGATTGATCATATCCTATTTCTACTAATGAAATCTCCTTGATTGATTGTTGAGTGAATTGGAAACATATCTCTTCAATCTATCAAGTGTTAATCTTGTTATCAACATCTTAAGATTGCGAAAGTGGTTAAGACATCTTTGATTACTAAAGTACAGGTGAAAAGTTGATTACTCGATAAACATTCGTTTTCTTTTATATCCGTGTAAATCAATCCCTATACTTAATTAAAAACCTAATTTAATGAACCCGTAATCCCCTAGATTTTATAAATTCCCAACTCATTTTAATTCTATTCATTTTCACTAGTTAAAAATAGTCTAGTATAAAAATAGTTTTCTTAAAACTAGTAGTATTAAAAATAGTCTTAATATAAATAGTCTTAATATAAATAGTCTAGTATAAATAGTCTACTAAAAAATAGTCTAGTTAAAAATAGTCTTAATATAAATAGTCTAGTATAAATAGTCTAGTATAAATAATCTTAATATAAATAGTCTAGTATAAATAGTCTTGTTAAAAATAGTCTTATAAAAATAGTCTTATTAAAAATAGTTTAAATTAAAAATAGTGCATTTTAATTTAATTAATATTTAAAAACCCAATTATCTATTTTAGTATTTATTTCTATAATTTGTAACAAAAAAATTATACGAAGCCCTGTTGGACAATCCTCGAGAGAAAAGACCTTGGTAGAACTCACCACAAACTACTTCTACCTCGTATATATTTGCGAGCGACTCAAGAACTCCTATTTTTAGGATAAGTTTTTTGGCCGATCAATTGTACACCAAGTTGTGCTTGTTGTTTATTAGAGAGCGAACAAGACCTTCATATGCTGATCTTGGGTGCTATGATATACAAGATGAAAGTTGTTGATATAACCGTGATCAAACAAAAAGAACAAAGTGATACTAATGTTGTTGAAATTGAGCTGGAGGAGGAATGTCATCTAGAAAAAGCTTACCGGACAGAGCAACCGAAAACTTTATTATCGGATGAGTGGGCTCATGTAATTCGATTTGTAGGTCAAGAGTTCAATCAAGGTATAGATGAGTTTAGAGCGAATTTGAAAAAGTATGCGGCATTCCACGGTTTTGATTATAAATTTCTTCGCAATGACGGGAAGCGCCTTCATGCTTACTGCAGCGACTTTGTTAGCTTGGAGGGAGAACATTTCTGCAACTGGTTTGTTAAAGGTAGCGTTAACTCATCTAGTGGTGTATTTGTTATCCGAGATAAAGACCTAGTACATACTTGCCTCAATGTTGGGCGAAAACTTAGTCATCCGAAGTTAGATTCAGAAGTCATTATGAATTACATTGACAAAGATATTATGTATAATAGTGTCTTACGCCCAAAAGATATCCAAATGAAGATCAAGGAATCGTATGGATTTGACATATCGTACAAGGTGGCTTTGAAAGCAAAAGAAAAGGCAAAGAACAAGATGTATGGGCATGAGGCTGATTCCTTCAACAAGCTGTCGTGGTATAAGGATGTTGCCATGGAAACAAACAAGGACTCAATATTTGAATTGGAAATTGACCCGGTCAGTAATCGATTCCAAAGGGTTTTTGTTGCATATGGTGCATGCGTGGAGGGATTTCAATATGTGTTACCTGTGTTATATGTTGATGGTACATTTGGTAAGAGTGTCTACAAGGGTCAGATTCTATCGGCTACTGGAAGAACCGGTAATGAAGGTATAGCTAGTTCTGATTCAAACCTTATTTTCAACATTCAAGGTACTGGGTATGAATTACTTGAAATAGTAATGCTGATTAGATCCACTTACTTCAACTAGTAACTTCTCAGTAAATGTTACATAATATCAACCCACTGGCTACTAACATGTTAAAGTCTTTTATGTTTACCTGGCAAAGTAATGGTATTTTATGTTGTTGTACTAGTATTATTTGAGTAATCTTGTTATTTTGTACTTATAACTTCATCCAGTTCCTAACTATGATTTTAACTACCTCAGGTATGTTTCCTCTAGCTATGTGCGTTTGCTCATCTGAAACTGAAGATAATTGGTTATTCTTTTTTTCCCACTGGAAGAAATTTATAGCTCGTCATGGGAGAACGATAACATTCATAAGTGACCGGGGACATGGCTTGCTTAGTGCATTTGATAGCGTATTCCCCGGTAACCCTCATTTTTTTTGCTACAAACATCTTCAAATGAACTTGATGAAAAGATTTTAAGGATTAGGGAATTCGGTGTGTATTGCCAGTGTCCGACATTATTTTTGGAAACTTGCATATTCATCTTCGGAGAGAGAATATCGATTTAACCTCGTTGCTCTAAGAAAAGTTGGTGGTGAAAAAATTATTAATGCATTTCTGCTTGACCTGCCAGTTGAGAACTAGTGCCGTGCATTTTTTGTTGGGGACAGATATGGTATTATGGCGAACGACATGGCAGAGTCATTTAACAATTGGATTTCAGTTGAGCGCCATATGCCTGTATATTGTATCTTAGATCTGACTAGAATCAAGGTTATGGATAGGATATCATCCAGGCGACGAGAAGCTACTACGTGGATAACGAGGCTGACACCATCGAAGCAGGAAAAGTTAACACAAGGGATTAAGGCTGCATCATCTTATACTGTGCATTGTTCAGAATCGGGTGTATTTCTGGTGAAGTCCGAATTTGCATATATTGTTAGACTTTATGAGCGAACATGCTCTTGCTTGAAATGGCAAATTAACTGCTTCCCCTGCTGCCATGCGCTAGCTGCCATAGGAAATCAAAGAGGAGCAGATGTATATGACTTTATTGATCCTTATTTCCATACCGACACATATAGGAAATCTTATAGTTTTCCTATATGTCCCATTAGTAATCTAGATCAAGAAATAGTGTTGAAAGAATCAAATACCATATTCCCACCAGCTGTTAAGAGGCCTCCAGGGAGACGTAGAACAAAGCGCTTTAAATCTTCCGGCGAGTTCATGAAGAAGTCCATTATATGTGGCAGGTGCGGGGTCAGCGTCCATCACAACAAATTGACTTGAACAGAGGTTCTACTCTAGTCAGACGACTAAATTGAATGATGGTATTTTAATCAAGTATTTCCTGTACTTAAACAAATGGTTGGGTTCAGTTCATTTTCTTACTTGACAAGTTGGTACTTGACCAGTACGCTTGTGAACTGTTCTTTTTTTGTACACCAATATGTATAAATCACCATTTAAGAAGATGTGACCACTTTTGTACAACCAATACTTGTGGGGTGATTCTAATTTCAGCAGGTATCAGTTCTTTTTCATTTTAAACAATTACTTCAAAAAGTAATTGGGGTATACACATTTCCTTTGGTGTTCTATTGTTATAACTAATAGACTATTCAACTACTAACACGTGTATTTAATTTACGTAGTTAATAGCTCAACTACATACACTTAACTCAAATATATGTGCTTGCTCAATTTTTACATAGTCTGACAACTGTTAATTATTTCAACAAGTAATTATGTTAACAAGTAATAACTTCACCAAGTAATACAACCACTACTCGTTGGAGGGGTGATTCTAATTCCAGAAGGTATCAGTTTTTAAATTTTAAGCAATTACTTCAACGACTCATCGGGGTATTCAAGTTTCCTTTGGTGCTCTCTTGTGATAATTACTAGATTATTTCAACTAGTAACACATTTCAACAAGTAATTCATGCAATTATCTGAAGAACCTACTATGCGAAGTTCTATCGGGTGCACATTACTGAGTATTCGTGTATTATACTATAAAATATTAATTATTTGCGCAAGTACTTCTTATTATGTGAAGTCGTAATTCCGGTACTTGCATAATTTGCATACAACCTTACTACGTATACTAATATTTTGAACTAGTATTTTTCACATAACCCTTTAACTTTTCGTTCAACAAGAAATTATTTCACAAGTATTTATTTCAACAAGTATTTATTTCAACAAGTAATAACTGCAATTATATTAACTACCTATTATGTGAAGTAGTAATTCGTGTACTTGTAGTTGCACAATTTTAGAAATATTCAGGTCATCATTAGCTACTCGTTGAACCTATGATTATTTCAACAAACAAGGACATTTGGATGTTGTCATGGAAACAAACAAGGACTCAATATTTGAATTGGAAATTGACCCGTTCAGTAATCGGCTACTAGTATAGCTAGTATCGGCTACTAGTATTATTTGAACTAGTAATCTTGTCATTTTGTAATAAATTGAGTCCTTGTTTCAACAAGGTATAGCTAGTATCGGCTACTAGTATCGGCTAGTATCCGGGTCAATATAATTGCAATAAATACTTGTTGAAATTGAGTCCTTTATTTCAACAAGAAATTGAGTCCTCATTTCAACAAGGTATAGCTATTATCTGGGTCAATATAATTGAGTCCTTGTTTCAACAAGGTATAGCTAGTATCGGCTACTAGTATTATTTAAACTAGTAATCTTGTCATTTTTTTATTCGTGTATGATACTAAAAATTAATTATGTGCGCAAGTACTTCTTATTATGTGAATTAGTAATTCCGGTACTTGCACAGTTTGCATCAACCTTACTATTTATACTAATAATTTGAACTAGTATTTTTCACATAACCAAATTTCGTTCAACAAGAAATTATTTTACAAATATTTATTTCAACAAGTATTTATTGTAATTATATGAACTACCTATAACGTGAAGTAGTAATTCGTGTACTTGTAGTTGCACAATTTTAGAAATAGTTATTTCAACAAGTAATTACTCCAACTACCTGAAGTACCTATTATGTGAAGTAGTATTTACTGTACTTGCACATAATAAACATACCTTAAATATTTATAATAATTATTTGTACGAGTAACGTGTCTCCAGTGTTCACAAATCTTAATAACTAGGAATTACTTGAAGTTGTCATTCAAGTAAATATATCGTTTATGAGAGAGAGAGAGAGATCTACTTGAATAGCACCTGAACTAGGGAAACATTTCAAAAAAATTAGGTATTCATTTCAAAGGCATACAAAATGCATAACACTCAACGCACTTGAACCCTAAATTTCTAAAGTTAGAGGAAGAACTTCAGTACTACATGTAACAAAATCATGGATATAGTATGTAGCAAACCATCCTCATGCCCCACGAATATAGTATTGACCAAAAATTAATTAAACCCACGAAAAACTCACAACTGATTAATCATAGTAGTTGCTTAGCCCTGCGATAATTTCCAGCATACGAAGTCTCTGTGCACTACCCCCGGCCGTGTTCATATTCATCTTGTATATAATGCATTCCATGAAGTACAAAACAAAATAGCCACTGTCCTCCCTGCAAAAGTTCAAACATAAAGTAAATTCAGTAATGTTTCGTATGAATCAATGTAATTTGAATACCAAAACAAAACAGCCACATATCATTGTAGTTGAATACCAAAATGGTATGTACATACACTCTTCTATGGGCAAGACACTTTTTCTTCTGCTCGAATTTGAATGTATCACGATTAAGCTTTTTAGATATTATGTAGTTTCTGGTCGTCTTCTCCGCATTTGACATACGTGCATATTCTATGCTAACACGACCTAGCTCATCGTGACCAGCAATTCGTTCCCGCCATTCCTTGGTGTTCTGAGTTGCAAGAGCTTCAAACGCGCTTCCCACATAAATTTCATCCATCCAATTGATGACGTATTCTGCCTATTAGAACAAAATACCGGAATAAGAAATGTTATATTTAATAATGTATTACAAATACTTATGGAAAATATTTGTTGCCCTCACAATGGAGGGGCACCACACCCCCAGAATATCCATGCACTTAAGATTACGAAACGAATAAGAACAAATATTACCATTTGCCTTGCCAGATTTTGGTGGTTGTCATTCTTGAAGGAGGTGTAATGTATAAATCTCTTGTCACGCTTTCTAATAACCAGGAGTGTATATTCATTGCTTGGCAAGTGATGCAGTGGCCATAGTACAACCTTACACGACCCGAACTTTTTCCATAGTTCTTCCGTAACCAGTTTTGACACCATGTACTCCAGCCCACTGTATTCATTATCGATTTGTAGGTTATCACGATGCGCCTTAATCCTTTCATGCTCTTTTATCATTTTCTGCATAGAGGTTAACAAAAGCATTATTCAAGTATTATGGTAATCATTTATAATTCACGGTCAGTATATGCATTTTGGGGTACATGAAACACTTACACATCCATCAATATTAATGAAACAGAAATCGCCCCTCAGGTCGGTAGGCAATTGATCCTCCAACACATCAATGTATTTTTGCACGAGCTGCATTTTTTGCCAAAAAATGTCAAATATTGATTTACTCGAATGACAACTTAAATAAACGATATAATCAAATATATCCTAGTTATTACTCAAATAACAAGTATTTATTTCAAGAAGTAATAACTGCAATTATCTGAACTAACTATTATGTGAAGTAGTAATTCATGTACTTGTACTTGCACAATTTTATAAATATTCGGGTAACCATTAACTATTTGTTGAACCTATAATTATTTCAACAAGTAATTACTCCAACTAGCTGAAGTACCGATTATGTGAAGTAGTATTTCCTGTACTTGCACATAATAAACATATCTTAAGTATGTATATTATTTATTTGTACGAGTAACGTGTCTCCAATGTTCACATATCTTAATAACTAGGAATTACTTGAAGTAGTCATCCAAGTAACTATATCGTTTATGAGCTTACATATATTACATATATAACACTGTAAGTGTTCTTTCAACAAGTAATTACTTCAACAAGTTATTACTTTGCACATAATGGTTCAAAAAGTAATTACTTCAACCAGTAATTACAATCGCTAAGTATTTACTTCAACAAGAAAATAATTCAACTAGTAATTTCGTATTGATGTCAAAAAATTGAAGATCACAAACAAAAGATGAATCATATTGATGTGAACAAAGTTAAGATTGACTAATACCTCTTTATCGATAGCTCTTTCCAATATCAGATTAGCTACCTCTGATTTCAGCATTGCGTTTGCATTAGGTCTGTTCACCATATCTTCGTATATTGTTGGTCTGCTTTATCGAAAAAGATGAACACAAATATTAGAAACAGGAAGATATGTTGGAAACTATACATGGATTTAATGTCGTTGACTTACTTTGTCGTCTTAAACAAATCCTTATACTTCTTTTGGGCCGGCAAAGACAAACTACACCATGTGTTCGTGCTAAAATTATGCTGGGCCACGTTCACAAAGGTGTAGGTTGAATCATTCTTTCCAGCTACACCTTTCTCCCGATCCAAGCTCTTGGTAATTTCAGATGTCATATCGTACAAGTACTCGGGGAACAAGACCTTTGGCGCATGTCGGTTGCCGATCTTCACGTTCCTCTCAATCGATCCAACTTCAGCTTTTTTCTTTCCCTTAAATCTCTTCTCCGCATGCCCTGCAGCTTCACCTACTTCAGCGGGAAACGGCGTATCATAAATGCAGTCCTCATCAACATCAACATTTGCAAATGGAACACTTTTCAATGGCTTAACCGGTAATTCACAGAATTTCACACCTTGTTGGAGAGCTCTAGCCCTACTTTCATCCAGCTTATCCACAGGCGGTATATACAACACAATCTCTTTACAGACATCCAACGGGCCGCTAGGTTCTTCATGCATCGACTCAACCTCAGGCTCGGACGCTTCTACTGCACGTGCAATATGATCATTATCAACGTTCCCATCCAAACAGCCTTCGGAACTTTTCTCACTCAGATCACCACCCAACATGCCTTCCTTATTGTCACGAGAAATATCAGCAACAATCGATCTAATTGTATCACTGATAGGGGACTCCAGCCCATCATTTTCAGTAATATCTAATCTAGGAGACAATGATGGTTCTTTCTCCAGAATATCCGCATTTCTCAACACATCGGGAGAACTGGCCTGCTCATCACATGACTTTGAGGGCAAATCATCATCCGGTCCACTATTACCAAGAGATGCTCCCTCCATGCTTCCTAAATCCTCTCCAGTCATCAATACTGCCTCTCCAACTTGAAAACCAATTGGGGTATCTTCATCCACACCTACTGTAGTTTTTACCTCCATGCTCCCTTTACCTAAACCATTTTTATCAAACACACCACCAATGTCGGTACCGATCAAGACCTCATCTGCATCATCAGCAATGTCAACATCAACCATTTCTTCGTCTACACTGACCATCGTTTCAAAATTATCTGGGTTATGTCTGCCCAAGCATTCTTCAGAGCCAGCAAATTGCTCCACATCATCGTGTGACAGAGTTATGTCTTCGTTAGGAACATGCATGTTCGTATGCACGGGCATATCAACCCTTACAGATGTCTCACCCTCATCACATATCCTATCTAACACTTCATACAACTGATCAATTTTTTCGTCGGCATCCATCAGAGCACGACCAACGTCTGCATCCACATCCATCATCAACTTTTTGTAGATTGCCAGACTATCAGCAACTACAACTTTATCGTCCCTAGGAACTCTCTCACAAACATCAACTAGGATTTTGTTCATTTGTAGTAGCATCCTTCTCAATTTCTTTCTTTTGTCATCACATTGAGGTACCTGCATTACCTCAAGTAAAAAATGATATCCACACTGTTATGAAGCAAATATTAATGAATAGCAGCACTGTAATGAAGCAAATACTGATGAAATGAAAATCATAAACTGCATTTCTCCAACCATTATTGCAGATTACTTGTTCTAGTAATTTACATCCCTTCGCTCAGTTTTACCTACTGATGTGTAAGGGGTTGAACATATAGTGAAAAGCCAACAACAATTAAACTACAGCTTTTTACATTGGGTAAATGAATGTTTTAGTAATTATTTCAACAATTACTAGTATAATGTCAAAATTAACACATCTTCGGATGTATATAACATTATCTCAACCAGTAACACACTGATCTTTGTTATTACTAAAGTTAGATATATGCAGCTTATGGTATTCACTTCATTAATATTTGCTTCATTATTAAAGAGAATAATTTTCACACACGTTCTTACCCATCTATGCTCCCTTTCATATTGTGATTTATACTGGGATTCGGACTGTGTCGTTTGACAAAAATCCATTTCTGTGTTCTCTTCCTCTGACAGCTCCCATTCATCTGGCGCAGCGTCAAATTTTGTATCTATTGAAGGCATTATCCCCTCTTCGCCATATCCTTTGTGCCACGGACCTCCAGTAATCAAATCCTGTCACAAAAGTTAAAGTCATACACAAAATTGCACAACAAAACAAGTACATATAATATGTTTTTCACCGCAGAAAATTGTAAATACCACTAGCAGATTTGGATTGGCGTCAAGCTCAGGTCCATTGAACATTTCATCTATCGACCAAACAACAAACCTCGGCCGCCCTTCCACGAGTCTCCCTTCCCGTGGTAGACGAACTCTGGTCAGTTCCAAGAACCAATATTGCACCACCAACAAACAGCCATTAAGCGAACTAGGTTGACCAACGGTATGTTTTTTCAGACCCTCATACATGAAGTCCGACGTCATCCCTGCCCAGTCATATTGGTTTATACTATCTACGTCCATACACACTATAACCAAATCCCATGTAACATTAACACCCGTTCTAGAAAAGAAAACCGTCGACATGAGGTGCATCAACAAAAGTGATGCCACTTTTTTGCGGTTTCTCAATCCAGTTTTCTTTTTCCCCTTCTTATCTTTCGAAAAAACCAACTCGTCCCATAGTTCTTCTCTTATAACACCACGCGTGACACCGATTGCTTCCTTACTTCTACGAAACCAAAGCCCAGCTGCCAATGTACGGTGCTCCAACGAGACTACTGGTCTGAATTTTTTCAAATATCCCTCTAAATTACCATCTAACCCAAACAACTCCACCACTGTTTCCCTTGATATTTTCTTCCTAATGTCTCCAAACACCCACTCCTCGGTGCTGCTGTCGTAATGCCTCATTATCACTTCAAAATCCATCTCCTGTTTATAGCAATCACTTTTTCTTACAACACCATCCCTGAAGCAAGCAAACATGGGACCAAATGGTGTCTCATCAAGTATCTCCCACGTTTTTTTGGGAATGCGCTCTTTATGTATGTTAATTTGATCAAGGACAACCATAATGGTTACACGTTGTTACGTGCACGACACAACTTCGATCAAACACCCTTTTTTCTTCATCATTTTGTCTTTCTTGGCGTTAACTTTTCCGGCCTAATTTACTCGGATTTGCGATCTCTTCTTCTGTCTCTTTGATACACGAGTATTTTTCTGTTTCTCCACGGGTGTCCTCTTCACTGATTCAGCATCCGGTTCAAACTCCGAATCCGAATCGGAAACATCACCAAGATGCACAGTATGTTTTCTTTTCCCTTGTCTCGGCATCCTGTTAGAATCCGAATCGGAAACATCATCAAGATGCACAATCTGTGTTCTTTTCCCTCTTCTCGGCATCCTGTTCCAAACATAATACATAACCATCAATACGTAACTCATCAATTACTTGTTCTAATACTGATGAGATGGCTTTTTTGCAAATTTCCGTTGCCCAAAATCATACATTATCTTCTATACCCTACCCAGTTTGAAATACTTAATAATGGAGATATATACCCTATGCAACACAACTCTTCAATTACTTGTGCAAATAACGATGAGCTCCATTAAATTACATAGTGCTAATATTGTTTATTACTTGTTCAGATAATGATATAAAATTAAAAATTATCTTATGTACCCTTTACAGTTTCAAATACTTAATGATGGATACAGCACAACCTAGTACTATGCAACAAAAATCGTCAACTACTTGTTCAAATAATGATGAGTTCCACGATATTACATATTGATTATATTGTTAATTACTTGTTCAGATAATGATATAAAATTACACATTGTCTTCTATACCCTTTACAGTTTCAAATACTTAATGATGGATACAACACAACCTAGTACTATGCAACAAAAGTCATCAACTACTTGTTCAAATAATGGTGAGTTCCAATAATAACAAGTTCATACTACTGTTACTTGTTCAAATAATGATGCTTTCCAATGTAATCTACAATATATTTTAATTCCACTAATAACACAATACTAAGAATGGACACCCACTCACCTACTATTATGAAACAAAACTGAACACAAGCTAACGCTACTAAAACAGTGAGAATAAACATCATATTATGCATATCAAATCAACCAGCGGGCATGAATAATTTCTTAAATTAGATGCCTTTCACTTTTCTGTGCATACAAGTAATATGCAATATAAGAACGGCTAACACTAAATACAACAACTGATAAAATTTCGAATTTTTCAACGAGTAAACTAAAACTCAAATAATAAACACCATAAACATGAATTAACGCGAGTATATTGTCTTCCATATTACCTTTTTCGTGGTCTGTGGAGATTTCTTATTGCACTCAAATGACAAAATAGTGTTATCGTTTCGCGCGAAACTTGATGAATCCAACCTCAGGAATGAAATCGCAGCTTGAAAATGGAGATCCTACCACTTGAAATCGCAGCTTGAAATCGCAGCTTGAAAATGACGAGAAGGGTTCCTCTGTGTGTATAATTTGAGAAATGGGTTGTGGTTTCAAAATGTCTGCGGTATGCTTCACCTTCACGTGGGCGTCGATTGGACATTTAGGATGGGATGGAGAGAAGTGACCAGCGGGAAATTGGCGGTGCAGTGATATGAAGGGCACAATGGTAAAAGCCATATTTACTTTAATATATAAAAAATTATATGCTTAAGGGATGTGTTAATGGGCAAAATAAAATTGAAGTTGTATTTCTTGGGCTTTCCCCCATAGATAAATGATACTATCTGCTCTCTCTCTTATAACTACAACATCCTGACGAACTTTCATTTTTTGCGTCTGTACTTTAATTATTAATATCTTCAATTCTTTACTTTTAAAAATTATAAAAAGTTGATATTTTGAAAGTATACTTCGAGATGAATCTAACAAGATTCCACATCACTATATTTTTTCATATGTATAAATCACAAAACATGATCAAAAGAGAGTATGTGGACAATGTAATAATCAACATATTGCAATAATAAAAGAACGGAAGAAGTATAATAATAAATTTGAAAGATATATAAATAAATAATAGTAATAAATTTAGGAGATGGAAATGAGTATGTGGATGGGCCGTGTGAAGAGGGAAGTTTCTTTCAAAATAAAATCATATTGAATCTGAGAGATAAAAAGGGAGATGGCCCTCCAGACGCGGTCGGTGGAAAAAGGATGTTCGTCTTTGTCAAAAGTGAATCATCGAATGCGGGAATGGCACACGATCCTATATCCATCTTCAAATATCTAAATTATTATTACTCCTTTATCCTCGCGAGAAATGATAGCACAACACTATGAATCACACTCTCAAACACATTCGTATTTTATGGGTGTTGTACTACGTATTTTACTATTAATTTTATTATAATATTATTATGAATATTCTATCTGTAAAGCATGCGGTACAACACCCATAAAATACGGGGTGTGTATAGGAGTGTGGTTCAGAGTATTGCCCTATCACCCCTCTTCTCCTCGCTCAAGGTTTATTATGCTGTTATAGCTTTTGTAAGATTAAATTAAATAATTAATGTCTTTAATCTTAATTCATATATTAATTATTATTTCTTTAGTCCCGTCCAAAAATTTATATTTTTATTAAAAATTTAGTAGTTTATATAGTATCATTTTTTACGGTCAAATCAGATAATCATTTTTTATTTTTCAATCTCCATCGCACATTTATCATTAATATTTTTTACTTTTTAATCTCCACAATACATCTATTATCATTACATAAACCAATCATTATCTAAAATATACCAAATATACACTTTCTGTCAATTTTTAACTGAGACAGAGGGGATGATATTTATACAATTTCACATTCTATTATTATTTAAACATTTGTAAAAATACAACCCGTCACTCTTTGGCTGGTACAAAAAGAGTATTGTTCACTTATTTTTTTTGATGATGTGGGAGCCAACGGCCGCTGCTTTTGCGCAGTGAATAAATTCTCGGACTGAACGTAATAGTCTGCGAACGACGTTAACCAGTTAAACCACAATATGCAAGCTCTGTGTGACCGGTTCAATCGAGAAAATATTGGTAGGAGAAATTGAACTCGTGATCTTTCAGTCCCGCGCTCACCTACTCCACTAACTCGACTACCGTGTGGGTATCCTAAAATTTATTCTCATCTCTAACAATAAGTGTTAAATGGAATGCTATTTCTCATTATGCTTAATTAAATTAGAATGTATATAATGTTTATCAATATCATGTTGTATATGTGTTAATTTAAATATGTAAGATATAAGTCTAACATTATTCTTATAATTTAATTATTTTCAGGGTATTTTATTGTTGAGTTTGTGATACTTTATTTTATATGTTTGGTCAGAAAGTGATTTAATAATCCTAAATTTATTAATGAGTTGTATATCTTTTTTTCTTTCCCTTGCAATCTCAGCCGTTGAATTACAATATACAGTACACGAGCTTTTTGGGGCACCAATCCACAATACAAGGTGTGCTGTTCTGAAAAAGTCGTATAATCCCAGAACCAGAACCTCTTGTTTTGGCCGTTAGGAATGGTGCAATTTCGGGTCCAATTTTTTATGTCCAATTCTGCCAATATGCAAATGTTTTTTGTTTTTTTTGGGTTAATATTGATTTTAATTTGATTCAAATTCAATTTTTCATGTTAACATTTTTATTTGGAAAAAAAAAAGAAAAAACGAATGTTTATTTAATAGTAATCACTAAGGAGATCGAATTTGGAGCCTAGTAGAGAGGAGAGTGTCGTTGCCGTTCGTTAGGGCGATCCAAGACATGTATTCCCAAGCTAGGACGTGCGTTAGGACCCCAGCTGGTGACACCCAGTATTTTCCGGTTGAGATAGGGCTACACCAGGGGTCGGCGCTAAGCCTTCTTCTCTTCGCTCTGATCCTTGACGTCATTTCGCGGGGGATACAAGATGGCGTCCCGTGGTGCATGCTTTTTGCTGACGACATTGTGTTAGTGGCGGAGTCGAGGAGGGAGGTGAACTCGAAGTTGGAGCTATGGAGGTCTAAGTTAGAATCTCAGGGCTTGCATGTGAGCCGGTCTAAGACAGAATATCTCTGGTGTAACTTTAGTGGTGAGACCAACGTGGAAGATGTAGAGGTAATGATTGCGGATCAGATCGTTCCCTGTACGGATAAGTTCAAGTATTTGGGTTCGATCATTCAAAAGGAAGGTGAGTGTGAAGATGATGTCACTCATCGCATCAAGGTGGGGTGGCTAAGGTGGAGAGCAGCGACAGGGGTCCTCTGCGACAAGAAAGTCCCTCTAAAGTTGAAGGGTAAATTTTATAGAGAGGCAATCCGACCTGCAATGTTGTATGGCTCTGAATGTTGGGCGATGAAGAAGTCGCTTGAGAGCAAGTTGGAAGCGGCTGAAATGAGAATGTTACGCTGGTCGTGTGGTCGCACAATGTTATATATGTAATATCCGCAATTTTCGATTTTCGGTAAATTTCTTTTTCGGCCGGAGTCCGTTTTGACGACTCGCTCATGACCGCTTCGTCATTTCGAGAATGATTAATTCTGCACTTTTTGTCATCCGAGTTCGTTTCAGTATCGTTTTGTTGAGTTTCGAGCTTTTTAGCGACTTTTCCGCACTTGAGTCCGATTCTTGCGAATCTCGTCCGAAACTGTTGTTTCGAGTTTCTCGTAAGTTCATTTAATGTTATTATTCATGTTGCGAGCTTTGGTTTGGTGTTTCGATCGCGTATCGTGATTTTCGGACGTTTTGGGCCATTTTCGTAATTTCCCAAAGTTTTGGGTAATTACTTAGTTGTCGAATTAGAGCCTTGGGTGGTCGGAATTGTGTGTTCTCCTAGCTCTTAGATTCGTCTGTGCGAGTACGTCGTAATCGTGTCATCGATTCGTATTCAGGTTCGGGGTTCGGGGTCGTTCGGGCCGTCGGAGTTGGCCGGCCTCGGCCGTCTGGCCTCGCCGGCAAGCCTTGGCCAGATTACGGCCGAGTGGCCGGCCGGCACGGCAGCCGAGCCGTGCATCAGGCCGCGGCACATGCCGGCAGGCGCGGCACACTCGTGCATTTTTCGCCAAACCGTCAGACAGTGCCGCGGCACATGTCGGCCGGGCCGCGGCACACTGCCGATCACTGGGCGCAGATTTGGCCTTGTGCCGCGGCACACTCCCGCTGGGCCGCGGCACACTGTGCAGCCTATTTATGGCCCTGCAAATGGGTTTTTGCCTATTTTTCTCAATCTTTCCTTTCTCTTCCGCTGATGTGGTCTTGGGAATCTTGAAGCCATGTTGTTTAACAACAAATCCATGAAGTTCTTGAGGTTATAACATCAATCAATCATCTGTTATCATCCTTTGATCCAGCGAATCAAGGTAATCTTCCTTAGAACCCTAATTTCGTGAATTTGGGGTTTTTTGCATTTTTATCCGATTCGTTCCGTGTTGTTGATTAATCCATGATGGGTATGATTAATCTTGGTAGTATTCTGTGTTTAACATCATTTAATCCATTGTTCTTCGTCGAATCGAAGTATATTTCTTGATTTCCTTCGAATCGACTTTTTGGAGGATTTGTTCTCGATCTCGTTTTCCATCCGTTTTTGTTGGATAAATTGTGGTTAAATGATGTTGTTAAACATATTCTATGGATTGTATATCCATATTTCGACTTAGAATTCCGTTTTCGTGTTTTGTCGGGACGAATCGTGTTCTTGGCCGTTTTGGGGAAAACACTTGAACTTTCGTCATTCGTTCTTTGAATTCAGCGGCTTTGGGTCGTACTTTGGAATTTATTTTCGTTGTTATTGTTTTCGTTCGTAGTTCATTGTTGCGGATTGTCGTTCGGTGGAGTCGGCGAGTTCGTAGTCGGTTCGTGCCAACCTACTTCGGCCGATTCTCTGCGTTGTGGTTATTCGAGGCAAGTATCTTGCCCATACATTACGTATTTTGTGGATATATTAGTTAGTGATTTACGATACGTGAATTATGAATGTCTATAACTAACTTTCAAAGGAATTGATATGATTTTCAATACTTCCTTAAAAGATGACTCGTATGAATTCGTTGTTAAATATGCTTGTCTAAGTATGTGTGGGTATCGTATTGTGTGATTATGACGTTGTAGATTTATAGCTTAACCTTTCCTTGAGATATGTATGAATCATATGCCTATTGATGATCTTGTGTCATTGTGTCGTTCGGCGTGGTTGGATAGGTATTTTCCCTCGTTGCTATGTTATTGGTACTAGCTGCATCGTTGAAATTCTAGCATGAATCGTATCGTTACTTAGTCGTGAGTATATGTTGGATGAACTGTCCAATCTAGTAAGGTACCTCGACTATATATACTGTGATTGACCTCGAGGCTTGTGGTTTGCAACTGTGATTTTGGAACGTGTGTGTGTGTTGTTCCTTCCACCCGGAGTGTTCGACGGAATGTCTGGGGGTCGATACTAAGGGGTACGGCCACAGAAGTGGACTTGGGTGCGTGTGTGGTTGAACTTCCACCCGGAGTGTCCGACGGGATGTCTGGGGGTCGGTACTAAGGGGTACGGCCGCGGAAGTGGTTTCCCACCCGGAGCGTTCGACGGGGCGTCTGGGGGCCGATACTAAGGGGTACGGTCGCGGGTTACCAGGTGAAGTTTTCATCTTGAGGATGACGTTGATGTTTTCGTTAATTGTGATATTGTCTGGAGTATCACAATGCTTTGTGCTCGGGGTCGAGAGACATTATATATCGAGTCTTGGTGCTTGGCTAGAATGGCATAAGAATAATGTGTTATGTGTAATGTGTCCTTGTAAGTGAATTGCAGTGGATGATCGGGTCGTAGGCCCTGTGTTTTGTGACCGGAATGGTTGGGTCGTGGACCCCGTGTTTTGTTAACGGATTTGCATTTTGGAAAATGAACTTTGGGGCTGTGACCCTAAATGACTTTCGAGGAATTAAGAACTTTTCAATTTCTAATGTTTTCAAAACTCCCGAGATTTGGAAATGTTTTCAAAGTGCTTACTTGCTTCATTTCTACTTTCAAGACTTGAACTATTTTTAACTAAATATATCTCGGGAAGTCTTTCGTTGTATTCTCGGAATGTGTTGTGTATGGCTCGTATTTGCACTTTATACTTGCACTAGCGAAACAGTGGAGTTTTGCTAACCCCCGAGTAATCGGGGGGTGGATATCTGTATTGTGTCCAGGTACATGCAGGTTTTCGGGAGCAAGACACAGGATCGATGCGAGGGATGATGAAAGACGAATAATACTAATCACATGAAGGCCAGTTTTGACTTTAGTTAGTCGGAGTCCATTGTATTGTCTTTTCCGCTGTCTTATTGTTCGTTGTTGCAAGTATTTTACCCTTGCATGTGTATGAGTCTGGATAAGTTTATGTATTTTGATTTGTAAGTCAGTGACGGAAGACCAAATCGGTCTATTGATTCGTTATTTTGATTTGTCAGTATGTAATGTAATGTGTTGTGTTGATGTCTAGCCTGGTGGATCCTCACGGAGAGGGTCTGCGGCGTGTAATATTCCCGGTTTGATCTGGGGGTGTTACAATATAGAATCTCGAACGGGGTCTTCAGGAACGCGCTAGAAGTGGCGCCCATTTCAGCGAAAGTTAGGGAAGGGAGATTGAGATGGTTTGACCACGTCCGCAGGAGGCAGGCTTCTACTCTGGTGAGGAGGGTCGAGAGTTTAGTAGTTGTCGGGGAGAGGAGGAGAGGCAGACCGAGGAGGACGTGGGAGGAGCAGCTGAGACTAGATTTGAAGGCCTTAAATCTTTCCGAGACCATGACTGTTGATAAGTGCGATTGGAGGCGCCAGATCAGAGTTGTGGATTCTTTAGTTGGGAGTGGTGCTGTAGTTGAGTGCCTCAGGGTTGGGTTGTCTCGGTTAGCTTTGACCTAGAGCATTGCATTTTTATATTTATTGTATATTTTATCCTATTGCCTTTTGCGTGTGGTGTATTTTTGACAGGGAGCTGTGCGCGGAGTCAACCTCTCTTCTGTTTGAGCAGCGTTCATCGGTAGTGAAGTAGCCAAATTCCTCTTAGGTAAGTCCCATGTGGATTAAGCCATGGGCTCAGGTATGGTATTGAGTTTTTTCGTATCATATGATTCCCTTTGTATTTTTCACTCAATATGTTGTGCACTAAGCTGAGGGTCTTCACGAAAACAGCCTCCCTACCGTAATAGGTAGGGGCATGATCTGCGTACATCTTACCCTCCCCAAACCCTGCTCTGAGCGGGATATACTGGGTATGTTTGGTTTGGTTTGATTAAGGAGATCGAATACTTTGTTCCGTTTCATAAACTCTTTGAAAATTTTGACCATGTGTAATGATATCATGTTTCTTCTGTTATGAGTCCGATTTAATTCTTCGAAATGATTGCTAAAAAGCTTCTTTAAGAAGAGAATAAAATAGTACAATCATTTTAATATATTGCAATTATTATAATAATTAAAAGCAAAAAATAGGGAAATTTTGATCATATTAGTTATTTGAACTTGTTAAATCTTAGATACAGTCAATATCTCAAATAATAATCATCATTCCATGTTAATTTTTTTCATCATTCATTTCTTTATGTCTTCATTCCTTTCCTTGTCAATAAATTCGAATTATTCTCAAACTCCTACAAAAAAATTGAACACTATTAATTCGAATTATGACAATAAATACAAAGTTCTAAATGAGACTTACTATTCTCACCTTTATACACTAACAATCTGGTAACAAAACAACTATTATTGTTAACAGTTATCATCTAAGGGATAACATTTGAAAACAACCACATTGCAACTGAATAAATTCGAAAATAATAAGTATCACCATATGCACACAGAGGTATGAAAATATTTTCACAGAACGTCACCACGAAACATAATAAGGAAATTTTTTCAACAAAATAGAACAATGCATGTGTGTGGACATGAGGAAAATGAGAGAAACTATTGTCACCATATAATAACTCCGGTGACAAATAACTCCGCATGTTACCATATAATAATGTGGAAACAAATACACTTCAACTAAATAAATATAAAATAGAATGTGGCACCATATTCGAACAAAAGTAAGAAAACACTTGCTAAAAAATGTCACCATTTTTGTGCTCAAATGTTGAAACAAATATAATTCACATGAATACATTAAAACATAATACACGTTCACACATGTAATGGGAAAATTATTAAAAAATATCACCAAAAAATATGGAGGAATTGAAAATATTTGAATAATAGCAATATTCAAATGACAAACTATAAATGTCACCAAATATATGTAAAAAGGTGAAATAAAAAACACATAAAATGAAACAACACGGCGACATTCATCTTCAGACATGCACCCTTCCAAAAGTGCGGACCGGACCGGCTATTTTCGTTAGTTTTCCACATTCATCAATGCGAGCTGTGAAATAGAGTAGGTATGGAGGCAAATCGAGAAAAAAAGAGGAATAAGAAGATAAAGAGTAGTTTTGATTTGAAAATTGAAATGTATAAGAGATAAAGAAGGAACAGTATCAGTATCAAATCGTGATAAATTTCAAAATTTATGGAAGAAAATTCCTCAATTTTAGCTCATGATATAAAAAATGTTTTTTTTTAAAAGTATTAAATAGTTTAAATCAATTTCGGTTCTGCCCTTTCGTTATTATATTAATTCCAGACTATTGATCATAGAAAATAAAAATTTAGTAGTCAATAATCTCTCAAGAAGACTCCTTAGGATTTTTACCCAAGAAGCTAAGGTTGCGTTCTGTTTGTATTTTATTTTGTATTTTAATTTTGAAAAACATTTTGTATTTTTCTATTTTTATTTTTATTTTCAAAATTGCTGAAAACGCGTTCTGTTAAATTTATTTTACAAAATATTTTTTTTGTAATATTAATATTAAATTCATAAATCTTTATTTTAGACTTAGTTTCAAATTAGAATAATCCAAAAAAAAAACGAAAATGCATTTTGAGCATTTTGAAGATTTTTTGTTGAAATACACACAAAACGCTCAAAACGAGGTTTTAGGCATTTTGCTTTTTGTGTACAAATATTTTTTTGTTTTCCAAAATGTATTTTCGAAAATGATAAAAAAAACACGTTTTTAGTATTTTTGAAAATAAAAACAGAAAATGACCTCAAAACAGCAAAGAGAACAAGGCCTAAGTCATTTGCTAATTAAAATAGGTTATACTTTATTGCTCCTCCAAAGATGTGCCTATAAAGCTTCTTTAGAAATTTTAATAAAAAAATATTAAGTGTATTATGGAATATAATATGAGTAGAAAATGGGTCTCAAATTAGTTTATTATTGAGTTATGTAGTATTAGTAAATAGCATATGAAAAATCTGAATTAAAAAGAAAATGTATTAATAAATTTAGGGGACGAGTGCAGTACTGATAATTACTCCATCTGGTCCATTCAAAACTTGATAGATGGTGTGTATTTGGTGACTGTAAATAATGATTGGTGTAAGTATTGATGATAAAGTGTGATGAAGATTAAAAAGTAAAAAAAATATTGATAACGGATGTGTGGTAGAGATTAGAAAGCAAAAGATGATTTTTGATTTGATTATGCAAATGTGATAAATGATTAAAGTTTTTAAAAAACAAAAAAAGATAAATATAAAATAATGAACGAGGCGAACGGAGTATAAATCAAGTTCATAATGAAATTTAATAAACCTTAAATGTAAGGTGTAAAATTTGGTTAAATAAGTAGTCGAAAAATAAATTTCAGTGCAAATGGATATCGACATTTCAAATTTAAATACACGAGTCATTCAGACCCTGGCGATGCCCCGGGCTGTATATGATGGTATTATATATTTAAATTGTTATTGTTCAGCACAAATTTTCGTCATTTTGATCATGGATCCGTCATTTATTTTCGTCATTTTATATTCGGGACGTATTTTTGTCATTGTATATATAAGTTGTCATGGTAGCATACATTTTGTAGCATGATACGTATTTAAAATAGTTTATTGACATGTAATCTTTTAAGATGTATTTTTTACGTAATATTTGTTGTCTATTTATTTTGGTATTGACTCTATCATTTTTAATTGGAACTAACTAATATTAATACATTGGGCTAAGTTATAACTATTTCTTATGATAGTCAATGATGCCCGTGCGATGCACATGTGCTGTATAGAAGTTTTCATAGATTTAAAATACGTGCGATGCACATGGGCTATATAGAAGTTTTCATAGCGTAATATTCGGCATTTATTTTCGTCATTTTATATTTAAGTTTTCATGGTGTCACACATTTGCTAAGCTTTATACGTACTTAGAATACTTTATTGAGTTGCACATGGGCTGTATATAAGTTTTTATATCGTAATCTTCAGAACTTATTTTCGTCATTATATATCTAAGCTGCGATGGTATCACATTTCTAAGCATGACACACATTTAAAATAGTTTATTGATATTAAAAGAGTATATGTGAAGAGATTTTTTTCAAGATGTTACATTGAAAAGAGTCTATTCACATGTAATTTTTTAATATGTATAAGTTACATAAATTATTTTAAATATGAAGCGATGACATTAATGTTGGAGACCTTTTATATTCATCCACGTGCAATGCACACAGGTTTGAACTGCCTCAGGACCCATGCGATGCACTCAGGTTGGATCTAATTGTTTTTTTCGTAATGTTCGGGATTAATTTTCGGTTCATGTTTGAAACTCTCATTTTTTTGTGAAAGACAGACTTCGTTGTTCAAATAAATTACATTATTAAAAGCGAACTATAAAACAAATTTTCTTTTTAGCAAAACTATAAAAACATAAAACATTAAAGTGATTAGTATATTCAAGAGTATAAATTATAATTCGTATAATAAATTATAATTCGTATAGTAAAATATTACATGTTTAATTTGTAACGTACTATTAATATGAATGCCAGGTATTCATCTATATTGACACCGGTGGCCGTGGCGTTGCTTTTGTTGTTGTTGTTCTTCTTGTTGTCTTTGTCGTTGTTGTTCATTGGCATTTTGCATGTTTTGTTCTTGATACAATTTCCGTGACTTGTCAATCTCTTTCTTTAATGTGAAGAGGTTTTTTGCAAAATGTTATATTTAAATGAGGCTTTTCATATGTAATCTTTTAATGTGAGTAACTTACATAAATTATTTTTTGATTAATGCATTATTACAACATTTTTCCATAAACTATAATATCGAATTTGGAGCATTCATTAGTAACTCATTCTAAGTATTTACAGTATGACGACATGAATCACATGATCTCAAACTCAAATGAATAATGCTTACCTCGTGATATGTGGATAACATTTGAAATACAATTTTCTTCTCCTTTATATACTTCTTCGATTTAGAAGATTCTCATTGTTATGATGATAGTGTGAAGATATTTTTATTATATTTTTATTATATACTACCATTTACAATATGTAACATCGACATAATTTACAGTCATATCAAATATCAAAGTCACACAATATTCCAAGACGTTTAATTAAAAAGTGACATTAACACAACGCAAGACAAAAACTACATTAAGAGCAAAAATATTAAAATGCACCAACAAAGTGTAGTAATAATTATTGACTAAAAATTGAATGCTCGTCACATTATTTTCAATAAACTTACTTGCTAACGAATCAATAGTATTAGCCCGTTTATCGGTATTACATGAAGTAAAATATTGCATGTTTAATTTGTAACATACTATTAATACGAATGCTAAGTATTCATCACACCGGTGGCCACGACGTTGATCTTGTTGTTGTTGTTTTTGTTGTTGTTGTCTTTGTCGTTGTTGTTCATTGGCCTTTTGCATGTTTTGTTCTTGACATAATTTTTGTGACTTCTCGATCTCTTTCTTTAATGCTTCTTGATGCGCTACAAAAAAATAGATATAGTTGATCGTTAGTAACTTAAATATAGTTAATCAATATATTGCATTTTCGATCAAAGTAAAATATTCGTGCATGTTCCACTTAATTGATAAGACAACGATGTGTAGGATCTCTTAAACCATTAGAAAAGATGATGTTACTATCAAATCTCCTAAGCTACCATCTTTATGTCCTACATTGTTACACACAAAAAACACACGTGAAATTTACATAAAATAATATAAATCAATATGCTAAATAAGTAAGACAATATGATGCTTACTTTACCATCATAATAAGTTGTAGCCCAATGTGCACGCGGTGTGGAGGAAGTTGTGGTTTGTTGTGTGTGATTTTTGACATATTATATAGTTGATAAAATATTTGTAACTCATGGACGGGAAGGTAAAAAGACTAACCACTAATTGGTGTGTTTAATTTATGCATTGATGGCATTTTTGGTTTGTATTCTTTGTGTTTAATGTGCACGATTAACGTATCTTTACTTATGCATGTTATTAAATCGATGTCTTAACATGAAGGCTTTCACATTTCACTTTCAATTCATGAAACATTTATTGTGAGCACTTTGCATTTATAAGACAACTTAAGCTTTTAGTATATAAGATGTGCGGTAATTTGAATCCCATCAACCACGACCTTAACTCTCGTTGATGTATGAAAGGAACATTGATTTCTCATTTCAAAAGAGTTTTTAAATTTAAAATCAAAGATGGTTGGTTGAAACAAAATTTAACAAGAGTGAGAGAATCTGTGTCCCCGAAGATAATAATGAACTAAAAAGCAATAAAAATAAGGCCAAAATATAACACTTTGGTGTGGTGGAGGTCTGATTCATGGCACAGAAAAATGGCATTGTTTTTCATATTGACATGCTATTTTTGAAAATTTTAAAACTATGATTATTTCTAATTTTTTGTTCGTACATTACATTCATTATTTTTTTTGTTATGTATCATTTAAGTAAATATTATCAAATTTATGACATTATCCCCAGTGTATTTCAAATAAATGTATTGCAAATTCTGCAATGTCGTATCAAGAATTAAAAATGTTTTTTTTTTTATAATTTTAAAGCTGCAAAATTGGCTAGACCGGAATTTATGATGATTGATGCCTAAAAGCAATAAACAAGATATGAATGTTGGATTGATCGGGTTAGTTATGTCACTGAATCATTTATCTCTTATGTATTTATCATACAATGCCATTTAATCATTTATTTTTTTACCACGAGTTCATAATGCACATGAACATGGTTCATTATATAAATTGCCCAAATGACATGGCATTTTAGCATTGGCATGTCGTTGTTGAGTATTGGTCCGAATCGGGTGGCAAATTATTACAATAATTATAACAAATATAATTATTATACAAATCTACTCGGGATAGGGATTAGGAATTACACAACTTCTATTTAAATGAATCAAACAATTATACTGAAAAATTTAAGAACAGAGGGTTAAGAAAAATGCAAACCAAACGGCCGTAGCCGATCGGAAAGTGATGTCATTGTCGGAAAAACAGCCCGGCTCAGTCCTCCGTCTCCGTAGCCACGTCCAGGACCCAAATGGCCCGCGGCCAGCACCAGAAAACGAAACCCACCACCGGACCGGAAGCAACCACCGGAGGAATCGAAGCACTCAGCAAGATTCAACCGAAACGAACCCCAGAAAACTCAGATCCCGAATTCTCACAAGCCTCACCCACAAGTCACTCAATTATTTCACAGAGGAAAAATCGAGGAAATCAGAAAAATCACACTTGCTCTCTCTTCGTTTTGTTGTGCTTTCATCTCACATAGAAATGAAATTTATAGGAGAATCGGAACAACAAACGAATAGAGGAAATCGGAAAAGATTTAGTTTCCATCTCGGAAGAACAGGTCAACCGAGGAGAAGAGGAAAGAAAATCGGGAGAGATAAGGGAGGGTGGAGACTGACGGCGAAAGGAGAAATAAGGGGTAGGGTTAGTCTGGGGTCAGTGTTTTTATATTAGGGTAAGAAATAAAACCGATGGCCAGGATTAAAAGATGCCAAATAAATGGCCAGGATTAATCCGGTCAAGTGGACTGCTTCCAAAGGTTCCGGGCCGGGTCCGTTTTGAGGTGGGCTGCATGAGATTTAATATTTAGGCCCTCATTAATATTAATCATTTGGGCCAAATAAACCCAACAATTCTCCACCTGGGCCAAATGAGTCATCGGGGTACATAAGGGAGACGGAGGTCATCATCGCCGTAGGACATCACCTGCACACAAAACACAAAGTAAGTACAGGTAATCACAAAGAAAGGTAGCAATCACTAAGACAGCAGGGCTATCATAAAGATAGCATAATAATTTACTAAGAATGAAAAGTCATCACAAAGAAGGCAAAGACTAAGAGTTAGTCTTGAGTTCCCAAGTTCAGCATGTTGGTGCAGGACACGAACTTCTCCAAAGGCAAGCATTTGGTGCCCATATCTGCAGGATTGAATTTTGAAGGAATTTTTCCAAGCTCAAGTTCACCTTTTTCAACAATATCACGAATAAAATGAAATTTAACATCAATATGTTTAGTGCGGTCATGAAAGACAGGATTTTTGCATAGCTGAATTCCAGATTGACTATCCGAAAATACCACGACTTTTTCTTTTAGAAAACCGATTTCGGATAAAAGACCCTTTAGCCATATGGCTTCTTTAAATGCCTCAGTTGTAGCAACATATTGATTGATTGTAGATAAAGCAACAACATTACATGGCAGAATCGAGATTTCCAACTAAAGCAAGAGCCACAAAGTGAAAACACATAAGAGGTCTAGGATAAACGATAGTCACGATCATTAGACAAGTTAGAAACTACATATCCAACAAGTTTAACAACATCACGATTTAGAAAACTTAATACCAACATCCACAGAGGATTTCGGATAACGGAGAAGCCACTTCAAGGCTTCCCAATGTGGCATACGAGATTAGACATGTATCTACTCAAGCAACTAACGAGAATAGGCTATATCAGTGCAGTACTAACCATGAGATACATGGTGATCCTATAGCATTAGCGTAGGGAACCTTTTCCGTTGATTTTCTTCTTCACTAGTTTTGGAGATTGATCTTTGCATAATAGAAAATGAGCGGCAAGAGCACGCGAAGGAGTTTTGCGGCGATCATAGAAAATTTTTCAAGTATTTTCTCAATGTAGGAAGACTGATTTAGAAACAAAGAACAGTTTTTCCTATCTCTAACAATGTTCATGCCTAAAATTTTCTGGGCATCTCCAAGGTATTTCATGTCAAATTGCTCACTAAGACACGATCTAACATGATCAATCAATTTCATGCACGGACTCACCAGTAACATGTCATCCACATAGATAAGTAAGAAGATAGGAACAGTGGAGTTTTCTTTAAAATAGAGACAAGGGTCATATGAACTACGTTTGAATTTTAAAGAAAGCATGTAAGAGTCAAATTTCTTGTTCCATTGCCTTGGAGACTGTTTCAGGCCATAAAGAGCCTTCTTAAGAAGGCAAACATGATCAGGTTTCTTAGAGTCGACAAAACCTTCTGGCTGCCTCATATAAATTTTCTCATTTAATTCACCATGAAGAAAGGCTGTTTTAACATCCATTTGTTTTAATTCCCAATTAAAGTGAGCAACTAAAGCAAGCATGATACGCACGGTGGTGAATTTCACAACAGGAGCAAATATCTTAGTATAATCAATTCCTTCCTTTTGAGTGAAACCTTTAGCAACCAACCTAGCTTTAAATCTGATATTCTCTACTTCATTCTTAACCTTAAATAACCACTTACAGTCCACAAGAGAACAACGATCAGGTTTTGGAACAAGAGTCCGTGTTTGGTTAACATGCGGGAATTCATTTCATCATTCATAGCATTTAACCAATCAGAAGCATTTTCAGATTTTAAAGCATCTTTGTAGCTTTTAGGTTCGTTATTATCTAAAGATTCAAACACATTGCAAGCATGAGACATCATATGAAAATCATCAAAGTGATGAGGCCTCCTAACATTCTATCTTCTAGGCCTATCTCTAGTTAATTGATAGTTGGTCAGATCAACACTTTCATCAACATTCTCAATTATTTCATCACTAGAATTTTCGGAATGATTTTCATTTTCAGCATGCAAAGTTTCATCATTTTCAGGCTCCACCTCACTCAAGGTAGGGCAGTTAGAAACAAATTCTGGATTAGGCATGTGCACGGGTGCGGGTGCAGGATGTTTACGACAAGGAAATTCATCTTCATTAAATATAACATCCCTACTAATTAGCACCTTAAGCCCTGGTTCGCCCTTAAGCCATAACCTAAATCCTTTAACTCCCTCCGGGTAGCCTAAGAACACACATCTTATCGATCTAGGTTCTAGTTTATCATGTTTATGATGAACATATGCAGCACACCCAAATACACGAAGATTTGAGAAATCAATATTACTACCAGTCCACACAGATTCTGGATAGTTTCCATTCAAAGGGACAGATGGAGATCTGTTTATAATATAGGCAGCTGTAGATAAAGCCTCACCCCAAAAACGTTTTGACAATCCGGAGCTGACGAGCATAGACCTTACCCTATCAAGGAGGGTTCGGTTCATGCGTTCAGCGATTCCATTTTGTTGGGGGGTGTAGGGTGCTGTCCTATGCCTTTGAATACCACTTTCCGCACACAAAGTATCAAACAAATTATTGCAAAATTCCAGGCCGTTGTCAGTTCTCAAAATTTTAATTTTCTTACCGGTCTGATTTTCAATTAAAATTTTCCACATTTTGAACGTGTCAAACACATCAGATTTGTTCTTAAGGAGAAACACAAAGACTTTCCTGGAATAATCATCAATCACAGACAAAAAATATCGGTTTCCGCCATGTGTCGGAACACTGGCAGGCCCCACACATCAGCATGTAGACACCCAAACACATTTGAACTCTTAGGGGGGTTTGGGGAAGGTGAATGAGGAAAGTTCGCACGATGTTGCTTACCATATACACATTTATCACAAAATGGCAAGTCAGATATTTTATCATTCCCAAAACAACCATTTTTGTGCAGTATTTCAAGACCTTTACCACTAATGTGACCCAACCGTTTATGCCTGATTTCAGTTTTATCTCCATGTACTGCATTAACGGAAAAGTTACTTACAGTGGAACAAATATATAAGTTCAGTTTACGAATGGCGACAAAAAAGGTTTTGGGACCTCTCGTAACTTTCATTGCACCCTTACCCCATGTACCATCAAAACCATCATCTTCAAGACATGCACATGACATTAAATTATGAGCTAAGTGAGGAACATGCCTAACATTTTCCAAAGTTATCGAATTTCCAAATTCGAATTTAAGGCACACAGTTCCTATTCCAGCAACATCTCGTTTTACATGATCAGGCATAGAGACATATCGATTTTTCAAATCACGATAGCTAGAAAAAGTTGTTAGTGCGGAGTCATGTGAAATGTGCATCCAGAATCAACCAGCTAATCATTTCCACCAAGGTCAGCTAACACAGAGTACACAGAAGCATGCGTAGCATCAGAAATCATAAACACATCACCTAGATTTTCACCGACAGCTAAGTTAGCCTGTTCAGATTGCTGGTTTTTCTTAGGTTTAGTGCAGTCTTCAATGTAGTGACCATATTCACCACAATTGTAACATTTACGATTAGTAGGTCTAGGTTTAAACCGATATTTTTCATTGCCCTTTTTCTTGTTGGCTTGGTTATTTTGACTGTTGGAAGACTTTTTATTTTGAAAGCGTTTTTGTGGTCATCCTTTGACAAAATTAACCTCGCCAAGATTTCTAAGGGCAGCACCTTTATTGTTTTTCAAATCTAACTCTTTGCTTTTCAAGCCGTTTACAACAATATCCAAGGTCACTTGGTCTCTACCATATTTAATGGCAGATTTGACATCACTATAAGAATCAGGAATAGCATTCAAAAGAACAATCGGAGTGTAATCATCGATGTTTCTCCCGTTAACTTTATATCTTGAACCAGTTTTGTAAACACGTCTAAATTAGCATCGATGTCTTTATTTAGATCAAGCTTGTAGCGGAAATTTTTTTCAAGAAGAAACAGTTTATTGGGCAGCGAAGTTTCAGTATACATTTCTTCTAATTTTTCCCATAATTCTTTAGCCGAACCATGTTTACCTAATTTTCTTATCACAGAGTCAGAAAGGTTCAAGATAATCGCAGAATAAGCAAACTCATCAAGTTCAGCCTTTTTATCCGCCGTCACATTACAAGCGAAAGAATTATCAATAGCTTTGAAACATTTTTGTTGAATGAGTATGCTTTTCATTTTCTGTTGCCAAATGGCAAAATCACCTTTTCCATCAAATGGTGCCACAGAGAAAGCAGAGATCGTTCCCATTTTAATTTTCAAAATGAACAAAGTTTTTGAAAATTTGTGAAAAACACAAACAAGGAGGAAACGGTTAATTTTATCAAAACTTAGAAACACAAAGTAATCAATAAAATCACACAGATAAATAAAATTAAACGAATCTGAAAAATTCAATACCAGGCCCCTACAAGATTCGAGGACACTTAAGCGGTCCAGGCAGGAGGGTTTAAATGCCCGATTATGAAAAATTCCAGATTCAAAATAAACACGAAGTAATATCGCAGTAATAAACACAAAGAATATTACCAACAATGCGTCAACTAACATACGCAGCAGAAGCAATAACAACAGGGCCGAGACAGTCAACCCAAAATATTATCACGAAGAACAGTGGGCCGAGAGCAACACGAAGGGCAGCAAGACCCGAACAAATATCACAAAGGAAAAATATCACCAAGAACAACGAACCGAAAAAAAATATCACAAAGAACAACGAGCAAGAGAAAAACAGAAAATAAGGAGAGGGTTAAGCCGATATACCTGAGCGATCCGGGTTGACCCGATTCAGACAGATCCGAACCAAAGCTCCGGTACCAATGTTGAGTATTGGTCCGAATCGGGTGGCAAATTATTACAATAATTATAACAAATATAACTATTACACAAATCTACACGGGATAGGGATTATGGATTACACAACTTCTATTTAAATGAATCAAACAATTATACTGAAAAATTTAAGAACAGAGGGTTAAGAAAAATGCAAACCAAACGGCCGTAGCCGATCGGAAAGTGATGTCACTGTCGGAAAAACAGCCCGGCTCAGTCCTCCGTCTCCGTAGCCACGTCCAGGACCCAAATGACCCGCGACCAGCACCAGAAAACGAAACCCACCACCGGACCGAAAGCAACCACCAGAGGAATCGAAGCACTCAGCAAGATTCAACCGAAACGAACCCCAGAAAACTCAGATCCCGAATTCTCACAAGCCTCACCCACAAGTCACTCAATTATTTCACAGAGAAAAAATCGAGGAAATCAGAAAAATCACACTTGCTCTCTCTCTTCGTTTTGTTGTGCTTTCATCTCACATAGAAATGAAATTTATAGGAGAATCGGAACAACAAACGAAGAGAGGAAATCGGAAAAGATTTAGTTTCCATCTCGGAAGAATAGGTCAACCGAGGAGAAGAGGAAAGAAAATCGGGAGAGATAAGGGAGGGTGGAGACTGACGGCGAAAGGAGAAATAAGGGGTAGGGTTAGTCTGGGGTCAGTGTTTTTATATTAGGGTAAGAAATAAAACCGATGGCCAGGATTAAAAGATGCCAAATAAATGGCCAGGATTAATCCGGTCAAATGGGCTGCTTCCAAAGGTTCCGAGCCGGGTCCGTTTTGAGGTGGGCTGCAGGAGATTTAATATTTGGACTCTCATTAATATTAATCATTTGGGCCAAATAAACCCAACAGTCGTTATAGATGGAAGGTGGTGTTTTAACCCCTTCATCAACTAGCTAGTCGAGGCATATGTAATTAGCTGTTAAAAATGAGAAGGACCTAATATTGAATATCATGCATGTGAGTTCGATTCAGGAGAGAATTTTACTTGGATGGATTTAACTGTACTTCTCCATAAACCGTTTGTCCAATCCATGTATACATCAATATTTACCTTAACGACATAACGAGAAATTGAAAATATTGTCCTTCGATGTAGTCAGTAGAGATGTTAAACGGGCTAGCCCTAGCGGTTCCGGGCTAGCCCTAGCGGGCTTCGGGCTAAACGGTCCGGGCCAAAAAAACCCGGATTTAAACGGGCTAGGAAATATCGGCCCTAACCCTAACCCTAACGGGTTTCGGGCTAAACGGGCTAAATATTTAAAAAAATCTATTTTTTATTTTTTATAAGTCTTAAACAAAAAAAACAGTAACAATATATTTTATATATATAGTAACAACTATACTATAATAAATATAACAAAAAATATACTTTTATGTATATACATATATATATATATATATATATATATATATATATAGCGCGTTACATGCGTCTAATATTAGATGCGATCTTTCTGATCTTAATTTATGCATGAGTTTTGTACTAATTATGCATGAAATATATGCATTTCGTGCATCAAAATTTCAACACATTAAAATATGCAATATATTTGATGCATATAATCTAATATTTTAATGCATCCCTATATAGTGGCGCGTTACATGCATCAATATTAGATGCGATCTTTCTGATCTTAATTTATGCATGAGTTTTGTACTAATTATATGCATCAAATATATTGCATATTTTAATGCATTGAAATTTTGATGCACGAAATGCATATATTTCATGCATAATTAGTACAAAACTCATGCATAAATTAGATCAGAAAGTCTTGCATCTAATATTGATCTTTGCGTAGAAACGCGCCACTAATATTAGTACTATATATATATATATATATATATATATATATATCGAGCTGGGAGTAGCGCTGCGGTTTAGCCTGTGGGTTTAATTTAACGATCCCATTTAAAAAGTTCTGATTTAAGCAATTTAGAAATATCTACTGCAAGGTTTTTGGCGGGTTAAACGGGCTAGCCCTACTGGCCCGAGCCGTTTAACATCTCTAGTAGTCAGACGTAGGTCTAGAAATTGAGTAATAAAAAGAGAACTGTGTAATGACTTTCTTGCACATGAAGTTTAAGCACTTCCCCACATCATCTTCTGCTTTTTCTAGCTCACACTAATATTTCCAACAAAGAACTCCACTCATCTCATCTCAACCCTCAAAACCAAGCAAACACTCCTTTCTCCTTCATCAATTCCGTCTCCCCCCATAATTAATCTCATCCAACAGAATTTATTCAATATTCCAAAAAGCAAGTCCAGTGCTTCAAATCAACATTATGCGAGAATCCATCATTCCTGAAATTTTTACTGCCAAAATATAAGCAGAAAACCAGTTCCCAATTTTTTTTTTTAAAAAAAAAAATGTCCACTGTTCGTAAGCTTATAGTTGAAGTAGTCGACGCTCGGAACCTTCCACCGAAAGACGGCCATGGCGCGTCGAGTCCGTACGTAATTCTAGATTTTCACGGCCAGCGGAGGAAGACGAAGACCGTGACCCGCGATCTGAATCCCGTCTGGGACGAGATTTTAGAGTTCAACGTTGGGAAAACCTCGGACGTGTTTGGCGACATGCTGGAAGTCGATGTTTTTCACGACAAAATCATCGGACCAACCACCAGAAACAATTTTCTGGGCCGATTGAAGCTGAGTTCCAGGCAATTCGTCAAGAAAGGCGAGGAGGCGTTGATTTATTATCCTCTTGAGAAGAAGAATTGGTTCAGTTGGATTCAGGGCCAGATCGGGCTGAAAATCTACTTTACCGACGAGCTTGTGCCGCCTCCTCCTCCTCCTCCTCCTGCGCCAACTCCTCCGTCTGATGAAGTTAAAACAGATCCACCACCAGCAGCTGCCGAACCTCCTCCATCGGCGGATCCTGATGTCCCCGCCGCAGAAGCTGAAAAAAATGAAACGCCGGCGGAAGAGCAGCCGCCAGACGGCGACAATCCGGATGAGGAGCCACCTGCTGAAAATTCGACGGCTGAAAATGCTAACCAAGCTGATAACTCGGTCCCAGCAGCAGCACAAAAAGAGTCCGCTCCAGTCGACCCGAACCTCGTAACGTCACCCAGCAGTCAAAACCCTGACCAGGTGTTGGCGCCAGTGTCGTCGGGGTTTGTTTCGGAAGTCAGATTCAACAGCATCAACGCCCCAAAGCCAATCAGCCGCGTATCATCAGTGAGCAGCTTTTTGTCGGATCAATCTGATAGGTCATCGTCCATTGAGCCCTCCTCATTCGACCTCGTCGAGAAAATGCACTACCTCTTTGTCCGGGTGGTGAAGGCTCGATCCCTACCCACCGGCGGAAGCCCCGTGGTCAAGATCGCCGTCTCCGGCTGCCACGTCATATCCAAGCCGGCCCGGAAAACAACGTCCTTCGATTGGGACCAGACATTTGCCTTCAATCGCGACTCACCGGATTCCTCCACCATACTAGAAGTGTCCGTGTGGGACCCGCTGGGCGGCGCCGGGCACGATTTCTTGGGCGGAATCTGCTTCGACGTGGGCGAGATCCCTTTGCGGGACCCACCCGACAGCCCATTGGCCCCGCAGTGGTACAGGCTGGAAGGAGGCGGGGCCCACAGAGGGGACCTGATGCTCGCCACCTGGATCGGCACCCAGGCCGACGATTCGTTCCCTGACGCGTGGAAGACCGACACGATTGGCAATCCGAACTCTAGATCGAAGGTGTACCAATCGCCTAAACTATGGTACCTAAGATCAACGATCATCGAAGCACAAGACATCTCCATGTTAATGCCCTTGCAGGAATCATCCTATCAAGTTAAGGTCCAACTAGGATTTCAAGTACAGAAAACAAAACCGGTTCTTACAAGCACCGGTGCCCCGTCGTGGAACGAAGATCTGTTGTTCGTGGCGGCAGAGCCATTTACCGAGCACAACCTCATATTTATCTTGATTGAAAACCGGCCACCGAAGGATCAGGTCATCGTTGGCGTTGCAAGAATACCCCTCACGTCCATAGAACGACGTGTGGACGATCGGAATGTGGTTTCACGATGGTCCACGTTGGAGGACCCGAATGAGGAAAAGAGGGTGTACAAAGGCAGGGTCCACTTGAAGCTATGTTTTGACGGTGGATATCACGTGATGGATGAAGGGGCCCAAGTCTGCAGTGATTACCGTCCGACCGCGAGACAGCTTTGGAGACCCCATGTTGGTACCATTGAATTGGGTATCATTAGTTGCAAGAATTTGATCCCGATGAAAACAACTAAAGGCAAAGGTTCTACGGATGCTTATGCTGTGGCAAAATACGGCGACAAATGGGTGCGGACACGTACGATTTCCGATAGCTTGGACCCGAAATGGAACGAGCAGTACACGTGGAGGGTGTGTGATCCGTCCACTGTACTAACCATTGGAGTATTTGATAGCTGTGAAGTATTCAAATTGGATGGATCCAAAGAGCCCACAAGGTCCGATTTTCGTATTGGCAAAGTACGTATTCGTATTTCTACACTGGCCACAGGGAGGGTATATAGAAATGTGCTTCCATTGATTTTGTTGTCCCAAGCCGGTTTAAAGAAAATGGGCGAGATCGAATTGGCCGTTAGATTTGCACGAGCCACTCCAACCCTCGATTTCTTACACCTATATTCGCAGCCATTATTGCCTATGATGCACCATCTAAAGCCAATCGGTATGGTCCAACAAGAGGCCCTGAGGGCCGTGGCCGTGAAGATAGTGTCGGCCCATATGTCCCGGTCGGAACCACCTTTGGGTCGTGAGGTGGTCTCGTACATGCTTGATGCGGACTCGAACACATTCAGCATGCGGAAGGTCCGTGCGAATTGGTTGAGAATCGTCAACGTGATAGCCGGGGTGATCGATATGTTCAAATGGGTGGACGACACGCGTTCGTGGAAGAATCCGACGGCCACGATACTCGTACACGCATTGCTGGTGATGCTTGTGTGGTTCCCCGATCTAGTTGTTCCCACACTAGCTTTCTATGTGTTTGTGGTTGGCGCGTGGAATTATAGGTTCCGGTCGAAGACTTCGTTGCCTCATTTTGATCCCAAGATCTCGCTTGCGGAGTCTATTGACCGCGACGAACTGGATGAAGAGTTTGATGCAATGCCGTGTACTAGGCCTAATGAACTGATACGTGTTAGGTACGACAGGCTGCGGATGTTAGGGGCACGTGTCCAGACTCTATTAGGGGATGTCGCCACACAATGCGAAAGAGTTCAGGCGCTCGTGACGTGGTGGGACCCGCGTGCCACGGGGATATTTGTCGGTTTGTGTTTTGTTGTGGCGTTCATTCTGTACCTGGTTCCCTCGAAGATGGTGGCTATGGCGTTTGGTTTCTATTATTTGAGGCATCCGATATTTAGGGATCGAATGCCGTCGCCTGCTCTCAATTTCTTCCGGAGGCTGCCTTCGCTTTCGGACCGGATGCTATAAGCTGGATGTGGTGCGGCGAGTGGCAAAAATTTCGAACTATGAATAAATTAGTTGAGCCTGAGGCGGCGCGGAGCAGCTTCAAGTATATAACGATATTTACTTACAAATTGGCACCTGAGGCTCGTATTAGCAGGGTACCGTTTCTCTAATTATGTTGTTCATGAGAGCCATGCACTTGGTAATAGACCTCATCCATGAGGGGCTAATTAGTCTACTGCAGATTGATTTATTTCATGCAACATAATTATTGGTTATTGTTTTTGTTGAGTATTGGTCCGAACCGGGTGGAAATATTATTACAATAATTATAACAAATATAACTATTACACGAATCTACTCGGGATAGGGATTAGGGATTACACAACTTCTAATTTCCGAATCAAACAAAAAACTGAAAAATAAACTAAAAACCAGTGAGAAATAGAAAGATCAAACCACACGGCCGAAGCCGAAGAAAATCACTGTCGGAAAAATCCGGCCGGCTCAGTCCTCCGTCCCCGTAGCCACGTCCTGGACTCACAAGACCCGCGGCCAGCACCTCGAACCGAACCCACCACCGGAACCGGAAGCAACCTCCGGTGAATCCAAGCACAAAGCAAGATTCGACTGGTCCAAAACCCCCAAACCAAAATCGAAGCACAAAGCTACCGAAAACCCCCAGAAATATCAGATCCCGATTCTCACAAAGCTCACCCAGAAAACCCCTCAAATATTTCACTGAGAAAAAACCGAAGGATTCAAGGAAAAGATATCACTTGTTCTCTTTTTTTCGTTGTGCTTTCATCTCCACCGAAAACGGGATTTATAGGAGAATCGGAACAACCAAACGAAGAGAAGAAATCGGGCAGATTTTCTTTCCATCATAAGAGCATGACAAAGACCGAGGAGAAAGGAAAGAAAATCGGGGTGAGAGATACGGGAGAGAGTGAGCAGACGGCGGGGGTGAGAAAGGGAAAGGAGGGGTAGGGGTTGGGTAGGGGGGTGTATATATGTAGGGTTAATATAAACCGTGGCGGGATTAAAGATCTGGGATGAATGGCAAGATTAATCCAGCCAATGGGGTACAACTAAAAGGATTTCGGGCCGGGTCCGATTTTAAGTGGGCTGCAGGAGATAGATTATTTTTGGGCCCTCATTATTTTATTCATTTGGGCCACATAATCCCAACAAACCTCCACCTGGGCCAAATGAGTCATCGGGGTACATAAGGGAGACGGAGGTCATCATCGCCGGACATCACCTGCACACAAAACACAAAGTAAGTACAGGTAATCACAAAGAAAAGCAATCACTAAGAAAGCAGGACTATCACAAAGATATAATAATTCACTAAGAATGTAAAGCCATCACAAAGAAGGCAAAGACTAAGAGTTAGTCTTGAGTTCCCAAGTTCAGCAGATCAGTGCAGGACACAAACTTCTCCAAAGGCAAGCATTTGGTGCCCATATCTGCAGGATTGAATTCTGAAGGAATTTTTCCAAGATCAAGTTCACCTTTTTCAACAATGTCACGAATAAAATGAAATTTAACATCAATATGTTTAGTGCGATCATGAAAGACAGGATTTTTGCATAGCTGAATTCCAGATTGACTATCCGAAAATACCACGACTTTTTCTTTTAGAAAACCGATTTCGGACAGAAGACCCTTTAGCCATATGGCTTCTTTAAATGCCTCAGTTGTAGCAACATATTCAGATTCAGTTGTAGATAAAGCAACAACATTCTGTAACTGAGATTTCCAACTAATGCAAGAGCCACAAAGGGTAAACACATAAGAGGTCGTGGATTTTCGATTGTCACGATCATTAGCAAAGTTAGAATCCACATATCCAACAAGTTTAACACCATCACCAGATTTAGAAAACTTAATACCAACATCCACAGAGAATTTCAAATAACGGAGAAGCCACTTCAAGGCTTCCCAATGAGGCATACCAGGATTAGACATGTATCTACTCAAGCAACTGACAGCATAGGCTATATCAGGTCTCGTACTAACCATGAGATACATGACTGATCCTATAGCATTAGCGTAGGGAATTTTTTCCATTGATTTTTCTTCTTCACTAGATTTTGGAGATTGATATTTGCTTAACAGAAAATGGGCAGCAAGAGGCACAGAAGCAGGTTTTGCAGCAGTCATAGAAAATTTTTCAAGTATTTTCTCTATGTAGGAAGACTGATTTAGAAACAAAGAAAAGTTTTTCCTATCTCTAACAATATTCATGCCTAAAATTTTCTGGGCGTCTCCAAGGTATTTCATGTCAAATTGATCACTAAGACAAGACCTAACATGATCAATTAATTTTATGCACGGACTCACAAGTAACATGTCATCCACATAGATAAGCAAGAAGATAGGAACAGTGGAGTCTACTTTAAAATAGAGACAAGGGTCGTACGAACTACGTTTGAATTTTAAAGAAAGCATGTAAGAGTCAAACTTCTTGTTCCATTGCCTTGGAGACTGTTTTAGGCCATAAAGGGCCTTTTTAAGAAGGCAAACGTGATCAGGTTTCTTAGAGTCGACAAAACCTTCTGGCTGCCTCATATAAATTTTCTCATTTAATTCACCATGAAGAAAAGCAGTTTTAACATCCATTTGTTTTAATTCCCAATTAAAGTGAGCAACTAAAGCAAGCATGATACGCACGGTGGTGAATTTCACAACAGGAGCAAATATCTCAGTGTAATCAATTCCTTCCTTTTGAGTGAAACCTTTAGCAACCAACCTAGCTTTAAATATGATATTTTCTACTTCATTTTTAACCTTATATAACCACTTACAGTCCACAAGAGAACAATGTTCAGGTTTTGGAACAAGAGTCCAGGTTTGGTTAACATGCAGGGAATTCATTTCATCATTCATAGCATTTAACCAATCAGAAGCATTTTGATTTTAAAGCATCTTTGTAGCTTTTAGGTTCGTTATTATCTAAAGATTCAAACACATTGCAAGCATGGGACATCATATGAAAATCATCAAAGTGATGAGGCCTCCTAACATTCTCTCTTCTAGGCCTATCTCTCGTCAATTGATAGTTGGTTAGTTCAAGACTTTCATCAACATTCTCAATAACTTCATCACTAGAATTTAGGAATGATTTTCATTTTCGGCATGCAAAGTTTCATCATTTTCGTGCTCCACCTCACTTAAGGTAGGGTAGTTAGAAACAAATTGGATTAGGCATGTGCAGGTGCGGGTGCGGGATGTTCAAGACAAGGAAATTCATCTTCATTAAATATGACATCCCTACTAATTAGCACCTTAAACCCTAGCTCGCCCTTAAGCCATAACCTAAAACCCTTAACTCCCTCCGGGTAGCCTAAGAAAACACATCTTATCGATCTAGGTTCTAATTTATCTTGCTTTTGATGAACATATGCATCACACCCAAATACACGAAGATTTGAGAAATCAATATTACTACCCGATCCACACAGTTACGGATAGTTTCCATTCAAAGGGACAGATGGAGATCTGTTTATAATATAAGCATTGTACATAAAGCCTCACCCCAAAAGCGTTTTGACAATCGGGTGACGAGCATAGACCTTACCTATCAAGGAGGGTTAGGTTCATGCGCTCGGCAATTCCGTTTTGTTGAGGGGTGTAGGGTCTTTGTCTATGCCTTTGAATACCACTTTCCGCACAAAGTATCAAACAAATTATTGCAAAATTCCGGCCGTTGTCGGTTCTCAAAATTTTAATTTTCTTACCGGTCGATTTTCAATTAAAATTTTCCACGTTTTGAACGTGTCAAACACATCGATTTGTTCTTAAGGAGAAACACAAAGACTTTCTGGAATAATCATCAATCACGGATAAAAATATCGGTTTCGCCGTGTGTGAACTTGTGAGCCCCACACATCGGCATGCGAGACATTCAAACACATTTGAACTCTTAGGGGGGTTCGGGGAAGGTGAATGGGGAAAGTTAGCACGATGTTGCTTACCATACACACAATTATCACAAAATGGTAAGTCAGATATTTTATCATTCCCAAAACAACCATTTTTGTGCAATATTTCAAGATCTTTACCACTAATGTGACCCAACCGTTTATGCCAGATTTCAGTTTTATCTCCAACTACTGCATTAACGGAAAAGTTACTTATAGTGGAACAAATGTATAAATTCATTTTACGAATGGCGACAAAAAAGTTTTTGGGACCTCTCGTAACTTTCATAGCACCCTTAGCCCATGTACCTTCAAAACCATCATCTTCAAGACATGCACATGACATTAAATTATGAGCTAAGTGAGGAACATGCCTAACATTTTCCAAAGTTATCGAATTTCAGTTCGAATTTAAGGCACACAGTTCCTATTCCAAAGAACATTTCGTTTTACATGATCCGGCATAGACACATATCGATTTTTCAAATCACGATAGCTAGAAAAAGTTGTTTATGCGGAGTCATGTGAAATGTGCATCCGTAATCAACCACCAATCATTTTCACCAAGGTCGGCTAACACAGAGTTCACGAGAAGAATGCATAGCATCGAAATCATAAACACATCACCCGATTTTCACCGACTAAGTTAGCCTGATCAGTTCTTTGGTTTTCTTAGGTTTAGTGCGATCTTGAATATAGTGACCATACTCACCACAATTGTAACACTTACGATTATTAGGTCTAGGTTTAAACCAAATTTTTCATTGCCCTTTTTCTTGTTGGCTTGGTTATTTTGATGTTGGAAGACTTTTTATTTTGAAAGCGTTTTGTGGTCTTCCTTTGACAAAATTAACCTCGCCAAGATTTCTAAGGGCGACCTTTATTGTTTTTCAAATCTAACTCTTTGCTCTTTAAGCCGTTTACAACAATATCTAAGGTTACCCGATCTCTACCATATTTAATGGCGATTTCACATCACTATAAGAATCTGGAATAGCATACAAAAGAACAATCTTAGTGAAATCATCGATGTTTTTATCTCCCGTTAACTTTATATCTTGAACCAGTTTTTTAAACACGTCTAAATTGGCATCAATGTCTTTATTAAGATCAAGCTTATAGCGGAAAAATTTTTCAAGAAGGAATAATTTATTTGGCAACGAAGTTTGAGTATACATTTCTTCCAATTTTTCCCATAACTCTTTAGCCGAACCATGTTTACCTAATTTTCTTATCACAGAGTCAGAAAGGTTCAAGATAATCGCAGAATAAGCAAACTCATCAAGCTCAGCCTTTTTATCCGCCGTCACATTAGAAGCGAAAGAATTATCAATAGCTTTGAAACATTTTTGTTGAATAAGTATGCTTTTTATTTTCTGTTGCCAAATGGCAAAATCACCTTTTCCATCAAATGGTGCCACAGAGAAGGCAGAGATTGAACCCATTTTTAATTTTCAAAATGAACAAAGTTTTTGAAAATTTGTGGAAAACACAAACAGGAGAAGACGGTTTATTTTATCAAACCTCACAAACACAAAGTAATCAATCACACAGATGATTAAATTTAAACGAATCTGGAAAAAACCAATACCAGGCCCCTACAAGATCCGAGGACACTTAAGCGGTCCAGGCAGGAGGGTTTAAATGCCCGATTATGAAAAAATTCCAGATTCAACACGAAGTAAAAAAAAAATTGCAGTAATAAACACACAGAATATTACTAACAATGCAGCAGAAACAAAAAATAACAGGGCCGAGACGGACAACCCAGAAACATGAAGTACAGCAGGCCGAGACGGACAGCCCAGAAAAACACGAAGAACAGCGAGCAAACACGAAGAGCAGCAGTATCCGAACAAAAAATATCACAAAGAAAAAATCACCAAGAAACGAACGGGAATACTATCACAAAGGGCAACGAGCAAGTAAAAACACAGAAAATGAAAAGAGAGTTAGCCGATATACCTGAGTGATCCGGGTTGACGCGATTCGGATAGATCCAAACCAAAGCTCTGGTACCAATGTTGAGTATTGGTCCGAATCGGGTGGAAATATTATTACAATAATTATAACAAATATAACTATTACACGAATCTACTCGGGATAGGGATTAGGGATTACACAACTTCTAATTTCCGAATCAAACAAAAAACTGAAAAATAAACTAAAAACCAGTGAGAAATAGAAAGATCAAACCACACGGCCGAAGCCGAAGAAAATCACTGTCGGAAAAATCCGGCCGGCTCGATCCTCTCCGTCCCGTAGCCACGTCACGGACTCACAAGACCGCGGCCATCACCTCGAACCGAACCCACCACCGGGCAGGAAGCAACCTCCGGTGAATCCAAGCACAAAGCAAGATTCGATCGTCAAAACCCCAAACCAAAATCGAAGCACAAAGCTACCGAAAACCCCAGAAATATCGGATCCGATTCTCACAAAGCTCACCCGTAAAACCCCTCAAATATTTCACCGAAAAAACCGAAGGATTCAAGGAAAAGATATCACTTGTTCTCTTTTTTGTTGTGCTGTCATCTCCACCGAAAGCGGGATTTATAGGAGAATCGGAACAACCAAACGAAGAGAAGAAATCGGGCATTTTCTTTCCATCAAGAAGCAGTCAAAGACCGAGGAGAAAGGAAAGAAAATCGGGGTGAGAGATAAGGTAGAGAGTGAGCAGACGGCGGGGTGAGAAAGGGAAATGAGGGTAGGGTTTGGTTAGGGGGTTTATATATGTAGGGTTAATATAAACCAATGGCTGGGATTAAAGATCTGGGATGAATGGCAAGATTAATCCAAATTTTTAATGCAACTTCAAAGGATTCCACTGAGTCCGATTTTAAGTGGGCTGCAGGAGATAGATTATTTTTGGGCCCTCATTATTTTATTCATTTGGGCCACATAATCCCAACAGTTTTTGTTTTCCTTTTCCTTTTCTATTTTTGTTGAAATTTCATTATAAGAAATATTGATTTTCTTGGTCTTGAAATATTAAGGCAGTTTACGTTAATACTATGTCTTATTCTACTATGCAGTTTTTCACTATTATGCTCGACTAGGCTAGACCCGAATGGAGCATATATATATATAATTTTTATTTCTTCATTCTTGTTTAATTCCACAAAACAAAAATTAGATAGAAAATCCCACACCAGGTCCCAAATGAAACATAGCCGGGTGCAACAGAAATTAGGGGTGTTCAAAAATATTCGATATCCGATATCCAATTCGAAATATCCAAAAATCCGAAGTTCCGAATATCCAAAAATTCGGATATTCGAAGTTTGGATATCCGGAACTTCGGATTCGGATATAGGATAAGACTTTTCAGAAAAATCGGATATTCGGATATCCGAAATATCCGAAAAATCCTAAATTTTTTATTTTTTTTATATTTTAAATAATATAAGGTATTCGGATATTCGGATATCCGATATCAATATCCGAAGTTACTTTCGGATATTCGGATATCCGATATCCAAATCCGAATATTTTTTTCGAATATAAGGATATCCGAATAAAATTCATATTTTTTCCGGATATTCGGATACCCGATATCTGTATCCGAATTTTCGGATATTCGAAAGTCCGGATATCCGGTTTTGAACACCCCTAACAGAAATCAGGATACCTCGGACCATCAAAATTAGGTAAAACGTAAATACATTTTAAGATAAGTTGCGAAATTGTGTCAGGTTCGAGCTACTTCTGTTTGGGTTGGAGTTTCTCAATAATTTCGCTTGAAGTTCAAGTCTGTATTTCTCGTTTCAGAACATAATTTCTTGCTATTTTTTTTTTTCGAAACCTCAACTTCCAAATCCCAACCCGCGAAAAAAATTTATGACGAAGCTTGACATAGAGAAAAATTGATGGAAGAAATCCGTCGTATTTAGGCTCAATTCAGTGTTGTTGTGGTGATTTTGTTTGAATTTATCAAATAGTTTAGCAATTGCATTGATTATATTATAGCAATCCTAATGTTAGAATCTTAATTCTTTAAATTGCAATTTCGTAAGTCTAGTTTATCGTAATCCACGAACCCTAATTTCATAATGCTAATTCTATTATTATATTTTCAACATTAGAGTTTGTGTAATGTTTATTATATTAATATAATTTCATGTACATTTTTTTTATTGGGTACTGTTTATTATATTAAGAGTAAACTGTAAATTTGGTCCCTATAGTTTGGTGATTTATGTGGCGACGGTCAAGCGACTTTATTTTTTATGGTTATGGTCCTGTTGCATACTTTTGATTATGGAATTGATCATTGGTCTTAACATCCGTTAGTGCCTATCCGTTAACACCCCCCACATGAGACCCACGTGAGGGTAAAATTGTCAATTGATGTTGGTCCATGTGGTTTTAAACCCTTTATTTCAACGATTGAATGTAGATTTTCCCCCAACGTCTCTCTCCACTTCGTCTTCCTCTTGTACGTTTCACAAAGATCAAACATGGTGGCATGCTTCTGTGGTAGAATTGCAATTGTGAAAACGTCATGCACATCAACAAACACTGGTCGCAGTTTTCACTCATGCCCTAAAATGGTAAGTCGATTCCCATTATCAAATAGCTTATGTTACAGTGGTTATCTAACCTAAAAGATTTTTATGAAATTGAAGGATTCGAGGTGCGATTTTTTGGGTGAGTTGACCCACCAATGTGTGCAAGATCAAGGGCGATAATCCCTGGTTTGCTTAGGAACATGAACAGGCAGGATGAGGCCATCCAAACTTTGAAGGATGGAGTGCAGAAGCTTAAGGTGTACTTGATCTGCAGGATTTGGGTTTTATTTGTTGTGATTGCAATAAGGTATATGTCGAAATGGAATGTCAATGTACTCTTTTGATAATATGAATGTACTTTATAATAGTATGAGTTTACTCTTTTGGTAGAAAAAATGTACTCTTTTGGGGATAGAAATTGAAAATGTTTGTTGTTTTATGAAATCGTGTTCAATGCCCATATACCAATGCCACAGATATGAGACCATATAACTGAACTATAATGATCATTGCAATGTAAATGACCTTATGATCATATACCTACAACATAAACATGACAGATGCATACCTATAAAAAATGACAGATAAATGACAAATAGGTAATAAAACAACAATTGAAATCCATACATTAAGCATACCGAAATTTATATATGGACCATACATAGACCACACCAAAAGACTAACATGACAAATTCATACATGGACCATACTTAAAAAGTTTCAAATGATCCATACATAGTCCATAGACCAAAAGAGCAAAAGATCGACAAACTTAAAAAGTTTCAAAAGAACTTAAAATGTTTCAAATTAACCATACCCCTTGCATATCCAAACTAATTCCTCCCACCTCTTGCAGCTCCACCACCTCCAGTACCACATCCAGCTCCCCCTTGACCTTTGCATGTTCTGGAATTATGTCACTTGTTGTGGTATTTTGTACAAATTATAGCTATATGCTTCCTGGTCAGCTTATTCTAACACCCCCATGATTTACAGAGGTATTACAGCGCCGTAGATTCTTTTTGGGGAACCTACCAGGCTGGACCAACATACAAGACAACAATGACCACCAATAGAAGTGAGACATTCACACAAATAAAACCAACGCCAACTCCCACGACAACATACATTACCAAAACATACCAACACAAGATTCTGTTGGATCACAGCAAAAACAACAGCCCACCACTAATCCAACACATCAACCATAACCAACATCAATACATTAAACCACAAGTATCCTCAGTCGAAAAGCTAACCGAAGCAGCTCTCTTGGTCACCGTGATACCGGCATTCACGGCCCGGCAACACTCCTGCCCTCATCGACTTCGGACACTACCATAAAAGTACATATGACAGTACCCGCGCGAGTATAAAACCAAAACACAACTCTGACCATATCCAAACGACCACCAACTCACAATGATACGTGATATCAGTGTTGCTCGTCATCCTCATGCCTAGAGATGTTAAATGGGCTCGGGCCGGGTGGCCCAGTCTGCTTAAAAACCGGGTTAGGCCGATATTTCTAGCTCGTTTAATCGGCCTTTTGGCCGGACCGTTAGCCCGAAGCTTGGGCTAGCAGGAATGGCTAGCCCGTTAGGGCTAGCCCGAAGCCCGTTAGGGCTAGCCCGAAGCCCGCTAGGGTTAGCCCGAAGCCCGATATATATGTATATATATATATATATTGTTAATTTCAACTTACAGTAATACTATATTTATATAACATATATTAATATTATATATAATATATATTAATATTATATATGTATTATATATAATATATATTATTACTGTATTTGTTAATATAGTGCATATATATATATATGTATATACATAAAAGTGTATTTTTTGATATATTTATTATAGTATATTTGTTACTATATATATAAAATATATTGTTACTGTTTTTTTTTTGGTTTATGACTTATAAAAAATAAAAAATAGATTTTTTAAATATTTAGCCCGTTTAGCCCGAAGCCCATTAGGGTTAGGGTTAGGGCCGATATTTCCTAGCCGTTTAAATCCGGGCTTTTTTGGCCCGGACCGTTTAGCCCGAAGCCCGCTAGGGCTAGCACGGAACCGCTAGGGCTAGCCCGTTTAACATCTCTACTCATGCCCTTCCAGCGCTAGCTTGCCACTAAGACCTGTACCTGAATACACAACAAGTATATCCAACCCAAAAAGGGGTCAGCAAACAGCCGGTGCAAGTACAATGATCCCAGAATATGTACAAGAGGTGAATAACATAAATCACAGTGCCATCACGGGTAATCCGGAGTACCATACCACAATCATCATCACAAAACATCAACGGGGGCTGTATAGGTACTGTACCACACGCAGAATACATACCTCTCCCCACAGAGTCCTCGTCAGGCCTCCCTGGTTGTACAAACCCAGCCAAGTGAACCGTAGAGGCCTCAATCTACGGAACCCAGGGGACCCTCACTGGTTTTACTTGGCACATGACCACATGTCGCACTTTCAGAAATCATTACTTTTTCACGAAATGGCACAAATCATATTTTCTGAAATGACCACTTTTCATAAAATCACATTTTCCACATATTCACACGAAGTACATCAAACACAGTCAAAGTACTTGCATGGATACCACATATTCACACAGAGTACATCAAACACAATCAAAGTACTTGCCTCAATTACAATGGTACAGGGGACGGTGAACAAAAGGACCTGCTGCTCGAACTTTCCTCAAGGATTAGGTCCTAGCACAACACAACACTATATCAAACACAGTACGACAAAAACTGAAAGGTTTACCCTAAGTTCTGCCCTTAGGGACAATCAAACGGACACTATAGGGTCAGCTCGGATCATACATGTTTACGGAAGAAAACTCAAAACTCAATTCGTAAACTTAAACGAAAAGCAAAGGATTATAGTTACAACATCGTAATCCAACACAACCATGGTTAGATCTGGACTTTAGAGCATAAAACCTCAAGAAAACCCTAAAGTATGAAGAACTCGGGTTTCGAAGGATTTACCTTGATTCGAACGATAAAAGCTGTTAAGATCTTGTCAACTTTTCTCCAGGAACTCTAAAATGGTGTTGGCCTCATCCTTACCTAAAATGGAGAGTTGTTTGACTTGTCAAAAAGTCAAGGCCGAACATCAACGACCATAAGGATTACTCAAACCACTTGAAATTCTAGAATGGAAGTGGTAACATATAGCCATGGATTTCATAGTTGGTCTACCAACAACTGTTAAAGGAAATACTGCAGTTTGGGTGATTGTCGACAGAATGACAAAATCTGCTCATTTTCTGCCAGTCAAGATGACGTTTAAGATGAATCAGTACGCACAAATGTATATCAAGGAGATAGTGAGATTACATGGAGTCCCGGTATCAATAGTGTCAGATAGAGACCCTCGTTTTACTACAAGGTTTTGGAAAAGTTTGCATGAAGCTTTGGGAACAAGGTTAAATTTCAGCACTGCTTATCATCCTCAAACAGATGGTCAAACGGAACGAACGAATCAAATCCTTGAAGATATGCTGAGAGCATGCATACTGGATGCAAATGGTGATTGGGAATCACTGCTACCTTTGGTTGAATTTGCCTACAATAACAGTTATCAAGCCACAATTGGGATGGCACCATACGAAGCTCTATATGGAAGAAAATGTAGATCTCTATTGTATTGGGATGAAGTTGGAGAAAGAAAAGTATTGGAACCTGAGTTAGTTGAGGAAACAGTATGAAGAATTAAGATGATCCGAGAGAGAATTAAAATTGCTCAGTACCGACAGAAGTCATATGCTGATAAGCGTAGAAAGGAGTTACATTTTGATGTTGGAGATAAAGTATTTTTAAAGGTGGCTCCAATAAAAGGAATTTTTCGGTTTGGTAAAAAGGGAAAACTTCGACCGAGATTTGTCGGACCATTATTCTAGAACGAATTGGAGATCTGGTATATCGTCTCGCTTTACCACCCGAATTTGCTTCAGTACACAATATATTCCATGTCTCTATGCTCAGAAAATATACGTATGATCCGAATCATGTAATCAGCTACGCGAATTTGGACGTTAACGGAGATTTAACGTATGAGGAGCTACCGTGTGCAATACTCGAGAAGAAAGTTTACAAATTGAGAAACAAAGATATCACGTTGATTAAGTGCAGTGAAATCGTCACGGAAAAGACGAAGCTACTTGGGAACGGGAGGAAGAGTTTCGAGCTCGTTATCCCAATTTCTATAATCAAGGTATGATACTAATTTTCGAGGACGAAAATTTTTCAACGAGGGTAGAATGTAATAACCCCAAATTATTTATATTATTGTAATTGGTGATATTATTGTTAGTAGTATTATTAACATTATTATAAATTTTATTATTAAATTATTTATATATTTAAATAAACTACTCAGAATATTTAAAATGTTTAAGTCCAATACTCTTAAGAATCATTAATCAATCATTAATCAGTCCAACACTCGAGAAACCAAAAGTCTTGAGCGTTTTTCCCCTTCAATTCAGTTTTCCTCTCTTTATTACAAACTTAAACACACAATTATAGTGATATTTGTGGGGAGCTACAAACATTAAAATGATACAAAGTTATAATACTCTTCACTCTTCAATCTTACAAACACAACATATATATACCCGAATCATATTTCGAGACATTACAAAGAAGAATCGGCAAAGAACTATATATATATATAAATATATATATATATATATATGTATTTTCATTTTCTTTTGCAACTCAAGTTTTTCCGAAATTCTTCCATCGATCTCATAAAAAAAAGAAGGAGATGAACTGCAGCAGTTCACCATCGCCGCCGCATCGTCGCCGCCTGCGGCCAACCATCCAAACACCAGAAACCGAACTCCTTGTCGGATCTCAAAATCCAAACCACATAAAAAAAAATCGCCTGAAAACCGTCGAATCGACTGTGCTCCAGGTTTGAGCCGGGGCTTGAAACCGAAATAGACTAGAACCCATTCTAGCCCAGGAAACACCGGTCACCATCGGCGTCTCCTCCATTCCAGTCGCGGCCAGCCGCCATCAGTCTGATTTTGAGAAACAAAGATATCACATTGATTAAAGTGCAGTGGAATCGTCATGGAAAAGACGAAGATACTTGGGAACGCGAGGAAGAGTTTCGAGCTCGTTATCCCTATTTCTATAATCAAGGTATGATACTAATTTTCGAGGACGAAAATTTTCAACGAGAGTAGAATATAATAACCCCAAATTATTTATATTATTATGATTGGTGATATTATTGTTAGTAGATTATTAACATTATTATAAATTTTATTATTAAATTATTTATATATTTAAATAAACAATACTCAGAATATTTAAAATGTTAAAGTCTAATACTCTTAAGAATCATTAATCAATCATTAATCAGCCCAACACTTGAGAAACCAAAAGTCTTGAGGGTTTTTCCCCTTCAATTCTCTCTATCAGTTTTCCTCTCTTTATTACAAACTTAAACACACAATTATAGTGATATTAGTGGGAAGTTACAAACATTAAAATGATACAAAGTTGTAATACTCTTCACTCTTCAGTCTTCCAAACACAACATATATATACCCAAATCATATTTTGAGACATTACGAAGAAGAATCGGCAGAGAACTGTAAATATATATATATATATATATATTATTTTGCAACTCAAGTTTTTCCAAAATTCTTCCATCGATCCCAAAAAAAGAAAAAAGAGATGAACTGCAGCAGTTCACCATCGCCGCCGCATCGCCGCTAACTGCGGCTAACCATCCAAACACCAGAAACCGAACTCCATGTCCGATCTCAAAATCCAAACCACAAAAAAAAAGAAAAAAAAATCGCCTGAAAATCGTCGAATCGGCTGTTCTCCAGATTCGAGCCGGGGCTTGAAACCGAAATAGCCGAGAACCCATTCTAGCCCTGGAAACACCGGTCACCCTTGGCGTCTCCTTCGTTCCAGTCGTGGCCAGCCGCCATCAGTCTGATTTGTGATCCGGACAAATCTAAACCCACTGTGATATGCAATGGTGTGACGTTGGCGAATTGTGTAGGGTGTGTTTTGGTGTGAAGAAGCAGATGCAGAAGAAGAGTGAGAAAAAAAAAAGAGAACAACATAGAAGAAAGCGGGACAGGGAGGAGAGATGAGAGGAAGCGGCATGCGGATGGGATGAATCTGACCTAAGTGTTGGATTTTATATCCTAAATCTTATATATATAAAGCTTAAGAAGCCTTATAAATGTAAGTGGTCATGATTAATGCTTGATGAATTGATTGTATCATATTTGTTATTCCACATTGATTTCCAGGCATGTCAAGCAACTTTCGTTAAGTGTACAATGAATATTCACATAATGGCCATTTATATGTTAAGTATATGAAGCATTTGTCAGTTATAAATGTAAAGTGGTTATAATAAATGGCTCACGAATTGAAAGTGAAATGTGGAGATGAAGTGTTTGGTGCCATGAATGCATAAATTAAACACACCAATTAGTGTTAGTCTTTTTACCTTCCCGTTCATGAGTTACAAATATTTTATCAACTATATAATGTGTCAAAAATCACACACAACAAAACACAACTTCCTCCACACAGCGTGCACATTGGGCTACAACTTATTATTTTTTTTTTTTTAAAAAGGCTACAACTTATTATGGTAGTAAAGTAAGCATCATATCGTCTAGCTTAATTAGCATATTGATTTATATTGTTTTATGTAAATTTCACGTGTGTTTTGTGTGTGTAACAATGTAGGACATAAAGATGGTGCTTAGGAGGTTTGGTAGTAACGTCATCTTCTCTAATGGTTTAAGAGATCCTACACATCGTTGTCTTATCAATTATGCGGTACATGCACGAACATTTTTACTTTGATCGAAAATGCAATATATTGATTAACTGTATTTAAGTTACTAACGATCAACTATATCTAATTGTTTTTTGTAGCGCGTCAAGAAGCATTAAAGAAAGATATCGAGGAGTCACAAAAATTGTATCAAGAACAAAACATGAAAAAGGCCAATGAACAACAACGACAAAGACAACAACAACAAGAACAACAACAAAAACAAGAACGACGCCATGGCCATCGGTGGGATGAATACTTAGCATTCATATTAATATATGTTACAAATTAAACATGCAATATTTTGCTTCATGTAATACCGATAAATGGGCTAATACTATTGATTCGTTAGCAAGTAAGTTTATTGAAAATAATGTGACGAGTTCAATTTTTAGTCAATAATTATTACTACACTTTGTTGGTGCATTTTAATATTTTTACTCTTAATTTAGTTTTTTCTCTTGCGGTGTGTTAATATCACTTTCTTAATTAAACGTCTTGAAATATTGCGTGACTTTGATACTTGATATGATTGTGTAAGTTATGTCGATGTTACATATTGAAAATGGTAGTATATAATAAAAATATCTTCACACTATCATCTTTATTCATAAATGGTGCAAAGCAATAGACTATAGATAAAACAAATACGTATTAATGATTCGGGTAATCATATCCACAATTAGTATCGGCAATTAAGTGATTATGTTATTTTGAGAATTTATCATTTATATAATTTTACTGTAGTTTAAATCTTACATAATAAATAATATCATTTTGACGACTTATGTAGTTTAAACAATATAGATATACCATTTATATAATCTATTATAAATTAAATTTAAATCTTACTCAATAAGTAATATCACTATGGATATTAATTGATTATCTTAATATAATTTTAGTTTCATTTGTAGAATGACAAACAAATTTGGCAAAATGAAATTGTTATATTAGTTATTAAGAGTAGAAAAATTATATGTTGAGATTGATGTCTTCAAATATATTTATATATGCAACCTGGTACAAATTAAATATACTAACAATATTGGACCGATTTTCACAACAATAAAAAATATTGAAACTTAAATGGTTTTTGTGCATAAAATAAAGTTTGATTAATTAAGCGTAGTAATGTGGAACTACCGTATTTGATATGATAAACTAAAAGGATAATTAATTGTCACAAGCTAGATCTCAAAATATAGCGAATATCCACTTTGTTACGATTTTATATAAGGGTTACATTTATTTTGAAGAACCGTATGCGTTTAACCTCCCTTTGACATTTAGTATGTAACTTATACATATTAAAAAGTTACATGTGAAGAGACTCTTTTAAATGTAGCATCTTGAAAAAAGTCTCTTCACATATACTCTTTTAATGTCAATAAACTATTTTAAATGTGTGTCATGCTTAGAAAAGGTGTGATACCATCACAACTTAGATATATAATGACGAAAATAAGTGTCAAAGATTACGCTATGAACACTTATATACAGCCCATGTAATGAAGAAAATTAGTGTTGAACAATACACTATGAACATTTAGATTAAGCCCGTGTGCATCGCACGGGTCTGAATGACTCGGTCTAAATATAAAAGTCACCATCAACTAATTAAACTCATTCATCTTAAACTCATGCGATTTTTACAAAAGTTGTGATACCAGCACAACTTACAAACCTAATGACGAAAATAAATACCACACATTACACTATGACCAATTAGATAGAGCCCGTGTGCAACGCACGGGTCTGAATGACTAGTAACTTTTAATCCAAATTTCAATTTAACACTGAACTCTTTTATCTTTGATTTTACCCCTATTTAACTTCTAATATCTCAAATTACATCTTTTTAAATCAAATTCAAATATTTTATTTTAGTTTGTGTTATTATATATTTTCATACTTTAATAATAATATTAAATTATTTTATTGTAGATAACGACGAGAACTTTCGGGCCTAAGATTTCACGAGTCGAGCATCCATACTTAGTCAAGCGCTGCATTTGAGGTGGGGTTTCATTTTCACTTATTTTCTACAAAAATTACATGTCTTGTATGTATATTACATGTTATTTGGCATATATTATAAATTATGATGTGATTTATCATGTCATACACACAGAACAGAAAAATTGTACTTCCAGTATACAGAATATTTAGCCTTCGGGCTCAGTTAGCCGTCGGGCTTAGTTAGCCGTCGGGCTTAGTTAGCCTTCGGGCTCAGATCGCCTCCGAGCTCCGAGTACTCCGTGTAGAAATACACGTAAAAACAGAACATAAATATTATGTGTTCAATTATTCGTGATATATTCATATGTGACATGTATAATCTCACTAAGCTCAAGCTTACCCCGATTTTTTTAACAAAGTTTCCAGGTTAATGAAGCGGGCGTGGTACTGGTAGAAGATTGTATCAATATAAGCATCAAACTCTTAATATTATTAATTATATTTTAATTTACGAAGAATCTTTAAAATTGTAATTTGAATGTTTTGCGAATGTTAGCAATTGCCTTATTTTCTATAAATGATGAATGTTGGTATAAGTTTACGTACTTAGATGTAGCATAAATTATGTACTTAATATTTTGGTTGCATTTTAAATTGGGTTTTTATTAATCCCTTACATTTATTTAATCACTAAAGTTTACTTTGAATTTTTATTTATTATATATATATATATATAGTTCCTCCTCTAAATAATATTTATGTGAAATTATATTAATATATAGCTTCCGCACGTTATTATTTTATTTAAAGAAAATTTGAAAATTTAGATAATAAAAGTTATAAAAAACATTGTACATGTTTTCAAGATTTAACTATAAATTAAGATTAAGATGTTACAAGTTTATATATATATATATAATATATATATATATATATATATATAGATAGAGAGAGAGAAAAACTCTATAAATTAATACTCGATAAATTAATAACCTCGATAAAATTAATAATTTATCCAGTCCCAACTTGGAACCAGTACAAATTTGAACCCCAATCGATAAAATAATAAGATAATAATTTTTCTGAAACCCTAGTGTATATATAATGGTCCCAACGAAACTATAAATTAATAATTACTAAAAAATTACCCAATTTTTTCAATGCCTTGAACCTCGTAACATTCATTAGTATACATACATTAATTTCTTCAATTTCTTGAATTCAGAAAATGATAATTGGAACTTGTTTTTCTAATTTATTTTTCATCTTTAACTAGAATACATTTGTAACTAGTATATTTCACTTGGAAATTTAAAAGTCATACGTAAAATCTCTTTAAATTAATAAATTATTAATTTATCGATATAATAATATCTCGCTAAATTAATAAAATATCTCAGTCCCAACATCATTAATTTATAGAGGTTTTACTGTATATATATTTACGAGTCAGAAATGCCACTAACTACAAGTAAATAGAAAGACATACAATTGCTTTCTGATAATAATTTACATAATAACAAGTACAACGCCCTCACTCTAACACCCCCTGAGTGGCGTTCGTGGGGATACTCCCAACAATTACATCCAAAATACTTTCTTCTTTACATACTCCTAGAAAATGCAGTTATCAATCTTAATATCTTCATTCAGTCACCAAACTCCCAAGTTGAACAATATTTTAGGATAAATAAACTTAATTAGAATAATATGCAATCCTAATCGAGCCATTAATCATCATTATTTCATTAACAAGGTAAATTACAATAAAAAAATATTTTTTATGCATTTTTATTTTTACCGGGTTGTTCCGCACTGGATCCGAATTTTCTGAGTTTTGACTCAATCCGACCTGGAACCCAAATTTTTTAAAAATACAGATTCGGAACCCGAACCTTATTAACAGATCCAATCCGGATCCAATCCGGACCCGAGTAAAAATCGAGTCCGATTTATTTGTGCTCAACCCTACATTTAAGATATATGTATGTGCATTGTGGCTTGTGGGCCCTTTGCTAAAGCTACCATTGAACAATAGCTACACGACGTATAGACAATTTTTTTTTTTTTTTTTGATACTGGGGTTAGAAACTGACTGGCCCAGTCGCCGGGATAACATTTTGGCCCCACAAGATCGCTACTTAGTTAAATCGCGAGATGTGTCCAGGCTCCCAAGTTCTTAAATATCCTCAACTACCGCGCACAAAGTCGTCCATAGTGATTGCTCCATCTTGACCCCAAATCCAACCATGAGTTCACCGAGATCCTGGCCCTGACTCGCAGCCTCAATATTTAATTGTTCCACCAGTGTACCCCGGAGGACTAGGCCCTAACCCTTAGTCAAAGACTAAGGGATTATTGGGCCATGGGAAATTCAATTCCAAAGTGTTGCCACTAGGAATTAAACCCCTCATTTCCAACTAAATTGAATGTTGCGCCAAGGCAGTTGGTTGACGTATAGACAATTTTAGTCTGTCACAAGGATACGCTTCATCTGTTTCAGTTTCACACTGGACTTTCACTTTTTTTTTGTCTTGTCAACATGTGTCTGCAAACCAAACCATATAGTCCAGTGGAATTCTTTATCATCTCCTCCGGACCTCCACACATCAGAACCCTCAATTAACTGGGAAAAATGACAAAAAGGGCAACCTTGCGGCTGAAAATGAAGAAAAGCCCGACAAGATTAGTAATCGGGCTTCTATTGTTTTGTTTGCTGGAAGCCATAGCCGACGCAGAGTACAAAATATACACAGACCCGAACAGGCCGATCAATCGAAGAATCAAGGACCTGTTAAAAAGGATGACCTTAGAGGAAAAAATAGGCCAAATGGTGCAGATCGAACGAACCGTGGCATCAGCCGAGGTCATGCGGAAATACTGTATAGGTCTACATCATTATCTTATTCACATTCTTGAAATACATATATAACATACTTCTTTTGCCTTCCAATAAATGATGATATATATGTTGATGGTTCTGGAATTGATGTTGGATGAAAGATTGCGACAGAAAGGGTCGCCCTAAAACTTTGTCATTTTCTTTTTTGCATGAATCTTAGCGTTAACTTGTCTTGAACAATTAATTGGCACTATAATTTTTATGCCAGCGAGCCTACTATAATTGGGATTAAGGTGCGATGACGATGATAATTTAAAAGCCCATGGTGTATCTTTTTTTTTTGGGAAGCAGGGAGTGTATTGAGTGGTGGAGGAATTTCTCCGGGTTATCAGGCGTCACCGGAGACTTGGGTTGATATGGTGAATGAATTCCAGAAGGGATCATTGTCGACCCGTCTTGGCATACCGATGATATATGGGATTGATGCAGTTCACGGCCATAATACTGCTCACAAGGCTACAATTTTCCCCCATAATATTGGTCTTGGAGCTACTAGGCAAGTAAATATAATGTGACACTAATATGATTTTTTTTTTCAATATTTTTTGCTATGACTACTTATTTAAGATTTCTTGTTTCTAGCTCCTGTATTTCCGGAAGGGCTTGTGACTCCGGTTGGCGGATCGGTATAGGACCCGAGAATCATGTTGTACTCTTAAATTATCACCCACTCCTAGTTTCACGAAAATCGAGCACATAAACTAACTCTTAGGTCTATATCCACTTTCCTTGTCTTGAATTTTTCGTTAGTATGTGTCGCTTAGTGTTGAAGCATTAATCCCACGTGCGCTAACTTCTCTCATTGTCAATTGATTTTGAGATGGAACGCCAACACTTTGATATGGTATGTGCGAGCACAACATCCCACGATGATCTAGCTCTGCACCACCCGAAAGAGTCTTCGTTTGGAACCCTCATATACGCATATGAGGGGTCGTGTTGAAACAGTAATTTTGAGATGGAACCTCAGACTTTAACACTTAGCTTGACTTGTTAATTGCATCACACTGTGCGAATGGAGTTTGGACTAATTCGGGGGAGCTTATTTATTGTTAATATTGTTATCGTTATAACCTGATCATGTCACTTCTCCTGCTTGATCGGCCTGTGATCAACAACTCTTTCTTGTTTCTTTATATTAGTACAATATTTGTAACTAATTAAATTCAGCATGTCTTTGTTTTAAAACAGAGATCCTCGATTAGTCAAGAAAATCGGAGCTGCAACTGCCCTTGAACTTAGAGCAACCGGAATACCTTACACCTTTGCACCATGCATTGCGGTAACAAGCCTAACAATTTAAATTCATTTCATAAAAAGAAAATAAAATCAATTGTCATATAATACGCAATCAGGTTTGCAGAGATCCGAGGTGGGGCAGGTGTTATGAGAGCTATAGTGAAGATCCAACGGTTGTCGAGGCAATGACTGAGATCATACCAGGACTCCAGGGAGATATACCTTCTAATTCTAGAAAAGGTGTTCCTTATGTTGGAGGAAAGTAAGTTGTAGCTAGCCTTATTACATTCTCCATTATCTATTTACCTTTTCTTTTGTTTTTTGAATGAGTAACTATCTATGAGATTTGTGCAGACAAAAGGTTGCAGCTTGTGCCAAACACTATGTTGGTGATGGTGGAACGTTCAAAGGCATCAATTCCAACAATACTATGATAGGCTATCATGGATTGCTTAGCGTCCATATGCCGGCCTATGATTATTCCATCATTAAGGGGGTTGCGACTATTATGGTCTCTTATTCGAGCTTAAATGGGATTAAAATGCACGCTAATCGTGATTTTATTAGCCGATTTCTCAAGCAAACTATGCGCTTCAGAGTAATTCGACTTCTTTTTTCTTCGTTGGGATAATGAGAAAAGCGACCGTGGACATTCAGCCTATTACATAAAAAAACATTTTTTTTTTTAGAAATAAAAATACCCCTAGACATTTGTTCTTTTTAAGAATAGAGATGTAACACAAACCTTAAAGCTCAAGGACAGATAACCGGAGCTTTTTGTATTCAAGGCCAAAATTTCGGGTTCTTGTAATTATCCTTAAATTTTTAGAGCATGAAATCCATCATTTCCTTTGATTCTGACAGAGCAACTAACATTGTATTATATTAGGGATTTGTGATCTCAGATTATATGGGTATTGATCAAATTACTTCTCCAATTCATGCTAACTATACATATTCAATTCTAGCTGGAGTTGGTGCTGGCATTGACATGGTTGGTCCATATCTTATTCAAAAAGCTCTTTAATTTTTTAAGTATTTGTGTTAACTTCACTTAAATCGATTAATACGACTAATACGTGCTTCCGGTGGTTGTTTATCAATCGCAGGTCATGATTCCGTACAACTACACAGAGTTCATTAACGGACTAACGTTCTTGGTGAGAAATGAATTCATCCCTACGAGCCGGATTGATGATGCTGTCAAAAGGATATTAAGAGTTAAGTTCATAATGGGTCTGTTTGAAAACCCACTAGCTGATTATAGCTTGTCCAAATACTTGGGCGCTAAGGTCAGTTGTAATAAAATACACTTATCAACTGTCGATTCTGAACCGGGTCCCATGGAATGCATCTCTCTCGAATCATGGCTCCTCGTAATTTGGACAGGTGCATAGAGAACTGGCAAGGGAAGCAGTTAGGAAATCTCTCGTGCTACTAAAGAACGGAGAATCGGGGGACGAGCCTATTGTACCACTTGCGAAGAAAGCATCAAAAATACTTGTAGCGGGGTCCCATGCCAATGATATTGGATACCAGTGTGGTGGTTGGACTCTTGAATGGCAGGGTAAAAGTGGCAACATTACAGCTGGTAAGTTCAGTTTCTGCAAATTTATATAAGACCGAAAGTCGTTTAACCATATGACAAGACTGTCTTAGGTACCACAATCCTCGACGCCATAAGAAACACCGTTGACTCTAAGACGGAAGTCGTTTACGTCGAAAAGCCGGATGATCGATATGTAAAGCCGAACAAGTTCTCTTATGCCATTGTTGTGGCCGGGGAAAACCCATATGCAGAGGGATATGGAGATAGCTTGAACTTGACACTACACGATAATGCTTATATCACCATTACGAACGTGTGCGCCTCAGTGAAATGTGTGGTCGTTTTGATCACTGGCCGTCCGGTCGTGATTCAGCCATATCTCGCACAAATAGATGGCCTTGTGGCAGCTTGGCTCCCGGGGACAGAAGGACAAGGTGTTGCAGATGTTTTGTTTGGTGACTATGGTTTTAGCGGTCGGCTGCCGCGTACTTGGTTCAAGACCATTGATCAACTTCCGATGAACGTCGGTGATGAGCATTATGATCCATTGTTCCCATTTGGATTTGGGCTTACAACCGAACCTACGGAGTTTTAACTAAGTGGAGATTGGAAGAATTCTCTTTGAGCCATGTATAATATGTGACGCAACATTCCAACTGAAGTGTGAGTTGATATTTGTTCTTAATTCAACTACAATTACCTTTTTATTTCCGTTGCTATAAGTTTGTTAAATTTTAAACGTTTTTCTCTTATTTTCAGATTTTCAATTCTTTAGAGCAAACTTATATAAACTCGCATCATTCCGTCTAAATCTCATATGAACACACAAAAGAATTTCACCAAACGAAAATAAATATAGCTTATATAAAGAAGTAGGAATTTAACAAATTTTGTGTTAATACGTTTTATAAATATAGCTTTTACAAAGAAGTAATATGTTAACAGTTTTTGTATTGATAATATATTTTGTTTAATTTATTGTGATTCTGTTGTTTATTTTTTATTTTTTATCTTAATAATAATTGGGCTGCTTTTTATATTTATGAGTAGTACTGAGTTGTTTTAGTTTTTTTATCGTTATTTCTATTTGTGAGTAATTGGGCTTTTTATATATATATTTTCTTGGAACTTTCAAAAAAGAAACTTTCAGCTTTTCAAATTGATTTTATAAATTTGATTTTTTAATATTTATAGACTTAGAAATTTGTTAGATTGACGTTATTGGTTTGTTAAAATCCACAAAAATCCATAAAATTTCATTTCTTGAAATTCAATTATGGCACTCCATATATAAATTCAAATTCACTTTAAATACACCCCTAAATATAGTAATCCGAGTTTTTCAACTTTTTATAAAGAATAAGGTTCTGTTATTTTGGCCTTAATTTCAGCACAATTTAGTTCAATTTAGCACAGTCCAATTCAGCACGGTTCAACTTTATTAGTATCATCATCATCATTATTATTATTACCATTGTTTTTATTATTGTATATAAATAATAATTATTATTGATGTATATACCATTTTCTAATGAGATTAATTACTAGGGGTATTATTAATATTAATTAATATATCAAAAATATTATATAAAATTATTATGAGTATTACTTATCTTATTATTATTGTTTTTGTTGTTGTTGTAATATAATTTGATATTAATTATTGTATATGTTGTTATCTAATTGATATTAATTGCCTTTTGCAAGTTTCCCACTCGTAAAATTTAACTGTGAAGCAACGGAGAGCGCATGCTCTTGCATGACTCTGAGTTTCTATAAGAAACACCCGTTGTCTCGACTTACAAATTCGTACAAGCTCACCAAAAGGAGTAAGAAAACCTGCGCTATCATTGGATTTACGTAGGAGTAGGACTGTAAACGAGTCGAGCCAAGTCGAGCTTTCATAACTCTGTTGCAAACTGATTCTTAGAAACTTACCGGGAGAAATTAAATTACAACCGGAAAATAAAAGTACAATTCAAAAACCAGAAATTACAGAAGTCGAACGAAAGAAAGAAATTACAGAACTTGAAACTAAATTGAAATTACAAGAAAAATAGAAAACCGTATAAAACTTATAGCGAGTCGAGGAAGGCCTCTTTCCGCAAGACGAGATACGCCCCAGTAGTGCTCCCGGTTCAGGCGTGTCGTCCCCAAAGATAAAACGACTTCGTCTCAAAGGTAGTAGCACCACAAACCCACGAGATCCGACGAACAGGGACGAGGTGAAGACGGAGCTTTTACTATGAACTAAGAACTGTATGCTGTATGCAAAGAAATATGCTAGAGTATTTTCGAATGCATAGTCTAATCCAGAGAGATGCAAGCCTATTTATAGGCCATCTCACACCTGCAGGGGTTTAAATACAGCACTAATGGTTACGGTCAAGGTTGTCTCTCTTCGGATTCGTCTTACAAAAGTAAACATCACAATCTTCTGGAAAAACCAAAGTAAATCAAATACCAGATTCTCTATTTGAAGTTTTCAAACATAAAATGATGCTATGTTTATTATTATTATTATTATTATTATTATTATTATTATTATTATTATTATTATTATTATCACTCCAACGAGCCTGAAATACTCCTTCATAATTTTCAAATAACCATTTAACTCTGTGTAAATTAAACCTTTGTTATTGTGTATAGTAGAGAGTTGAGATGTTATTCGGGTAGGGGTCCCGTCGAGGCCTCCGGAGGTGCGTGCTTGCGAGTACGGCCAGACGTACGTTGTGACCATAAGGTTATCAATTCAGCTAGGTCTGGGGAGGGCTCCGAGAATCGGCACTTGCGAGTGCGATGTCACGATAACTTATGGGCGTGCTTGAATGATGCTATCCGGGTAGGGTCCGTCGAGGCCTCCGGAGGTGCGTGCTTGCGAGTACGGACAGATGTTACGATTTGACCATAAAGTTATCTAATCGGGTAGGTCTGGAGAGGGCTCCGAGAATCGTCACTTGCGAGTGTGGTGTCAAGATAACTTATGGGTGTGTTTGAGTTTACTTTTCGATGAGCTAATCTGGATGGGACCCTTCGGGGCCACGAAGACGATTTGACTGTTGATTTGATATTTTTGAATTGTTTATGTTTGAAACTTGAATCCCGGTTAAAATGGTGAATATGGTTTTGCCCTTGAGGCTTGGTTGAGAATTTAAGCAATTATATGGTTTTGAAAGAAACCCCCTTTGAAAGGAAGAATTATAAATCTTTCCCTGATTTTACACTGAGACCCCCGAAGTCTCTAAATAGACTCTTACAGTGATTTCTGGAGTAATTCCCATGATTTGTTTTTAAAGGAATAAATTTTCAAAAGACTTTAGACTCGGGGATCGTGTTGCTACCTTGTTGAAATGATATTCTCATAACGGTTGTATTCTTGATGTATAATTGTATAGCTTGGTTACTTGCTAGCGATTTCCATCGCTAACCCCTCGTTGGGGGATTATGTTATGTTTTTCAGGTGTTCCGATTTGAGAGAGAGCAACCACAGAATCGGCATGGAGGATGATGTAAAGCAGCGATACTAGTCACAGTTGTAGTCGGCTGTCCATCAGTGATCTGTCGGACCAAGTATTTATTTCTAGTTTTTTGTCATCCTTAAGAGGATGGACATGTTGTGTAATGGTGATCGAGTTGTATTTTGGTTATCAGTTGTACTGCTATGTTGTATTTTGGGATACCTAATCGGTCTACGGTTTTATGTTTTGGTCGAACCGACCACTTGTGGGTTTGTTTTGTGGTTTCTTGCCTGATGGATCCTTGCGGAAAGGATCTACGGCGTGTAATGTCCCTAAGCGGATTGGGGGTGTTACAACTTGGTGAAGTTTTAATGAGGCAACGACTACTTGATTGACGTACAAATCAGGGGGAGATGTAGACTTGAGGGGGAGTCTTACATCCAGATCGTACGTTATACTCTTTTCCTTCAAAGGATCATTTTTCCCACAAGATTTTTATCACTTGGAAAGGTTCTTAACGAGGTAACAAGATATACGATTTTAGGGATCGATGAAATGATCACTTTAGTAGCGCTATGAATAATGTAACGATCATACGAAATGATAGATTCAAATGACGAAGTCTAAACTTGATGTGTCTGGATGTTGTATTCTTTATCCTACGATCAAGATATTTTTCCCACTGAGTTTTTGCTTGATGAGGTTTTAACGAGACAACATGACATGCGCTTGTAGACTAGGCACAAGAGGGAGTGTTAAATTAATAATACCCAATTTGTGCCTACGTCTATTAGTTTACGGGTTTTCCTAGTTAGGGTAGGATTAGTCCTGCTTGTATGTATTTTTCCCTATTTAAATCAATGTCATCAATGAGAATACTACACATTTTGCCCTAATTTCTATCTCAGTTATTTTCCCTTCAACATAAATAACTTTTTCTGCCCGAATTTTCGGTACCGTTACGGTCAAGGTTGTCTCTCTTCGGATTCGTCTTACAAAAGTAAACATCACAATCTTCTGGAAAAACCAAAGTAAATCAAATACCAGATTCTCTATTTGAAGTTTTCAAACATAAAAAGATGCTATGTTTATTATTATTATTATTATTATTATTATTATTATTATTATTATTATTATTATTATTATTATTATTATCACTCCAACGAGCCTGAAATACTCCTCCATAATTTTCAAATAACCATTTAACTCTGTGTAAATTAAATATGTGTACTATCTTCCTTGTTTTTTTCAGTATAATCTTGTATTTTACCCCATATGCAATTTAAATAACTTCATTACCCTTATATGTTTTAATTTTTTATGCAGGTTGGCTTTATGTATTTATTCAGATAATTTAGCTTATCCTCTCTACAAGATAATAGAGAGGTGTTTAAAAAATTAGCCAACTCACTCTAATGTTTTCTCTCTAAGTTGTTTAGACCCCTGTCTAAAAGAAGCAAGTTGAAATAGATTTGTCTATATATACCAACTCAGCTTCATCCTTATTATATATAGCTCCCATTTCCAAGTTGTTTGAACATCATTCTGCCTTCAATCTCAAAGGCTTGCATTCAATCCTGTAAGATTTCTCCATTTTTCTTTCTCAATATATCTCTTTTTTTCCAACCTCCCCACTCCATTTTATACCATGAAAAATATTAATTAAGATAAAGACATCAGCCTTTATCTTATATATGAACCCATGTCCTGGTTTTTTATAGTGCATATTTTCAAAAATCATAACTGCATATTAGACTATAGGTGGAGCCACATTTTTCGGCACGACCTATTTGTTTATTTACATGAGTATATATGTATATAAGTGTTAAATAACATCACATATTAATGTGTGAAGATGTGTGATCTCATCTTAAAATGGTCAACGTTGTTAAGAGGAGTAAGTCAGGATCTTTATTAAACGTAGTATCTGACATTATTTATTCAATGTGAAGGTTTCGATAAGGAGCTAACAAAAAATGGATAAATTAGCTCCTTCATTACTAGTTTCGATTTTGCTATTTTGTTGCTGGATATCGCTATCAAATGCCAAGCCCAAGCCCTCCCATATATACCAAGATCCCAGAAAGCCAGTATCCAAAAGAGTTGAGAATCTTCTGAGCATGATGACGTTGGAGGAGAAAATAGGCCAAATGACGCAAATCGAACGATCCGTAGCGTCACGCAAGGTTCTGAAGAAATATTACATAGGTAAACCTCCCATGATATTATATGATTGTAACTTACATTTCCTTTTTGTAGTGAATTTTTTTTGTTTGTCTGAGTTGTACAAGGTATGTATAACTTGTGTAATTTTCCGAGCAGGCAGCGTATTGAGCGGCGGAGGAAGCGTTCCTACCAAAAAGGCATCTCCCGAGACATGGATCGACATGGTTAATGATCTTCAGAATGGTTCGTTGTCGACCCGTCTTGGGATACCGATGCTTTACGGGATTGATGCTGTCCATGGACAAAACAATGTCTATAGAGCTACCATATTTCCTCATAATGTTGGTCTTGGAGCTACAAGGCAAGTTTGTTAACTATCAAAGAAGAAGTCCAATCATAGATGGAGTTCAATTAGCCTTTATATATATATATATATATATATATATATATATATATATATATGGATTGACTATGGTGGAAACACCCTTAATGGTGAAATCTAGAAACCAATTGCATTATTAAGTAATTTCATTGCATAGTTGTTATTATTTGTTGCGTCAATTATTTAGTATATGCAACAAATAATGCAATAAAAAAATACATAAATGCATATAATTCTACTCATCTACGGCCGTTAGATCACTAATATCAATGGCCTACAGAAGTTTCTAGATTTCACAAGGTAATTAGTTTTCATATGATCTTTTTTCTATTAATATATATATATATATTAATATATGTTAATTATATTATTATTATTATTTATTATGCATGTACAGAGATCCTGAGCTGGTGAAGAGAATTGGTGCTGCAACTGCTCTAGAAGTCAGAGCTACGGGCATTCCTTATGCTTTTGCACCTTGCATTGCGGTACTAATTAACAAATTAATCACACACACTAATTCAATCCAAGTTATAGCTCTTCATATAATAATTAAATTATTAATTAATTGATTAATTAAATTATTAAATTATATTTTTTTATCGGTTAATGTTACTCCCTCCGTCCCACTGATTTTGGTTCATATTCCTTTTTGGGCCGTCCCAAGATACTTGGTCATTTCCTTTTTAACACACTATTTTTCAGCTTTTCTTAAATCCCGTGCCGAAAAGCAAATGCTCATGATGGGTGGAAAGGAGGGAGTAGTTGTTAGTAGTTAGTTCACCAAGCACTCTAAAATTTTTATAACCAAATTCGTTCCTAAAGAAAATCGAATCTGGGTCTTCCACTAACTCTATAAGGAAAGAACCCTGTTGCCAAGGGCTAAGCACCTTGTTAAATTATTAAATTATATGGTTTCTTAATTTTTTTTTTTGCAGGTTTGTAGAGATCCAAGATGGGGTCGTTGTTATGAAAGTTATAGTGAAGATACAAAGGTAGTTCGAGCAATGACAGAGATTATACCTGGATTGCAGGGACAAATACCTTCTAATTCTTCCAAAGGTGTTCCTTACGTTGCTGGACAGTAAGTATCTAATCGCAACTCTTTTTTTTTTTTTTTTTTAATCCAAAATACTCTCAATAGAAGAGTCTACTGTCAAAATAAAATTTTAATATCTAATATTCTTTTAAAATTATGTTTTTTATATTAATTGTAATGTTTGTTGATTGAAAAAAAAAGTACTGTGGTTTAAATTGAATTGTATTTTGGTTAACATGATTAAAATTAAAAATTGTATGTCAATGAAAGTAGATTATTCAAGTGGGCTAAGATAATAAATTTTGATTTCTAAATAAAATTATTTATAATATATTTTAATTTATATCTAAAAAACTATTCCAATGTTTAAATGTAATTATAAGTACTTATGTACATTTATCTCGTTTTACAAATGGTCCCTCTACTATCCAGTGCACACTCAAAGGCCAAAGTTAAATGTTGAATTTGATACTCCCTCCGTCCGTAAAAAAATATCATATTTTGACTTCTTTTCGGTCAAAATTTATAAAATTTGATCTTAAATTACGATCAATATATAAAAAATTTATAGTCATATAAGTTATATTTTGAAAATACATATTAAGATAAATCTGTCAAATACTTACATGATTATATTTTTTGTTATATATGGATCGTAATTTATAGACAAAATTTCGACCGTAAAATATCAAAATAGGACAATTTTTGACGGACGGAGGGAATACAATTTATTAATGGCACACTTTCTTCTCTAATAAGGCTGTGTTAAAGCCAAAGCCAAACTTTTCTCTTATCTTTTTATATATTTCCCTTGTTTTTATATTGTTGTATCCACCTTGTTGAATAAAGTTGTTACTATACTATCTATGAAAAATAAATTAAAATGAACTAAATTAATAGAAATTAAATTTCATAAAAAAATTACATGAATTAATAAATTACAGAATCTGAATGACATAAATTATTTATAAAAATCAAATTACAAAAAAAAATTCTTTATCAAACGAATTCGAATCTATTATCATGCAAATTCGAATCAATGATTCCACCCACTCTTTGCACTGATTAAGGACGGGGTGGGATCTCGCAGTCACATGTGCACTACGTCAGACCGCCGTCCGTCGGACAAGACACACACACACACACCAAGCGAATGTGCAAGGACGGAGGCAGTGAGCGCATGACGGTGCTCTGCACTATAGGGGATCCCTGCCCTCCTGCAAATTCCACTAAAGTCTAAACGCGTGAAGTTAGGGTCATCATGGTGTTGTGTTGCCAGCTCCATTTAATAGTTTTTACTTCTCCGTTCATTATTGCTATTACAATATTTGACATCTCACAGTCACATACTATTCACATGTTATATCATAACCATTGTTTTTGTTATTTATTCGTAAAATTATATATAATTTCATAAATATATATGTAAAGAATCAGTCTTGAGATCATAATTAAGACTTTATTCTTTTGAACTAAATTAAAATGAACTAAATTATGCTGAACTGAACTGCGCTGAACTAACTGAAGTTACTGAATAATAATTAATATTAGATAGAAATATATATATATATATCAACAACAATAATAATATATATTACAGTAATAACAATCATAATAATAAAAATAAAATAACAATAATAATAATAAAAAAATTATATATACTAATATTGATAATATTAATATAAAACTAATAATAATATCACAGAAAAAAGTACATCAACCAAAAATTATTTATATCACATCAATAATAATAGTAGTAATAATAATAATAAACTTATTCATAATGATACAAATTATATGTAATAGTATTGATAATATTGATATCATTAATATAATAATAACAGTAATAAAATTATTAATAATACTAAAAATTATACTCCCTCCGATCCACTTTAAGTAACACATTTTGAATTTTTAAGGACAATAATTTTCAAGTTTGACTACGAATTAATCTCAAGCTATAATGGTGAAATATTTAACAAAATTATATTATGAAACTTTAAAATTTATAGTTTAATAATATAATTTCATTAAATATTTTACCATTATAATTTGAGATTAATCATAGTCAAACTTGAAATTTTTTACTGCAAAATAATCAAAACATCCCAACTGAATTAGAATGAAGGGAGTATATAATACTACTGATAATATTGATTAATAATAATACTTAATAATCGAATTATATAACAATATATACGACAATAATAATAATTATTTCTATTATAACAACAACATAAACAACAATAATAGTAACATTAATAATAACAATAGTAATTATATATAATATTATTGATAATATAATTAATATCGATAATACTCCTAGTAATTAATCATATTAAAAAATAATATATACAAAAATAGTAATTTTTTATTATATTACAACACTAAATTAAAATAATAGTAATAATATTGAAACAAACAGTAATAATTACTATTATATATATATATATAATATTATTGATGATAATAATAATATTGATTTTAAAGTTAATCAATTGAATCGAAATTGAAATTAAATTGTGGTAAATTTAATCAATTGAAGTTCTTTAAATGAATCGAATCTTTGAAATTAAGCCTAAAAGAGCAAAACCTAACTACATAAAAGCTCCATTTGACTTTTAAAATTAACAAACATACCTATTAGGTTTGATTCAATATTAAAATTAATAAGCTAAATTTTATATTTCTATAAATGTGAAATTAAATTATAAAAATTAAATAAACATAAATTTCCTCACAATTGCTGGCATCAAGTTTGGTAAAAGAGATCTTGGATACAATTATAAAAGGTTTCCTAGTCGAAGTGAATGATTCCACCCACTTACCACCTCTTTGCACTGATTAAGGAATAACTAATAAGGACTCGTGACTTGGACCAAAATTCCATTACTGAACGCGTGAAGTTAAAGGGTCAAGGTGTTGTGTTTCCAGCTTCATATAGTTTTTACTAGGGTTGTTCAAACATAGTACTTGGTATTCGATATTCGACGAAATTTCGAAAATTAAAATATTTGAATTTTTGGATGTTCGAATTTCAAATTTGAATTCGGATTCAGATAGCGATTTTAATTTTTTTTGAATATTTTGGATATCCAATATCCAAAATATATAATTTTTATTTTTTTATTATTATTTCAAAATATAAATCAATTAATTCCATAAGTTTAAGTTTAGTTCCATAAAAAATCTTAATATTTTTTATAATGTTGATTTCTAATCTCTAATAATACTTTTTAATTTATTAACAACTTGACATTTTTGAAGATTTTTTTTAAAATTTTTTCAAATAACAATATTTCGGATATCCGAATTGATAATATTGATTCTAAAGCTGAACTGAACTGAGCTGAACTAAATTAAATTGTGCTAAATTGAACTGACTTGAAGTTTATTGAACTGCACTGCCCTGAACTGTGCTGAAAGTTCAAAAGAACAGAATCTAACTACATAAAAGCTCCATTTAACTTTTAAAATTAACAAACTGTTTCAGGAGAAAGTAAAAAGACCGTAAATAGAGTTAATCAATTGTATTCATAACACTGATAGAGGGGCTTTTATATAGGCATTACAATGAGAGTCCTTCCATACATAGGATTCTAGATAAGGTAAGACATCTAATAGGATCCTACTACCTCTAGAAGGATCTAGAACCTTCCATCTATGTATCTACAATCAGTATTAGGTAAGACACATCACGGGAATAATAATTCCCGGAACACTCCCCCTGTGTCGAGCACTAATACAACAATGATGCAGAAGGTGTTGCCTTCGTAAAAACCTATTCCAAGCCAAAACAAAACCCCATGGGAAAAATAAAGGCTTGATGAGGAAAATATTGCAACGCACCAACATAACATGTCATGTATACTCCCCCTGATGTATACATAACGACTCCCCCTGATGTATACATAACGACTCCCCCTGATGAGTACTTCAAATCATAGGAGCCGGATGCCAAGTTGCCCTCACAACTATACCAAGGAAAAACCCAGTGGGAAAAATACTTCTTGGTCTAAGTTGAACAGAAGTACAACGCATCATTGTATGGATGTTCTCATAGGTCGCCTCGTTAAAAACCTTACCAAGTGAAAACCCAATGGGAAAAAACAAACTTGGTCTAAGGACAAAAAGAGCGCGATACATCCAAAGTGCAGAGTCGCTAAAGACTTATCAAGTTTTCTAAAGTCTTGACCTCCATGCACTAAATCAGTCATAACTTCTTCGATTCACTAGGCATCAACGAAACTGTAAGAACTTGTGAAAATTAGACACCCATAGCTTTTCATTCACATACAGTACGTAACCTAGATCGACCTGAGCAGATCACAAAGCTCTATCGAAGTTGACTCAGCAAATTACCGGACATATCTTGTCCTACTTTGCAACAATAGTCATATGTCACTCAACATGATGGATATGATCAAATGGTGGTTTCCTTGGAAAGTAGACACAAACCTTTCCAACGTCATCAATTTCACCATTTTCCATCAAGTGAGCTGCCCTGTAGGTCATATGGGAGATAGACCAACACATTCTGGGCAGATTCGGGTATCGATATTTAAGTGTCCTTTTATCGAGATAGAGCGAGCTTCAAGCTTCTAATCACAGACATTGCGTGAGCGCATCCTAGGCCATCATCACAGTGGCTTTACCGGATTATTACGAATGAGTACATCGAGTCAAACATGAGTACATAATACCGTACTTTTCTCTTAAGACTGCATCATCACTTAAGTGAGCCAAGTCTTATTATGACTTCGACTAGTCATTGGGAATCATATGGGCATTACTTTATCGTCTTTTAGGAAAACCGTCCCTTAGATTGCCTTAAACCGATTGATGAATACGCGTCATCAAGTGTCCCCAAGATCCTTTCATTCTTAACTTTGGATTTAGCGGAATCTCTTAGTCTCACAAGAGTACATCACTATAAACCCTTAGTTTTACACGCAAAAGCTTCCTATCTCTTCCAAATCAAGTATATACTTAGTATGTGTTCCCGACAATCACTTGTCGACGCGCTCCGTGGTCAGGAGCCACTTGATTTGAGTCTGATCTACCACGAGATCCTTTTATCACTTAACTTAGTTCCCCACTAAGATAAGATTTAACCACAAGCTGCACGTCAGTTTTTGGGAAACTATCTAACTGAAAAGATAGTGGTGCTATAACATCCATTACGATAGCACAACTAAGTTTCGTGTCATCATAGTCGATTCCAGTGCGTTCATGAGAAACCTCGCGCCATGAGGTGAGTTTAACTCCTTCTCTCACTCGCTTTAACAAAGTATACGGATAGGTCTTATCTTTGGAGTGTCGGTACCACTTCAACAAAGGGCTATCACTTTGTTTATACTGGAGTCGCATATGTTTCCATTTTAGGCCAAGGTTACAACGTTGTAGATTTTCAACGAAGTATGGTTCGATTAAACTCACATTCCACGTCCTCATGTTCTGGCTTTATTCATAGAGTACTCTTTATGGATTGACATTCATTGAGGCGTCCCCCAATAATGACCATAATCCAGAATCACATGAGACAGATGAGTTCATTTGATCATATGATCAAGTTTCATGTACCAAACTCGCATACATTCTTAGCGAGAGTATTTATCGAACCAAGTGGCATCCCAATACTCTATGAGATCCACGGCCTAGTAACACCATCTACCACAATTTGTGGTGTTACCATATCACCATTTATAGGTGACGAACGTCCATGACCGGACACAATCCTTGCAGACATGTTTGCAGCATGTATTTAATCTCGTCACTTTAGGGAACTTGGTGAGGCACACTAGGGACAAACTACGACAATTCCAAGTCGTTCTACTCGAACATGATCGTTCGCATCTCCCCCTAACGACGGGAAGACTGGCTCATCAAAGTGACTTACGAGATCGTCTACCAAGGTATATTTTAAGCGGACTATGAGTGAAAGCGCATGTCATATTCATCATTTATAACCCGTCATAATGCGTTGTGGTGACGCACTTTGGCACATGAACATGTGGACGATAAAGGTTTTTCAGTGTTAACATAATCCAGTTAACAAAATGCATACTGTTACACTCGTAACTAAGCATTTGAATGATGATAGGTATAGGTGAACATGACATGTTGACCTATGCTACATAGCTGTAGCTACTGGTCTTGAGAATTCAACAAAACCGCCACTATGCACCACCGGGATCGAATATGAAGAAACGATTGAACCGATGATAGGCCGTTGGATTTATCGAACCTCTAGTGCTTTCTTGAAGAGTTCAATCCCTTCACCAGCCCCAAACACCTCAAAATTTTCGTGAGCATGTATAAACGGGTGTTTAGGATTCCAAAACCATCAACCTTGTGGTTAAAAACCGATCGAAATGACATCGAACTGGTTGTTGGGACGGCTGGTGGTATCTGAAAACTTCATTTAAGTGGTTCACCTCCTTCCAAGTCTCCAAATGGCATCAAAATTTGTGAGAAGGTAGCCTTGGATGTTAGGAAGTACTTGTTAAAATTTCACTTTAAGACTTGGTCTAAAAAGTGGGTGAACCGACCTTTACAATGACTGGTCCGCAAGTTGGACAACCATAACTCAGGTTTCATCAACTTATCAATCATTGTCAAAGGAACAACATAACATATAAATGTTATCACTTGAGTACGACCATTTGTGAACACCATCATAGCGTCATAAGCCACCCAGGCTAATACTTATGATCATGTATGTATAAGGACTCGGTGAAAAGGGAGGACTCAGCACCATGCTTATGCGAGTCGCTACATTATTGTCTTTAGCATATGAGGGTGTCGTCTCCTAATCGTGCCAAAGAATAGGCTTTAATCAATGAACATGGCTAAGAAGGATCATTGGGGGGTCTATGGCGTCACACATGCTTATGAAAGCAAGACGCGGATGACATAAATATCATCATCGGTCATAAGCCCTGCTCACGACTCCACCAACGTACTTTGGTGTCTTTGATCTAACTAGTTTCTTTGTTCAAGGAAAAAAATGATGTCCATGGCAATACCATGGTATGTGGATCATCAAATTGTCCAAACTCCGGACTATTAAAGCCTAAATGTGTCAATGTCCCAATACATCTTCTGGTTACACAAACCGATGCAAGCCGGACCATATTGACTCATGAATATTTTTCCTTTCACATATTCAATACAAGTGATGCATAAGATTTTATTTCTCACAAATCATAATGAGATGCTATGAGTGATACACTTTGGCATATATATATCATCGAGTCATAGCATGGTTCAATTGTTACGGAACATATGTGACTAGAAAATGCCATTCGGCATTCCACAACTTGAGCATCATACCGCTCATTGATTGTGATGACCTACTCATCATAGTCACAATGGATTTATAAACCGAAATCGAAAAATATCATGTTCCTTGAAAATAGCTTAATACGCACTCAATTTCGCTTGCAAAATTTTACAATCATGAGCATAGCGAATACTCTAACAACATAGAGATTTTATACTTGATATGATCAAAATGATCTATCATATTGAGTGCATAACATGGCAAGGTTATATGCCTAAGGGGAAAAATTACGACACAAGCATGGTGTAACACTACCATGCACACGCTCGACCTTCTTATAAGGGTGCGTATTTTGGGCTTCCCCAAGGAAACTGTTTTTCAACATTTGAAAGATGATAGTTTAGCGTACAACGTATACCAAAAACTGCATCATCTATGGCAAATTCGGCCAAAATGAGGTTGAAAAATATGTGTCATAAGACCACTTGCAAATTCAAGATGGGAACCAAGTTGGTTGGGACAAAAGTTAGCACAATCGCTGGAAATAAAATTCCGCGCAGCTTGACCTTTGTTCACTAAAACAGCGATAACTCCCTTGTTAGGAAGGCTATGGACGAACGGTCAGATGTTATGGAAACTAGACTTCCGTATCTTTCTATCCATATATTGTGCACAACACGGATCATTAAACTCAGATCACAGTGCATGTTTTAAGTGGATGCTTTAGTATTTCCCAAGTTTAGTGAGAAAACAAGGTTGAGACCATATCCAATGGCATAAGTGTTGATGCAAAACCATGACAATGACAACCATAGGTGCGTTTAAACGCAGCAGGGTGTTTGATTTCTTATCTCGACTAATGATCCTTTCGGTAACTCCAACTTGATAGACTTGCAGAGAACGTAGGAATGTCGGTACAGCTAAGGCTGTTTAAAAACTGCTAATTCCGTTTGAACTTTCAAAGCATAAACAAATACCAAAGAGGATGCGCCTAGTCATGATCAAAAGTGTAGACAAAATCCACCAAAGTGCATCAAATCAACCAAGTATTTTAATTCTCAATTTGCAAGTATACGTCATATAGCCATGTTATATAGATACAACGTGGTGCATCATAATTAAGCATTTTGAACCATGAGACATAATGAATATACCATAACCAAGTCGTCTTGACCATCCAATAAGATCGACTAAACATAGTCAAATGTATAAGGCACATGCCTTTACAAATACTTGGAAAAGTATTCGGACCTATAGTCACACGAACTATAATCGAGGTCAACGAATTCATGTATTTACCGCAATATGCCATTGCTTTACATGTTGAAATTCATGAGAATTACTCGTACACTCTTTCATATATTATATTGCAAGGAGACGGTGCATGACTACACCCACGTGCAATATTTTATTTTAATAGGATGAAAGATGGAGTTTTCCAAGTATGGGATTGGGTCAAGACCAACGTGGTGGTCGCTCAATTTATCGTGACAAATCCGTCACAAATCGATTTTAACCACGACATATCCGTCGTAATTGATGTTTGTCCCATTTGTACGTCACAAATCCGTGACTAATCATGAACAAGTCATAACTTTACCGTTACCGACAATATTCATTTTATTCAATTGTTGGTTTAAAATCGACAAAAACGGCGACATCAAATCGCACCCAAAACGTGGTGTATGCAACAACCACAAATATCGACTTTCAACAATTATCCGTGACTCCCCCAGGACCGTCACATAATTTACTTCGACATACGAGAGTGATACCACCTCTCATAGTCTCATCCACCGCAAAGTAGCGTGGGAGATAAAGAACCCAAATACCCAATTCCCCAAAAAAAAATTTCCCAAAAAAGAGGAATTGAAAAACGGGAACTTTAATAAAATCTTACGGGTACTTGGTTCCATATTTGCTTTGGTCCTTGAACGGGAGATTCTCTCCATATGAGCAACATATTTCCGTGGGTACTCCGTTCTATATTTACTTTGATCCTTGAACGGGATAAATATGGCTTCTCTCCATATCGTGCATATCATCATAAGCAACATATTTTCCTATATGCCACGTAAAGCATAAACATAGTTAGATTCATAAGCATACAAGTTAATGATAAATGAATCATGAATTAGGAAAATAGAGAGTTGAGAAACGCCCGGATAGGGCTACTGGGCTCGATAATTCGGCCGAAAAAGGACTCGAGTGCGGCGATGCAGCAGCTCGGTATTGGATGAGGTCGGATCTCCAAATTTTCTTATAAAAATGCATACATTCGGCATGATTCGAGAAGCAATATTACTTGGAATCTGATCTCCACCGTTGAATATACAGATATTTGTGTTGGGAAGTTGCTTCAATTTTTCTTTGATAAAATCGTATTCCTCATTCTGATTGTCCTCTCGAATCCCCAGTAAGAATTCTTGATTATTTGAATCAGATCCGGAACAGGTACCGGATCTTGCTTTCAATAGCAAAAGGATTGTAAAAACTTCTAAACTATTATAACCGTGATCAACAAAATCTCCCATAAGATGCAGTTTGTTTCTGGTACGTGGTCCTTCAGTCTGGAAAAGTTTTATTAAATCATGAAAATTGCCCATGGATATCGCCGCAAACTCTGACCGGACTGTTAAAAGGCTGAGTATTTGACTCCTCAATTGAAATCTCCTTCACGTATTCGCAAAGAAGCTGAAGCTTTGTCTTCTGACAAGTGATGCCCGTCTTTCACCTTTGTTATCCACTGGTCCAAATCACTTTTTCTTTCCTCAATGATAAGAACGATTAATTGGTTGCTAGCTTCTCCAAGAAAGTAGAGCCAACCAATAGCAGCAACTATGTCAATACGTATAAATCGAAGAAGATGGGTTGATGTCCGATCTGGTGCAGCAGAATTGCAGAAAACGGCGGGCAGGCTGTTTCTCGCGGCGGATCTAAGGTTGTGGTTCTGAATTGAAGGTGGAAGACGGCTGACGATGTGTCGGGCTCACGGACGGAAGTCGCGTGGCTAGGGGATGCGCCGCGCTGACAGGAGGTCAGATCTGGGTGGCGAATTGAAGGTTTCTGTGGCAGACGGCGCGGCGACTAGGGTTTTCAGAATTTTTTTTTTTTTTGGAATTCTCAGATTTTTTTCGGAAGTTTTTTGTTTTTCTTTGGTCTATTGGTAGAGCACGTGCTGATAACGTGTTTCAGGAGAAAGTAAAAAGACCGTAAATAGAGTCAATCAATTGTATTCATAACACTGATAGAGGGGCCTTTATATAGGCATTACAATGAGAGTCCTTCCATACATAGGATTCCTAGATAAGGTAAGACATCTAATAGGATCCTACTACCTCTAGAAGGATCTAAAACCTTCCATCTATGTATCTACAATCAGTATTAGGTAAGACACATCACGGGAATAATAATTCCCGGAACACAAACATAATTAATAAGCTAAATTTTATATTTCTATAAATGTGGATGTGGTTTTTGAAATTTCCTTTTTTTGCTTATCAAAAGAATAAATGTAAACAAAGCAGTTTTCCATTTGAAGGTGGTTTCTATAATTTGGTCAAGCGGCACTTTTTGTAATCAATCCAACACACAATCATTAAACTTTGTAATTTGCCCCATAATACCAAAGACTTCTAAGAGCACTCTGTTGGGCTTCGGTCCAGCATCCTGCCTGCATGGACTTAAAAATGCGCGAGGCGCGACTTGCGATTCGACCTGTGAGATCTGCACTAGAAAGTGGTTAAATGAATTGATTTGGACTACTCATACCAACAAGATGCATCTTCTTTTCTGGTATCCATCTCATAGAAACTCCAAAGTTAAACGTGCTTGGCCTGGAGTAGTTATGGGATGGGTGACCCCCTGGGAAGTTTTCCAGGTGCGCGTGAGTGAGGACAAAGCGCGCTAGAAAAGACTCGTGTTGGTACAGTGAGGATAGTCTTCATCATTATTCGGGACCAACACACTCTCGGCAGAATTCTCGAATTTCTACTCCTAAATTTCTCCCTAAATCTACTCTATATTATTTTGTGTCCCTTATTTTATAAATGCATACAACAGATCTCTTATTTTCTATGCAAAACAAATAATTTCATGTGGGCCCTACACAATTATAAGTTTAAAATTATTTTAGGATGGGTGTAAATTTAGGATTGAAAATAGGTAGGTGTAAAAAATTTTGTGGGCCCCATCCATTTTAGGGGATCTGCTGAATGTAATTTTTGTCCTATTTTCAATTATTTTAGCCTAAATTTAGAGTTAGGATAATTATAGGAAATCTGCTGAGACTGCTCTAATAGTGACGAATATTGGAATTTTATGTCATTTCTCTTTCGTATTAAAGTAGTAACAATAAGAGCATCCAACATAAAAATTCTGCCACTTTGTGTTTTGCATGATTTTATAGTGTCAATTAATTCTGACCATCATTTGACACTACAATTTTCATAGTATCAGCCCCAATATAGTCAGATTAAGGTGCATATGACGATGATAAGTAAAATTACAAAAAGGACAATATCTTAAATATAGACGTCGAAACAAAACCAACAATATCTTACATGTTAACATTTGTTCTTATATTAGTAAAAAAAAATCCGATCGAATTTTGGTATATGAGTAGTGCGATAGTTAGCTTTGCATTCTCGATTTGTCCATACACAATCTTACATGTTTCCATCCATATACCCTCATTTGTATGATACCATATGTGCTTTTTAGGACAAAAGTTTTAGCTTGTGCCAAACACTTCCTAGGCGACGGTGGAACCAAAAAAGGCATCAATGAGGGCAATACAGTGGCAACCTGGGATGATTTGAAGAGTATCCATATGCCCGCCTACATTGATTCGATCAATAAAGGCGTGGGAACAGTAATGATCTCATACTCGAGTTGGAATGGTGTAAAGATGCACGCTAATCATCATCTCATCACCGACTACCTCAAGAACACCTTGAGTTTCAAAGTAAATCCTGTTTTTTTTTTTCCTTTTATTTTTGAAAATTATGGTTTCCATCCATATATTTAACAGAATGAATGACCCATGCGTTATGCGCAGGGTTTCGTCATATCGGACTGGCAGGGACTCGACAGAATCACGTCTCCGCCTCATGCTAACTATACATATTCGATTCTAGCTTGTGTTGGTGCTGGAATTGACATGGTGGGTAAATTTTATTCTTCCGGTTTACTCCACAAGAAAACCTCAACTATCTATTAAAAATACAAATACGCTCGATGCAGATCATGGTTCCATACAATTACACAGAATTCATCGATGGCCTGACCTCTTTGGTGAACAATAAATTTATTCCCATGAGCCGAATAGACGATGCAGTAGAAAGGATTCTAAGAGTTAAGTTCACAATGGGTCTATTCGAACACCCGTTGGCTGATTATAGCATGACCAAGCATCTGGGAAGTCAGGTTAGTCGACCTTTTGTACAGAATGAAGTCAGGTTAGTCGACCTTTTGTAGCACGAGTATGATTGCTTATTCTTTAACCAACTTCGGCAGGAACATAGAGAACTGGCAAGGGAAGCAGTTCGAAAATCACTAGTGCTGCTAAAGAATGGTAATTCCTCACATGGTCCGGTGTTGCCACTTCCTAAGAAGGTATCCAAGATTCTAGTAGCAGGGACTCACGCTAACGATATTGGCAACCAGTGTGGTGGCTGGACGATCCAATGGCAGGGACAAGCCGGAAATATTACAGATGGTAAAGCTAATGCATGATCCTTTCAGTTTCCTCCCCCCCTCTTTTTGCTTACTTCCGGAGCAGTGTGATGGTTTTCTACAAAAACAGAACCATGGGTGATGGGTAATTTATGTCAATCGAACCATTCCCACCGGTTCAACAAAAACAGAGCCATGAACCGGTCCATAAAATGACAGATACCCGCTCTTCGGGTTACCCATAGAAACGGCTTGGGTAGTTTGTCCGACCCGATCCATCTTAATGAATGTGTTCTTTAAAATAAAAAATATATAAAATTTAACAGTATGCATTAAAAAAACCTCCTTTTAATATCCCACATAATCATTATATACAAATATGGTAACATGTTGACAAGGAGATTGGGGTTTTTGAATCTACTAGGGTACGAAATTAGGAACTTGGGAGTGTACCAACAACCCCAATTCACAAGATGCGAACCCCGAACCGCCCAACTATAATTTGTAGCCGCCCTGCAAGGATACCATTTTTTCGGTTCGCTTTGGTTCGATTAGATCTTCACTGTTTTTCAATTTTTCGGTGGGTTTTGAACAACATTACTCCTATGTAAATTTGGGTTAATTGCAAAAGCTACCACTGATATTCCTTCAATTTAGAGGGGGGGGGGTAAATTCAAATTTAATTCGGTAACTCTTGGTCTGCACTTTTAGTGGGGATGGTAATTTCGCTCACAGAATTTTCATGGGCTTCTGATATTTTGACATTCAAAGGCGTTTTGGAAATAAATCGAAACTATCGTTCAAAAATACAATAACCCTACCGAATTTTGTTGCTAATTAACAAATTGCACCCTCATTAGGAGTACTTGAATCTCAAGCCAAGTTTGAAGGATATACTTGTAATTTTTATAAAATAATCGTTTCTTTTTGTAATCAAGCCGAATTTCAAGGGTAATTTTGCAACCGATCCTACTATATTCTCTTCTAACTCACTCGAATCATTTCCATTGTCAGGAACCACGATACTGACAGCCATTAACAACAGAGTTGATCCAGCAACAACAGTCATTTTCAACGAGAACCCGGACTCCAAATATGTAAAATCAAAAAACTTCACGTACGCCATTGTCGTGGTGGGCGAACCACCTTATTCAGAAACATTCGGAGACAGCCAAAATCTGACACTTCCTGAACCGGGACTTAAAATTATTGACAATGTGTGCGCCTCGGTTCGATGCGTGGTCATTTTGATCACGGGCCGTCCTGTCGTGATTTGGCCATACCTGCATCGAATCGATGCCCTTGTTGCAGCCTGGCTTCCGGGAACAGAAGGCCAAGGCGTTGCCGATGTACTGTTCGGCGACTACGATTTCACCGGCAAGCTGCCTCGCACGTGGTTCAGAACCGTTGATCAACTCCCTATGAACGTCGGGGATCCACATTACGACCCATTGTTCAAATTTGGATATGGACTCACCATGAAACCCGTGAAGGCCAACCGAATTTGAATTGGGACGTTCGGATTAAGTCGTTTTATGGGTTTGATTTCAATTGGACTCTAACCTCTCCCATCCGGTTACGTTGCTATTGATGAGAATACTCATGCATTCGATGAAATGCAAAAAATAAAGAAGTATCCATGTTTTTCCCTTTTGTTTTCTTTTTAATCATGTGTGATCTTTTACAAAGTAATCAATATGGTGCTACTGTGTCAAATCTGCCTTTCCCCCTTATTTTCTTTGATGATGCCCGAACTTTCAAAATTACAACTTTAAGGGAAAACTACAACCCCTTGATGTTTGACCCTAATCAAAAAATACCCAATTAAGTTCTAGAAGTTATGGAGAAGTACTCCTGAGGTTTAATTTAACAATAATGGTCTAACCGCTATATTTGGGTTTTTGGCAGTTACCCTAATGTGTTTCACAAAATGGGCCATTTACCCCATGTATGAATTAAATGGGCCGACTACCCCCTGTATTTTTACAAATGGGCAGATCACCGCCCTGTGTAAATTAAATAGCCACATGATCCCTCTGCGTTTTAGAAAAAGTGCACCCTGTCCCCTCGATTATATTGTGCACAAGAGGGTGATTTGCAAGGTTCAGACAAAACTAAGGGGTTAGTATGCCACTTCTTGAGAACACGAGGGTAATGTAAGTTTCACATGGGGTCATCAGTCTATTTTCTGAAAACACAAGAGGGTGATCAGCATATTTAATTTACACGGGTTGTAAATAGCTCATCAGGAGGGTAAATCCACCATTAACCCGCTATATTTTCATAATGGTGAAGCAGGGTTTCGAAATGATTTTGCTATAAACGGCGGGTGGTTGCAATACAAAATAAAACCTTAGGGGTGTATTCTTGTAAATCTTAAAGTTCACTAATTTTTTTCTTGGGTGACTAGGCCAAACCTCAGAGCTCTACTCTAAATTCAACCTGAACAAGACCATTATATTTCTACTATGATAACTTGGATTATTTCCCATTTCACAAATTAATAAGAATTCGGGAAATAAACGGGGAAACGTATATTCAGGATTTTCTACAAGAATGTATATCATCATTCACTCAAGAAAGCATGAACATAACCAAAAAAAATAAAGCAAAAGGTCTACTCTATTAATGTTGGGACAAAGATATACATACACACTGTAAAAGCATCTTCCACTACAACCACCGCATTAGGATCAACCTAACTATCCACAGACCAATAAAAACGAACGTAGACTTAGACGCATCAAGCTACTATAGCAAAGTTGACAGCTTCGAAATCAAATCGCACACGTGACGACAGTATAGTCGCTTAATTTGATTTAGAAATATAATTGTACATTACGAAAAGATCCAAGTGTATGTTACCTTAGCTGCAGCTGGAATCTTGGACTTCATTCTCTGTAACATCTTTGCTCACCTTTGCATCAGCATGGCTCTTGTCCTCTCCCTCTTCTATCATCCTCATGATTTCAGCTCTCTTCTCGAGAAGACTTTGGATTTTGCCGTTGATTTTCGCCAACTTCTTATTCAGCTTGTCGTGATCTTCAGCACCGTCATTTTGTTCGGATTTTCCTTTCTTTTTATCCTTGTCCTTAATTTTCTTCTCCTTTTCCTTCTCTTTTACACTCTCATCTCCATCGTCTTAATTTTTCTTCTCTTTCTTATTGTCTTTCTCTTTCTCTTCATTTTCCTCCTCATCTGGTTCTTGCTTTGCCCCTTTGGATTCGACTTCTGTATCCTTCTCTTTCTTATTGTCTTTCTCTTTCTCTTCATTTTCCTCCTCATCTGGTTCTTGCCTTGTCCCTTTGGATTCGACTTCTGTATCCTTCTTGTTGTGTTTCTTTTCTTCATCTTTCTTCTTTTCCTTCTCTTTTTCTTCACCGGATTCTACAGAAACACCCTCTTTGTCTTTAAGCTTGCCACTGTTTTTCTTCGTCTCATCTGTCTTGTCTTTCTTTTTCTCTTCATCCCTCCTCTCCTCCGACCCCACTATATTTCTGTCCTTGTCTTTCTCTTTCTTCTTCTTCTCCCTTTTGGGTTTCTCTTTGTCAGATTGATCCTCAGACTTCTCCTTTTTCTTCTTCTTGTCTTCCTTTTTATCCTCCTTTACATACTCCTCACCGACATCACTTGTCTCCTTCTCGTGCGATTTCCCTTCATCATCTGCTTTGTATTTTAACTCGTCTTTCATGACCGACTTGGTTTCCATTTTGAATTCCACCTTAGTCTTTTCTTCCGTTTCATCATTCTCAATTTCCTTCTCGACTTTGAAATGAAGCTTCTCTTTCTCCACCTGATCTTCTTGGATAAGATCATTCCCAGTTTTGTCTTCCATCACAACACCTTTTTTTTTGGTATAATTTCAAATACCTGAGAAGAAAAAAGATGGATTCCCATAATCAGACCCACGAATTTCACGTAATATAACACTTTAATTGGCCTAACATATGAGAGGAACGGAAAACAAAATTTGAAATTAAAAAAGTAGAACCGCCCACGAACCCAAACAACCAATAATAATAAATGTGTTCCGAGAAATCCTTCCCGTATTGGTGTCTTACCTAATACTAGTTGTAGGGGGATAAGAGTTATGGTAGCTTCTAGACTCTTCCATAAGTAGTTGGATTACTAGATGTCTTACCTAAGGAATCACATGTATGGAAAGACTCTTTGTAATGCCTATCTATTCATTGTTATCAATCTGATTGATTCTTTGTCTTTCTTTTCTCCTCAAACACGTTATCGCACGTAGCTCGAACGAAAAAAAATCGGCCGAGCACCGCCTAGCCCGACCATCGTCGCCGCCCCTCACGCCAGCCTGCCTCCGTCGCCGTCGGCTTCCGCCGTTAGCCACCGCTGGCGCCCGCTTGCCCTTGCTCGCCGCCTGCTCGCCGGACCTCCACCGCCTCCGCCGCCGGACCTCGCCGCCGGACCTCGGGCCGCCGACGCCGCTGTCCCAGTTGCTCGCCGCCGGACGTCCAGCGCCTCAAGCCGGACCACCGCCACGGACCACCTCCGCCGCCGGACATCCGCCGCCGAGCCTCCGGACCTCGCCACCCAGGCCGCCGGACCACGCCACCGGCCACGCCAGCCTGGCCACTGTGCCCGCCACCGCCGCCTCCGTCGCCGGACCGCCGCCGCCGCCCAGCGCCAGCCGACCACCGCTGATCGCCGCGCGGACCGCCGCCGATCACGGCCCAGCCTTAGTCCGACCTGGCCGACTTCGGACCAAAACCCGAACATCAACTTATCTTGAGCCGTCAAAATTGCGCCTCGGTTTCACGTCGCATCGAGTACCAACCGTAGATCAAGCACAACACAGTTCAAGACGTGCCTAATTTTATAATCGAGGTAACTATCCGACTTGTCCCTTTTCAATTCTCTCCTTTTTGGGAATTTTTCTTTTGGGGACACGGGTTTTGGGTTCTTTATCTCCCACGCTACTTTGCGGTGGATGAGACCGCGAGAGAAGTCGGTATCTCTGCGTGTCGAAGAAAACGTGTGACGGTCTGGGAGTCACGCATTGTTGAAAAGTCGATACTTGTGGTTGTTGCATACACCACGTATCCGGGTGCGATCTCGATATCGCCGTTTTTTTGTCGACTTTACTAAACAACAATTAAGGGAAGTAAATCGAGTAATCGGTTATGTTACACGCTTTTAAAAGCATCGATTGTGACCGTTTACATTGTCATGAAAATCCAACAAGACTAACTTCCTCTTGTTTATATCTTGTAGATGGCACAAAGCTCCAATGTTCATCCGAGTTCGACATCCTTGACCATGCCGGTAAGGAGTACCATAGGTGGGTCTCGGACGTTCTCTTGGCGTTCGTCGGTAAGAGATTTACTACCACCATCTTTCCTCTAACGAGCCTACCGCTCAAGAACCGAGCGAGGAAACCAAGGCTAATGCACCGATGTACTTGCGTAGACATATACATCCGTTGTTGAAAAAGTGTTATATGAACTTACAAACCCCTAAAGAACTATGGGACACACTCGAACAACGATTTAATAATGTGCATGATCGGCGCTTCCCCGAATTGCAACTTCGGTGGGAGCAAATCCGATTCTTGGATTATGCGAATGTGGAAGCCTATAATCAAGCTGTCCTCAATCTTCGCCCGATCTTGGTTTTGTGGTGTCAAGAAGTCGATCAAGATTTGATCGAGAAGACTCTTAACACGTTTCCCGTGGGAGCAAGTGTAATTGCCCATCACCGCGTTGCCTATGAGGAAGGGAGAATTAAGAACTTTAGTGACCTTATCTCCCACCTCGCGAAAAGAAAGGCACCATGAGATTATTCTCAATAGCAATGCGCGCCCGGTGATGTACGAAGCCGATTCCTAAGTGAATCGGGCTACCCACAGAAAGCACCACGACAAAATAGAAAAGGCAACGCTACTCGCTTTTGCAAGCACCACGGATGCATGACTCGAGCAAGCAAGGGAATAGACGAGGTCGTCGCTCCAACGTGTGGAAGAGGCAAGGTGGCTCGCCACGGACCTAGTGGAACCCAACCACGTGGGCCGCCTCCGCCGGAATGGAACCACTCCAAAGGAAGGCCGGAATTGCTATACTTGCGGATCGAAGAAGCATACTTACCGCAATTGCAAAGCGCCAAAGAACATCCAAGCTTACTACAAGCACTATAAACAATATTTGGCTCAAGAGTCGAATTACATGGAAGTAGATAATGAGAATACGGAGGTGAACCATATTGAGATCCAGACTGAGATCCCTCCTCTCACCATTGCGGACAAAGACCAACATATGGATGTTGCCGACTTTGACTAGTTTTACGCTTTGGTTATGTTTTGTCTTGTTTCTAGTTTTCGAGAACTACTTTGGATTTTCATGAATGTAATAAAGTTGGCTATGATGAATAAAATTCTTTTAATTGCTGTGATTGTGCAAAGATGAATTTTATTTTTCCCTTCGAAAGCATGTTTGGTTTATCACAAAATAATTGCTAGCAACGAATCGCTTGGTTAAAAAAAAAAATTTGATACATTGGTAAGATTTCATCAAAACTTTTGATCAAGACTAGGCGCATCCTCCTTGGTATTTGTTTATGCTTTGAGAGTTCAAACGGAATCAGTGGTTTTTAAACAATTTATGCACCGACATTCCTACTTTCTCTGCAAGTCTACCAAGTTGGAGTTACCGAAAGGATCATTAGTAGAGATATAAATCGTAAACCAAGATGAGTTTTAAAGTATCTAAATGCTCCTATGGCCATATTTCCATAGTATCGTATCAAAAATAATGCCTTTGAAAAAGGCTTAAACCTTGCTTTTTCACTCAACAATAGGGAAAATACCAAAATAGCAAATTAAAACGAGCACTGAGATCTGAGTTTAATGATCCAGAAAGTGCACGACCTATGGATAGAAAGATACGGAAGTCTAGTTTCCAGAACAACTGACCGTTCGTCCATAGCCTTCTTAACGAAGAAGTTATTGCTGTTTTAGTGAACAAAGGTCAAGCTGCGCGGAAATTATTTCCAAATGATTGTGCTAACTTTGATCCTAACCAACTTGGTCGAATTTCCCCAAACTCGATGTAAATGAGTTTTCGCTATGTCTCTAAACATAAGACTAATTGAGTTTCATGTCTTATTGTAGATGTCTCGTGGCGAAATTGAGTGCCTTGCTGATAGTGGAACAACCCACACTATTCCTCGTAATAGGCAATTATTCAAGGATATTGTGACATACTTATCCTCAGTGACAACAATGATTGGTTCCTCCCAAGTAATTCAAGGGAGGGGACTGCTCATTTCTTGCTACCTAACGGTACGCATATTAATGTCACAAATGCTCTCTATGCCCCAAGAGCAAACCGAACCTTGCTAAGTTTTAGGGACATCCGTGCCAACTGTTATCACCTTGATACACATTGTGAGAATGGGACAGAATTTTTGTGTGTTACTCGCGTAATGCGGAAGACGCCGCGTTCTCGAGAAACTTATGAGTCTAAGTAGTGGTTTATACCGGACTACAATAAGGGTTATTGAATCTATCTTTGTGAGTCACGAATCGTGTGATTCCGAAGCATACCAACTATGGCATGACCGACTCGGTCACCACGGACGCGACATGATGATTCGCATTTTGAAAAACTCACATGGTCATCCGTTTTCAAGTCCAGAAACGATTGGAAGCACCACTCGATATCGGCATTGATGTGAGTGAGCTTGATACCGTATCACGGACTAAAGATCGCACGCCTAATAAGGTTGACGGTGCATCTCTCGTAAATCCCGAGGCTTCCGTGGCAATTTCTAATGCCCATAAATCGTTTTGTAAAGCCTGTTCACTAGCAAAGTTGATACCCTCTCCGTCCTTTGCTAAAGACTCAACACAAAATATTCGCTTCTTACAAAGAATTCAAGGGGACATATGTGGACCTATTCAACCATAGTGCGGACCATTTAGATATTTTATGGTTCTGGTTGATGCATCGACGCGATGGTCACACGTCGCTCTGCTATCCACAAGAAACGCTGCATTTGCTAAACTCCTAGCACAAATCATCAAGTTACGGGCTAACCACCCCGACTTCCCAATCTCGTCATTAAGATTGGACAATGCTCGAGAGTTTACGTCAAAGTCTTTTGACGACTATTGCATGTCGATTGGGATTGATGTTGAACATCCCGTCCCCCACGTTCATTCGCAGAATGGCCTTGCCGAGGCTATGATTAAGCGGTTACAGCTTATCGCCCGAGCATTGGTATTGCGCACCAACTTGCCGATTTCTGCATGGGGTTATGCAATTTTGCATGCGGCTATACTTATTCGCTTTCGACCCACTGCCAATCAACCGTTTAGTGCGTACCAGTTGGTAACTGGATATGAGCCGATATTTCAAACTAACGTATTTTTGGTTGTGGGTTATTTGTGCAAATTACGCCTCCACAACAGACTAAAATGGGTCCGCAAAGACGATTAGGTATATATGTTGGCTATGAATCGCCTAAAATTTTCCGCTATTTGGAACCTTTGATAGGAGATCTGCTCACCGCAAGATTTGCGATTGTCACTTTGATGAGACAAACTTCCCGTCGTTAGGGGAGAGAGGAATCGAACAATTCCAAATTGAATGCCGAGAAATTGTGCAGTGTGCTCCTCCTTGCCTCATCAAGATCCCCGCATGCCTCAATCCGAGCTAGAAGTGCAACGTATTCTCGCCTTCTTAAAGTTGCGGATTCGATGCCCGATGCCTTTACCGATATCGCGAAAGTGACAAGATCTACCATTCCCGCCGCGAATGTTCCCGCAAGGTTGGAAGTCCCGATTATAGGGCAAGGTTCACCGCCCAAAGGAATGATGCCACCAGGCCAACCTTAGTGGTGGGACGGCTGCTTCGGCTGCTCTTATCCCTGCTCGAAAGAGGGGGAGGCCAGTGGGTAGAAAGGATACCGAACCTCGAAAGAGAAGAGGAACGGAGGCACAAAATCCTCTCATCATCGACATAGTGACTCCGTCACACGAGATTATCTCTGACTACGGATATGTCCTCGAATCAACAATGGAACAATCGACGGACGCGTCGGAAACTTTGTTGATGTCAGAAAATAAAGAAATCTCGATGCAATGTACGAGTGAATACGCATTATTGGGACAGTCGCCCACGCTAGTCGACGATGCTTTTGCCTACTCGTCGCTCAAGAAATTATTGAAGACGACGACGCCGAGCCGCTCGGTTGCCGAGTGTCAACAACGAGCCGATTGGCCGAAATGGAAAGATGCAATGCAAAATGAACTAGACTCAATGGCTAAACGTGAGGTAATTGGCCGTATCGAGCCAATACACGTGGGAGTAAAACCACTTGGACATAAATGGGTCTTTTTTCGTAAACGCAATGATAAGGATGAGGTCATGCGTTACAAAGCGAGACTAGTTGCCCAAGGCTTCTCGCAGCGCCCTGGCATTGACTACGAGGAGACGTATTCTCCCGTTATGGACATCATCACTTTCCGCTACTTAGTCAGTTTGGTAGTGTCCGAAAAACTGAACATGCAGCTTATGGATGTGGTTACAGCGTATCTTTATGGGGATCTAGATACGAATATCTATATGAAAGTCCCCGAAGGGATTTCATGGCCCAAAACAAGTAGCTCTAAACCACGGAGCGCGTACGCTGTGAAATTGCGTCGTTCACTGTATGGCTTGAAACAATCCGGAAAGATGTGGTACAACCGCCTAAGTGAATACTTGGTTGGGAAGGGATACAAGAACAGTGACATCTGTCCATGCATATTCGTGAAAAGAACAGATGCAGGATTCGTGATTGTAGCCGTCTATGTAGATGACATGAATGTCATCGATACCATAGATGAGGTCAATGAAACGGCCCGCTACCTTAAATCCGAATTCGAGATGAAAGATCTGGGGAGGACTCGATTCTGCTTGGGCTTAGAGCTAGAACATCGAGATGATGGTATACTCATTCATCAGTCTGCCTATGTCCATAAAATGCTCAGGCGATTTAGCATGGACAAGGCACATCCTCTTGCTACCCCCATGATTGGTCGAAGTCTGGAAATGAATAAGGATCCGTTTCGTCCTAAATAGGAGGATGAAGAGGTCCTTGGAGCAGAAACACCGTACCTTAGCGCAATTGGTGCGTTGTTGTATCTGGCTCAATGTACTCGTCCAGACATCGCATTCTCTGTGAATCTGTTAGCGAGATTTAGCTCCGCTCCCACGATAAGGCATTGGAATGGAGTAAAACACATCTTTCGATACTTGAAAGGCTCCAGTGACCTTGGATTGTTCTTTCCCTACGCAAAAGAGAGTGATATTCCGAAAGGAATTGTTGAGGTGAAGACGATGCATACCGACCGTCGATCTTCCTCTGATATTGCAGCTAAGCATGGTAGCTTGACTACCACAAGTGCTAATGCGAGCAAGCTTACCCCTTATGCAGAGAATCCTAACGACACGTTAGTTGGATTTGCTGATGCCGGTTATCTCTCTGACCCGCATAAAGGACGTTCCCAAACTGGTTATGTGTTCACCATTGGGAATACGGCGATATCTTGGCGATCTACCAAGCAGACCCTAGTTGCTACTTCCTCGAACCATGCAGAGATAATTGCATTGCACGAATCCGTAAGGGAGTGCATTTCGCTCCGGTCAGACATAGACCAAATACGACCAACGTGTGGATAAGATCCCACTACAAAGAACTCCTACTTGCATCTTTGAGGACAATGCGGCATGCATTGAGCAGATAAAGTTAGGTTTCATAAAGGGTGACAATACCAAGCATATTGCGCCAAGTTCTTCTATAATCGGCAGCAGTTAAATTGCTGAATATCGAAGTGAAACAAGTGAGTTACGATGAGAATATAGCAGACTTGTTCACTAAGTCTCTGCCGAAATCTACATTTGAGAAACATGTGAGAAGCATCGGAATGTATCGATTATCCGAGCTCAACTAAAGATGGCTCGATGGAATGAGCTGTCATGTATACCTCAGGGGGAGTATACTTCTGACATTTGTAGTTGGTGCGTTGCGCTCTTTTTCCTCACCAAAGTCTTTGTTTTTCCCACGGGGTTTTATTTTACTTGGAAAGGTTTTTTACCGAGGCAACAGATTGTGCACCATGTTAGTATTAGCGTTCGACACAGGGGGAGTGTTCCGGGAAATCCTTCCCGTATTGGTGTCTTACCTAATACTAGTTGTAGGGGGATAAGAGTTATGGTAGGTTCTAGACTCTTCCATAAGTAGTTGGATCCTGTTAGATGTCTTACCTTAACTAGGAATCCTATGTATGGAAAGACTCTCTTTGTAATGCCTATATAAAGACCCCCCTATTCATTGTTATCAATACAATTGATTGCTGTCTTTACTTTTCTCCTCAAACAAAATGAAAAAAATAACTAAAATACAAGATCTGTTGTATCATCTCGACTTGAACTTGGCGCAGAACAAGGAATGATAGATGCAATTATTTTAAGCTCACAACGTGATGAATAGGAAAAAAAGAAAACTACGTCGAGAATATCGAAGCACATAAAAAGCACTAACAACACGATCACGATAACAATAATATAGAATATACTATATATTAGTATAAGAGAACATCGACACTTGCATCTCACCTTGATTAGGTAATATGAAACATTGCTAGAAACTAGAAACTACGCGGATATTTAGCACGACAATGTAGATTGATGACATAAAAAATTACCAATAGAAGCAAAAATGGGTATATCCTGTTATGTTATACAAATCACAATCATTCATTCAAAAGATTATAATTTTCTTTTTGGCGCAGAGAAATATCCATTGCCAGATCCAAATCCTCTTTTTTCCTAAACCATCCTCAATCATCAGAATTAAGGATGGCAATGAACAATGTGGGCAAGCGGGTGCAGGAACTTCTACCTCCGTCCCCCGCTATATCTTAAAGGACATCCCTGCACCCGCTCCCGCGGCTATACAAATCTCCCCCCTAGCCCTACTTTTATCCATCATCCCTACTTCCTACCCGTTTGTAAATATAATTTTTATATTCATAATTACAAGCGAATTCAAATTGCTTACTAATAAAAATTAATATAATATTTTATAATACGTATAAACATATATAGTGATGAGTAATTATTAAAAGTAAATATAATACTGCATAAATCATAAGAAAATATAAAATTATAGTGCATACATATCCTAATTATATTTTTGTAAAATTATATAAAAATTTGTTTTTGAAATATACATTTACACAAATTCAACAGTACATGATAACATTCATTTTTATATTATAAGAACAAAATGCGAACGAAGATCGTATGTGTAAAATAATAGTGTTGCAACTAAAAGAGAACACAGAAAATATAACATATAAATATGTATATGTATAAATATATATATATATATAATTAAACATTTTTTTGAACAAATATTCAAGATTTTAGATTCTTCTCATAGATGTTTTTATCAATTTTTAAGGAATTCTAAATTTTTTTTTTTGTTTAAATTAAATTTGAAATTACAAGCGCATGACAGGTAAACGGGCAACAAGCTGCGCCGCAACACCTTTTTGAATAGCAAAACCTACTCTACTAAAAATAAAATCTTGATTCTTGGAGGACGGAGAATTACTGTGGACAACCTTTTGCACCCGATCTAGGAATCGGGTTGCCAAGGGGGCAAGGGATCCAAAAGTATCAAAAGCAAAAGGCACAAACACGTGTTGATTCTCCGAACAAGCTGTTTCATGTTTAGTCACCTTTTTAGACTCCGCCTTCAAAACTGCTTGCCCAGCCACGAACCCCGTGTCCCGAAACCCCACCAACGGGGACACCCCCGTAAGGTCTACACAAGCATGTTTACCATCTGCCCAACCGAATACGAGGACATCCGCCGGGCGCAGGGTGGATCTTCCTTCCAACAGGTCCGTCAGAAAATTCACAGGGGCTTCTTTCTTAGCAGAAATCCCAGCTCTCCTCAACACGTCCCATAAGACATCCCGAACCAGGTCATGCCGGTATTTGAACCCCGGCAACTCCTTACAGTGAAGGGCGTGCTCCCTAAATTTATCTAGACGCGCCTTTTTGCAAATTGGACATGGCTCGTGTACTGGGAACAAAGGAATCATCAGTCGATATTTGAGGATTACCCGGTATTCAATCGCCGACATATGTTGGCCAAGCCCCTCAATGGGAAGAACATTTAAAAAATCTTGAGCATGGGCCCCTTGTAGACATTCAAGCACTGCTGCCTGGCGCTAGGAGATAGTAAACTTCTCTCCCAAAATTTGAAGGGTTTTACTGTAAAAAGCATTCGCCAAAGTTTTTTGTGCTTTCATGGGGGCGGTGTCTTTATCAGTAAAGACATACTCAGGTCTAACTAAGGAAGAGAGATGTGAATGTTGTCTAGCGCAAGCTTGTAATCAGAGTCCATTCCCACAACACCACTATTTCGTAGAATGTGGTCCTGTAACTTCCAAGACTGCACCCTAGAAGCCACGAAAGCGTAAGCTGACAAGTCCTCTGCCGAACTAAGGCCTAACCCTCCCGATCGTATTGGCAGAAACGCCAACCTCCACTGAAAATCTCCAAAATATGGACCTCCACACACAACAAATATCTTCTAACGCACCCTGAACAACAATATGATACGGCATCAACAACAAAAGCCGGTTGACAAGTCCGGAGGCCGAACAACAGCTTAGCAACACCCATGCATGAACGAAGCAAAAGAAGCTCGCTCTGGGGGTCACATAACTCCCGTAGACTCTCCATCAGGTCCAACGCTCGCTGAGCCCTTTTGACTGCCAAAGTACTAATAAAACCCTCATCTCGGATGACAGCTCCCCCAAGGAGTTTCACTCCCCTTGCTGGTCTCCCAATCCCACTCGGAAAGGCCCCCGACTGCATTTTTGCTCCATTACACGATGGCCAAAAGACCTCAGTTTTCTTAATGTTAAGCACAAGGCCCAAGGTCGGCCCCTCGGCTCTAATAATATCCAAAGCCTTAGCAACTTCATTCACTTCCCCAATAATCGTCCCGTCGTCTAAGTACCAAGCATGAAAAGGGAGAGAGCAACACTCTTGCACCCTAAGAACAAGCGGGTGCAAGACATGCACAAAAAGTAGGGGCCCGAGGGGTCCCCCTGCTGGACTCTTGTGGTGGAACCAATATAAGTGTCCCCGACATACAATCTTGCGGTTTTGGAGTACAGAAATTGAACCCAAGGGTATATAGATGGACAACGAGAGCACACTTCCCGCAGGAGAACCGTGCGATCAAACAGGTTAAAGGCGTTAGAAAAATCAACCGTGAGCATGGCCAATGATGCATTATCATGAAACGCATTCAAGAACCTGTTTGCGCTGTGAAGTATGGCCTCGGCCCCGTTAGGAACTCCAACCCCAAATTGATAATCTCCTAGATGACTAGCCATCTCTTTTCCAACCTTATGCATAGCGACTTTTGAGACTAACCTCCTCCAGATAGCTCCGACCGCGATAGGCCTAATCCCATTATCAGGCTTATCCCATTATGAGGCTTAAGCAATGGGGTTAGAGGGGCAGAGACAATGAACTCTACAAGAACCCTGGGGCAAAACCCTCCCAAACCAAAGGTTAACCACCTCGGTAATAGCCGCAAGCAAACCCGAAGCTGTTGAAGCCCCTTGTCCTGATAAGGCGTCTAAAATATGTTAAGCCCTCAAACCATCCTTCCCACATAAGATATATACAGGTTTAAAGCGGGTATATAACGGGAAACATTATCTATGGGTACTTCCCATACCTATCCCCATTAATACCTTCATCATGTCCGCATTCCATCTCCACTTGAATTAGGTAATCCCCATCCCCACCGGTGCAGGGCGGGCGGACTGGGTATTTTGCCATCCCTAATCAGAATGGATCAATTATCCCCCAATCCTCCCAACAGAAAAGACATACATGCATACTGACAGACATCATTGCATCACCGGCATGAATTTCCATAAAACATCCCACATCGACACATTTTTCACAATTTCTTCAACAAAATTAATACGCATATCATCTGCAACAGAAGCTAACCCACGTACATAATATCAGTAGAACAACACCTACATAAACTCGTATATCCAGACGAAGCGATTGAATGGTACTTTCTTGATTATGGGGTCCATCAAATATTTTCCTTTTCCACTCGCAATGAAGAAGATTCAATGGAGAAAAATATAGATGTATGAATCGAAGAAGACCTAAAAAAAAATAGAGAGAATTATATTGAGGGTACCTCTTGAAATGATGCAAAATCAGTAGCTCCGGGAAGATTATGCCCAAGTAATCTCAGAAATTTCCTTATAATGCGCGTTTGCGTTGCGGTTTCTTGATTATGATTTCAAGAATCTTTATCTATTTATAGAGATGGGGGTCCTGAAAGCGAGAGTGATTTCCTTGTGAGGAACGCAAACACGGGGACAGCGACACGGTGTCACCTAAGGTGGAGGATATTTTTCCAATTCATTTTTAAAGTATACCGGATGTTCTAAACCAAACCAAACCAAACCAAACATACCTAGTATATCCTGCTCAAAACAGAGTCTGGGGAGGGTAAAATGTACGCAGACCATGCCCCTACTTATTACGGTAGGGAGACTGTTTCCGTGAAGACCCACATCTTAGTGCACAGCAGAATCTTGTGTGATAAATACAAAGGAAAACATATGATTCGAAAAAGCTCGAGAACATACCTGAGCCCATGGCTTAATCCACATGGGACTTACCTAAGCGGGATTTGGCCACTTCACTCCCGATGAACGCTGCTCTAACAAAAGAGAGGTTAACTCTGCGGACATCTCCCTGTCAAAAATACACCACACGCAAAGAAAATAGGATAAAATATATAATAAAAGTAAAAATGCAATGCTCTAGGTCAAAGCTAACCGAGACAACCCAACCCAGAGGCCCTCAACTACAGCACCACTCCCTACAAAAAAATCCACAACTCTGATCTGGTGCCTCCAAGCGCACCTATCAACAGTCATGGTCTCGGAAAGGTTTAAGGCCTTCAAATCTAATCTCAGTTGCTCCTCCTACGTCCTCCTAGGTCTGCCTCTCCTCCTCTCCCCGACAACCAATAAACTCTCGACCCTCCTCACCGGAGCAGATGCCTGCCTCCTGCGGACGTGGTCAAACCATCTCAATCTCCCTTCCCTAACTTTCACTGAAATGGGCGCCACTTCCAGCGCGTTCCTGAAAACCCCGTTCGCGATTCTATCTAACATTGTGCGACCACACGACCAACATAACATTCTCATTTCAGCCACTTCCAACTTGCTCTCAAGCGACTTCTTCATCGCCCAACATTCGGAGCCATACAACATTGCATGTCGGATTGCCGCTCTATAGAATTTACTCTTCAACTTTAAAGGGACTTTCTTGTCGCACAGGACCCCTGTCACTGCTCTCCACCTTAGCCACCCCACCTTGATGCGATGCGTGACATCATCTTCACACTCACCTTCCTTCTGAATGATCGAACCCAAATACTTGAACTTATCCGTGCGGGGTACAATCTGATCCGCAATCATTACCTCTACATCTTCCTCGTTGGCCTCACCACTAAAGTTACACCAGAGATACTCGGTCTTAGACCGGCTCACACGTAAGCCCTGGGATTCTAACTTATCCCTCCAAAGCTCCAACTTCGAGTTCACCTCCCTCCTCGACTCTGCCACTAACACAATATCGTCAGCAAAAAGCATGCACCATGGGATGCCATCTTGAATCCCTCGCAAAATGACGTCAATGATTAGAGCGAAGAGAAGAGGGCTTAGCGCCGACCCCTGGTGTAGCCCTATCTCAACCAAAAATACTGGGTGTCACCAACTGGGGTCCTAACGTACGTCCTAACTTGGGAGTACATGTCTTGGATCGCCCTGACGAACGGCAACGACACCCTCCTCTCTATAAGGCTCCTCCAAATAACATCACGCGGAATGCTATCATAAGCCTTCTCTAGATCTATGAACACCATATGGAGGTCCTTACGCCGCTCTCTAAACTTCTCCATAAGGCGCCTGACGAGATGAATGGCCTCAGTCGTGGACCTCCCCGGCATGAAGCCAAATTGGTTCTCTGAGATCTCAACTTCTCTTCTAACCCTGCCTTCCACCACTCTTTCCCAAAGTTTCATAGTATGACTTAGGAGTTTAATACCCCTATAGTTACTACAACTCTGAGCATCGCCTTTGTTCTTGAAAAATGGCACCACAATACTATGCATCCACTCTGTCGGCATCTTAGAACCTCTGAGGAGGACGTTGAACAGCTCTGCTAGCCACTGAACTCCGACTTCCCCCAGACAAAGCCACACCTCAATAGGGATCTGATCCGGACCTACAGCCTTAGCTCTACCCATTTTCATTAGGGCACCCTTTACTTCCTCCTTGCTGATGCTCTCACATGAACTAAACAAACGAGCAGAAGATAGACTAACTCCTTGCACCACCGAGTCACTACCTCTAGCCTCATTGTAAAGTTCGAAAAAAAAACCTATTCCACCGCTCCTTAATAGCCACATCGTTTACTAACACTTGGCTCAAATCATCCTTAATAAACTTAACGGGACCCAGGTCGCGCCGCCCTCTTTCCCTAGCTTTCTCTAGTTTAAAAATAGCATTCGCTCCTTCTTTGGTGTCAAGGCGCTTGTACATCTCCTCGTAAGTCTCACCTTTAGCCTTAGCCACTGCCTTCTTAGCCTCTCTTTTCGCCACCTTGTACGCTACAATTTTCAAGATTTTCTCCTCCCCAGCACTAACCGACAAAAGCTCCTTAAATAGTGCTTGTTTTGCCTTAACCTTGTTTTGGACCTCCTCATTCCACCACCATGCCTCCCTAGGTCCACTATACCTACCCGAAGAAACCCCTACCACCTTCTCGCCCACTCTCCTAATAGCATTGGCCATGCTGGTCCACATAAGGTTAGCATCGCCCCCACGCAAAAAACCTCATTCGCGGGTCAGAGACTCCTTGAATACTATCGCCTTCTCACCTTTCAGATCCTTCCAGAGAATTCTAGGTCTAGCTTCTCTAGACCTGCTAACAACACGACCTCCCATGGATAAATCCATAGCCAGCAGCCGATGTTGAGAAGCACATGCCTCGATCCGGAACACCTTGCAGTCCACGCACGCCCTAGCATCACGACAGCGCAAAAGAAGGTAGTCAATTTGCGTGTTGTGCCCCCCACTACTGAAGGTGATGAGGTGCTCAGCTCTCTTCTGAAAAACAGAGTTAGCAATTACCAACTCATCCGCAGTGGCAAACTCCAATAGTGCGGAACCTCCTGCATTCCTAACTCCGAAGCCGAAACCCCCATACGCACTATGATAACCATCCACCCCCTCACCAATGTTCCCATTGAAATTGCCCCCCAAATTAATAAATTGATCGTCCGGAATACACCCGACCAACTCATCTAAACAGACCCAAAAAGCTTCCTTATCAAACACACCTAAACCAACATGTGGGGCATACGCACATACCAGGTTAACCACCTTTTTCCCAACCACCACTCTAAAGGACATAATCCTATCATTACACCTCTTCACTTCCACGATGTTGTCCTTAAGCTCCTTAGACAAAAAAATGCCCACACCATTGCTCGAGTTAGCAAGGCCTGAATACCACAATTTATAACCGTTCACCTCCCTGGACTGCGCCCCCTTCCACCTAGTCTCCTGAATACAAGCCACATCAACCCTTCTCTTGCCCAAAACATCCACAAGCTTCAAAAGCTTACCCGACAAGGTACCCAAATTCTAACTACCAACCCGCAAACAGCGCGAAATCTACCAACCCAGAACACAAACGCACTACGAAAAATAAAATGAGGTAGTGAAGACAAAAATAAAAATATGATGAGAATGAGAATGACAATTTAAAAGCAAGCAAACCGCATACAAATCACAATAGGCAGTAGATATATAGCTGACGAAAATGATATTTAACAGAAAAGTACAATGATATCAGACTTCGACACGCCTTGGAGGAGGAGAAGCCGCGGGAGCTGGAAACCTAGCAACTCCTAAACACCACCCTTCGAGACGACTTGGAAAAGAGGAAGTCTTCGAGAGGATGCCGAGCAGTTTGAAAACCGGCAAGAGAACCTGCAATACAGACAGCTATATGCTATACTACTGTTAGATTGAAGGGGATGGAATGAATGCAGCGTTGTATTATTATTTTTCCGGTGATACGCCGGCCATAAATGGCCAACAGCGGCGCTACAGGAGTTAGGGTTCGCGGTTCACCGGTTCACATGGATGCTTTACGTCGACCCTAAACAATTCATTCGAACTATTAAAAAGCCCAGAACAGATGAAATCGAGCACCAAATCGAGCGGAACAGATCCTGCAGAGGACAATTACAGATCTTGCACCAAACAGGGGAAAAATTAACAACAACGGACAATTACAGATCGTCTATCAGGTAGAGCCTAAAATAAAAATCGCCGGCGAACCAGCCCCACATTTCAGGCGAAATAGCGAATCAGGCGAAACAGCGAAAACAAAGGAGAACGTAGCAATTCAGATGAGTTGATTTCCGTGAGACTGATATCGACGGACGGCAAAGGTGTGAATTGGAAAAGCCTCCAGAAATTCCAATGAACGAGGCGTTGACCTCTAATCCTATTGCTTCACTTATATTTATCAGAGGATAAATAATAGCTCTCAATCCCAGTTCACAACGAATCAGTCAGATCCGATCTAATCACTTCTTATACACACAGAAACCAAAATGATGAAAAATGTATATCGGATGTTCTAACGCACGTAAAATATTAAATATTTTATTATATTATTAATATATGATTGAATTTTAATAATATTATAAATATACATGAGTCAATATACACATACATACACATATACCATTATTTGATTTACTTTCATTTATAAACTCTTATCAAGTGATCTAAGAGCACCTGATAGAAAAACTGTAATTTAATTAAGCAGCGACATTTATTTTTTATATCGGACAATATGAGTCTTATATCTAATTTTATAAATAAGAAATTAAATTATGTTTACTATTATCAACTTTATGTGATAATAATATTGTGATCCTGACATGCCTCATAGATTAAAGATTAAATTTTACCGCAAGACAATTAGGCCTGCACTGTTATATGGCACCAAGTGTTAGGCTGTAAGATAGTGTCACGTTCAAAAGATGAATGTGACGGAGATGCGTATGCTATGATGGATGTGTGGTCATACAAAAAATGATCGGCTCAGAAATGAGGTGATTAGAGAGAAGGTAAGAGTTGCGTCTATAGAAGACAAGATGATGGAGGATCGATTACGATGGTTTGGTCATGTGAGAAGAAAACGTATTGATGCCCCAGTGAGGAGGCTAGAAAGTTGGGGAACAAGTAACATAGTGAAAGGTAGAGGAAGACCCAAGAAAACTTGGATAAAGATGATTGAAAATGATATGCGGTTTCTTGGAATTGGAGAAAGTATGGCGATGGAGAGGCAAATGTGGCGAGAAAGAATACGGATGGTGGATGGAATCTTATTCCGTTTTTTTATCTGTATTTTTATTCCGATTTTCTTTTATTTAATGTTATCTTTTAATTTATTTTTCAGGATTTTTTTATTTTTTTTAACATTCATTCTCTTTTTTTTTAATTTGCTTTTTCCTCTACTTTTTTCTTTCTTTTTTTTTCCTTTTATGTTATTTATGTAACTATCATTGACAGTTTCAAAGTTTGATTCATGTTAGCCGACCTCAAATCATTTTGGGACTAAGGCTTAGATGTTGTTGTTGTTGTATACGACCCATATTCTTACTAATAATTTTTTTTATATTATTTGGCATTAATGTAATATAGTTTACTATTTTATAATCAGAACAAAATAATTCTGAAAAATCAAATAATTGTTAAAGTACGAAGCTATGAAATAAACTAAAAAAATATTTTTCTTCAATATTCTTATATTTTTATATGAAAATATTTTAATCATCTAAATATATCATAATTATATTTAAATTACTTTATATATATATATATTATATAGAAGGCAAATTATATATATACATATAATTTTACATAATTATATGTAAAATTTCTATTGTTGAAGATTGGATTTCCATATAGGTTTATACAGTGGCTCATGGCTTGTTTGACTTCAGTTACTTATTCTATCAATGTCAATAGTGAACAAACAAAGCCTTTCCCAGCTAGAAAAGGACTAAGGCAGGGAGACCCCAGTTCTCCCTATCTTTTTGTTCTTTGCATGGAATATTTGCACAGATGCCTGTTGGAATTGAGAACTGAGAAGAGATTCCACTATCATCCCAAATGTAAAAAGCTGGAGCTGATTCATGTGTGTTTTGCAGATGATCTGCTTTTATTCTCAAGAGGGGATCAAGGATCCATAGAGGAGTTGATGAATTCTTTTAATAAGTTTTCTGTAGTCTCAGGGTTACAAGCTAATTAAAGTAAAAGTTGTATCTACTTTGGAGGAGTTGCTATACAGGAACAAGACATAATATTACATGCTTTTGGTATGACAAGAGGGGAATTGCCTTTCAAATAACTTGGAGTTCCTCTGTCATCCAAGAAATTGACTGTCATACAATGCCAACCTCTCATAAAAAAGATACTGGCAAGAGTGGAGTGTTGGAGCTCTAAGCTGCTAACTTATGCAGGAAGGGTTCAGCTTATAAAGTCTGTCTTATTTGGAGTTCAAACCTACTGGAGTCAGATCTTTCTAATCCCTAAGAAAGTATTCCAAGTTATCCAGACAATATGCAGAACATTCCTTTGGACTGGGGCAGCAAACACTTCTAAAAGGGCACTAGTTGCATGGGATAAACTGTGTATGCCAAAGTCTGCAGGAGGATGGAACATCATTGATATTTTTGTGTGGAACAAGGCGGCTATATGCAAATTATTGTGGAATCTCACACAAAAGGACAGAATTTGGACAAAATGGATCCATGAATATTACATTAAGCAACAGGATATTCTCACTATGCCAATACCTTCTCAAGCATCTTGGATAGTGAGGAAAATATTTGGAGCACGAAGCTATATGCATACCCTACAGTCAGGTACACAACTTCTTTCTGAGCCTAAGTTTTCAATTGGGAAAGTGTATTCTGCTATGGTAGGAGCGGTGCAAAGAGTGTCTTGGCAGAGAATATTGTGTGGAAATGTGGCCCCTCCCAAATGTATTTTCATTGCTTGGATTGCTATGTGGGGAAGAATGGCTACTTGTGAGCAGTTACTGAAATTTGGGTTGAATATGGATTTGGGTTGTAGCTTGTGTAAAAATGCAGTTGAGAGTATGGAGCATTTGTTTTTTGCTTGTCCCTATTCTGCTGAGGTATGGAACCAAGTAGCTCAATGGTGTAACATTGACAAGCCAACGGTTGGATGGACAGAAATGAGGAGATGTATTAAAGACCATTGTAAATCACAGACACAAAAGCAAAGGATGTTTAGATTGCTTGTGACTGTAGCTATATACCAGATTTGGAAGGAACGAAATCAGAGGAAGTTCCAAGCTAAAAGTTGTGCAACTTCAGTAGCTGTGAAAGAATGCCAATTCATGATGGCAGTATGTAGTCATAGAGACAAGAAGCTAGCTAGAATGTTGAAATCTTAGGGAGAGATAGCAGTTGTGATAGCTTTTGAGTTGTATAATGTTTCTGTGTTGGTTTTGTCACGTTTACTGGTGTAATAAAAACTTTATTTACCAAATTAAAGAGCACGAAGTAAGAATTAATTTGATATATTTTTTTTCAAAAATAAAATTGATACAAAAAAGTTATAACTGTTTAAATTATTAGGTTAAAAATAAAAAGAATAAAATGAGAGGAAGTTTTTAATTGATAGATAGTATATAATGGAATAACCATCTAACTTCCTTCCAAATCAAACACCCATTTTTTCAAGATTTTTAAAAAGAGAATTAACGTGGAGATGACACATGTTTCTTTAAATTTTTTTGCGACTCTCTTTTAATATTAAGTATGGATTTTGATTCTAATAAAAAATTATATTTCTATTTCTATATATCTCATAATATTTTTATTTACATGAATGAATGGGTTAATTTACAATTACATATTACCTCTCTTTCGTGACAATTGATTTTCTCAAGCTGAACTTCGACAGTAGTATCTCTTTCAAAGTATAATGAGAAAAAATATTGACAAAATATGTTATAAAAGTATTTTTAATGTGAGTTTAGTAATTGTTTCAGGAAATTATGATTCTGTCTTTCCCTTGTATGTGTCTTGCATAATGTTTATAGTAGAATACATAGATGAAAGGGTTTTAGATCATTAAGTAATATAATCCCATTAGGTGTCTTACCTTAACTGGGAATCATAGGTAAGCAATGACTCTTATCGTAAAGCCTATATAAAGCCTCCATCTATTAGTGTTATGAATACAACTGATTGCTTTACTGATTTATCTTTACTGCTTTCTCACAATCTCCTGAAACACGTTATCCGCACGTAGCTCCATTTGTTTACTAATTCCGAGAAAAAGGGAAAAGAAAAAAATTGGTTGAAACCCTAGCTGACACCCCCCCCCCCGCCTACCGCCGCAGTTGCCACCGCCGAAGTCCCAATCCGGAAGCCGTGACCTGCCCGGACCCCTTGTCCTACACCTCCAAGTGATCCAACCCGACTGGCGCCAGTCTAGATCGTCCGACCGAACCCCACGACGTGCACCGCCGCCTTCCGCCGCGTTCGATCAGCATCCACCACCGTGTACCGTCGAGCCGACCAGTCAGCCAGGACCTCGCCTCCGCTGCACGACCATCCACCGCGATCAACTCTACTCGGCCCTCGCTGCGGTCGACCGCCATAATCAAGCCCCGATCACCCCTGCCCGATTTTTTCGCCATTCGATCCGACCAGCACCGCTGAAGTTACAGTCCAGATCGCCCGCATCGAGCTCCGCTTTCCAGCAGCCCGATCCGTCCGATCAATTCGTCGTCGACCGTCCGACTCGACTTTCTGCAGCAAGTCCCATGCTGAGCTCCGTATCCCGCCCGATCCGACGAGCTCCAGTCCAGTCGCCTGCTGCCCGAAGCCGCGACCCAATCTAGCCCAACCTGTTCGACCCGATTCAAAGTTTCGGTCTAAAGATCCAAACACCGATTTAATTTGTGACTTTCCGAACCCGCCAAAATTGTGCCCCCGATTTCACGTCGGCATATCGAGTACCAATCGATAAATTGGAGCACACCACCTATTGCTCCATATTACATGTTTAATTTTATCGAGGTAATTATATAAACTTGTCTCTATTTCAATTATCTCTTTTCGGGAAGTTTTTGGGGTTATTGAGTTCTTTATACCCCACGCTACTTTGCGGTGGATAAGACTGCGAGAGAAGTCGGTATCTCTTCGTGTCGAAGAAAATTGTGTGACGGTCCTGGCGGAGTCACGAAATTGTTGAAGGTCGATGCTTGTGGTTGTTGCATACACCACGTATCTGGGTGCGATTTGATATCGCCTTTTTTTGTCCATTTTACTAATAGCAATTAAGGAAAATATATCGAGTAACGATTATGTTACAAGCTTTTTGAATAAAGCAACAATTGTGACCATTTACATTGTTACTGAAAATCCAACGAGACTAAATTCCTCTTTTTATATCTTGTAAATGGCACAAATCTCCAATATTCACAGAGTTCGAAATCCTTCCCACGATGGTAAGGAGTACCATAGATGGGTCTCAGACATTCGCTTGACGTTCGTCGGTAAGAGATTTACTACCACCATCTTTTTTAGAATTTTTTAATATATTTTTTATTTTTTTTGCTGATATGGACATGACTTTTTTTAATTTTTTTTATAAAAGTTAATGAGGTGGCAGTTGACTTGAATGTCACATCAGCCAAAAATTCTTTGCGCACCTTTTTTTTTGGAACTTTATGACTAAAGTTGTCGGGTCGGACAAACGTTGCACTGCGTGCGCCAAACCCCCGAACTTTAGGACCATTGGTGCCTTTTTCTCGTGAATTAATTGGATTAGTTCTAATAAAATTAAATGGATTGATTTTATATGTTGATTGTATCAATGTATTAAATTAATGGTTTTTGTTTTTTATTGCATAATATATGGTGCATTATTATATAATGGACATGTAACTCATGGATTATCCTTTTTAAAACCGATGTTTTTTAGGATGGGTTGCTGTTACATGTTAAGTTACATGTATTTTATCTATTAATACCTCAAAAATTATTGTCAAAATGAATCAATTCCGAACTTAACTAAGCTATTTATGTGTTTTGTAAGGAACTCTAACTAAAGAGAATCTAAACGGACATGAACAATCGAAAAATGAGTGAAAATGGACTAAAATTGTAATGAGCTGTGATAAAAAGGGCATGTGTGCCGCGATGTTGAGAAAAGAACATAGGACACACTTTTGTTAGTGTGTCACGATGCATTGCAATGAGATCCGCAGCACAAAAAGAACAAAACAAGTGTGCCGCGGCACATGCAGCGGCACAGACCGCGGCATGAGAAGAAAAGGGTACAGGTAGAGGAAAAGGCCGCGACACAGGCACAAAATAAGTTGATGTGTACCGCGGCGCACAACAGAAACTTCTTCACTGTGCCGCGTCATACGATGTAAATTTGACACCTTCTTCTATTTCTTTTTGGTGGAAATTGACGAAAGACTAAAGCAAAGACTTCTGCGTGCAAATTACGATGTGCAAGAACAGTGAGAAGTAAGGCGTGGAAATTCATTATAAAAGGGAATAAATACTATCTGTAGAGGGCATACAGAATCTGGAGGCCGGAGAGTATAATGTCCGAAATTTTTACTACTGTTGTTTAATATTATTTTATCCGAGTTATGTTATACAACGTGGAATCTGTACAGTATGGATAAAATAAATGAAGAACTGAGACATCAGTATTGGTATAATTGTCGTACTTGGTCGACAATTGCAGTTGAGGATATTGTGTATCGTATGAGAATATTATTGGAAGTAGTATACGTATTCAGTATGCCGTATGTTCGTATTCTGTATGTTGAGACGTTGGACAAGAATAGCTGAAAATGGCTAAGTACAGCCACATTAGCGCACGCTACGATGTATACTTAGCATACGCTAATGCACAAGGGTTACGTATGTTAAGAAGGACAGTTAACGTACGTAAGGTGTACAGTATTACGTACGTTAAGCGGACATGTTAACGTACGTAAAGTTCATATCGGACATATCAGGCTATGGGGGACAAGTGGGTCCCGTGGTCGGCAGCTTTCGGCGAAGAACGTGCATGGACAAGTCAACTCTTGGTTAACGTACGCTATGAGTAGTGCCTTACGTACGTTAAGTGGAGATTTACTGTAGCAAGTCGAAGTACATATTACGTACGCGATGAAGGAAGTATTACGTACGTAAGCGAGTGAACGAAACAAGTCAGTGAGTTCTGGGATGATGTTACGTACGCTATGTTGGACGTGTAGCGTATGCTATGTAGCATTACGTACGTTAATGATGAGTGATAACATACGTAATGAGCGATGCAGTTTATAAAATGAAGTTCTTTCTTTCATTTGTTCACGAGAGAAAAACCATTTCTTCCTCCAAACTTTGTCCCTCTGAGTATGTTAGTGAGATTTAGCCTCTTCCAACTTGATTATAGGCTTGGAAACATGGATTTGAGGCTTGGAGATGAAGATGTTGATGATTCTTGAAGAGTTTGATTGTGTTATTCATGTTCCTGAGGTATGTTGTTGAACTCTACACCTTGATTTCGGACTTTTGGTATTGTTATCCGTATTTGCTTCGTATGATGATGATTAGGGTGTTGTTGTTACGATTCTTGAGGTTATGTGAAGTGTATATTGAAGAATACGATGATACATGACTTGGATTACGAATTGGATGATTATCTACATGTTAAAGGATATCGTATGTTGAATTATCGGTATTTTTAAATATGAAGATATAATGTTCGTTGATTGTAGTGGTAGAATTCGTATGTTCTTGATAATATACGAATCATGATAATAATTTTGAATCCGGAAAGATTGTGATTGATCGTCGAGTATGATTTTCTTTACATTAGTATCTGTAATCGTATTGTGCTTGTGAATTCGTAATTGTTTGAGTTGGATTGTTCGGACTTGTGTTTAATCGAGATATTATGAAATCGGGTTTGTTGATCGGTTATATTGATCGTTAATATCGATTATCGGATTTTGGTTCGTATTGTAGATATGAATTCATAATGGTTTGAGTTATACTATTTGGTTCTGTATATGATCGAAGTGTCGTTGAACCGTGGAGATCGACTGGTTGGTTATGTCGGTTATTGATTGTTATTGGATTGTTGTTTATTGATTACTTCAATAGGTTGTGAGCATTGATCGATGGTTATAATCGTCTACTAGAATAGTGTGTTGCGGTCGTGTTCAGGAATGTTCGTGAATCGCTTCGGCCGGGAGCCGAGGAGCTTGTAGACGAAGGCAATGAATTGGTAACGGCTTCATCATCATCGTGTCGGTATCGAGGCAAGTATTACTTGCACAGTTCATAATATTTAATGAATGATTTCGATTTCATTCGTTTATAATTCGTATAGAAATGATTATATTTGTGAACCCTGGGGAGTTGGGATTTTACGTTGTTTTCAGATTTTGGGAATTTAAATATTAATGTATATGATTTACTTTTGTTATTGGTATACTTGGGTATCGAGGATACATTGTGTTATAGACGAAGACATGAATTATATACCGTCCGTGATATTTTGTACCGTCGAATATTGAGGATAAGTGTTGGTGATGGTATTGACATCGAGATTGCTCTCGAAGGACTCGGAGCAAGTATTTCAATCATTTTTGTCATTTGTGTCGATAATGTTGTGATACATTCGTGTATCGTTGTTGTCATGCATTTGTGTATTGTTATTGTCGTGCATTGTGTATCGTTGTTTTGTGCAGTTGTGCATTGTTATCATATGTCCACCATGTGTTGGTCCGTTGGGATCATCATGGGGATATATAGATGTGTGCGCTGGATCGTTGGACAGGTATTTCCACCATGCGTTGGTCCGTTGGGATCATCATGGGGATCTATAGTTGTGTGCGCTGGATCGTTGTTCCACCATGCGTTGGTCCGTTGGGATCATCATGGGAATCTATAGGTGTGTGCCCTGGATCGTTGGATTACCATGTGTTGTTGTTGTACATACGTATATCATGGGTTGTCCATGAGTATACATTGTTGTTATTGATGTAAGCATATTGACGTTGTCATATGAGTATGCATTTGTAGGTCTTGCGTTAGGACCATGTCCGTATGTTGTATTGATCTGATCTCATATTAGACTGGCATGAGTGTCGTGGTATTATGCATCCCGAGGTATGTTCCGTATTTCCTTTGGTAATTATCTTTTGATGGACAATCGATTATCGTGTTGAGATGTGATGAGGTTACCCGATGGATTGGGATTGGACGGAGTTAGTAACAGTGAGTTATGATAATGTTTGAGAACCTTGGGTATTGTTGAGATACAATACAAATATTTAGGTATGAGCCTATTGTGTCGTTGAAAGGATACAAGATGTGAACTTTGGTAATTATTATCATGAGTTGGTCGTATTCTTACGTAGTATTTTCATTAGTATGTAATTATTGATGTGATGTGATCGTTATCATTGTTGGGTATTATGGTTGACCCCGTGGTGGGTTTCCTTTTTAGGTTCTTGGCAATATCAAGCTTGTAGTGGTCGTGGAGAGATGAGCTTCCCGGAGGTTACTGGCTAGGACATGTATTAGTGTATTGAGTTTCCTGACCAGTTCTTGTTTTCCGCTGCTAGAGTATTTTAATTGTTTGTCTTTTTCCGCTGCGTGGGTATTTTAAATGGCCTTTTGGTATCTGGTAACTTAGGTTACTTTGGCAATCGTTTTCTAAACTATTTTGTTGGTACGTGTAAGCGATAGCTTAACATATGTCTTTAAACTGTTGAGTTTTGGCATTTCGGGCCTTGTGGTTTCAAATGAGATTTTACGACGGTTTTGATAAACGGATTTTATAAGTCTTCGAATGTTTTTTAAAGATAGTCCCGTCGTTAGCCTCTTGGGCGTTTGTAAATGTTTGAAAAAATGTCCTTTAGCCTTGTGGGTTCCATCTAGGGGCCCACGGTGCTGTAATATTCTTGGATGGCTCTGGGGTGTTACAGAGAGGAACGACGGAGCAGAGCTTATACACAAAAGGATATTAGAGCTGGAACAATGATTTCTTCACCAATGTCGGGTTTTATCATTTTCACGCTTTTAATTTACATTATTGTCTAGCATGGATGGCTACAGGGCCGGCCCTGAGGGCAAGCAATACAAGCCATTGCTTGGGCATCCATCTCTTGGGGGCAATTTTTTTTTTAGAAAAAAATTCTAGGTATATATTGAAAAAAAATAAAAATTAAGTTCAATATTTGAAGTTAAAAATTAAATTTAGCAGAGAAAATATTTAAAACTTAATGGAGGCATGTTTTAATTAGCAAATAAAAATAGGGGCATATATAATTTTCAAAAAAAAAAAAAAACAGGAACATACTTGATCCATCCTTTAAAAAAATATATTTGGACCTCTATTATATAAAAATCAGGTAAATACACATTCAAAACCATAACCCAAAGACCCTGGACTACAGTGACCGAAGGGAGGGGAAACACATCATTAGTAACACCAACACAATTATCTTGAAGCTTTTCATCTACAAAGCGCTGTGGTGTATTTATAGAATCAATTGGACTTCATGAGATCACATTGAAATCATTATCTGAAACTCGGTGGGAAAGTTGCATTGAGAGTGCAACTGCAATCAGGTACCAAATTCCCAAGATAAATATGCTCTCATCCAGTTAGCTGAAACGGGAGATGATCCTAAAACTCGGAGTGAAGTTAAGGCCTTACAAGGAAAGAAAGGAATTCTAACTTTTGAGTTTTTGTTTAGTACAATTATTAGGCATAACATTTTGTTCTCTAGAAATTCTGTCAGCATGCTCTTACAATCAAAAGATATGGACATTGGAGTTGCTATTACACGATTAAAAGGTTTGATTTCTTATTTTCAAAAATGCAGAGAACATGGTTTTGAAAGGAGTATGGATGAAGCTAAGAAAGTTGCAGCTGAACTGGGAATTGATCCTAATTTTCGTGAGAAACGCGCTGAAAAGGGAAGAAAATAATTTGATGAATGTGGCGAAAAAGATGTCATTTTATCAGCCGACAATCATTTAAAGTGAATTACTTCATATGCTTATTAAATCATGTTGATACATCACTTCAATCAAGGTTTGAACAGTTTGTATGAGGAGACTTTTGGGTTTTTATTTAATTTGACAGAGCTGAAGTGCGCAAGTGAAGATAATTTGAAGGCTTCTTGCATAAACTTTGAAGAATTTCTAAAGCATGATTTGTTGGAGCAATTTTAGTATTGGCGCCGTTGTGCGGAAGCGTAAATATAAAGTGCGGAAATAAAATGACACATGAATTTATAGAGGTTCGGCCAAACGTGCCTACGTCCTCTCTCGTTATCTTTTTCTATAGGCTTAAGATATAAACCTCTGCACCTCTCTTCTATCGATCGAGAGATTACCGTTACAAGCTCGTCTTCTATCGGTCCGAGTAAACCGTTCTGTTACTTGTCTTTTTGTTGGTCCTAGTTAAACCGTTTTTCTTTTCTATTGGACAAGGAATCAACCACTCTAGCTTTCTATCGGTACTAGATAAACCTCACTAAGATAGCGATTGCGATTCTAACAATTCCAGATCCTTGATCCTAATAACACTGAATCCAATCGTATCTTTTCTTTTTCTCTCTCTTGTATGATTTAGTGTATCACACTCAATCACTCTCAATTTAAGCTCAAGAACAACAACAATAGAATGTATATGAATGTGATCAATGTCTTGATTGCTTGAAGTTTTTGTATTGTTTAATACCAATTCACTTGGTATTTATAACCTTTCTCCACAAACTAGCCGTTACTGCCAGTTGTTATTAGCGTACGCTAGGCTTCTTCCTTAGCGTGTGCTATCACGCATTGTTGCTTGTTACGTACGTTATGTACTGCATGTAGGGTACGTTAAAATCTTGTAATTCCAATACAGTGGCTACTGTCCATGACAGTTGGCGTGCGCTAACATTTTCTTGTAGCGTGCGCTAATCTTTCATCATTGCATGTGTCATATATCCGTTTATACTTTTTGACTTTGCTTCAGAATCTTCCCAATGGATTGATTGACTTGAATTCAAACGTCTTAGCGTGCGCTATTCCTTAATCTTAGCGTGCGCTATGATTTCGTCATTGCTTGCGTCATACAGTGTTTGAATATCTTCAAAATGGTAATTAACCTTCGATAGCGTGCGTTATGCATTATGTGTAGCGTGTGCTCACCAGATGACTTGTCTTCAGGTAACTTCGAACTCGTCTGTTCTGCAGCCGGGTATCGTTAGCGTGAGCTAACGTTTATGTCTAGCGTGCGCTAGCTTTATATTTTGTTCAACTTTTTGCGTCTTTGTCTGCTTCGTTGTTTTGCTTCGCCTCCTTGTTGTTTTGTTTTGTTTAGCAACTTAATCATGTTGGAATATTTATTCCACATATTAATAAATTATGTTTTGATGATTAAGTTGCTAACAAACAAAACAACATAAAGGCGAAGCAAAACAACGAAGCAAGCAAAGACGCAAAAAGCTGAGCAAAATACACAGCTAACGCACGCTAGTCATATAAGTTAGCGCATGCTAACGGGAAGTCATCTGCACATCAGCCAAGTTCGAAGTTACCTGAAGTGAAGTTAGCTGATGAGGTAGCGCACGCTACACATAGTCATTAACACACGCTATCGAAGGATTGTTATCGTTGTGAAGATATTCAAACACAGAATGACGTATGCAATGAAGTCAGTATTAGCGCACGCAAGGAATTATATTTAGCGCACGCTAAATATCAGTTTGAATTCTAGTAAATCAGAATGTTGGGAAAAGCAGGTCAAAGTCAGCATATCAAACGGATACTTTGACAAATGAAGCCAACGGATATATTACGTTAACGCACACTACTCAATCATGGTTAACGTACGCTAAGTGAGTCAGATAACGTACATAACAGAAAGAACATAACGTACGTTAAAGAAGAGTCAGAAGCCACTGGACTGAAACTAGAACAGGCTAGCGCACGCTACAGGCACGCTAATGAGGTTAGCGTACGCTATTGGGAAAGGACTAGCGCACGCTAATAACAACTGACAGTAACAACTAGTTTATGGAAGGAAAGCTATAAATACTACATCTTTGGTATTATTCCACACAACAACATTGAGCAATTCATATACACTTGAGATATCATTATAAACATTATAGTTGTTGTTCTTGAGCTTAAATTAGAGTGATTAAGTGTTATACACAAAATCATACACGAGAGGTAAAAGAAAAGATACGATTGGATTTGGTGTTATTAGGATCAAGTATCCGGCATTGTTAGAATCGCAATCGCTATCTTACTGAGGTTTATCTAGTACCAATAGAAAGCCAGAGTGGTTAATTCCTTATCCAATTGAAAAGGAAAAACGGTTTTACTCGGACCGATAGAAGACGAGCTTGTAATGGTAATCCCTTAACCGATAGAAGAGAGGCGTAGAGGTTTTGATCTTATTCCTATAGAAAAAGATACATCGAGAGAGGACGTAGGCTTCGTTAATAGCTGAACCTTTATAAATCCTTGTGTGATTTATTTTCCGCAATTTATTTACGCTTCCGCACAAACGGCGCAAATATCCGATTTTATTCCAACAACATGATTTTATGTGTGACATTGATGGGAATGTCCTGTGTCTTGAGTTAATGTAATACCCTCGCCTTTACTATTGTATTTTCTGATTTAAACCAAGTATTTTCGCACCATATCTGTATTGTTGTAGCAAGTATATCGAAGAATTATGTTAATATGGAATCATGGTCATTCATACTATATAAATTATTGGGTGATATTGGGAGAATTCCATTTATGCTTGTTATAGAACTTAACGTACGTTAAACTATCTTCTTTACGTACGCTATGTATGTAGCCTTACGTACGTAACATTCATATATTAACGTACGTAATGCGAGAGATCCATCAACAGCCCGCCTTTCGGCGGGTGGGGCCGAGCGAGGGTAGGTGGTCGGGAGTCGATCGCGACAGCCCAGTCAACGGCTATTACGTACGTAATAGCTATATAGTTACGTACGTAACGATTTGCGTGTTTTAAGTCAGTAAGATCTGATGAAATTGATTACGTACGTAATGTTCATGAGATTACGTATGTAAGGATTATAACGTACGTTAACCCCTTTCGTTAACGTACGTAATGCCGAGTTCAGATTATAAAAATATGACTTGCCATTCATTTCCTGCTCGACCCATTCAACCTCCCAACTGAGAAAAACGATTTCCTTCCCTGCCAACTCCATTTCTAGCCCTTCTAACTTGTGTTGGAGCTTCAACACTTGGGTTGTGACTTGGAGATTTGGAGATTGAAGTGTATCCCTTGAAGTGTTGGTGTTGTTCTTCATTTTGAGGTTGGTCTTTCTTTAACTCATATTAAATCCATGCTTATGATGATGTTTGTAGATAAATACTTCACATAATGTTAGTTTAAGCTAGTTTAAACATGATAAGTTAATTGAATCATGCTCAAACTAAGTGAAGATTAACATTAAGGGTATTAGTATTACTTCTTGATGTACATAACTTCATAGTATGATTATGTTGATAATTATATATATAAAACTTGATGTATAACATGATAATCGGAAGTTGATTATAGTCTCAACACTGGAACATGTTAAGGATGAAATCCTTAATGATTTAGAGGTGGGAGATATTAAACTTGTCTTGAACATTCAATTGATTCTTGAAGGTAATATGGAACCATGATTTTGGCCCCTAAAACCAACACCTTTGTAATAAATTGTTGGAAGAATTATGTTAACTCTTTGAAGATGATCTTTACAAGATGGGAGGAAGTTACGTTTAGAATTCCGAGTATCCAATGATATAACTAGGCTTTTAATAAATTCTTCAAAGGTAAAATAATAGATTTTGATAGAAGGAAGTTGTAATCTTCATATGATCAAGTTAATCGAGTTCGTTGATAGCTTAAAAGGGTGTTAAACGCTACATTAATATGTTAATAATGTTCTTAAGAGGATTGTAGTGAATATGGTGATACAAATACGGTGAGCAGTGGCGAATTCCATTTCATTAATCCGTGTATGTTAAGAGACGTAAATTAAGATGATGTTCTTAGTTCACTAAAAACTTGAGCTTATGCTTCATATAGGAATCAGTTTTTAATGTAATCGTTGGTAAAATAATGAAGAACGTAATTAAACACAAACTTATATCGTAATCGGAAGTGCCGATGATTTGAAAAGATGTTTTCACAATGTTACTTTGGTAATAAACTGAACTTCAAGTATTTGATATTAATGTTAGAATATGTGAATGAACATGATAAACATATGATGATTTATAATTGGAACGTTAAAGTAATTAATAGGATAACTAATTTATTCAAATAAATTTGCGAATATTGTTTATGTAATGATACCGTTATCGTACGAATGTGTTGTTGAATGAATTACATTTCATTCAAGGTTGCTTGTTCATGTGAGTATTGTTAGACGAGGATACCGTTCGTTTGATCATTCAAAGAAAGATTATTCATCTACGGAATTGAGGCAAGTTATCTTCCTTGGTTATAATGATGGTTGAATTCTTGTGATTATTATGCGTTTCGTGTGTATGAAATGTTCTGATAATCTATGGTTCGTGATATGGTGATGCCCTTGATCGTATTATAATGGTGTTGGGATGATATACCCGAAACTACCGTTCTTGTTACCGTTGGTCCTTTTGAGCTTTGTCGATACTTCGGTGAGTTGTTCGATTCCTTGAAAAAGGTGTAATTCCTTGAGTTTCGTTGTCATGTTGTATCGTGACATCTCTGGAGTCACATCTGCGCATCGATTGGTTATGTGTAGGATTTTTAGCCGGGCACTTGATGATCATGCGTGGATGTTTTCCGCATTTAGATCGTGCACACGAGACGTAGTTCGTGAGGCTAATTAGGTATATCGTCCTACGTATATTCTGGATTCCGTATACGGGGTGGACATGTGCACGGACACATTTCCGGATCGGGCGTACTGTGACGTCCGTCTTGAGCCATATTATATGGTCGTTTCGTATATTTCGTTATGTTCGACAGTTGGGACTGATTGTTTATACGCCTTCGGGGTATATTCAGTAGTCGATTATTTTCTTTGAGATCAGTATATATATGAATTGTATAATGTCATGAAAATTATTATCATGTATAGCTGACCCTGTAGTTTGGGGCGAAATACTTGTATTTCAGGGCGAGGAAAGGGCAAGGCACAGGAGGAGCACAATGGCGACGGAGGGTTTTGAAGGATGCTATTTCGGGGGGGCCCGAGTCTTTTGATGTTCGGTTATGTTTTATTATGAATCTCATTTTTCTTTGTGTCGGATGAATGTACTATAATTTGTTAGGTACCGCCCATCGTCATATGGTCTGTACCGAATTTAGATCCTGTGTACGATTGCTCGTATTAAAGACATAAATAACTCATACTCCACATCGGGGTTTTGATAAATATTGTGGTATGGTGCCACGTTGTCAGGTTGCAAGTATATATCGTGATATCGCCTGGTGGGTCCCGGTAGAGGGTCCATGGCACTGTAATAGCCACCGTTTTCGGGCTGTTACAGAAGATGGTATCAGAGAGTGTGTTTTTATTTTGAGTCATTGTAGAATCGAAATAGCATCAAGAAACCTTCGTGCCACGTGTAACATGTGCAAGCGCCTGACCCGTCGAATACGGTATGTTCTCATGAACCATAATTTGATTACTGGCATGATATTGACGATGTATTGGTCTCCTTACTTATCTTGGAATCTTGCTAACATGAGGTAAAATTCATCTGTTTGAGGTGAACCAAAATTAATTATGTGATTGGAATTGTTTTGACTTGATGTTGATATGATATTGAGTGTGTAACACCTGTGGTGCCAGTGATTCTTTACGAACTGCTTTGTTGGATATGAAATTCCCTGTTGCTATTAACTTAGCATGAATTATGATTGATAAATTGAACTGTACTTGTGACTTGATTCTTTCAGTATGGAAAGGAATTCGAGAGGCCGCGGAAGAGGCCGAATCCCGATACCATGAGCCAACAGACGCGCGAATGTGGAACAGAGTTCCGCATGCAGTGATTCGCCTTTTAGGGACCAATCACACCACACTGGAGAGAATGCACGTGTCGATCCTTACACCGTGATGCAGGGCATGATGGCCCAGATGACCCAAATGGGTCAGCTGATGGAAGCTATGCAGAGGAATACTACTGGTCAACAGCAGGGGCAACAGCCTCCGCCTCTGGTGCCTGGCGGGATCGTGAGCCGGATTATTAGTGACATATCACGACAGCGACCTCCGACTTTTGAAGGCTCATCTGAGCCTGCCGACATTGTACACTGGATAGAGCATTTCGAGAAACTGTTCGAGATGGTGGAGTGCCCGGAGGAAAATCGAGTTGTTGTGGCAGCCTACTACCTTAGTAAGAGTGCCCATACTTGGTGGCTTTCTGTGAGGCCTGCCGATGGCGCGAGTACTTGGGAGGAATTCAAGAATCTTATGCTAGATCGTTACTATCCTGCACCCCTCCGTGAAGCCAAACTGTCCGAATTACTGAACCCCAATCCATCGGAAGACGAGGATGTGTTAGCAATTGCTGAAAATTCCAAGCACTTCTCCCTTTTGCTACGTCAGTTGTCCGTTCGGAAGCTGATAAGATCAAATATTTCCTCAAGAGGCTTAAACCCCGAATGAGGATGCAATTACTCAATCACCACTGTACGACCTTACCAGAGTTTATTGAGAAGGCTTTGGAGTATGAACTTACTGCGAAGGAGATTTCTAAGAAGCAGCCTCAGTTTTCCATCAAGAGATCCAGGAACCAGACCCAAGGAGACAAAGAATCGGGAATATTCAAGAAACCCTAGCCTGTACCAAATCCTTCTGAACGGCCGCCTATGGCACCGAAACCGACAGGAACGCACTCTCGGGCAATCAGCTCACCTGTCATGTGTTATAACTGTGGGGACCAGGGGCATATCAGCTCCAAGTGTCCGAAGCCGGCCGTTGCCTGTCACACTTGCAGGAAGAACGATCATCGTGCTCGCTATTGCAGGGGTGGACTCGGGCGTGCTCCAGTAGCATCTCTTGCTCCATCAGATCTTCTATTCAGAACGTGCTCCTCCGTCCGCTTCTTACCGGACTACCGGCAAACAAAGGGATGGGCCGTGGAAATCAAGCCGGTACACTGCTTAGGGGTTGCAAAACCCAGAGTCTACGAGATGAAGAAAGCCGATGATCCCGAAGCCAGCATGATTGCAGGTACTCTCGAGATCCACTCTCAGCCCGTTTGTGTTCTTTTTCATACTGGTGCTTCACACTCCTTTTTGTCTAGTTCTTGTTTGAATCGTTTGCATTTGAATCATATTACCGATTGTGAACCTTATGTAATTGGACTACCCGATGGTAGAAGAATTATTGGGAACCGCGAAGTACAGAACTGTCCGATTAGCATGAACAACCGTGAGTGGTTGTCAGACTTGAATGTGGTTGATTTACCTAAAGATGATGTAAGCTTGGGTATCGACTGGATGGATCGTCACGATGCCGTGCTTAGTGTCCGTAAGCGAATGGTGACCGTCACATTGGATGATGGCGTCGAGTGTATTTTTCGGGGTGATAATCCCAATCATTCTGGGAGAGTCATCAGCGCTATGAAGGCTGTGAGATTACTGAACCAGGGATGCATTGGTTATTGGTGTTACATGACCAAGACAACTGACCGACCAGTCGAATTGGTTGATATTCCAGTAGTTCGAGACTATCCAGATGTATTTCTAGAAGAGCTTCCAGGACTACCCCCACAGCGAGAGGTAGAATTCACCATTGAGTTGGAGCCAGGGACGTCCCCGCTTTCGAAAGCACCATATCGTATGGCCCCGACTGACATGCAGGAGTTGAAAAGACAACTTAAGGAGTTAACTGAGAAAGGATATGTTCGACACAGTGCATCCCCTTGGGGAGCGCCGGTGTTATTCGTACGGAAGAAGGACGGATCGCTGCGTTTGTGTATTGATTACCGTGAGTTGAACAAAGTAACAATTAAGAACAAATATCCTTTACCTAGCATCGATGATCTATTGGATAAGCTCCAGGGAGCCGCTATATTTTCCAAGATCGACTTGAGATCCGGGTACCACCAATTACGGATTCGAGAGTCTGACGTCCCGAAGACAGCTTTTCGCACTCGCTATGGGCATTATGAGTTCGTTGTCATGCCTTTCGGACTGACTAATGCACATGCAGTATTCATGGAATTGATGAATTGGGTTTTTATTAATTATCTGGATCATTTTGTAGTCGTTTTTATTGACGAAATCCTGATCTACTCTCGTGATCATGAGGAGCATGAGTGTCAGCTCCGCCAGGTTCTCGATGCATTAAGGCGAGAACAACTCTATGGAAAATTTTCTAAGTGTGAATTCTGGATGTCTGAAGTTATTTTTCTGGGACATGTAATATCAGCAGATGGAGTGAGAGTGGACCCACATAAGACAGAAGCTATCCGAGACTGGCTACCTCCGAAGAACGTGAAGGAAGTTCGTAGTTTTCTGGGACTAGCAGGCTATTACGCATTTATCGTGGAAGGATTTTCCAAAATTGCTCAACCGATGACTAATCTGTTGAGAAAAGATAAGAAGTACTTGTGGTCGGAAGCATGTCAGCAAAGTTTTGATGAACTCAAAAGTCAATTAATTTCAGCACCTGTTTTGGTACTACCTAAAGGAACGGAAGGATTCGTGGTATATAGCGATGCATCGAGACAGGGCCTTGGCTGCGTATTAATGCAGAACGGGAAAGTGATCGCCTATGCGTCCAGACAGTTGCGTCCTTACGAGGTCAACTACCCGACTCATGATTTGGAGTTAGCAACCGTAGTGTTTGCCTTAAAAATCTGGCACCACTATCTGTATGGAGTTACCTGCCGGATTTTTACGGACCACAAGAGCCTGAAGTATATTTTTACCCAGAAGGAGTTGAATATGAGACAAAGGAGGTGGTTAGAGCTAATCAAAGACTATGATATCGAGATCCTTTATCATCCAGGCAAGGCAAACGTGGTTGCCGATACCTTGAGCCGCAAGACGGTGCAGGAACAGAATCGGCTCGTTTGACCGCCCAGAGGGAGTTGCAATTAGAGTTCATGAGACCAGAGATTGAGGTCTGGTTACAACGCATTCAGGGACAACTGTGCACGCTTGAGATTTCATCATCCCTTGATGAGACAATCAGGACGAAACAGATGACGGACCCATTCTTATCCAGAGTTCGAGGAGAAATCGATCAGGGGAAGGCCCCTGGATTTGTGGTTCACGAGGATGGACTGATACGCTTTAAAAACCGAGTATGTGTACCAGGAGACGAAGAGTTGAGGAATACTATTCTGAAGGAGGCTCATACTACCCCGTATTCCATACACCCGGGATCGAACAAAATGTATAAGGATTTGAAGCCGTATTATTGGTGGGGTAACATGAAACGGGAGGTTGCCGAATTCGTTTCGAAATGTTTGACCTTTCAGCAGGTCAAGATTGAGCATCAACGACCAGCTGGCATGATGAAACCGCTTCCAATTCCCGAGTGGAAGTGGGAAGACATATCGATAGATTTTATTACTAGCTTGCCGACGAGCCGACGAGGCATGAATACGATTTGGGTGATTGTGGATCAATTGACTAAATCAGCCCACTTCTTGGAAATCAAGGATACGTGGGGCCCTAAGAGATTGGCCCAGTTATTCATCAAAGAGATTGTGAGACTGCATGGTACTCCTAAGAATATTGTATCAGATCGTGACGGATGGTTCGTGTTGCACTTCTGGAAGGCGGTTCATCGTGTGATGGGTACACAGGTGAACTTCAGTACGACTTTTCATCCTCAGACTGACGGTCAGTCTGAGAGGACTATTCAAACTCTAGAGGATATGTTGAGGGCATGTGCTCTCGATTGGAAGCCCGACTGGGAAGCCCAACTACCGTTGGTAGAATTCACATATAATAACAGCTGGCACACCTCGATCATGATGGCACCTTATGAGGCATTGTATGGTCGTCGTTGTAGGTCCCCTTTGTGTTGGGACGATTTTTCTGAATCTATTGGTACGGAACCTGATATGTTATTGGCAGCCCGCGAGAAGATTTCCCTGATCAAGAGTCGTCTATTAACGGCCCAAAGCCGCTAGAAATCATATGCAAATAATCGCCGACGACCACTCGAGTTTGAGGTTGGTGACCATGTACTAGTCAAAGTATCTCCTACTAAAGGTGTTTTCCGATTCGGGAAGAGAGGCAAGTTGAGCCCAAGGTATATTGGTCCGTTTGAGATCCTGAATGAGTAGGCGACCTAGCCTATCGTTTAGCATTACCACCAGCTTTGAGCCGGATTCACAATGTATTCCATGTATCTCAGTTGAGGAAGTATGTTGCTGACCCAAGTCACGTTATTCAATTCGACGAGGTCGAGATAGCCGATGACCATTCGTATGAAGAACGGCCTGTGCAGATACTTAAGAGAAGAATTAAACAGCTGAGGAACAAGGCGATTCCCTTATTAAAAATTCAGTGGTCGAGACATGGAGTCGAGGAAGCTGCGTGGGAGACTGAAGATAGCATGCGAGAGAAATACCCCGAGCTGTTTACCCCTTAATTTCGGGGACGAAACTCCTTTTAAGGGGGGAGTATGTAATACCCTCGCCTTTACTATTGTATTTTCTGATTTAAACCAAGTATTTTCGCACCATATCTGTATTGTTGTAGTAAGTATATCGACGGATTATGTTAAGATGGAATCATGGTCATTCATACTATATTAATTATTGGGTGATATTGGGAGAATTCCATTTATGCTTGTTATAGAACTTAACGTACGTTAAACTATCTTCTTTACGTACGCTATGTACGTAGCCTTACGTACGTAACATTCATATGTTAACGTACGTAATGCGAGAGATCCATCAACAGCCCGCCTTTCGGTGGGTGGGGCCGAGCAAGGGAAGGTGGTCGGGAGTCGATCGCGACAGCCTGTAACACCCCGAGATATTCAGAATAATTACAGCGCCGTAAATCCTTTAAGTAAGGATTTACAAGGCTAATTTAAAAGAAATGTAAATATAAGACATCAATACTGCGGAAATTCAAGTTTACAAAACCGTACAACTGGTTCAACAAGTAATTAATACAACCATATCGAAATTATATTAATACGACACGTGTACTCGAGTACTGAAATCAAAACAAGAAAACAAATCACCAACAACAACAAACATCACTGAACCCCTTCGTCGTCACGTCGGTACTGTGGCTGTTTCCCTGCTCCTCGGCTACCTGAACATCAAAACAAATATCCACCCCCGAAGGGGTTAGCAAAACGATGCTAGTACAAGTATCATATTAAACAATTCGAATATGCATCGACAATACATAACAAGATACACCACACGGACTTCCGCTACCGGAATCCGACAATGCGAATCCACAAGATTCCATTAATACAGCAAGGGCATTCCAATGATCCAGCGCCCTCAGCATTGATCCCAAGATGATCCCGTCGGACCAACACGAGGTGGAAATAACCCGTCCAATGATCCAGCGCCCTCAACCTAGATCCCAAGATGATCCCGTCGAACCAACACGAGGTGGACATCCGATCCAGCGCCCTCAGCATAGATCGTACAACGTACACAAACACAACGCATGCATACACATATGCCAACTCATTATGTTCATCAACATGAACATACAAACACTAGATAACGAATATCATGACAATTCAACAAAATAATTTCCACGTTCAACAACATGAATAAACCACAAACATGCTCAAAATACCGATTTTAACACATTACGATACGTGCCTCGAAGATGGCAAGAACGAAACACTTCAATGACCTCAACACACTCGAAGGTCGCCTCCTTCGATCAACGTAGCAAGCTCGAACCTTAACAAAAGAAATGATATACAAATCATTTCAAGTCGAACGATTACCTAACAATTCGGTCTATGGCCAAAAAGCTCAAAATAAACAATCTGCCTGGACTGCTTAGCGTGCGCTACGTACTCTACGTAACGTGCGCTAAGCCTACCTGTTAGCGTACGCTATCGTATAAGCCTAGCTTACGCTAGCCACGGACTGACAGTTTGACTCGACTGATATCATAACGTACGTTACGTACGTATCGTGCGTTAACTTATCCCCGATAGCGCACGTTAACTTACGTATGTTAGCGTGCGCTAATCGTGCATGGCAGATTACTACTGACAGAAAACTGGCTTGAATGGTGATGAACTCATGAATTCTATGGTGATAAAACAAGTCATCCTCAAGCATATCATGCTAATAAGGTTTGTGGAAGTTCTATGATTATGAGATACAAATATACGGATAATCATCTCAACATCATAATTCATCTTCGATCTTCAAGAAAATATTCTAAGTTCCGTTCATCTTACGTTCCACAACGCATGATTCCAATGTGTAAAACGTAACAACTCGGTAGTATCCGTCTACTGATCACAAATCGGTTTGAAAATGCTTAGGAGTCCATATACTAAAAACGGTTCAAAGGTTCCTACGATATATAGTGCCGATACGTCAAAAGTATCCTTCTAACATGTGATGACCGATTATAAACGAAATAACTGGCTATCAAAACATGATCAAACGTCCTTAAGAACATTACTAATATCGGTGAAGAATCACCTACCTCAAGGTAGTGAAGAACACGGAGGAAATCGAAGCAATCCAACACCGAAGGCTTGAACACCAATCTCCAATGATATACGATCCTCAATCACGAGATATGATGTTGATATGAAGTGTTTAGGATGTAGGAAGTTATACTCTAAGTATAAGAATTCGGATATGGGAGAAGAAAGAACTGAAATTACGAAAATGATGCTGTCCTATTTATAGGAATTGATTATTAGCGCGCGCTAGTCCCTGCTCGTAGCGTGCGCTATCGGCTTCCTGAATTCACTGTACTGGGCAATTAGCACGCGCTATTCTCATGTCAGTAGCGTGCGCTAAGGCGTTGACTCGGCTTTTCCCGAAAGCCGTCCAGGTTCATCCCGACACAATCCGACAGGGGTCCCTGGCCTGATCTCACCTACCGCACGTCTCAATCAAATTGACCATGCATAGCGTGCGCTAATGTTCCTTTGTAGCGTGCGCTATTGAGTCCATGTTAGCGTACGCTACACATAGCCGATAGCGTGCGCTACATGCGCAGAATTACAATTTCTAAATCACATACATAAAAATCATACGCTCGACAACATCGGATTATGAAATACGGAGAATAATACTCAGATCAAGTACAACGATTACAATATCACAAGTTCCAAATACATATCAGAAATCTCGGGTATTACATCCTTCCTCCCTAAAAAGAAGTTTCGTCCCGAAACTTAAGATGAAAACAACTCTGGATATCTAGCCTTCATACTGTCCTCCATTTCCCAAGTGGCCTCTTCGACTCCGTGTCGTGACCATTGTACTTTAACCAAGTGTATTAGTTTATTCCTCAATTGTTTGATCCGACTCTCAAGTATCTTGATTGGTCTCTCTTGAAGGTGCCATCATTAGCTATCTCGATCTCGTCGAAATCAATGACGTGATCGGGTCCAGACATACTTCCGAAATTGGGATACGTGAAACACATTGTGAACGTGACTCAGCGATGGCGGTAAGGCCAACCTGTATGCTAAATCTCCAACTCTCTCGAGGATCTCGAATGGTCCAATATATCTCGGACTAAGCTTGCCTCTCCTCCCAAAACGGAAAATCCCTCGTGTAGGAGACACCCTCAATATCACATGTTCCCCAACGTCGAACTCTAGAGGACGACGACGTACGTCTGCGTAAGACTTTTGTCGACTCGGGCGTCAACAGTCTTTCTCGAATCAAAGCTATCTTCTCTTGAGTCTGAATTATCAATTCTGGTTCCGTCCCGATCAAATCCGAAGAATCATCCCAACACAGGGGTGATCGGCATCTTCTCCCGTATAAAGCTTCAAATGGTGCCATCTTAATTGAAGCATGCCAACTATTGTTATAGGTGAACTCGATCAAGGGCAAGTGAACTTCCCAATCAGTTGACCAATCTAATGCACAAGCTCTAAGCATGTCTTCTACCGTTTGTATAGTCCTTTCGCACTGACCGTCCGTTTGGGGATGATAAGCCGTGCTAAAGTTGAGCTCAGTCTCCAAAGCCCTGTGAACTGCTTTCCAGAAGTGAGACACGAAGCGACCATCTCGATCCGAAATAATGGTCTTCGGCGTCCCATGCAATCTGACTATCTCCGCAATAAATACTCGCGCCAATCTCTCGGGTCCCCATGTATCTTTAATCCCTAGGAAATGAGCCGACTTAGTTAGTCTATCAACTATAACCCAAATCATGTTCATTCCCGTTCTAGTCCTTGGCATACTGGTGATGAAATCCATCGAGATGTCCTCCCACTTCCATTCAGGGATCGGAAGCGGCCTTAACATTCCGGCAGGTCGCTGATGTTCAATCTTAACTTGCTGACAAGTCAAATATTTCGAAACGTACTCTGCTACGTCCTTCTTCATATTCCCCCACCAGAAATTTTGCTTTAAATCCTTATACATCTTATCACGCCTGGGTGAATAGAATAGTATGCTACTGTGAGCTTCCTTCGTAATAGTCCGTCTCAAATCATCATCATTGGGGATGCAAAGTCGACTCTGAAATCTCATAACTCCATCATCTTGTATCACGAATCCTGGGGCTTTTCCTTTCTTTACTTCATCACATAATCGAAGGATCAGAGAATCGTCCAATTGCTTAAACTTGATCTCCTCGACTAGTGATGAAGTCAGTTCCATCACATAAAGTTGCCCTTGGATTCCTGGTGCCCACACTTCAATCTCTTCGCGGATCAGTTCCCGTTGAATACTGGTTTGGGATGTAAGTGCTTCCAACACTCGAAGAGAAACAGGTTTACGGCTCAAAGCATCGGCTACTACGTTTGCTTTCCCCGGATGATAGAGAATCTCCAAGTCGTAATCCTTGATCAATTCCAGCCACCTTATCTGCCTCATGTTTAATTCTTTCTGACTGAAAATGTACTTGAGGCTCTTATGATCGGTAAAGATCTGACAATGAGTGCCGTACAAATAATGTCTCCAAATTTTCAGTGCAAAGACTACAGCTGCTAACTCCAGATCATGAGTCGGGTAATTGACCTCGTATGGTTTCAGCTGCCGAGAAGCATAGGCAATCACCTTATCTTTTTGCATCAACACACATCACAGACCCTGATTTAAAGCGTCGATGTACACCATAAATCCATCAGTTCCATCTGGTAATGCTAATATAGGTGCTGTCGTCAGTCTCTTCTTAAGTTCATCAAAACCAGCCTGGCATTTCTCATCCCACTTAAACTTTTGAGTTTTCAGAATTGGTGAGTGAGCGGACGAGCAATTTTGGAAAATCCCTCTACAAAGCGGCGATAATATCCAGCAAGTCCTAAGAAACTCCGGACTTCTTTCACGTTATTAGGGGCTTCCCATTCCAAGATTGCTTCGACTTTCTTCGGGTCCACCTGAACTCCGTCAGCTGATATCACATGCCCAAGGAAAGTTACTTCCCTAAGCCAGAACTCGCATTTTGAAGGCTTTGCATACAGCTGTTCCTTCCTCAAGGTGCTCAAAACCACACGCAAATGTTCGGCATGCTCCTCTGCGTCCTTCGAATATATCAAGATGTCATCAATGAAGACGACCACAAATTTATCCAAGTATTCCAAGAATACCCGATTCATCAATTGCATGAATACCGCAGGAGCATTGATAAGTCCAAATGGCATTACTACAAATTCATAATGCCCGTACCGGGATCTGAAAGCAGATTTCGGTATATCCGATTCCTTAATTCTCAACTGGTGGTATCCTGATCGCAAGTCAATCTTCGAGAATACCCTTGCCCCTTGCAGTTGATCAAACAAGTCGTCGATCCGAGGTATAGGGTACTTATTCTTGATCGTCATCTTGTTGAGCTCCCTGTAATCAATACACAGTCGGAGGGATCCGTCTTTCTTCCGGACAAAGAGAACGGGCGCTCCCCAAGGAGAAACGCTAGGTTGGATATAGCCCTTCTGTAACAATTCCTCCAGTTGCTTCTTGAGTTCATACATCTCGGTTGGCGCCATGCGGTATGGTGCTCTGGAAATAGGAGCTGCTCCAGGCTCTAATTCGATAGTGAATTTCACTTCTCTCTGCGGAGGTAACCCATGTAGTTCGTCAGGAAATACATCTGAGAACTCATTCACAACTGAAATAGACGAGAGCTCTACTCCTTCCTCTTTCCTCATGGCATATCACCAAAGTCCGTGACATCCCTGCTTCAGTAATTTCACGGCTTTCATTGCTTTGATCAATTTTCCCGAGCTTCCTGGTCTCCATCCTCGGAATAAGTGTTCAGATCCGTCATCAACAATGATAGAAATGACTCTCTCTCGGTAATTCAGAATAGCTCCATAACGGTTGAGCCAGTCGTCTCCGAGAATTAAATCGTCACCGTAGATGTCAACTACAATAAGATTCGATGGCCAATCTCTCCCTCCTATAGATACTGGAAAATCTCTAGCCTCTAGGGTTCCCACAATTCTCTCTCCACTCGGCAAACCCACCACATATGGTTCACAATCAGATAAGCACGAGATTTTTAAACGATTTACACAGTTCAATGATACAAAAGAATGTGTAGCTCCGAAATCGAATAAAACACTAACTGGTTGCATAAGGATCTGAATCGTACCTGATGCAACATCAGTGTTCTGATCGTCAGATTTCCTCATTTCGTACAGGCGCGGAGGAACGGACCCAGCACTGGATGTCTCTCTCTTCCCAACGTTCTGCTGTTGAAATCCACTCTGTTGCGTCTGGTTCACACTCGTCTCCTTCGAAACTGGAGCTGGAGTGCGGGTACCAAAAGATCTAGTAGCAACTCCACAGAAGGCCGCACGGTGCCCTTCTTGTCCACAATCGTAACAAGTCACAGAAGATGCGGGGCAATCACGTCGAATATGCCCTACTCGACCACAATTGTAGCATTTCTTTGATGCGTCCGAAACCGCTGATGTAGTTCGGAACTTCTTTCCGCCTCTAGAAGGTTGTGGAGGTTTCCTAGCCGAATTAAAGGAAGACTGGCCCTTGCGGGGCCCACCACTCTTGTTTTCTGAAAAGTTGCCGGTTACCTTCTGCTTCTTTGCTTCCACTGATTTTTCCACCGCCGCCTCTTTCATGTCGTAGGCCAGCGCTTTGTCTTGATACTGTCGTAACGTAGTACACTCGAATCCGGACATGTACTGCTGAATTTCCGGTTTCATCCGCATATCGAAATGAAAAATCTTCTCTGCCTCCGTTCTGACCAAGTGTCGCACACAAGTCAGCTGATGATTAAAAGTTTTGATTACTTCAGTCACAGATGCTTCCGAACTCTGTGGTGAGAAAAACTCTCAGATCTTTGCCTCTCAGAATCGGACGAGGACAATCGTGCTTCCATCATTAATTTGAATTCCGTCGATCCGCATTATGATTCTCGGTCGAATAGCTTCCCACCAATCAAAGGCCTCCCGGTCGAGAAAATACTGGGCAATGGGAACCTTCCGGTCCTCGGGACAGTTAAGACCTGCGAATATCTTCTCTAACTCCTTGAGCCAGTGATCCCAAGTAATTGCCTCAGCAGATCCGTCAAATTTTGGCGGGTGCAATTTGACCACTTCAGCAAGCCATCTGTCTCCCGGTTATCCTCGTGGTGCTGCTGTCCCATCGCCGTCTGCATGCGGTCGACTACCCAGGTGAATCGGTTTATCTCGCGCCACCACTGTTGAAGCACTCCGTCATGTTAGGATTTGCGTCGTCATTCGCCGATCCTTGCCGCCTCCGTAATGGGAATCGGTTCGACTAGCCGATAATTCCGGTAGTTGCGGAATCTTCTGTCTCATGTTACCCCGTCAGCGTCCACGATCAAGGCCCGTCCACGTCCTCCTCTCAACATACTGTAAACACAATTTCTCAATATCCGGGACAAAGTTATCGAAATAAAGTCCGTCAATACTCACTAAACAAGAATTAAGTAAAACGGTAGTATAAGAGATTAGGAGACTTACAACCACGGTCCACATGACGACTTTTGGTGAACAGTGATGTTACGAACGACTCGTAAATCAATAACATAAATGCACCCAACTTAAAACCCGATTGCCAAGATATCCATAAATCTTAGCTCGATAACATATTCTCGTAACACCCGAGATATTCGGAATAATTACAGCCGTAAACCCTTTAAGTAAGGATTTACAAGGCTAATTTAAAAGAAATGTAAATATAAAACATCAATCATGGAAATTCAAGTTTACAAAACCGCATAACCGGTTCAACGAGTAATTAATACAACCATATCGAAATGATATTAATACGACACGTGTACTCGAGCATCGAAATCAAAACAAGAAAACAAATCACCACCAACAACAAACATCACCGAACCCCTTCGCCGTCACGTCGCATCGTGGTCGCTTTCCCGCTCCTCGGCTACCTGAACATCAAAACAAATGTCCACCCCCGAAGGGTTAGCAAAACGATGCTAGTACAAGTATCATATTAAACAATTCGAATATGCATCAACAATACATAACAAGATACACCACACGGACTTCCGCTACCGGAATCCGACAATGCGAATCCACAAGATTCCATTAATACAACAAGGGTATTCCAATGATCCAGCGCCCTCAGCATAGATCCCAAGATGATACCGTCGGACCAACACGAGGTGGAAATAACCCGTCCAATGATCCAGCGCCCTCAGCCTAGATCCCAAGATGATCCCGTCGGACCAACACGAGGTGGACATCCGATCCAGCGCCCTCAGCATATATCGTACAACGTACACAAACACAACTCATGCATACACATATGCCAACTCATTATGTTCATCAACATGAACATACAAACACTAGATAACGAATATCATGACAATTCAACAAAATAATTTCCACGTTCAACAACATGAATAAACCACAAACATGCTCAAAATACCGATTTTAACACATTACGATACTTGCCTCGAAGATGGCAAGAACGAGACACTTCAATGACCTCAACACACTCGAAGGTCGCCTCCTTCGATCAACATAGCAAGCTCGAACCTTAACAAAAGAAATGATATACAAATCATTTCAAGTCGAACGATTGCCTAACAATTCGGTCTACGGCCAAAAAGCTCAAAATAAACAATCTGCCTGGACTGCTTAGCGTGCGCTACGTACTCTACGTAACGTGCGCTAAGCCTGCCTGTTAGCGTACGCTATCGTATAAGCCTAGCGTACGCTAGCCACGGACTGACAGTTTGACTCGGCTGATATCATAACGTACGTTACGTACGTATCGTGCGTTAACTTATCCCCGATAGCGCACGTTAACTTACGTATGTTAGCGTGCGCTAATCGTGCATGGCGATTACTGCGGTAAAATCGGCTTGAATGGTGATGAACTCATGAATTCTATGGTGATAAAACAAGTCATCCTCAAGCATATCATGCTAATAAGGTTTGTGGAAGTTCTATGATTATGAGATACAAATATACGGATAATCATCTCAACATCATAATTCATCTTCGATCTTCAAAAAAATATTCTAAGTTCCGTTCGTCTTACGTTCCAAACGCATGATTCCAATGTGTAAAACGTAACAACTGGGTAGTATCCGTCTATTGATCACAAATCGGTTTGAAAATGCTTAGGAGTCCATATACTAAAAACGGTTCAAAGGTTCCTACGATATATAGTGCCGATACGTCAAAAGTATCCTTCTAACATGTGATGACCGATTATAAACGAAATAACTGGCTATCAAAACATGATCAAACGTCCTTAAGAACATTACTAATATCGGTGAAGAATCACCTACCTCAAGGTAGTGAAGAACACGGAGGAAATCGAAGCAATCCAACACCGAAGGCTTGAACACCAATCTCCAATGATATACGATCCTCAATCACGAGCTAGGATGTTGATATGAAGTGTTTAGGATGTAGGAAGTTATACTCTAAGTATAAGAATTCGGATATGGGAGAAGAAAGAACTGAAATTACGAAAATGATGCTGTCCTATTTATAGGAATTGATTATTAGCGCGCGCTAGTCCCTGCTCGTAGCGTGCGCTATCGGCTTCCTGAATTCAGCATCGGGCAATTAGCACGCGCTATTCTCATGTCAGTAGCGTGCGCTAAGGCGTTGACTCGGCTTTTCCCGAAAGCCGTCCAGGTTCATCCCGACACAATCCGACAGGGGTCCCTGGCCTGATCTCACCTACCGCACGTCTCAATCAAATTGACCATGCATAGCGTGCGCTAATGTTCCTTTGTAGCGTGCGCTATTGAGTCCATGTTAGCGTACGCTACACATAGCCGATAGCGTGCGCTACATGCGCAGAATTACAATTTCTAAATCACATACATAAAAATCATACGCTCGACAACATCGGATTATGAAATACGGAGAATAATACTCAGATCAAGTACAACGATTACAATATCACAAGTTCCAAATACATATCAGAAATCTCGGGTATTACATCCTTCCTCCCTAAAAAGAAGTTTCGTCCCGAAACTTAAGATGAAAACAACTCTGGATATCTAGCCTTCATACTGTCCTCCATTTCCCAAGTGGCCTCTTCGACTCCGTGTCGTGACCATTGTACTTTAACCAAGTGTATTAGTTTATTCCTCAATTGTTTGATCCGACTCTCAAGTATCTTGATTGGTCTCTCTTCGAAGGTGCCATCATTAGCTATCTCGATCTCGTCGAAATCAATGACGTGACTGGGGTCCGGTACATACTTCCGAAATTGGGATACGTGAAACACATTGTGAACGTGACTCAGCGATGGCGGTAAGGCCAACCTGTATGCTAAATCTCCAACTCTCTCGAGGATCTCGAATGGTCCAATATATCTCGGACTAAGCTTGCCTCTCCTCCCAAAACGGAAAATCCCTCGTGTAGGAGACACCCTCAATATCACATGTTCCCCAACGTCGAACTCTAGAGGACGACGACGTACGTCTGCGTAAGACTTTTGTCGACTCTGGGCAGTCAACAGTCTTTCTCGAATCAAAGCTATCTTCTCTTGAGTCTGAATTATCAATTCTGGTTCCGTCCCGATCAAATCCGAAGAATCATCCCAACACAGGGGTGATCGGCATCTTCTCCCGTATAAAGCTTCAAATGGTGCCATCTTAATTGAAGCATGCCAACTATTGTTATAGGTGAACTCGATCAAGGGCAAGTGAACTTCCCAATCAGTTGACCAATCTAATGCACAAGCTCTAAGCATGTCTTCTACCGTTTGTATAGTCCTTTCGGACTGACCGTCCGTTTGGGGATGATAAGCCGTGCTAAAGTTGAGCTCAGTCCCCAAAGCCCTGTGAACTGCTTTCCAGAAGTGAGACACGAAGCGACCATCTCGATCCGAAATAATGGTCTTCGGCGTCCCATGCAATCTGACTATCTCCGCAATAAATACTCGCGCCAATCTCTCGGGTCCCCATGTATCTTTAATCCCTAGGAAATGAGCCGACTTAGTTAGTCTATCAACTATAACCCAAATCATGTTCATTCCCGTTCTAGTCCTTGGCATACTGGTGATGAAATCCATCGAGATGTCCTCCCACTTCCATTCAGGGATCGGAAGCGGCCTTAACATTCCTAAGCAGTCGCCGATGTTCAATCTTAACTTGTCGACAAGTCAAATATTTCAAACGTACTGCCACGTCCTTCTTCATATTCCCCACCGTAAATTTTGCTTTAAATCCTTATACATCTTATCACGCCCGGTGAATAGAATAGGCGCGCCGTGAGCTTCCTTCGTAATAGTCCGTCTCAAATCATCATCATTGGGGATGCAAAGTCGACTCAAATCTCATAACTCCATCATCTTGTATCACGAATCCCGGGCTTTTCCTTTCTTTACTTCATCACATAATCGAAGGATCGAGAATCGTCCAACCGCTTAAACTTGATCTCTCGACTAGTGATGAAGTGCCCATCACATAAAGTTGCCCTTGGATTCCTGGTGCCCACACTTCAATCTCTTCGCGGATCAGTTCCCGTTGAATACTGGTTTGGGATGTAAGTGCTTCCAACACTCGAAGAGAAACAGGTTTACGGCTCAATGCATCGGCTACTACGTTTGCTTTCCCCGGATGATAGAGAATCTCCAAGTCGTAATCCTTGATCAATTCCAGCCACCTTCTCTGCCTCATGTTTAATTCTTTCTGACTGAAAATGTACTTGAGGCTCTTATGATCGGTAAAGATCTGACAATGAGTGCCGTACAAATAATGTCTCCAAATTTTCAGTGCAAAGACTACAGCTGCTAACTCCAGATCATGAGTCGGGTAATTGACCTCGTATGGTTTCAGCTGCCGAGAAGCATAGGCAATCACCTTATCTTTTTGCATCAACACACATCACAGACCCTGATTTAAAGCGTCGATGTACACCATAAATCCATCAGTTCCATCTGGTAATGCTAATATAGGTGCTGTCGTCAGTCTCTTCTTAAGTTCATCAAAACCAGCCTGGCATTTCTCATCCCACTTAAACTTTTGAGTTTTCTGTAACAGCTGAGTGAGCGGACGAGCAATTTTGGAAAATCCCTCTACAAAGCGGCGATAATATCCAGCAAGTCCTAAGAAACTCCGGACTTCTTTCACGTTATTAGGGGCTTCCCATTCCAAGATTGCTTCGACTTTCTTCGGGTCCACCTGAACTCCGTCAGCTGATATCACATGCCCAAGGAAAGTTACTTCCCTAAGCCAGAACTCGCATTTTGAAGGCTTTGCATACAGCTGTTCCTTCCTCAAGGTGCTCAAAACCACACGCAAATGTTCGGCATGCTCCTCTGCGTCCTTCGAATATATCAAGATGTCATCAATGAAGACGACCACAAATTTATCCAAGTATTCCAAGAATACCCGATTCATCAATTGCATGAATACCGCAGGAGCATTGATAAGTCCAAATGGCATTACTACAAATTCATAATGCCGTCTAGGGATCTCGAAGCGATTTCGTATATCCGATTCCTTAATTCTCAACTGGTGGTATCCTGATCGCAAGTCAATCTTCGAGAATACCCTTGCCCCTTGCAGTTGATCAAACAAGTCGTCGATCCGAGGTATAGGGTACTTATTCTTGATCGTCATCTTGTTGAGCTCCCTGTAATCAATACACGATCGGAGGATCCGTCTTTCTTCCGGACAAAGAGAACGGGCGCTCCCCAAGGAGAAACGCTAGGTTGGATATAGCCCTTCTGTAACAATTTCTCCAGTTGCTTCTTGAGTTCATACATCTCGGTTGGCGCCATGCGGTATGGTGCTCTGGAAATAGGAGCTGCTCCAGGCTCTAATTCGATAGTGAATTTCACTTCTCTCTGCGGAGGTAACCCATGTAGTTCGTCAGGAAATACATCGAGAACTCATTCACAATCGAAATAGACGAGAGCTCTACTCCTTCCTCTTTCCTCATGGCATATCACCAAAGTCCGTGACATCCCTGCTTCAGTAATTTCACGGCTTTCATTGCTTTGATCAATTTTCCCGAGCTTCCTGGTCTCCATCCTCGGAATAAGTGTTCAGATCCGTCATCAACAATGATAGAAATGACTCTCTCTCGGTAATTCAGAATAGCTCCATAACGGTTGAGCCAGTCGTCTCCGAGAATTAAATCGTCACCGTAGATGTCAACTACAATAAGATTCGATGGCCAATCTCTCCCTCCTATAGATACTGGAAAATCTCTAGCCTCTAGGGTTCCCACAATTCTCTCTCCACTCGGCAAACCCACCACATATGGTTCACAATCAGATAAGCACGAGATTTTTAAACGATTTACACAGTTCAATGATACAAAAGAATGTGTAGCTCCGAAATCGAATAAAACACTAACTGGTTGCATAAGGATCTGAATCGTACCTGATGCAACATCAGTGTTCTGATCGTCAGATTTCCTCATTTCGTACAGGCGCGGAGGAACGGACCCAGCACTGGATGTCTCTCTCTTCCCAACGTTCTGCCGTTGAAATCCACTCTGTTGCGTCTGGTTCACACTCGTCTCCTTCAAATCGAGCTGGAGTGCGGGTACCAAAAGATCTAGTAGCAACTCCACAGAAGGCCGCACGGTGCCCTTCTTGTCCACAATCGTAACAAGTCACAGAAGATGCGGGGCAATCACGTCGAATATGCCCTACTCGACCACAATTGTAGCATTTCTTTGATGCGTCCGAAACCGCTGATGTAGTTCGGAACTTCTTTCCGCCTCTAGAAGGTTGTGGAGGTTTCCTAGCCGAATTAAAGGAAGACTGGCCCTTGCGGGGCCCACCACTCTTGTTTTCTGAAAAGTTGCCGGTTACCTTCTGCTTCTTTGCTTCCACTGATTTTTCCACCGCCGCCTCTTTCATGTCGTAGGCCAGCGCTTTGTCTTGATACTGTCGTAACGTAGTACACTCGAATCCGGACATGTACTGCTGAATTTCCGGTTTCATCCGCATATCGAAATGAAAAATCTTCTCTGCCTCCGTTCTGACCAAGTGTCGCACACAAGTCAGCTGATGATTAAAAGTTTTGATTACTTCAGTCACAGATGCTTCCGAACTCTGTGGTGAGAAAAACTCTCAGATCTTTGCCTCTGTAACTGGACGAGGACAATACTGTGCTTCCATCATTAATTTGAATTCCGTCCAATCCGCATTATGATTCTCGGGTCGAATAGCTTCCCACCAATCAAAGGCCTCCCCAGTCAGAAAATACTGGGCAATGGGAACCTTCCGGTCCTCGGGACAGTTAAGACCCGCGAATATCTTCTCTAACTCCTTGAGCCAGTGATCCCAAGTAATTGCCTCAGCAGATCCGTCAAATTTTGGCGGGTGCAATTTGACCACCTCAGCAAGCCATCTGTCTCCCCGGTTATCCTCGTGGTGCTGCTGTCCCATCGCCGTCTGCATGCGGTCGACTACCTGGGTGAACTGGTTTATCTGCGCCACCACCTGTTGAAGCACTCCCGTCATGTTAGGATTTGCGTCGTCATTCGCTGATCCTTGCTGCCCTCCAGAATGGGAATCGGTTCGACTAGCTGATAATTCCGGGGTAGTTGCGGAATCTTCCTGTCTCATGTTACCCCGTCCGCGTCCACGACTGCGTCCGCGTCCACGTCCTCCTCTCAACATACTGTAAACACAATTTCTCAATATCCAGGACAAAGTTATCGAAATAAAGTCCGTCAATACTCACTAAACAGTAATTAAGTAAAACGGTAGTATAAGAGATTAGGAGACTTACAACCACGGTCCACATGACGACTTTTGGCTGAACAGTGATGTTACGAACGACTCGTAAATCAATAACATAAACAGACCCAACTTAAAACTCGACTGCCAAGATATCCATAAATCTTAGCTCTGATAACATATTCTGTAACACCCCGAGATATTCGGAATAATTACAGCGCCGTAAACCCTTTAAGTAAGGATTTACAAGGCTAATTTAAAAGAAATGTAAATATAAAACATCAATACTGCGGAAATTCAAGTTTACAAAACCGTACAACTGGTTCAACGAGTAATTAATACAACCATATCGAAATGATATTAATACGACACGTGTACTCGAGTACTGAAATCAAAACAAGAAAACAAATCACCACCACCAACAAACATCACTGAACCCCTTCGTCGTCACGTCGGTACTGTGGCTGTTTCCCTGCTCCTCGGCTACCTGAACATCAAAACAAATGTCCACCCCCGAAGGGTTAGCAAAACGATGCTAGTAAAAGTATCATATTAAACAATTCGAATATGCATCAACAATACATAACAAGATACACCACACGGACTTCCGCTACCGGAATCCGACAATGCGAATCCACAAGATTCCATTAATACAACAAGGGTATTCCAATGATCCAGCGCCCTCAGCATAGATCCCAAGATGATACCGTCGGACCAACACGAGGTGGAAATAACCCGTCCAATGATCCAGCGCCCTCAGCCTAGATCCCAAGATGATCCCGTCGGACCAACACGAGGTGGACATCCGATCCAGCGCCCTCAGCATATATCGTACAACGTACACAAACACAACTCATGCATACACATATGCCAACTCATTATGTTCATCAACATGAACATACAAACACTAGATAACGAATATCATGACAATTCAACAAAATAATTTCCACGTTCAACAACATGAATAAACCACAAACATGCTCAAAATACCGATTTTAACACATTACGATACTTGCCTCGAAGATGGCAAGAACGAGACACTTCAATGACCTCAACACACTCGAAGGTCGCCTCCTTCGATCAACATAGCAAGCTCGAACCTTAACAAAAGAAATGATATACAAATCATTTCAAGTCGAACGATTGCCTAACAATTCGGTCTACGGCCAAAAAGCTCAAAATAAACAATCTGCCTGGACTGCTTAGCGTGCGCTACGTACTCTACGTAACGTGCGCTAAGCCTGCCTGTTAGCGTACGCTATCGTATAAGCCTAGCGTACGCTAGCCACGGACTGACAGTTTGACTCGGCTGATATCATAACATACGTTACGTACGTATCGTGCGTTAACTTATCCCCGATAGCGCACGTTAACTTACGTATGTTAGCGTGCGCTAATCGTGCATGGCAGATTACTACTGACAGAAAACTGGCTTGAATGGTGATGAACTCATGAATTCTATGGTGATAAAACAAGTCATCCTCAAGCATATCATGCTAATAAGGTTTGTGGAAGTTCTATGATTATGAGATACAAATATACGGATAATCATCTCAACATCATAATTCATCTTCGATCTTCAAAAAAATATTCTAAGTTCCGTTCGTCTTACGTTCCAAACGCATGATTCCAATGTGTAAAACGTAACAACTGGGTAGTATCTGTCTATTGATCACAAATCGGTTTGAAAATGCTTAGGAGTCCATATACTAAAAACGGTTCAAAGGTTCCTACGATATATAGTGCCGATACGTCAAAAGTATCCTTCTAACATGTGATGACCGATTATAAACGAAATAACTGGCTATCAAAACATGATCAAACGTCCTTAAGAACATTACTAATATCGGTGAAGAATCACCTACCTCAAGGTAGTGAAGAACACGGAGGAAATCGAAGCAATCCAACACCGAAGGCTTGAACACCAATCTCCAATGATATACGATCCTCAATCACGAGCTAGGATGTTGATATGAAGTGTTTAGGATGTAGGAAGTTATACTCTAAGTATAAGAATTCGGATATGGGAGAAGAAATAACTGAAATTACGAAAATGATGCTGTCCTATTTATAGGAATTGATTATTAGCGCGCGCTAGTCCCTGCTCGTAGCGTGCGCTAACGGCTTCCTGACTTCACTGTACTGGGCACTTAGCGCGCGCTATTCTCATGTCAGTAGCGTGCGCTAAGGCGTTGACTCGGCTTTTCCCGAAAGCCGTCGAGGTTCATCCCGACACAATCCGACAGGGGTCCCTGGCCTGATCTCACCTACCGCACGTATCAATCAAATTGACCACGCATAGCGTGCGCTAATGTTCCTTTGTAGCGTGCGCTATTGAGTCCATGTTAGCGTACGCTACACATAGCCGATAGCGTGCGCTACATGCGCAGAATTACAATTTCTAAATCACATACATAAAAATCATACGCTCGACAACATCGGATTATGAAATACGGAGAATAATACTCAGATCAAGTACAATGATTACAATATCACAAGTTCCAAATACATATCAGAAATCTCGGGTATTACATCCTTCCTCCCTAAAAAGAAGTTTCGTCCCGAAACTTAAGATGAAAACAACTATGGATATCTAGCCTTCATACTGTCCTCCGTTTCCCAAGTGGCCTCTTTGACTCCGTGTCGTGACCATTGTACTTTAACCAAGTGTATTAGTTTATTCCTCAATTGTTTGATCCGACTCTCAAGTATCTTGATTGGTCTCTCTTCGAAGGTGCCATCATTAGCAATCTCAATCTCGTCGAAATCAATGACGTGACTGGGGTCCGGTACATACTTCCGCAATTGGGATACGTGAAACACATTGTGAACGTGACTCAGCGATGGCGGTAAGGCCAACCTGTATGCTAAATCTCCAACTCTCTCGAGGATCTCGAATGGTCCAATATATCTCGGACTAAGCTTGCCTCTCCTCCCAAAACGGAAAATCCCTCGTGTAGGAGACACCTTCAATAGCACATGTTCCCCAACGTTGAACTCTAGAGGACGACGACGTACGTCTGCGTAAGACTTTTGTCGACTCTGGGCAGTCAACTGTCTTTCTCGAATCAAAGCTATCTTCTCTTGAGTCTGAATTATCAATTCTGGTTCCGTCCCGATCAAATCCGAAGAATCATCCCAACACAGGGGTGATCGGCATCTTCTCCCGTATAAAGCTTCAAATGGTGCCATCTTAATTGAAGCATGCCAACTATTGTTATAGGTGAACTCGATCAAGGGCAAGTGAACTTCCCAATCAGTTGACCAATCTAATGCACAAGCTCTAAGCATGTCTTCTACCGTTTGTATAGTCCTTTCGGACTGACCGTCCGTTTGGGGATGATAAGCCGTGCTAAAGTTGAGCTCGGTCCCCAAAGCCCTGTGAACTGCTTTCCAGAAGTGAGACACGAAGCGACCATCTCGATCCGAAATAATGGTCTTCGGCGTCCCATGCAATCTGACTATCTCCGCAATAAATACTCGCGCCAATCTCTCGGGTCCCCATGTATCTTTAATCCCTAGGAAATGAGCCGACTTAGTTAGTCGATCAACTATAACCCAAATCATGTTCATTCCCGTTCTAGTCCTTGGCATACTGGTGATGAAATCCATCGAGATGTCCTCCCACTTCCATTCAGGGATCGGAAGCGGCCTTAACATTCCGGCAGGTCGCTGATGTTCAATCTTAACTTGCTGACAAGTCAAATATTTCGAAACGTACTCTGCTACGTCCTTCTTCATATTCCCCCACCAGAAATTTTGCTTTAAATCCTTATACATCTTACTGCTGCCCGGGTGAATAGAATAGGGCGCGCTGTGAGCTTCCTTCAGAATAGTCCGTCTCAAATCATCATCATTGGGGATGCAAAGTCGACTCTGAAATCTCATAACTCCATCATCTTGTATCACGAATCCTGGGGCTTTTCCTTTCTTTACTTCATCACATAATCGAAGGATCAGAGAATCGTCCAACTGCTTAGACTTGATCTCCTCGACTAGTGATGAAGTCAGTTCCATCACATAAAGTTGCCCTTGGATTCCTGGTGCCCACACTTCAATCTCTTCGCGGATCAGTTCCCGTTGAATACTGGTTTGGGATGTAAGTGCTTCCAACACTCGAAGAGAAATAGGTTTACGGCTCAAAGCATCGGCTACTACGTTTGCTTTCCCCGGATGATAGAGAATCTCCAAGTCGTAATCCTTGATCAATTCCAGCCACCTTCTCTGCCTCATGTTTAATTCTTTCTGACTGAAAATGTACTTGAGGCTCTTATGATCGGTAAAGATCTGACAATGAGTGCCGTACAAATAATGTCTCTAAATTTTCAGTGCAAAGACTACAGCTGCTAACTCCAGATCATGAGTCGGGTAATTGACCTCGTATGGTTTCAGCTGCCGAGAAGCATAGGCAATCACCTTATCTTTTTGCATCAACACACATCCCAGACCCTGATTTGAAGCGTCGCTGTACACCATGAATCCATCAGTTCCATCTGGTAATGCTAATATAGGTGCTGTCGTCAGTCTCTTCTTAAGTTCATCAAAACCAGCCTGACATTTCTCATCCCACTTAAACTTTTGAGTTTTCTGTAACAGCTGAGTGAGCGGACGAGCAATTTTGAAAAATCCCTCTACAAAGCGGCGATAATATCCAGCAAGTCCTAAGAAACTCCGGACCTCTTTCACGTTATTAGGGGCTTCCCATTCCAAGATTGCTTCGACTTTCTTTGGGTCCACCTGAACTCCGTCAGCTGATATCACATGCCCAAGGAAAGTTACTTCCCTAAGCCAGAACTCGCATTTTGAAGGCTTTGCATACAGCTGTTCCTTCCTCAAGGTGCTCAAAACCACACGCAAATGTTTGGCATGCTCCTCTGCGTCCTTCGAATATATCAAGATGTCATCAATGAAGACGACCACAAATTTATCCAAGTATTCCAAGAATACCCGATTCATCAATTGCATGAATACCGCAGGAGCATTGATAAGTCCAAATGGCATTACTACAAATTCATAATGCCCGTACCGGGATCTGAAAGTAGATTTCGGTATATCCGATTCCTTAATTCTCAACTGGCGGTATCCTGATCGCAAGTCAATCTTCGAGAATACCCTTGCCCCTTGCAGTTGATCAAACAAGTCGTCGATCCGAGGTATAGGGTACTTATTCTTGATCGTCATCTTGTTGAGGTCCCTGTAATCAATACACAGTCGGAGGGATCTGTCTTTCTTCCGGACAAAGAGAACGGGCGCTCCCCAAGGAGAAACGATAGGTTGGATATAGCCCTTCTGTAACAATTCCTCCAGTTGCTTCTTGAGTTCATACATCTCGGTTGGCGCCATACGGTATGGTGCTCTGGAAATAGGAGCTGCTCCAGGCTCTAATTCGATAGTGAATTTCACTTCTCTCTGCGGAGGTAACCCATGTAGTTCGTCAGGAAATACATCTGAGAACTCATTCACAACTGAAATAGACGAGAGCTCTACTCCTTCCTCTTTGCTCATGGCATATCACCAAAGTCCGTGACATCCCTGCTTCAGTAATTTCACGGCTTTCATTGCTTTGATCAATTTTCCCGAGCTTCCTGGTCTCCATCCTCGGAATAAGTGTTCAGATCCGTCATCAGCAATGATAGAAATGACTCTCTCTCGGTAATTCAGAATAGCTCCATAACGGTTGAGTCAGTCGTCTCTGAGAATTAAATCGTCACCGTAGATGTCAACTACAATAAGATTCGATGGCCAATCTCTCCCTCCTATAGATACTAGAAAATCTCTAGCCTCTAGGGTTCCCACAATTCTCTCTCCACTCGGAAAACCCACCACATATGGTTCACAATCATATAAGCACGAGATTTTTAAACGATTTACACAGTTCAATGATACAAAAGAATGTGTAGCTCCGGAATCGAATAAAACACTAACTGGTTGCAAAAGGATCTGAATCGTACCTGATGCAACAGCAGTGTTCTGATCGTTAGATTTCCTCATTTCGTACAGGCACGGAGGAACGGACCCAGCACTGGATGTCTCTCTCTTCCCAACGTTCTGCTGTTGAAATCCACTCTGCTGCGTCTGGTTCACACTCGTCTCCTTCGGAACTGGAGCTGGAGTGCGAGTACCAAAAGATCTAGTAGCAACTCCACAGAAGGCCGCACGGTGCCCTTCTTTTTCACAATCGTAACAAGTCACAGAAGATGCGGGGCAATCACGTCGAATATTCCCTGCTGGACCACAATTATAGCATTTCTTTGATGCGTCCGAAACCGCTGATGTAGTTCGGAACTTCTTTCCGCCTCTAGAAGGTTGTGGAGGTTTCCTAGCCGAATAAAAGGAAAACTGGCCCTTGCGGGGCCCACCACTCTTGTTTTCTGAAAAGTTGCCGGTCACCTTACCTTCTTTGCTTCACCGATTTTTCCACCGCCGCCTCTTTCATGTCGTAGGCCGGCGCTTTGTCTTGATACGTCGTAACGTAGTACACTCGAATCGGACATGTATCTTTGAATTTCCGGCTTCATCCGCATATCGAAATGAAAAATCTTTTACGCCTCCGTTCGACCAAGTGTCGCACACAAGTCGGTGATGATTAAAAGTTTTGATTACTTCATCACGGATGCTTCGAACTCTGTCTTTGAGAAAAACTCTCGGATCTTTGCCTCTCTAACTGGCGAGGACAATCTTTGCTTCCATCATTAATTTGAATTCCGTCCAATCCGCATTATGATTCTCGGGTCGAATAGCTTCCCACCAATCAAAGGCCTCCCGATCGAGAAAATCTTGGGCAATGGGAACCTTAGGTCCTCGGGACGATTAAGACCGCGAATATCTTCTCTAACTCCTTGAGCCGGTGATCCCAAGTAATTGCCTCGCAGATCCGTCAAATTTTGGCGGGTGCAATTTGACCACCTCGGCCAAGTCATCTGTCTCCCGGTTATCCTCGTGGTCTTTCTTTGTCCCATCGCCGTCTGCATGCGGTCGACTACCTGGGCGAACTCGTTTATCTGCGCCACCACCTGTTGAAGCACTCCCGGCATGTTAGGATTTGCGTCGTCATTCGCTGATCCTTGCTGCCCTCCAGAATGGGAATCGGTTCGACTAGCTGATAATTCCGGGGTAGTTGCGGAATCTTCCTGTCTCATGTTACCCCGTCCGCGTCCACGACTGCGTCCGCGTCCACGTCCTCCTCTCAACATACTGTAAACACAATTTCTCAATATCCAGGACAAAGTTTTCGAAATAAAGTCCGTCAATACTCACTAAACAGTAATTAAGTAAAACGGTAGTATAAGAGATTAGGAGACTTACAACCACGGTCCACATGACGACTTTTGGCTAAACAGTGATGTTACGAACGACTCGTAAATCAATAACGTAAACAGACCCAACTTAAAACCCGACTGCCAAGATATCCATAAATCTTAGCTCTGATACCATATTCTGAAACACCCCGAGATATTCGGAATAATTACAGCTCCGTAAACCCTTTAAGTAAGGATTTACAAGGCTAATTTAAAAGAAATGTAAATATAAGACATCAATACTGCGGAAATTCAAGTTTACAAAACCGTACAACTGGTTCAACGAGTAATTAATACAACCATATCGAAATGATATTAATACGACACGTGTACTCGAGTACTGAAATCAAAACAAGAAAACAAATCACCAACAACAACAAACATCACTGAACCCCTTCGTCGTCACGTCGGTACTGTATCATATTAAACAATTCGAATATGCATCAACAATACATAACAAGATACACCACACGGACTTCCGCTACCGGAATCCGACAATGCGAATCCACAAGATTCCATTAATACAACAAGGGTATTCCAATGATCCAACGCCCTCAGCATAGATTCCAAGATGATCCCGTCGGACCAACACGAGGTGGAAATAACCCGTCCAATGATCCAGCGCCCTCAGCCTAGATCCCAAGATGATCCCGTCGGACCAACACGAGGTGGACATCCGATCCAGCGCCCTCAGCATAGATCGTACAACGTACACAAACACAACTCATGCATACACATATGCCAACTCATTATGTTCATCAACATGAACATACAAACACTAGATAACGAATATCATGACAATTCAACAAAATAATTTCCACGTTCAACAACATGAATAAACCACAAACATACTCAAAATACCGATTTTAACACATTACGATACTTGCCTCGAAGATGGCAAGAACGAAACACTTCAATGACCTCAACACACTCTAAGGTCGCCTCCTTCGATCAACGTAGCAAGCTCGAACCTTAACAAAAGAAATGATATACAAATCATTTCAAGTCGAACGATTGCCTAACAATTCGGTCTACGGCCAAAAAGCTCAAAATAAACAATGCACTGGGTCGCTTAGCGTGCGCTACGTACTCTACGTAACGTGCGCTAAGCCTGCCTGTTAGCGTACGCTATCGTATAAGCCTAGCGTACGCTAGCCACGGACTGACAATTTGACTCGGCTGATATCATAACATACGTTACGTACGTATCGTGCGTTAACTTATCCTCGATAGCGCACGTTAACTTACGTATGTTAGCGTGCGCTAATCGTGCATGGCAGATTACTACTGACAGAAAACTGGCTTGAATGGTGATGAACTCATGAATTCTATGGTGATAAAACAAGTCATCCTCAAGCATATCATGCTAATAAGTTTTGTGGAAGTTCTATGATTATGAGATACAAATATACGGATAATCATCTCAACATCATAATTCATCTTCGATCTTCAAGAAAATATTCTAAGTTCCGTTCGTCTTACGTTCCAAAACGCATGATTCCAATGTGTAAAACGTAACAACTGGGTAGTATCCGTCTACTGATCACAAATCGGTTTGAAAATGCTTAGGAGTCCATATACTAAAAACGGTTCAAAGGTTCCTACGATATATAGTGCCGATACGTCAAAAGTATCCTTCTAACATGTGATGACCGATTATAAACGAAATAACTGGCTATCAAAACATGATCAAACGTCCTTAAGAACATTACTAATATCGGTGAAGAATCACCTACCTCAAGGTAGTGGAGAACACGGAGGAAATCGAAGCAATCCAACACCGAACGCTTGAACACCAATCTCCAATGATATACGATCCTCAATTACGAGCTAGGATGTTGATATGAAATGTTTAGGATGTAGGAAGTTATACTCTAAGTATAAGAATTCGGATATGGGAGAAGAAAGAACTGAAATTACGAAAAGGATGTTGTCCTATTTATAGGAATTGATTATTAGCGCGCGCTAGTCCCTGCTCGTAGCGTGCGCTAACGGCTTCCTGACTTCACTGTACTCGGCACTTAGCGCGCGCTATTCTCATGTCAGTAGCGTGCGCTAAGGCGTTGACTCGGCTTTTCCCGAAAGCCATCCAGGTTCATCCCGACACAATCCGACAGGGGTCCCCGACCTGATCTCACCTAACGCACGTCTCAATCAAATTGACCACGCATAACGTGCGCTAATGTTCCTTTGTAGCGTGCGCTATTGAGTCCATGTTAGCGTACGCTACACATAGCCGATAGCGTGCGCTACATGCGAAGAATTATAATTTCTAAATCACATACATAAAAATCATACGCTCGACAACATCGGATTATGAAATACGGAGAATAATACACAGATCAAGTACAACGATTACAATATCACAAGTTCCAAATACATATCAGAAATATCGGGTATTACACAGCCAAGTCAACGGCTATTACGTACGAATAGCTATATAGTTACGTACGTAACGATTTGCATGTTTTAAGTCAGTAAGATCTGATGAAATTGATTACGTACGTAATGTTCATGAGATTACGTACATAAGGACTATAACGTACGTTAACCCCTTTCGTTAACGTATATAATGCCGAGTTCAGATTATAAAAATATGACTTTCCATTCATTTCCTGCTCGACCCATTCAACCTCCCAACTGAGAAAAATGATTCCCTTCCCTGCCAACTCCGTTTCTAGCCCTTCTAACTTGTGTTGGAGCTTCAGCACTTGGGTTGTGACTTGGATATTTGGAGATTGAAGTGTATCCCTTGAAGTGTTGGTGTTGTTCTTCATTTTGAGGTTGGTCTTTCTTTAACTCATATTAAATCTATGCTTATGATGATGTTAGTAGATAAATACTTCACATAATGTTAGTTTAAGCTAGTGTAAACATGATAAGTTAATTGAATCATGCTCAAACTAAGTGAAGATTAACATTAAGGGTATTAGTATTACTTCTTGATGTACATAACTTCATAGTATGATTGTGTTGATAATGATATATATAAAACCTGATGTGTAACATGATAATCGGAAGTTGATTATAGTCTCAACACTAGGAACATGTTAAGGATGAAATCCTTAATGATTTAGAGGTGAGAGATATTAAACTTGTCTTGAACATTCAATTGATTCTTGAAGGTAATATGGAACCATGATTTTGGCCCCTAAAACCAACACCTTTGTAATAAATTGTTGGAAGAATTATGTTAACTCTTTGAAGATGATCTTTACAAGATGGGATGAAGTTACTTTTAGAATTCCGAGTATCCAATGATATAACTAGGCTTTTAATAAATTCTTCAAAGGTAAAACAATAGATTTTGATAGAAGGAAGTTGTAATCTTCATATGATCAAGTTAATCGAGTTCGTTGATAGCTTGAAAGGGTGTTAAACGCTACATTAATATGTTAATAATGTTCTTAAGAGGATTGTAGTGAATATGGTGATACAAATACGGTAGACGAGTATCCGAATTCCATTTCATTAATCCGTGTATGTTAAGAGACGTAAATTAAGATGATGTTCTTAGTTCACTAAAAACTTGAGCTTATGCTTCATATAGGAATCAGTTTTTAATGTAATCGTTGGTAAAATAATGAAGAACATAATTAAACACAAACTTATATCGTAATCGGAAGTGCCGATGATTTGAAAAGATGTTTTCACAATGTTACTTTGGTAATAAACTGAACTTCAAGTATTTGACATTAATGTTAGAATATGTGAATGAACATGCTAAACATATGATGATTTATAATTGGAACGTTAAAGTAATTAATAGGATAACTAATTTATTCAAATAAATTTGCGAATATTGTTTATCTAATGATACTGTTATCATACGAATGTGTTGTTGAATGAATTACATTTCATTCAAGGTTGCTTGTTCACGTGAGTATTTTTAGACGAGGATACCGTTCGTTTGATCATTCAAAGAAGGATTATTCATCTACGGAATTGAGGCAAGTTATCTTGCTTGGTTATAATGATGGTTGAATTCTTGTGATTATTATGTGTTTCGTGTGTATGAAATGTTCTGATAATATATGGTTCGTGATATGGTGATGCCCTTGATCGTATTATAATGGTGTTGGGATGATATACCCGAAACTACCGTTCTTGTTACCGTTGGTCCTTTTGAGCTTTGTCGATACTTCGGTGAGTTGTTCGATTCCTTGAAAAAGGTGTAATTCCTTGAGCTTCGTTGTCATGTTGTATCGTGACATCTCTAAAGTCATATCTGCGCGCCGATTGGTTATGTGTAGGATTTTTAGCCGGGCACTTGATGATCATGCGTGGATGTTTTCCGCATTTAGATCGTGCACACGAGACGTAGTTCGTGAGGCTAATTAGGTACATCGTCCCACGTATATTCTGGATTCCGTATACGGGGTGGACATGTGCACGGACACATTTCCGGATCGGGCGTACTGTGACGTCCGTCTTGAGCCATATTATATGGTCGTTTCGTATATTTGGTTATGTTCGACAGTTGGGACTGATTGTTTATACGCCTTCGGGGTATATTCAGTAGTCGATTGTTTTCTTTGAGATCAGTATATATATGAATTGTATAATGTCATGAGAATTATTATCATGTATAGCTGACCCTGTGGTTTGGGGCGAAATACTTGTATTTCAGGGCGAGGAAAGGGCAAGGCACAGGAGGAGCACAATGGCGACGAAGGGTTTTGAAGGATCTTTGTTTGGGGCCCCCCGAGTCTTTTGATGTTCGGTTATGTTTTATTATGAATCTCATTTTTCTTTGTGTCGGATGAATGTACTATAATTTGTTAGGTACCGCCCATCGTCATATGGTCTGTACCGAATTTGGATCCTGTGTACGTTTGCTCGTATTAAAGACATAAATAACTCATACTCCACATCGGGGTTTTGATAAATATTGTGGTACGGTGCCACGTTGTCAGGTTGCAAGTATATATCGTGATATCGCCTGGTGGGTCCCGGTAGGGGGTCCACGACACTGTAATAGCCACCGTTTTCGGGCTATTACAGTTAAGGATTATAAGAGAATGCTTACTTATAGAAGCAAAGAAGGTGACTGATATGTTGGACTTTTTGAAGAGCATGGAAGGCTGCCATCCTACTGCAACAATTGCTTATCGAATATTGTTAACAATTCCGGTTACAGTGGCTTAAGCATAACAGAGTTTTTCAAAAATGAAGTTGATTAAGTCGTATCTCCGTTCTAGTATGTCACAAGAACTGTTGAATGGGTTGGCTATGTTATCAATCGAGAATGAGATGCTAGCAAATTCTAATTTTGAAGGCTTAATTAATGATTTTGCTAGTAAAAATGCGCGAACAATAATTTTTAAATCATGAGTTTTTATTTTATTAGGTACTTCAGTAAGTTTTATGGACCTTGATTTTATTATGTAATGAGTATTCTGTATTGAGAGTTTAGTATCATTTTTTGCATTTTTACTGTGTTTGAAGTATTGTTTTGTTTCTTTTTATTTTTATGTCAAACAAAAATATGGGGGGCAAATATTTTTGAGATGACATGGGGCATCTCAAAACTCAGGGCCGGTCCTGGATGGCTAGATATTATCATTTTAGGGTTAAAATAAAACTGTTATTATGATAATTGAGCTTTTGAATATGTGTAATTTAAGTTATTATCAACTAGTTAAGTAGGGTCTTTCTTGGAATAGGTAGGAGTTGTAGTACTTGTATACATGTAGTGTTCTTATATCCATCAGATCAAATCAAAATTAATCATGATCATTGATCATTAATACTACAATCTATATGTTGTAGTGTTATCAAAATTATGTTGTAGTTTTTATTATTTGTTTATAAATATGAAATTCCCGTAATACCCTTAAAAAGTCACAAATCTATTAATAATTTGTCTAACTCTCTAAAGTAATTTTTTATGACATAATCATATTATTGGATAATTATTAATTTTATACTTAAAAATTCAACTCCAAAATAGATTAACTAAATTATCATATAAATTAAAATTATTTTAGAATTCAAAAAACATTAATTAGTAATTAGAAAAGTTGTATATAAATGAATTCTGAAAAACTGAAAATGCTAAAAATAAATAAATGTAAAAATACAAATTAATTTTAAATTTTAAAAATTAATTCTAAAATAAATTAAAATATAAATCACAAAAACATATATAAAATATAGTTAAATTCCAAAAAAAATATAATAGATTCTAAAATATTAAAGACAAATATTAAAAATAAAATAAAAATTAAAAAAATATTTATATAGACTAGAAAATGAAAAAAAGCTGAAATATTAGCAAATTTAAAATTAATAATATCTTAAGATTTGTTTATAATTTTTAAAGGTATTTTTTATTTTTAGATTGAAATTTGGTTTTTAGCATCTTTTTAATTTTTCAAAATTAATTGGTATTTTCCGGAATATTTTTTTTGATTATATATTATTTTAGAATTTTCTTGTAATCAAGGTTTGTTGTGTTTTTAAATATAATATATATTTCAAATTTGAGTATATGCTTAATGTTTGGAATAGTTGTTCTTTTCTATTTTTGTATTCAAAGTTTACCTTCATTTAACTTAATTTTACCCATGATGGCCAAATAATATAGGATGCACGATCCACACTGTATTTTTTGGATTTACTGATAAAATATTTTATTTTGAATGGTATAATTATATTTTTCAATATTTTTAATTATATTTTTTACAATTTATTGTAGTTTTCTAATTTTATTCTTCATTTTATTTGTATGTTTCTAGATCTATTAAAATAAATATATTTTAAAAAATTAATATTAATTTGAGAATTTGTATTAATATTATCATTTACTTATAATTTTTAGGATTTACTTATGAAATGTAGAATTAATTGTATTTTTTTAGAATTTTTACATATTTTTTGGCATTTATTTGTACTTTTTCTATATTTATTTATATTACTTGTTTTATAGGATTTATTTATATTATTACAAATTTATTAAAATGGATAATAAACATTTGCATCTTATTTAATTCGATAAACCTATTTATAATGCCAGGATATTCTTATTTATTTGTATTACTGATTTATTTGTACAATATTTTATTTTACAGATTTATTTAATTTATATTATTAATATGGATCTATTTTTATGATTTTTTGTAATTTTTAACTAATTATTATTTTAGAATTTATTTTTTATATTTTCAACATTTATTTGTATTTTTTAGAATTTGTTTGTATTTTCTCAAATATTATTATATTTGATTGGATTTATTTTGTTGTTTCTTATATTTATTTGTTAATGTTAGTATTCATATGAATTTTATTATAATTTTTGAAAATGATTTTATAATTCAGATGATTTTTTTTTTGTGTATTTACATTGTAAAAATAAAAGAAGAGAAATTTTCTATTTATTTATTTCTTTTCTCTACTTAAGGTTATTTTTGTACTTAAACAATTTTAAATTTATATTTTATATACTTATTCACTACAATCCTAATACTTACCTACATACAGGTAGTACCATGTCTACCTATTCCAAGAAAATCCCAGTTAAGTATTCTTCAATATTTTTAGTGGTTTCAATTAATTGGTTAATAATTTGATTGTTCTAGTTATTCTTGTTGATTCGCGAGATGATACTCAAATATAGGTAAGTTGAAGAATACTAGTTGATCTTTGAGATAGGAATATACTCTTAGATTATCTGTAGCTTATTTTTAGAATTCATTAATCCATTTTAATCATTAATTTAGCAATTCACAAAGGAATATAGTGAATTATAAATTTATCGATATTTTTTACCGACCTTGGGAAAGGAGTGGGAATAATATTGAGATTCTTGCTTTTAATCAATTGGATAACAGATTAAATTCTATGAATTAAACTCGAGTTAGAATAATTGAGAAAAAAACAACGGTCATTATTACCCGTATAATAATTTGTGCTTAATTAGTCTATTGTTGTCAATTTGTATTATTGAGAAAATTCAATTTCTTCGATCATTTAAATAAAATTAGAAATACTATTAAAATTGGAACATAACAATCCTCGTGCGATATTTTTACGCACACTTTATTAATTGGATACAACAACATTTTCTTGCATTTATGAAAATACGTAACAAATTTTTGGCACTGTGGTTGGGTGATGCCAGACAATTGCAGGAGAAAAGGAATTATTGTCAATTGAGGTAGAAACGATAACAAGGCTCACCACTCCACTTGGAGATACAGAGCTAGACACTCACCACACGTCGGAACCCACCTACGAGTTACATAGTGGTTAGTTCACCACTTAGTGGACAATTCCACAGAGATACAGAACTGAAGAAAAGGGCTCAAAGCACACTTTTATTAATTTTTACTCAGAGCTTATCTTTTCTTGAAAGAATAAGTTTACATTATATAACCATATAGACTCCTCTATTCTAGCCTATAATTACGGTAACATTACAACCTAATCAAAGACTTAATAACCTTGTAGCAAAAACTTTCTATAACCTAATCAAAGACCTTTAATAACCTAATCAATGACTTTCTAGCCTCTAATTGTGGACAGGAATATTTTTCCTTGATCTGTTGACTTATCATTAACAAAGATAAGATAGTAAGATCAAAAGACAGAAAACTAATTGTCTTGGCGCAGTTGGCCACCTGTAGCACCCCAAAAGGCGGCTATTACAGTGCCGTGGACCTCACACTGGGACCCACCAAGAGATATCAAAATACATATTAAATAAGTATTATTTTGTGATACCGAATCACAATAAATAGTCATTACTCCGATTAGGAGTTTATTAATAATATGGATACACAAGATCCGAAATACAAGTACAAACCATATGGAGATGGAATATACTTCAAATACAACCAGACAATAATATAAATAAAGCGGAATTAATGTAACATTACACAGTTTGAACAATAACCGGACAAAAAGACATGGGCCACCCGAACTAGTATCCCTCGAACCCTTCGCCGTCATCGTGCTCTTCCCGTGCCTTGCCTTTGCCTCGACCTAAAATACAACACAAGTATTTCGCCCAAAACACAAGGTCAGATATACATGATAAATGATTCTCCCGACATTATATAATCCACATATATTAGATCTCAAGGAAAACATCCCGACTATTGGACATACCCCTCGGGCGTATGAACAATCAATCCCAAAATCATCGAACATATCCAATCATACATGGACTATGAACAATTAAACAATATGGCTCAAGATGGACATCACAGTACACCCGATCCGAAAATGTGTTTGTGTACATGTCCACCCCGTATACGGAATCCAGAATATACGTGTGACAATGTACCTAATTAGCCTCACGAACTACGTCTTGTGTGCACAGTCCAATACGGAAACATCCACGTATGACTATATAAGTGCCCGGCTAAAAATCCTACACAATAACCAATCGGCACGCAGATATGATTCCAGATATGTCACGATACAACATGACAACGAATTCAAAAAATCACATATCCGATTAAGGATCAAGAAAAACTCACCGAAGTGACAGCGAGGACCAACGAGATGAACGATTCAAAGTGACATACTTGGGAATGCAATCCCATGATGAAAAACGGAACAACGTCAAGGACAATATCAAATTACGAGTCACAATTCATAAACATTTCATATACATGAAACGTATAAACATCACAAGAATCTAATCATCATTATAACCAAGCAAGATAACTTGCCTAAACTCCGTAGGCAAAAGATAGTCCTTCTCCAAATGATCGAACGGATGGTATCCTCGGTTAAACACTCAATCGAACAAGAAACCTTGAATGAAACGTAATTCATTCAATAACATATTCACATAATATTAATATCAATTCGTAGGAAACGACGCCCGCAACCTACTCAATTAATTCATTCCATCCTAATGAATATTCTATCGATTATTAGAAGGGTTCCAATACATATAGTTCGTCTTCCACAATCGGATTACTATACAAAATGTCCTTTATTACTCCTGTTACCACTTATGAATGATGTATACATTAAACCTCTGCAATTTACCATCATTAATCGGTTTTAAACAATGTTCTTACGGTTCTTCACCGATTACTATATCTTTTCACAAAGATTAAACGTGAAAGAATTCGACCACTCATCCAATTATGGTTTTAGCCTCTAATATCGTTGGAACTCTAGAAGGATATTATTAGCTTAAGAAACAAGGTGACTAACACATTCTTAAGTCATCAAAGACTCCGATCACCTTGAATATATATACGAATTATAATTGTGTTCATCAAGAAACCGTTTATATATCATAAGGCATTCGTTAACTCTAAAAAGTGTAAGGTTATAATCATCAAAATGTTCAACATCACACACCTGCTCGGTTTATCGTTCGAAAACAGTAGATTCTTTACCATATTTCTTAAGAATCGTTCACTAATCGATCTACCTTAACCAACTAATGGGTTCCAGGAGTAAATGTTATGAATATCATTATGTTCTTCATAAAGTTGTCATAATCTTCATGATTATCAGATTATACTGGACTAAATTATCATCTCAGACAAGAAATCCTTCATATCAATACGAAATTAATACAAGTTAGACAACCAACCTCTTGAAAATGAAGAGCAACACCAAGATTATCAAGAACACACTCCAAGCTCTCAACAAACAAGCTTCAATCCAAGATGCAAGCTCCAAGATAAGATGGAAATGTGCAAGTTCGGTCTAGGGAGGCATAAGGGCGATAAATGGAGAGAAAAGTCGGGTTGAAGTTGTGAAGAAATGAAAAACAGGCCGTGTCTTTAAATAGACTGTACAGCCTTAACGTACGCTATCGAACAAGCTTAGTGTACGTTAACACTGTTATGTACGCTAACCAGTTGGTGTTACGCACATAATCGACTTATAGGGGCTACTGTCTCGATTTCATAGGCCATTGACGTACGCTAAAGAAATGGTATTACGTACGTTAAATAGGGTTGACTCTGACCGACAGCCCAATCACCCTTCACGTGCATGGCAACGGATACAAATTCACATGCGGAAGTCAACTGATGTCAGATTCCTTCTTAACATACGCAACAGATGACGACTTACATACGTTAAAACAGGAGCTTAACGTACGTTAATCAAACCATGTAGCATACGCTACACCACCAGAATGGGTCCAAAAATGTAACTCTCCAATTAACATTAAACCAACAAACATAAAGTGAAATACAATGATAACTAACTCAATTCCTTAACATCTCGTCATTAGTCATATAATAATGCAACGTGATTCAACGATAGTCAAATTATCTAAACAAAACAACAATAAAGATGAAGAATTATAGGCGGATATTACATACTACCCCCCTTAAAAGGAGTTTCATCCTCGAAACTAAGGGGCAAATAATTCGGGATATCTTATTCACATGCTATCCTCGGTTTCCCACGTAGCCTCCTCGACTCCGTGTCGTGACCGCTGAACCTTCAGTAGGGGAATCGTCTTCTTTCTCAACTGCTTGATCCTCCTCTCGAGTATCTGTACAGGACGCTCCTCATACGAATGATCCTCCGCTATTTCAATCTCTTCAAACTGAAGTACATGGCTCTGATCAGCAACATACTTCCTCAACTGGGATACATGAAACATGTTGTGAATCTGACTCAAAGCCAGTGGTAAAGCCAGTCGATAGGCCAGATCACCCACATGCTCCAAAATCTCAAACGGCCTAATGTACCTCGGGCTCAGCTTGCCTCTCTTCCCAAAACGAAAAACACCTCGAGTAGGAGACACCTTCATTAGCACATGGTCACCCACCTCGAACTCAAGCGGTCGTCGACGGTGGTCTGCGTAGGACTTCTGTCGACTTTGAGCCATTAACAAACGACTCCTAATCAGAGTGATCTTCTCACGGGCTGCTAACAACATATCGAGTTCCGTACCCAGAGATTCTGACAGTTCGTCCCAACACAAAGGGGACCTACAGCGATGGCCATACAATGCCTCATATGGAGCCATCTAAATCGAAGCATGACAACTATTATTATAAGTGAACTCCACCAAAGGTAGCTGGGTTTCCCAATCCTTCTTCCAATAAAGAGCACATGCCCTCAATATGTAACACCCCCAGAATACGACTGGGAATGTCACACGCCGTAGACCCTTATCACGAGGATCTACCAGGCTAAACTCCAAAGGACTACTCAATGATTGACCGACCGGGGTCAAAATTAAATACAAAGGCATCGACAAGGTCATTAACCAATTCAGAACTAACGACATTCATATTACAATGACAATAATAAACTAGAACACCGAAAAGAATGACAACTCAATTTAATAAATGAAAACTACACCCATGCAAGGGTGAATACTCGAACGACAGAGAAATACCGACCAGAATGAAACAAAAGAAAAGACTCGACTGTGTGATTAGTATCATTGTCCTCCATCTCCTTCCAAGCCAATCCTGTGATCGCTCCCGAGCCGCCAAAACTGAGCGCATAACAGCACCCACCCCGAAACTCTGGGGTTAGCAACCGGAATTTTGCTAGTGCAAGTACATAATATACAAGATATACGAATAATAACAACACAATCTCAACAAATGTGAAGCCTTAATATAAACCACACATTCCCATAGTCCACAGAATAGTATCACATACACAAAGTGAAAGATAATCACATAGTCATATTCTCTCACGGAACCTAACGCCAATGAAACTTTAAACGAGTCCAAGGAGTCGAAAATCCCTTTTTATAAAAGGAAAAGTATTTTGATAAGAAAGTTGGAAAACATTATTATTGACTCGAGCCATCATGGGGTTTTGAAAATCAAATGGGAATACTTTTAGAAAATACTTCAAAACTCTCGGATCCTCGACCCAAAGATGTGGAAAACAATTTACAAGAAAACCATTACAACGTTATTCGGGTCCTCGACCCAATGCACGAATAATCATCACAAAGACAATCAAAGGCACACCTCTCATTCGACAATTCCCGCTCAAGACCTTGATTAATTAACCCTGAGATTTCACAAACATCCTTGGTTAATTAACCCCAATACCAACGTCTTAAAAACAATTTGAAACAAGCTTTCAAAAACACGAATCACAATATATCGAGACCGTATTTTAAAAGAGTTGAAAGAACTTTGAAATACGAGGATTGTTGATAACAGGGTCTTAGCTATCACTCGAATATCCGTTACCAATAAGCTGCCAGCGCCTCCTTGCACACCTGTGCACCGGCGTTCACTCCACTATGTTGGCCGCCCCTTGAACATGTCACCGCGCCGGCGATCACTCCTGACAGAGCCGCCCCTTGCACGCGCATTAGGTAACACCGGTGTTCACCAAACATATGGAGCCGCACATTGCAGCGTACACCAGGCCGGAGTACACACCCCGCCCTCAGAGGTTCCCGGATATGACGTTTCTCACAACAAGCATTCACATTGTTCAAGCATCAAGCACACGGACAATTGTCACAACAAATTTTCAACTCGGTACATCAAGTCACACAATTTCTCCGCCAGTCCATATCCACACAAATAAACAATAACACGCACATTATCAATCAAACTCAATCAACACCGCACATATATCTCTATGTAGCGACTCAACCGAATATACACACATTTATACATATATATATATATATATAAATATATAACCTCACTATATTATATGAATAACTATGGTTCGCCCATCAATCCAAGTTGAGTACGTCAACTAAGGTTAGAATTCAACACTCGTCGATCACCGACATAAACATATATATTAATATACGTATATACATACATATATTTAACATGTAACTATATATATAAACACACATATATATATATATACACATACATGTTTATACCTCCATATAAACTCATACACTTCGACAACAATGATTTCACGCAGTTACAATTCGTATATCGAGGTACTTGCCTTGGAAATACGGCCGAAGGAGACGACGAAGGAATAGGTTCGGTCGAACAATCCCCTCAAATCCGACCCTAACACAATAGTGATATAAAACCAATTTCAACACCATGAATACGAAGAAATTCATCCTAGTTCTACCCGTTGGGACAATTCATCGGACACCACGCGTGCATAAGGAAAAGAAATCGGTCAACGGTGGAATAACGGGATTTCATCCCAACCAATAACAAGAAAACCAAGGGTTACGAGTATATTATCAAAATCTAACAACAACATCGGTAAATTCGAATTAAAACACAAGATCACCACCAAACCCTCCCCAAAATCATACTAGGATTGAAGGAGTTCTTACCTCTTGAAGATTCAATCCCTATAATCCGAAGAACACGTGCTAAATCCACAATCCGCGCTAAACGATTGAAGGAGGATGAAGAAAATAAAACACTCAAATGATTTGTGAGGTAAAAACCCTCCCTCCGGCTCTCTCTCTCTCGGTTGCAGGTGAAGAAACGGGGAAAAATGAGCTGAAATGCCGAGAAAACGAATTTATAGGGCGGGATGACTCGACCGTGTCCGACATGACACGGTCGTGGCGCGCAATCGCCGGCGGGGACTCGGCCGTGTCCCGCATGACACGGTCGTGTCGCGAAGGGGCGCTCGGCATCGACTCGCCGTGTCCTCGAACACGGTCGAGCCTCGGGCGCGGGCTACCGCTTATCCGGACGAGTACGCACGGCCGTGCCATGCGACACGGCCGGTCCTCGAGGCGATCGCTTCCGCTTATCCGGACGAAGTACGACACGGGCCGTGTCGGACGACACGGCCGAGTCCGGTCGGCGATGATCGCCAAATGAGCGGGTGAGCTAAAACGACCATAACTCTCTCGTCCGGACTCCGATTGACTCACCGTTTGAACCATTGGAAAGCTAATTCGATGCTCTATAATATTGCAAGGATTTGGAATTTTTGGAGTTACGAAAAATTAATGGTGATCTAACAAAGTCGAACTCGTACGGAAAAGTCGCTAAAGAACACGGAACTCAACAAAGCGACACCAAACAAGCTCGGACATCAAAAGTGCGAATAAAACATTCCCGAATGACGAAACGGTCTTAAGCGAGTTGTCGAAACGGACCTCCGCGAAAAATGAAAATTATCGGGAATCGAAATTGCGTATTACATTCTACCCTCCTTAAAAGAAGTTTCGTCCGAAACTTAAAATAGAGAGCGGCGAACAATCAAGGAAATAACTACTTGCCCACCCCAAATCATCACGAGCAATGCGCGAATGCGGGTTCTAAAATGTAAGTGAACACGATAAGTCGAGGTGGAGGAGTATGAATTTGGATACCAAAGCTCCCGAGTTAAGAAAATCACAAAATAGTTCAGACGTCCAGAAAATCATGTTTCGAGCTCGACCAACCGCATCCAAGTTCAAAACATATTCGGAAGTGCTAATTACACGCGTGGGAATAATAGTTCCGAACAAAATTTGCAAGAATTAGGTTCAGATATGGAAAGACCACAATAATTCACGGGTTACAGCTCCGAAATTCGTTCGGAGGACGGCAGGCTAAGTAGAACAAGATAGTTTAAAATCGTCGAGAGGATTATAATTGAGTTACCAACAATGAAAAATCATACAATGCCGAAAATACCAAAGAAAGTACGGGTAATACGCATCCGCATACTAAAAGGTATTTCGATCCCAAACTTAGAACAACAAGAGTTGGAAGTATAGAGCAATGAAATGAAGAACGATCAAAGTCACGATTGTTCAAAACAGCAACAATTAGGACATATTGCAAAATATTCATCCTCCCATGTTAGGCTCTTCAGAAGGAAACATAGGGTTTCGGGACATTCTCCAGTCACTAGCTCTGCTCTCTCTCAGGGCGGCATTCTTTGCCAATTCGGAAACTATCTCACAATGCTTCTCCCGATGACCTTCACACCCGCACCGGTAACAAGTTAAGAGTGGAAAGGGACAATTCACACGAACATGTCCCTGACGATTGCAGTTGAAGCACCCTCCCTTCTTACCGAGAGTCACCGATCTTTGGCTTGGGATTCCAAGAGCTCACTCCCGATCGCGAAGACGACGCGTTCGAACGACGTGGGGGTTTGGGAGCCTTAGACTCTTCACCGCTCAAAAACTTCCCAGATGTCCTCCGTCTCTTGGCTTCGCTCGAGGGCTCGACCACTGAGGAGATTTCATAGGATATCGTTTGATTTAGATACTCCTTCACCGTAGCATGGATCGTGGTCGTACGAACCACCTTGCCGCTTCCATTTCCATCATCACGTCCACGTCCGTCGTGGCTCGACATACTAATACAGATAGTACCATTCAGCATTATCAAATAATCGATAAATGCAAAGATACCACCCTTATCAACACAAGGTTTAGTTAACATCTAAAGAATAACGGTAATATCATAAAGCATAAAGTTTTATGAAGTCAAGTTCGAGTTCCACGACGAGGACGATCATTATATGTATGCACTTAATGAAATCAAATTTTTGAAAAAGGGGCTAGTCACGTTGCGCCCAAGACTTGTAAACACTGTCTTTTATTTCGGAAGAGGAAGTTTACATAATGACTCTAAAAATTATTTTCGAGTGATGAATAAAAGAAAAAAAAAGAAATCGAAAATTAATTTGCAACTAATTTGAAATATTTTGAAAATGTTGAGTCCCAAATATCAAAATTTTGAAAGTCTTTCCTCTTCTTCAAAAACGTTTATTCGAAAGGATTCTCCACCGAGATACGTGACCATTTAACATGACGATATTAAATCATGGCTTTACACAATGTTAGAAAATTTCAAAGCATTACTTTAAAATATTCGTGATACTACAGCGCCGTGGGCCAGGCCGAACCCACCAGGCTAAAAATCATTTTAAAAAAAATGATCAAAATGCCAAAAAGGCCGAAGTCGGTAATATTCTCAAATACTCACAAAAGTCATTTATAAAATGTCAAATACCGTCATAAGAATACTATCAAAACATGCAAGACCAAAATATCAAAACTCAGTTTGCAAGATAACAAAAACCATCTTAAAATACTCATGCGGTGGAGAAAATTATCATTCGTAAATTCATTCTAATAAAGTACCGAAACAGATAAACATGTTCGACTTCCACGTAATATCCTAAAACGATAATATCACCAACAAGTTCCAATTCCTAGTTCATATTAAGCATATTAGCACAATGTAATCAAATACGTGTATAAGGGGACTTACGATCGGGAGGCTTACCATCACAGATTGCCGGAAGATGATGTCGGAACCACGATACTAATCACAACTCTGATGCGCGCGACTTACACAAGACATGGACTTGACCCAACGGCCTAGGTTTTTCGCAAACCTAAGCTCCGATACCATAATTGTAACACCCCCAGAATACGACTGGGAATGTCACACGCCGTAGACCCTTATCACGAGGATCTACCAGGCTAAACTCCAAAGGACTACTCAATGATTGACCGACCGGGGTCAAAATTAAATACAAAGCAGACCGACAAGGTCATTAACCAATTCAGAACTAACGACATTCATATTACAATGACAATAATAAACTAGAACACCGAAAAGAATGACAACTCAATTTAATAAATGAAAACTACACCCATGCAAGGGTGAATACTCGAACGACAGAGAAATACCGACCAGAATGAAACAAAAGAAAAGACTCGACTGGTGTGATTAGTATCATTGTCCTCCATCTCCTTCCAAGCCAATCCTGTGATCGCTCCCGAGCCGCCAAAACCTGAGCGCATAACAGCACCCACCCCGAAAACTCGGGGGTTAGCAAACTGGAATTTTGCTAGTGCAAGTACATAATATACAAGATATACGAATAATAACAACACAATCTCAACAGTCGTGAAGCCTTAATATAAACCACACATTCCCATAGTCCACACAGAATAGTATCACATACACAAAGTGAAAGATAATCACATAGTCATATTCTCTGTACGGAACCTAACGCCAATGAAACTTTAAACGAGTCCAAGGAGTCAGAAAAATCCCTTTTTATAAAAGGAAAAGTATTTTGATAAGAAAGTTGGAAAACATTATTATTGACTCAGGCCATCATGGGGTTTTGAAAATCAAATGGGAATACTTTTAGAAAATACTTCAAAAACTCTCGGATCCTCGACCCGGATGTGGAAAACAATTTACAAGAAAACCATTACAACGTTATTCGGGGTCCTCGACCCAATGCACGTAATAATCATCACGGACAATCAAAGGCACAAACCTCTCATTCGACAATTCGCTCAAGACCCTTGATTAATTAACCCTCGGAGATTTCACAAACATCCTTGGTTAATTAACCCCAATACCAACGTCTTAAAAACAATTTGAAACAAGCTTTCAAAAACACGAATCACAGTCTATATCGAGACCAGTATTTTAAAAGAGTTGTAAGAACTTTGAAATACGAGGATTGTTCGGTAACGGGGTCTTAGCTATCACTCGAATATCCGTTACCAATAAGCCTGCCAGGCGCCTCCCTTGCACACCTGTGCACCGGCGTTCACTCCACTATGTTGGCCGCCCCTTGAACATGTCACCGCGCCGGCGATCACTCCTGACAGAGCCGCCCCTTGCACGCGCATTAGGTAACACCGGTGTTCACCAAACATATGGAGCCGCACATTGCAGCGTACACCAGGCCGGAGTACACACCCCGCCCTCAGAGGTTCCCGGATATGACGTTTCTCACAACAAGCATTCACATTGTTCAAGCATCAAGCACACGGACAATTGTCACAACAAATTTTCAACTCGGTACATCAAGTCACACAATTTCTCCGCCAGTCCATATCCACACAAATAAACAATAACACGCACATTATCAATCAAACTCAATCAACACCGCACATATATCTCTATGTAGCGACTCAACCGAATATACACACATTTATACATATATATATATATATATATAAATATATAACCTCACTATATTATATGAATAACTATGGTTCGCCCATCAATCCAAGTTGAGTACGTCAACTAAGGTTAGAATTCAACACTCGTCGATCACCGACATAAACATATATATTAATATACGTATATACATACATATATTTAACATGTAACTATATATATAAACACACATATATATATATATATATATACACATACATGTTTATACCTCCATATAAACTCATACACTTCGACAACAATGATTTCACGCAGTTACAATTCGTATATCGAGGTACTTGCCTTGGTAATACGACGCGAAGGAGACGACGAAGTAATATGTTCGTCGAACAATCCCCTCAAATCCGACCCTAACACAATAGTGATATAAAACCAATTTCAACACCATGAATACGAAGAAATTCATCCTAGTTCTACCCGTTGGGACAATTCATCGGACACCACGCGTGCATAAGGAAAAGAAATCGGTCAATCGGTGGAATAACGGGTTTTCATCCCAACCATTAACAAGAACACCAAGGGTTACTAGTATATTATCAAAATCTAACAACAACATCGGTAAATTCGAATTAAAACACAAGATCACCACCAAACCCTCCCCAAAATCATACTAGGATTGAAGGAGTTCTTACCTCTTGAAGATTCAATCCCTATAATCCGAAGAACACGTGCTAAATCCACAATCCGCTAAGCGATTGAAGGAGGATGAAGAAAATAAAACACTCAAATGATTTGTGAGGTAAAAACCCTCCCTCGGCTCTCTCTCTCTCGGTTGCGGTGAAGAAAGCGGGGAAAAATGAGGTGAAATGCCGAGAAAGCGAATTTATAGGGCGACAGACTCGACCGTGTCCGACATGACACGGTCGTGGCGCGCGCAATCGGCCGGCGGGGACTCGACCGTGTCCCGCATGACACGGTCGTGTCGCGAAGGCGCTCGGCATCGACTTCGGCCGTGTCTGGAACACGGTCGAGCCTGCAGCGTGGCTCTGGCTTATCCGGACGAGTGCGGCACGGCCGTGCAGGGCGACACGGTCGGGTCTGAGGCGTCGCTTCCGGCTTATCCGGACGAGTACGACACGGGCCGTGTCGGACGACACGGCAGTCCGGTCGGCGATGATCGGCCAAATGAGCGGGTGAGCTAAAACGACCATAACTCTCTCGTCCGGACTCCGATTGACTCACCGTTTGAACCATTGGAAAGCTAATTCGATGCTCTATAATATTGCAAGGATTTGGAATTTTTGGAGTTACCAAAAATTAATGGTGATCTAACAAAGTCGAACTCGTACGCGGAAAAGTCGCTAAAGAACACGGAACTCAACAAAACGACACCGAAACAAGCTCGGACATCAAAAAGTGCAGAATAAAACATTCCCAGAATGACGAAACGGTCTTAAGCGAGTTGTCGAAACGGACCTCCGGCGAAAAATGAAAATTACTGGGAATCGAAATTGCGGGTATTACACAATATGTCCTCTAGGGTTTGGATAGTTCTCTAAGACTGACCATCGGTCTGCGGATGAAAAGCCATACTGAAATTCAATTGCGTGCCCATCGCACGATGAACTGCCTTCCAGAAGTGTGACACGAATCGCCCGTCACGGTCTGATACAATACTCTTGGGTGTACCATGCAACCTTACAATCTATTTAATAAATAGCTGGGCCAATCTCTCGGGGCCCCACGTGTCTTTAATCTCCAAAAAGTGGGCTGATTTGGTTAGACGGTCCACAATCACCCAAATCGTATTCATCCTTCGATGACTCGTTGGCAAGCTAGTGATAAAATCCATCGATAGGTCCTCGCATTTCCACTCGGGAATCGGGAGCGGTTTCAGCATTCCTGCGGGTCGCTGGTGCTCAATCTTAACTTGCTGACAGGTTAAACATCTCGAAATGAATTTGGAAACCTGACGTTTCATATTCCCCCACCAATAATATTGTTTCAAATCCTTATACATCTTACTAGACCCCGGGTGAATAGAGTACGGGGTAGCATGGGCCTCTTTCATGATAGAGTTCCTCAACTCCTCGTCTGCTGGTACACACGCTCAATTCCTGAAGTGTATCAATCCGTCCCCGTGGATCACAAATCTAGGGGCTTTCCCTTGAGTTACTTCATCCCGAACTCGAGATAGGAATGGGTCCGTAATCTGCTTCGATCTGATTATATCATCAAGAGATGAAGAAATCTCAAGAGTGCAAAGTTTTCCCTGAACACGCTGTAACCAAACTTCAATCTATGGTCTCATAAGATCTAACTGCAATTCCCTCTGAGCTATCAAACGGCTAAGCATCTGCTCCTACACTGTCTTACGGCTCAAGGCATCAGCAACCACATTTGCCTTGCCTGGATGATAAAGGATCTCGATATCATAATCTTTGATTAATTCTATCCACCTTCTCTGTCTCATGTTCACCTCCTTCTGAGTAAAAATGTACTTCAGGCTCTTATGATCAGTAAAGATCTGGTAGGTAACTCCATATAGATAGTGACGCCAGATTTTCAAAGCAAACACCACGGCTGCTAACTCCAAGTCATGGGTCGGATAGTTAACTTCATAGGGTCACAATTGTATCGATGCATAGGCAACCACTTTCCCTTCCTTCATCAGTACATATCCAAGGCCCTGTCTCGACACGTCACTATACACCGCGAATCCTTCCGTTCCTTTTGGTAGAACCAAGACAGGTGCTGAAATCAATCGACTCTTTAGCTCATAAAAAATTTGTTGATATGCTTCTGACCACAAATACTTCTTATCCTTCCTCAGTAGGTTAGTCATCAGTTGCGCAATTTTGGAAAATCCTTCCACGAACCGTCGGTAGTAACCTGCTAGGCCGAGGAAACTACGAACTTCCTTCACGTTCTTCAGAGGTAGCCAATCTTGAATGGCTTCTGTCTTCTGTGGGTCCATTCTCACCCCTTCGGCTGATATCACATACCCAAGAACGATAACCTCAGGCATCCAGAATTCACATTTAGAAACCTTCCCATAAAGTTGTTCCCGCCTCAACGCATCGAGAACTTGGTGGAGATGACGTTCATGCTCTTTGTGGTCACGAGAGTAAATCAGAATGTCGTCAATAAAAACAACTACAAAGCGGTCTAGATAGTTAATAAAACCCCAATTCATCAACTCCATGAATACAGCTGGTGCATTTGTTAATCCAAATGGCATCACCACGAACTCATAATGCTCATAGCGAGTACGGAAGGCCGTGTTCGAAATGTCCGACTCTCGAATCCTCAATTGATGATAACCGGACCTCAAGTCGATCTTAGAAAACACAGTAGCTCCCTGAAGTTGGTCCAATAAATCATCAATATGAGGCAACGAATATTTGTTCTTGATGGTTACCATATTCAGCTCACGGTAATCAATACATAAATGCAGAGATTCATCTTTCTTTCGTACAAATAATACTGGTGCTCCCCAAGGGGACGCACTAGGTCGAATATAGCCCTTTTCAGTCAACTCCTCAAGTTGGCTCTTCAACTCTTGCATCTCAATCGAAGCCATACGATACGTTGCTTTCGAAAGCGGGGACGTACCTGGCTCTAACTCAGTAATAAACTCCACCTCACGATGTGGAGGTAAGCCTGGCAACTCGTCAAGAAATACGTCTGGGTAGTCTCGGACTACCGGAATGTCGGACAATTCGACTGGTCGATATGTTGTTTTGGTCATGTAGCACCAATAACTAATACACCCTTGATTAAGCAGTTTCACTGCTTTCATAGCGCTGATGACTCTCCCGGAAAGGCTGGGATTATCACCTCGAAATATACACTCGAAACCATCACTAGAAGTGACGGTTACCATCCGCTTGCGGACACTAAGTATGGCATCATGATGATCCATCCAATCGATACCCAAGATTATATCATCCCTAGGTAAATCGACTACAATCAAATTTGACAACCACTCATGGTCGTTCATACGAATCGGACAGTCCTGGACTTCACGATTTCCAATAATTCTTCTACCATTGGGTAGACCAATCACATAGGGCTCACAATTTATAACATGGTCTAGAGGCAAACGACTTAAACAAGAAGTAGATATAAAGGAGTGTGAAGCACCGGTATCAAAAGAACACACACCGGCTGAGAGTGGATCTCGATTATACCTGCAATCATGCTGGCCTCGGGATCGTTAGCTTTCTTCATCTCGTAAATCCTGGGTTTTGCAGCTCCGGCACCATGTGTACCACTTTGATTCCCATGACCCATTCCCCTGTTTGTCGCGGTAGTCTGATAAGAAGCGGACGGAGGTACACGGTCCTGGACAGAAGACTGAACTGGAGCATGAGACCCTACTGGTTCACGTCTGGGTCCATTCCTGCAAAAACAAGCACGATGCCCATTCTTACCACAAGTATGGCATGCGACATCCGGCTTCGGGCATTTGGAGCTGACGTGCCCCTGGTCTCCGCAGTTATAGCACACAACAGATGAGGGGACCGCTCTAAAGTGCGATCCGGCTGGCTTCGACGCCATGGGTGGTCGGTCAGAAGGGTTTGGCAATGACTGTGGCTTCCTGAATGTCCCCCGGTTACTCTCAGTCTGGTTCTGGTTCCAAGATCTTTTGTTGTTGGGCTGTGGTTGCTTCTTAGAAATCTCCTTTGCGGTGAGTTCGTATTCCAGAGCTTTCTCGATGAACTCAGGCTGGGTCGTACAGTGGTGATTCAACAGCTGCATTCTCATTTGGGGTTTAAGCCTCTTGAGAAAATGTTTTATCTTATCAGCCTCCGTTCGGACAATCGACGAGGCAAAAGGAAGAAGTGCCTGAAATTTCAAAGAATGATAGTACATCATCGTCTTGACGGAGTGCAGGTTCGCGATTACGGCTTGGCCTCGCGGAGTGTCACTGGATAGTAACGGTCTAGTGTGAGATTTTTAAATTCCTCCCAAGTGTATACACTATCAGCTGGCCTTACAGAAAGCCACCAAGTGTGAGCACCCTTGCTAAGATAATAAGCTGCTACAGATACGCGATTCTCTTCGGGACAGTCCACCATCTCGAACAATTTCTCAAAGTGTTCAATCGAATGCACAATGTCAGCAGGCTAAGAGGAGCCTTCAAATGTCGGAGGTCGCTAGCGAGAGATGTTGCTGATGATCCGACTCACGGGTCCGCCAAGCACAGGAGGTGGAGGATGAGGCCCTTGTTGCTGGCCAGTAGTGGCCCTCTGCATAGCTTCCATTAATTGACCCATCTGGGTCATCTGAGTCATCATGCCCTGCATCACAACTTAAGGATCGATACGTGCATTCTCACGCCCACTGTGGTGCGATTGGTCCCTAGAAGGCGAACCACTGTCTGTGGAACTATGCTCCGCATTCGCGCATATGTTGGCTCGTGGTATCGGGATTCGGCCCCTTCCGCGGCCTCGTCCCCCTCTGCCACGGCCTCTCAGATTTCTTTCCATACTGAAAGAATCAATCATAATGATAATCATAAGTACAGTTCAAGATACTAATCAAAATACATGTTAAGTTAATAGCAACAAGGAATCACATATTCGAGAAAACGTTCACGATGAATTATTGACACCACGAGTATCACACAGAATATTACATCGGCGTCGAGTCGAACAATTTCAATCATATAATCAATCAAGCATTTACCTCGAATTATCAATCAGATAAATCCTGCCACAGGTCCTCGAAATAACAAGATCAACAAAGAGATCCATTCCGATATCAATATCATGCCGGTAATTAAATCATGGCTCGTAAAGGACATACCGTATTTGGCTCGTAGGGTCAGACGCTTGCACAGGTCACACGTGACACGAAGGTCTTTGGATACTAGTTCATTCTACAACGACTCATAAAGAGAAAACAACACGCTCTGATACCATCTTATGTAACACCCCAAAAGGCGGCTATTACAGTGTCATGGACCCCACACTGGGACCCACCAGGCGATATCAAAATACAGATTAAATAAGTATTATTTTGTGATACCGAATCACAATAAATAGTCATTACTCCGATTAAGAGTTTATTAATAATATGGCCAACGACCTTATGATACACAGGATCCCAAATACAAGTACAAACCATATGGAGATGGAATATACTTCAAATACAACCAGACAATAATATAAATAAAGCGGAATTAAAGTAACATTACACAGTTTGAACAATAACCGGACAAAAAGACATGGCCCCCCCGAACTAGTATCCCTCGAACCCTTCGCCGTCACCGTGCTCTTCCCGTGCCTTGCCTTTACCTCGACCTAAAATACAAAACAAGTATTTTGCCCAAAACACAAGGTCAGATATACATGATAAATGATTATCCCGACATTATATAATCCACATATATTAGATCTCAAGGAAAACATCCCGACTATTGGACATACCCCTCGGGCGTATGAACAATCAATCCCAAAATCATCGAACATATCCAATCATACATGGACTATGAACAATTAAACAATATGGCTCAAGATGGACATCACAGTACACCCGATCCGAAAATGTGTTTGTGTACATGTCCCCCCCGTATACGGAATCCAGAATATACGTGTGACAATGTATCTAATTAGCCTCACGAACTACGTCTTGTGTGCACAGTCCAATACGGAAACATCCACGTATGACTATATAAGTGCTCGGCTAAAAATCCTACACAATAACCAATCGGCACGCAGATATGATTCCAGATATGTCACGATACAACATGACAACGAATTCAAAAAATCACATATCCGATTAAGGATCAAGAAAAACTACCGAAGTGACAGCGAGGACCAACGAGATGAACGATTCAAAGTGACATACTTGGGAATGCAATCCCATGATGAAAAACGGAACAACGTCAAGGACAATATCAAATTACGAGTCACAATTCATAAACATTTCATATACATGAAATGTATAAACATCACAAGAATCTAATCATCATTATAACCAAGCAAGATAACTTGCCTCAACTCCGTAGGCAAAAGATAGTCCTTCTCCAAATGATCGAATGGACGGTATCCTCGATTAATATCAATTCGTAGGAAACTACGCCCGCAACCTACTCGAATAATTCATTCCATCCTAATGAATATTCTATCTATTATTAGAAGGGTTCCAATACATATAGTTCGTCTTCCACAATCGGATTACTATACAAAATGTCCTTTAATACTCCTGTTACCACTTATGAATGATGTATACATTAAACCTCTGCAATTTACCATCATTAATTGGTTTTAGACAAAGTTTTTATGGTTCTTCATCAATTACTATATATTTTCACAAAGATTAAACGTGAAAGAATTCGACCACTCATCCAATTATGGTTTTAGCCTCTAATATCGTTGGAACTCTAGAAGGATATTATTAGCTTAAGAAACAAGGTGACTAACACATTATTAAGTCATCAAAGCCTCCGATCACCTTGAATATATATACGAATTATAATTGTGTTCATCAAGAAACCATTTATATATCATAAGGCATTCGTTAACTCTCAAAAGTGTAAGGTTATAATCATCAAAATATTAAACATCACACACCTTCTCGGTTTATCATTCGAAAACAGTAGATTCTTTACCATATTTCCTAACAATTGTTCACTAATCGATCTACCTTAACCAACTAACGGGTTCGAGGAGTAAATGTTATGAATATCATTATGTTCTTCATAAAGTTGTCATAATCTTCATGATTATCAGATTATACAGGACTAAATTATCATCTCAGACAAGAAATCCTTCATATCAATACGAAATTAACACAAGTTAGACAACCAACCTCTTGAAAATGAATAGCAACACCAAGATTATCAAGAACACGCTCCAAGCTCTCAACCAACAAGATTCAATCCAAGATGCAAGCTCCAAGATAAGATGGAAATGTGCAAGTTCGGTCTAGGGAGGCAGAAGGGCGATAAATGGAGAGAAAAGTAGGGTTGAAGTTGTGAAGAAATGAAAAACAGGTTGTGTCTTTAAATAGACTGTACAGCCTTAACGTACACTATCGAACAAGCTTAGTGTACGTTAACACTGTTACTGTAATATCCGACGGAAATTCTTACTTACTGTTATATCATTCGGATAATTCAAATACTGTTGTAGTCTTGTTGCATTTGTGTGTTGTTATTGATGTTGGAATATATCATGAATAGACATAATAATAACGATCACTCGCACTATAATTGGATTCTCAACGTCGCATAGATTAATACATTTTTTGATCTACTAAACCTGAGTCTAACGTACGCTAATCCTCAAGCATAACGTACGTTATTTTAAGTCCTTTACGTACGTAAAGTGGTACTTGTTACGTACGTAACCAGTGTAATCGTATCCGATCTCAACTTTCGGCGTGTGGGGCCGGACAGGATTCGAATATCTGATCTTTTGGAGGTAATCTAGTTGACCTACATTACGTACGTAATGCTTCGATAGGTAACGTACATAACGATGTTCGTATTTCAGTCCAGTAGCCTCTGGACTTAGCTTACGTACGTAACACATTCCGTGTAGCGTACGTAAAGCTGTTAACGTACGTTATCCTCTTGTGATAACGTACGTAACAAACTGTGCTGTTATAAAAATACAACTTGTGTCTTTCATTTTGCACGACCAACTCTGAGTTTTCACCAATATAATCATCCCCCTTCATCCCTAGATAAAAATTACCTTCTTCCAACTTGTGTTTGAGCTTTACATTCGGATTTTGGAGCTTGTTGATTGGGAGTTGGAGTCATTCTTGAAGCTTAGATTCTGCTCCTGTGATTTTGGTGTATTGTTCTTCAATTCTGAAGGTATGTCATACGTTTTAACCCTATAATCTCATAGTTATAATGATAGTGATTAAGTATACTCCACCTAGTGATGAATTAATCAAGCTAAACATGTTTGTAGTTAAGCTTCCAACAAATTTAATGATGAATATGATGATTAAGGGTTTTTGTAATGATGTGTTCTTAGTGTTTTAAATGGTGATGATTATGTTTAGTTAAACCAAACTCTTATTCCTGGACTAATAACACCAATGGAATACTAATAGTCTTTGTTTCATTATAATGTAAATAACTTATTGGAGTAATTACCATAAAATGTTTTAAGAAACCCTTGTTGATCATTAGAAGAATGGAATCACCTTCTTGAAACTAAGCTAAATGAATCCAGAGGAGTAATGTTTGAACCTCCAAGTTAACGAGAAGATTATAAGGAAGGTGTTGAACTTGAAGTGTTCTTCTTGATCATAATATGGAATTATAACTACTTAACTCAACATAAGTAATTGATTGAAGTGCAGATTTTACTTTTAATCAATTGAGATGTTCTTGATAAGTTTAAAGAGTAGGAGATTGTTGTTTAACACATCTTAATCCAGCAAACACTTGGTAAACATCTTGTAATCAATTGTAAGAATAGAATGGTATTGAATAAGGTTCTTGGAGTAACCCTCAACATCTTAAAGTTGAACTACTCAAATGAGAATTAGGATGTTGTCTCGTTGAAGTTTGGTATAGATGATCTTATGAACGTATTATTGAGTAAAATATACTTCATTCAAGGTTGATTGTCCGAGTAACTGATTTTGAATCGAGGGCCGGCTGTTCGTTCGACAAAGAAGGACTTTACTCGCCTCCGTATTGAGGCAAGTTATCTTGCTTGGTTATAATGATGTGTGGATTCTTATGATGATTATGCATTTCATGTATATGAAACACTTATAAACTTGTGTCTTGTGACTTGAGGTTGTTCTTAATGATGTCCCGTTTTCATCGTAGGATTGTATTCCCAAGTTCGTTACTTTTGGACCCTTGATATTGTTGAACTTGTTGTCATTTCGGTGAGTCCTCGATCCTTAATCGGATTTGTAAATTATTGAATTCGTTGTCATGTTGCATCGTGACATATCCGGAGTCATATCTACGTTCCGATTGGATATTGTGTAGGATTTTTAGTCGGGCACATATATAGTCATGCGTGAATATTTTCCGTGAAGGGCTGTGCACACGAGACGTAGTTCGTTGAGGCTAATTAGGTACATTGTCCCACGTATATCCTGGATTCCGTATACGGGGTGGACATGTGCACTGACACATATTCGGATCGGGCGTACTGTGATGTCCCTCTTGAGCCGTACTATCTTAGTCGTTCACAGTCCATTTTTATACTTGGATGTGTTCGACGTTTTTGTGACTGAGCGTTCATACGCCCGAGGGGTATGTTCGTTAGTCGGGGCGTTATTCTTGAAATCTTATATACGTGAATTGTATAATATCTTGAGGATCATTTATCATGTATATCTGACCCTGTGTGGGTGAAATACTTGTGTTGTATTTTAGGTCGAGGAAAAGGCAAGGCACGGGAAGATCAAGGTGATGACGAAGGGTTCGAAGGATACTAGTTCGGGGGCCCCAAGTCTTTCGTGTCCGGTCATGTTAAATGCCGTGTAATGTTATCTTTCCGCTTTATTTTAAGTTTGAACAAATGTATTGTTATTTAAGGTATATTTCATCTCCATATGGATTATACTTATGTTTTTCGATCCTGTGTGTAATAAGGCCATAGGCCATACTGCTGTAAACTCCAGATCGGAGTAAGTACTATGTTTTGTGGTTCGGTATCATATGTATTGTGTATTTAATCTGTACTTTGGGTATCGCCTGGTGGATCCCAGTGTGGGGTCCACGACACTGTAATGGCCGCCTTATCGGGGTGTTACAGAAGATGGTATCGGAGAGATTGCTAGAGGTCGTTTTCTTTCTTTTGAGTCTTTGTGTATTGAACTAGTATCAAGAGACCTTCGTGTCACGTGTGACCCGTGCGAGAGCCTGATCCTACGAGCTAAATGCGGTACGTACTTTATGAACCATGAATAAATTACTGACATGATATTGATCTCTGAATAGATCTCCTTGTTGATCTTGGCATTTTAAAGGTTTGTGGCAGGAATTATCTGATTGATGATTCAAATAAAATTCTGGATTGATTATATGATTGAAATCATTCGGCTCAAACGTCTATATGATATTCTTTGTGACTCTCGTAGTGACGATAATTCATTACGAACTGTTTTCTTGAATATGTAATTTCTTACTGCCATTAACTTAGCATGAATTCTGATTTGTATCATGAACTGTACTTATGATTATCATTACAAATTGATCCTTTCAGTATGGAAAGGAATTTGAGAGGCCGTGGCAGAGGGGGACGAGGCCGCGGAAGGGGCCGAATCCCGATACCGCGAGCCAACAGACGTGCGAACGCAGAGCATAGTTCCGCAGGCAGTGATTCGCCTTCTAGGGACCAATCGCACCACAATGGACGCGAGGATGCTCGTGTCGATCCTTACACTGTAATACAGGGCATAATGGCTCAGATGACCCAAATGGGTCAGTTAATGGAAACTATGCAGAGAGCTGCTACCGACCAGCATCAGGGGCCACCTCCTGTACATGGCGGGCCAGTGAATCGGATCATCAGCGACATCTCACGCCAACGACCCCCGATCTTTGAAGGTTCCTCTGAACCGGCTGATATCGTGCATTGGATCGAACACTTCGAGAAATTGTTCGATATGGTAGACTGTCCAGTAGAGAATCGCGTCTCCGTAGCAGCTTACTACTTGGGCAAGGGCGCCCACACTTGGTGGCTTTCGGTGAGGCCAGCTGATGGCGTATGTACTTGGGAAGAATTTAAAAATCTCATGCTAGATCGTTACTATCCAGGTCCTCTCCGCGAGGCCAAACTATCAGAATTGCTGAATCCGGAACCGTCCAAAGATGATGACGTACTATCTATCGCCGAGAAATTCCAGGCACTTCTCCCTTTTGCCGCGACGATTGTCCACACAGAAGCTGATAAGATCAAATACTTTCTCAAAAGGCTTAAACCCCGAATGAGGATGCAGCTGTTGAACCATCATTGTGTGACCCTACCGGAGTTCATCGAGAAAGCTCTGGAGTACGAATTGACCGTGAAAGAAATTTCCAAGAAGCAACCACAGTCTAACAACAAGAAATTCAGGAATCAGAACCAGTCAGACAGCAACTGGGGAACATTCAAGAGACCCCAACCAGTGCCAAATCCTTCTGAACGGCAACCTACGGCATCGAAGCCGACCGGATTGCAACCTCGAGCGGTCAGCCTATCTGTTGTGTGCTAAAATTGTGGAGACCAGGGGCACATCAATTCGAAATGTCCTAGGCTAGCCGTGTCATGCCATACTTGTGGGAAGAATGGACATCGTGCTCGTTATTGTAGGAGTGGACCAGTACGTATTCCCGCAGCACCTCATGCTCCAGTACAGTCTTCAGTTCAGGACCGAGTACCTCCATCCGCTTCTTATCAGATTACCGGGGCAAACAAGGGGATGGGACGTGGAAATCAAGCTGGTACATCCAGTGCGGGTGCAAAACCTAGAGTTTACGAGATGAAGAGGGTCAAGATCCGAAACCGGCATGATTCTTTGGTACTCTCGAGATCCAATCTCAGCCTGTCTGTGTTCTTTTTGATACTGGTGCTTCACACTCCTTTTTATCTACTTCTTGTTTGAGTCGTTTGCAATTAGAGCATGTTATCAATTGTGAACCTTATATAATTGGTCTACCCGATGGTAGAAGAATTGTTGGGAATCGTGAAGTTCAGGACTGCTCGATTCGAATGAACGACCGTGAGTGGTTGTCAAATTTAATTGTGGGCGATTTACCTAAAGATGATGTGATCTTGGGTATCGATTGGATGGACCATCATGATGCCATAATTAGTGTCCGCAAGCGAACAGTGACCGTCACCTCTGACGATGGTATTGAGTGTACTTTCCAGGGTGATAATCCCAGCCATTCCGAGAGAATCATCAGCGCTATGAAAATGGTGAAACTACTTAATCAAGGATGTATTGGCTATTGGTGTTACACGACCAAGACAATGGATCGACCAGTTGAATTGATCGATATTCCGGTAGTCCGAGACTACCCAGACGTATTTACAGATGAATTGCCAGGCTTACCTCTGCATCGTGATGTAGAGTTCAATATTGAGCTAGAGCCTGGTACGTCCCCGCTTTCAAAAGCACCGTATCGTATGGCTCCGACTGAGATGCAGGAGCTGAAGAGCCAACTTGAGGATTTGACCGAGAAGGGCTATATTAGACCTAGCGCGTCCCCTTGGGGAGCACCAGTACTATTTGTACGGAAGAAGGATGGATCCCTACGTTTGTGTATTGATTATCGTGAGCTGAATAGGGTAACCATTAAGAACAAATACCCATTGCCGCGTATTGATGATTTATTGGATCAGCTTCAAGGGGCTGCTGTGTTTTCTAAGATCGACCTGAGGTCTGGTTACCATCAGTTGAGGATTCGTGAGTCTGATATTTCGAAGACCGCTTTTCGTACTCGCTATGGGCATTATGAATTCGTAGTGATGCCTTTTGGACTGACGAATGCATCGGCAGTATTAATGGAGCTGATGAATCGAGTCTTTATTAATTATCTGGATCGCTTTGTAGTCGTTTTTATTGACGACATTCTGATCTATTCTCGTGACCATGAAGAGCACGAGCGTCATCTCCATCTAGTTCTCGAGGCGTTAAGGCGAGAGCAGCTTTATGGAAAATTTTCTAAATGTGAGTTCTGGATGAATGAAGTTATCTTTCTCGGACATGCGATATCAGCTGATGGGGTGCGAGTAGACCCACAGAAGACAGAAGCTATCCGAGACTGGTTACCACCAAAGAACGTTAAGGAAGTACGCAGTTTCTTGGGACTAGCAGGTTATTACCGACGGTTCGTGGAGGGTTTTTCCAAAATTACCCAACCAATGACTAATTTGTTGAGGAAGGATAAGAAGTATTTATGGTCAGAGGCATGTCAGCGGAGCTTTGATGAACTAAAGAGTCAGTTGGTTTCGGCACCTATTTTAGTCCTACCGAAAGGAACGGAAGGGTTTGTAGTGTATAGTGACGCATCTAAACAGGGCCTTGGGTGTGTACTAATGCAAAACGGGAAGGTGATCTCCTATGCATCGAGACAGCTATGACCTTACGAGGTCAACTACCCTACCCATGATTTAGAACTCGCAGCCGTGGTGTTTGCTTTAAAAATCTGGCATCATTATCTGTATGGAGTTACCTGTCAGATTTTTACGGATCACAAGAGTTTGAAATACATTTTTACTCAGAAGGAGTTAAACATGAGGCAGAGAAGGTGGCTAGAACTCATCAAAGACTATGATATCGAGATCCTTTATCATCCGGGCAAAGCAAATGTAGTTGCTGACGCTTTGAGTCGTAAAAAAGTACAGGAGCAGATGCTTGCCCGCCTAACAACTCAGAGGGTATTGCAGTTAGAATTGGTGAGGCCGGAAATTGAAGTCTGGTTACAGCGTATTCAAGGGCAACTCTGTACACTTGAGATTTCATCGTCCCTTGAGGATATAATTAGATCGAAGCAAGTTACGGACCCATTCTTATCTCGAGTTCGCGATGAAATAACTCAAGGGAAAGCTCCTGGATTTGTAATACACGAGGATGGATTGATACGCTTTAGAAATCGAGTTTGTGTACCTGCTGATGATGAGTTATGGAATTTTATCCTGAAAGAAGCTCATGCTACCCCGTACTCTATCCACCCGGGGTCTAGCAGAATGTATAAGGATTTGAAACAATATTATTGGTGGGGAGGTATGAAACGTGAAGTTGCAGAATTCGTTTCGAGGTGTTTAACCTGTCAACAAGTTAAGATTGAGCACCAGCGACCCGCAGGATTGCTGAAACCGCTTCCGATCCCCGAGTGGAAATGGGAGGTCATATCGATGGATTTTATTTCCAGCCTGCCGACGAGTCGTCGAGGGATGAATACGATTTGGGTGATTGTGGATCGTTTGACCAAATCAGCCCACTTTCTGGAGATTAAAGATACTTGGGGACCCGAGAGATTGGCCCAGCTATTTATCAAAGAAATTGTAAGGTTACATGGTACCCCTAAGAGTATTGTATCAGATCGTGACGGGCGATTCATGTCACATTTTTGGAAAGCAGTTCATCGTGCGATGGGTACGCATTTGAACTTCAACACAGCATTTCACCTGCAGACGGATGGTCAGACTGAGAGAACTATCCAAACTTTAGAGGATATGCTGAGGGCGTGCGTTCTCGATTGGAAGGATGATTGGGAGGCCCAACTACCCTTGGTGGAATTCACTTATAATAATAGCTGGCACACTTCGATTCAGATGGCACCTTATGAAGCATTGTATGGCCGTCGTTGTAGATCCCCTCTGTGTTGGGACGATCCATCTGAAACCCTGGGTACGGAACCCGATATGTTGTTAGCAGCCCGTGAGAAGATCGCCCTGATTAGGAGTCATTTATTGACGGCTCAAAGCCGACAGAAGTCCTACGCAGACAACCGCCGGCGACCGCTTGAGTTCGAGGTCGGCGACCATGTACTAATGAAGGTGTCCCCTACTCGAGGAGTTTTTTGTTTTGGGAAGAGAGGCAAGCTGAGTTCGAGATATATCGGGCCGTTTGAGGTTTTGGACCGAATAGGCGATTTAGCCTATCGCCTGGCTTTACCACCAGCCCTGAGCCGAATTCATAACGTGTTCCATGTCTCCCAGTTAAGGAAATACGTTGCTGATCCGAGTCATGTACTTCAGTTCGATGAGATCGATTTAGCGGAGGATCATTCGTATGAGGAGCGCCCCGTACGGATACTTGAGAGGAGGATCAAACAACTGCGTAATAAGACGATTCCCCTACTGAAGGTGCAGTGGTCACGACACGGGGTCGAGGAAGCCACGTGGGAGATGGAGAGAAGCATTCAAGAGAGGTATCCTGAATTGTTTACCCCTTAGTTTCGAGGACGAAACCCCTTTTAAGGGGGGGAGTATGTAATATCCGACGGAAATTCTTACTTATTGTTGTATCATTCGGATAATTCAAATACTATTGTAGTCTTGTTGCATTTGTGTGTTGTTATTGATGTTGGAATATATCATGAATAGACATAATAATAACGATCACTCGCACTATAATTGGATTCTCAACGTCGCATAGATTAATACAATTTTTGAGCTACTAAACCTGAGTCTAACGTACGCTAATCCTCAAGCATAACGTACGTTATTTTAAATCCTTTACGTACGTAAAGCGGTACTTGTTACGTACGTAACCAGTGTAATCGTATCCAATCTCAACTTTCGGCGTGTGGGGCCGGACAGGATTCGAATATATGATCTTTTGGAGGCAATCTAGTTGACCTACATTACGTACGTAATGCTTCGATAGGTAACGTACGTAACGATGTTCGTATTTCAGTCCAGTAGCCTCTAGACTTAGCTTACGTACGTAACACTTTCCGTGTAGCGTATGTAAAGCTGTTAACGTACGTTATCCTCTTGTGATAACGTACGTAACGAACTGTGCTGTTATAAAAAGACAACTTGTGTCTTTCATTTTGCACGACCAAACTCTGAGTTTTCACCAATATAATCATCCCCCTTCATCCCTAGATAAAAATTACCTTCTTCCAACTTGTGTTTGAGCTTTACATTTGGATTTTGGAGCTTGTTGATTGGGAGTTGGAGTCATTCTTGAAGCTTAGATTGTGCTCCTGTGATTTTGGTGTATTGTTCTTCAATTCTGAAGGTATGTCATACGTTTTAACCCTATAATCTCATAGTTATAATGATAGTGATTAAGTATACTCCACCTAGTGATGAATTAATCAAGCTAAACATGTTTGTAATTAAGCTTCCAACAAACTTAATGATGAATATGATGATTAAGGGTTTTTGTAATAATGTGTTCTTAGTGTTTTAAATGGTGATGATCATGTTTAGTTAAACCAAACTCTTATTCCTGGACTAATAACACCAATGGAATACTAATAGTCTTTGTTTCATTATAATGTAAATAACTTATTGGAGTAATTACCATAAAATATTTTAAGAAACCCTTGTTGATCATTAGAAGAATGGAATCACCTTCTTGAACCTAAGCTAAATGAATCCAGAGGAGTAATGTTTGAACCTCCAAGTTAACGAGAAGATTATAAGGAAGGTGTTGAACTTGAAGTAGTCTTCTTGATCATAATATGGAATTATAACTACTTAACTCAACATAAGTAATTGATTGAAGTGCAGATTTTACTTTTAATCAATTGAGATGTTCTTGATAAGTTTAAAGAGTAGGAGATTGTTGTTTAACACATCTTAATCCAGCAAACACTTGGTAAACATCTTGTAATCAATTGTAAGAATAGAATGGTATTGAATAAGGTTCTTGGAGTAGCCCTCAACATCTTAAAGTTGAACTACTCAAATGAGAATTAGGATGTTGTCTCGTTGAAGTTTGGTATAGATGATCTTATGAACGTATTATTGAGTAAAATATACTTCATTCAAGGTTGATTGTCCGAGTAACCGATTTTGAATCGAGGGTCGGCTATTCGTTCGACAAAGAAGGACTTTACTCGCCTCCGTATTGAGGCAAGTTATCTTGCTTGGTTATAATGATGTGTGGATTCTTATGATGATTATGCATTTCGTGTATATGAAACACTTATAAACTTGTGTCTTTTGACTTGAGGTTGTTCTTAATGATGTCCCGTTTTCATCGTGGGATTGTATTCCCAAGTTCGTTACTTTTGGACCCTTGATATTGTTGATCTTGTTGTCATTTCGGTGAGTCCTCGATCCTTAATCGGATTTGTAAATTATTGAATTCGTTGTCATGTTGCATCGTGACATATCCGGAGTCATATCTACGTTCCGATTGGATATTGTGTAGGATTTTTAGCCGGGCACATATATAGTCATGCGTGAATATTTTCCGTGAAGGGCTGTGCACACGAGACGTAGTTCGTTGAGGCTAATTAGGTACATTGTCCCACGTATATCCTGAATTCCGTATACGGGGTGGACATGTGCACTTGACACATATTCGGATCGGGCGTACTGTGATGTCCCTCTTGAGCTGTACTATCTTAGTCGTTCACAGTCCATTTTTATACTTGGATGTGTTCGACGTTTTTGTGACTGAGCGTTCATACGCCCGAGGGGTATGTTCGTTAGTCGGGGCGTTATTCTTGAAATCTTATATACGTGAATTGTATAATATCTTGAGGATCATTTATCATGTATATCTGACCCTGTGTGGGCGAAATACTTGTGTTGTATTTTAGGTCGAGGAAAAGGCAAGGCACGGGAAGATCAAGGTGATGACGAAGGGTTCGAAGGATACTAGTTCGGGGGCCCCAAGTCTTTCGTGTCCGGTCATGTTCGTATCGTGTAATGTTATCTTTCCGCTTTATTTTAAGTTTGAACAAATGTATTGTTATTTAAGGTATATTTCATCTCCATATGGATTATACTTATGTTTTTGGATCCTGTGTGTAATAAGGCCATAGGCCATACTGCTGTAAACTCCAGATCGGAGTAAGTACTATGTTTTGTGGTTCGGTATCACATGTATTGTGTATTTAATCTGTACTTTGGGTATCGCCTGGTGGATCCCAGTGTGGGGTCCACGGCACTGTAATGACCGCCTTATCGGGGTGTTACTGTTACGTACGCTAACCAGTTGGTGCTACGTACGTAATCGACTTACAGGGGATACTGTCTCGATTTTACAGGCCATTAACGTACGCTAAAGAAAAGGTATTACGTACATTAAATAGGGTTGACTCTGACCGACACGATAGCCCAATCACCCTTCACGTGCATGGCAACGGATATAAATTCACGTGCGGAAGTCAACTGATGTCAGATTCCTTCTTAACGTACGCAACAGATGATGACTTACGTACGTTAAAACAGGAGCTTAACGTACGTTAATCAAATCATGTAGCGTATGCTACACCACCAGAATGGGTCCAAAAATGTAACTCTCCAATTAACATTAAACCAACAAACATAAAGTGAAATACAATGATAACTAACTCAATTCCTTAACATCTCGTTATTAGTCATATAATAATGCAACGTGATTCAACGATAGTCAAATTATCTGAACAAAACAACAGTAAGGATAAAGAATTACAGGCGGATATTACACCACCTGACTTTCAATTTAGTTGGAGGTCAGGGGTTCAATTCCTAGTTCCAACAATTTGGAATTGAATTTCTCAAAGCCCAATGATCCCTTCGTCTTTGACTAAGGGTTAGTTCGTAGCCCTCCGGGGTACGCTGGTAGAATAATTAAATATTGAGGGCTTCAAGTGACAGCATGGGAGGCCACATCTCGGTGGATCATAGAGAAATCACTTGGGGGACGACTCTTTGTGCGCGGTAGTTGATGATATTTACGAATCTGGGAGCCAGATACACATCTCACGATTTAACTGGTAGCAGTATTGTGGGGTCGGGGCCGTTATCTTGAGAACTAGTTAGGTGTAAACTTGGAACCTCGGTATAAAAAAAAAGCAAAAGACAGAAAATTATCAGACAACAGAAGGAATCAGTCTTTATGTGCAGCACTCAAACAACTGACCATAATTTTGTGTAGAATGAACGAAATGATGAACCGAAAAGAGACTAAGAAACTAGACATCCAGAGCTTTCCAAGCATATGTCACATATAATTTTCCACCTTCTGGATCAAAACAGTTTTGATGTTTAAGTAGACCCAAATCTGTGAACTGTTGCTCTTCAAAATCCTTGTCTAAACTTCCATGTATATCATCTATATCATGGGGATCGATTGTAATATATGGATAAGAATCATCCCTAGTACTTTCAACATATCTTATAGAGCCACTTGTTCAAAAAAAGGAAGCAGTAGTTGAAGACTTTAAGATTTTTGAGTGCTGAGATATGAAAAAAGGCTCATTCAACTTTCAACGGCTCAATGCATCGAATTACATGTTCCTTTTACCTACACTTGAAAAAGATGACTATATGGATATTTTTGTTATGAAAATTGATTCCAAAACTAAACATAATGGTGTAGTTTTTAAGGAAAAACCAGTCAAGTGGCACGACAAGGCCTCATCATTCGCTTTAAATATTGGATAGGAGAAGTGAAAGGACAGGTTAGCTGAAGATTATAAACTTTGCGCTTCTCGGGAGGCAACCTATGTCATAGTTGTTTATTTCATTATTTTCTCGTTTTCGATTTCCGTTCAGTTTGCATTATTTCATATTGATATTTTATTTCCTTAGTACTTGCGACCTTGGTTTCATGTCTCTCAATTTTCAGTTAACATGCAACATCACTGAGTGGAATGATGAGTGTGACTCCATCCTAAAGGATACTAAATCGAGACCGGGGCAAAAAGGAAAGAGAACGGCCACTTCCCCTGCACAAGCTATATATTGAGACAACACTTCCCGCTCGATCTCCATTTAGACCATCGACTTCATCTATCGATGGGAGCACAACTTGATCTTTGATCTCGCCAGGGAAGTATTTTGCTAATTCATTGGGACAATGAATATTATAAGTTTGAGGGTGGAATAACTTGTATTGTATTTGGTTGAGGGGACGTATTCTACATTGAAGCGTTCTATTTGGGTGAGTTCTGTTTAGCAATGCACTTTATTTGAATAAAGTTCTACTTGTCACAAGTAAAATTGGAAATAATCTGTGAATTATCTCACCTTTATTAAATGCAATCATAAAATTTTTATGGGAATTTGTATGTAAACCACAATTTGAATTACAAATGGACTATTTTTTTGAAAAATCAAATAATTTTTTACTCAAATTTCCTATGATCCCAAATTTTAAAGGCAGAACTTTTGGGCTGACATTATATTCGTCCATTTTTGGTTGAGTGTTTTATTCATGTTGTAGAATCTAGAACTTGTCTTGGTTTCTTATTCAGAATCACATAGTGTATGCATTTAGTGAAAATGATCTGAGAAAATTGTTGTTTAGCCCTTCATATCCTCTTTGCCTAACCCAAATTTATCTAACCCAAATTGTTGTTTAGCCCTTCATATCCTCTTTGCCTAACCCAAATTTATTATTTCCCTAGTTTACCCTGTTGTGCCTTACAGCCTATTTTGTTGGTAAATGGCATTATAAATTTTCTGTTCCCTATATATCTTTTTTCCTATACTTGAGCTTTCGAATAATCTTTGGAGAAGGACACAAAATAGTGTGGTGATATAAGGGATAAACTAAACTTGTTTTTATGATGTGTGCTTATCAAAGTTAGTGCTTGAAGAAGTTTGGAGGAAAAATTTATAAGTTCGTTTTGCATTTTGCAAAATAATGTTGTTCATTACATGAAGGGATATACTGTAATAATTGAACAGAAGCAAAAAAGCAAAAACAAAACAAGGTTGTTGGATGTAATTTGAAATATTTTAAGCTTGCAGCAAATGTAAAGAAGCTCATTTTCATCTAGATGAAGTTAATTCAGAAAGTTTAATTCTAAATTGCTCAAGTTGAGTCACTTTATCCATATTTCCATACCACGGCCGAAGAGCCTACATTTCAACCAGAATAATGTCTTTTTTGATTCATGAAATTGCATCCACACAGGTGATAGAGATGGTAGACAATATGCAAGTCTATGGTAGTTTATATTTCATTGAATGAGTTTTATAGTGAACATGTCCATATACACTTTCTATGAAAGGAAACACTTTTCCTAAATGTGAATTTGAGATTGGGTAACAATGAAAAAAAAATCTGAGATTTGAAAATTTAAAAACTTGAATTATTCATTTTGTGGTACTTACTGAAAAATTGCATGATCGTTTAAATATGGATACTTTTATGGTAAAATCATAAGCAATGTGCCTGATTTTATCTGTATGGTCAAACTATTTACTTGAGGACAAGCAAATATTTAAGTTTGGGGATATTTGTTACATGTTAAGATTATACACATTTTGTCTATTTATACCTCAATTTTTTTTGTCAAAATGAACCAATTATTAACTTAACTAATGTAACACCCCGATATATTCGGAATAATTATAGCGTCGTAAATCCTTTATATAAGAATATACAAGGCTAATATGAGAAATACGGGAAATAATAATAATACCAAAGTACCATTAAAGTTATAATTCAAAATCAGTTCAACAATTCAAATGAGTCCATTATTACAAGCATCTCAAAACATCACAAGACACGCGTACTCGAGTACTGAAAATAAACCAGAAATACAAGGCAACAACAATTAACATCACTGAGCACCTTCGTCGTCATGTCGGTATTGTGGCTGTTTCCCCGCTCCTCGACTACCTGAACATCAAAATAAATGTCCACCCCCGAAGGGGTTAGCAAAACGATGCTAGTACAAGTATCATAATACACAAATCGAATATGCAACAACAATGCATAATAAAATACAAAATACGGACTTCCGCTACGGGAATCCAACAATGCGAATCCACATGATTCCATCAATACAACATGGGTGTTCCAACGATCCAGCGCCCTCGGCATAGATCCCAAGATGATTTCATCGGACCAACACGAGGTGGAAAACCCGTTCAATGATCCAGCGCCCTCAGCATAGATCCCAAGATGATCCCGTCGGACCGACACGAGGTGGACATCCGATCCAGCGCCCTCAGCATAGATCGCACAACATACACAAACACAACTTATGCATACATATATGCAAAATCGCTATGTCCATCAACATGAACATAGAAGTAATCGATAACGAATATCATGACAATTCAACGAAAATAATCTCATATTCAACAACATGAATAAACCGTATTCATGATCAACATTCTAATATTAACAAGTTTCAAATACGATACTTGCCTCAAAGATGGCAAGAACTATAATACTCCAACGAATGTCAACACGTCCGAAGTTCGCCGCTCCTCGACCGATCACCTTGTACAAGGGAACAACAAGGAATTCAATAACCTATCGAAACTAACGCATGAGTACCGAACGCCCTAAGTTATGATCGAGTTATCAATAATGAATAATCGGTTCTCGGTCCTATTTCCCGACGAACACCAAGATTTAGAAAAAGACATGTGAATTCAAGAGATCGTAATGGAACACAAATCCGGTGTCTACAATTCCAAAGACATTTATTATATCATTAACTCCATACTATAGTTCCGATTATCAACCCAATTGCTTGGTTCGGTTGTTACAACGATACATACGAGATAGTCATTTTTAATCTAGTTCGAGGTTAATTCATCTCTACGATTCTTGTTCTTCCGCAAATAGTTCCTCTCATAGAATTCTTCATTCAAAATGATTGTTCCAAACATCCTATCCTAGTTCTAATCATTTAAGAAGATTATCAACGAGTTCATCTAAGGCAAGAGTTATAATTGAACACCCTTCATATTCAATTTCTTGAATTCATCTTACACGGGGGGGGGGGGGGGGGGGTAAGCCTTAACATTATATTTCTCAAAAGAGTGTTATGAAAGCATCATCAAGGTGTGTTCATCTCAGAAAATCCCATTCGTAAAGTTGGTAAGGATTATGGCTCAACTAATAGCAATGGAAATCTCAATTCACTAAAAAAGAATCCTCCTAAACATGGTGTTGGATTTACTATGACATAACAAGCTCAATAACCTCTGGAAAGGCTCATAATATAACTAAGAACATAATCTCCATCTAGGTGTAGAGTTAACATACTTCAAATAAGGGAAGAAAAATGAAAATCTTGAAGAAACTCTACACCGGAAGCTTGATCACCACTTCACAAGGTCTATGCTCCCCAAAAATCCGATTAAGATGATGATATGAGGGATATAAGGTGAGGGATAATCTCCAGAACACGAAAATCATCCAAGGTGAGAGTGAGAAATGAAATGGGTCGAGTTCTATAAATAGAAATATAAAACATTACGTACGTTACCCAATGTCCATTACGTACGTAACAGTATTAGCGTACGCTATACTCGAACATTAGTGTACGTTAACGTCTGGCCAGAGATCACTGACCTGTTTCTAGCATTGACTTACGTACATTAGCGTAAAGATTTTACGTACGTAATAGCTATGACCTTAGCGTACGTTAAAAATCCCCCTTAACATGCGTTAAATCCATTGACTTGCTTAGCTGGAAAGCCGTCCAGGCTCACGCGGAGTATCTCACGAATCTTCCCTGGCCCCCACACGCCGACCCTTGTCGGATCTCGAGTTGACTGACCCTTACGTAGGCCCACTGTAACGTACATTATCTTGAACACGTAGCGTACATTATGCTTATGTTTTAGCGTGCGTTATGTCGTGCAGAGTTATGCATGCATGCATGGAAAAGAATACAAAAATATAGGGATACGAATACGGGAAACTGATCATCGATTAATACATCACAAAGTCGAATCTTACAAGATCGAATACAGGATAAATACACATTAATTATCCGGGCATTACATACTACCCTTCTAAAAAGAAGTTTCATCCCGAAACTTAAAATGCAAACAATTCCGGGTACCTCGACTTCATACTATCTTCAGTCTCCCAAGTTGCTTCTTCGACTCCATGTCGAGACCACTGAACTTTAACCAAGGAAATCAGTTTATTCCTCAATTGTTTGACTCAGATTTCGAGTATCTTGATTGGCTTTTCTTCGAATGAGCCATCATTAGCCACTTAAATCTCGCCAAAATCAATGATATAACTCGGATCCGGTACATATTTTCGCAATTGGGATACGTGGAATACATTATGAACGTGACTAATGTAATATCCGGTATTTTTCTTTCCCTTGTATTTTCATTTTGGTATATTTCTCGGTCACAGTGACCCTCATGTATCTTTCAGTATGTCCTTCCTGTCAATTGTTGAATTGTATTCTCGTTATTGTTCGTTGTTTCAACTTTCCTCACATGAGTTCGACTTTGTTAGATCACCATTAATTTTTGGTGACTCCAAAAATTATAAATCTTTGCAATATTATAGAACATCGAGTTAGCTTTCCAATGGTTCAAACGGTGAGTCAATCGGAGTCCGGACGAGAGAGTTATGGTCGTTTGGCTTTTGGCCGAGCACTTCCAGAGCCTTTCGGCCGATAGGGGTCGATAGACTCTCCGCCGGCATTCTCGTATGGGTATCGGTTGGGCCTATCGGCCGATAGGCTGGCCGATATGTAAATTTCTTCACCTTCGAACTTCCAGAGCCTTTCGCCGATAAGGGGGTCGATAGACTCTCTGCCGGCATTCCGTATGGGTATCGGTTGGGCTATCGGCCGATAGTCAAGCCGATAGGTTCACTGTGTTACACTATAAATGTGTTGTTTTGAGCCCGAAGCTCATTTCCTTCCCCATTTTTACACAAATCGCGAGAGAGAAAATATAGAGGGGGAGAGTTCTTCATCCGGGGTCGATTTTCATCATTTCTTTTCGGTTGTGAGGCTCGGATAATCAATCTAACGCGTGTTCTACGGATCTTAATACTTGAATCACTCAAGGTAATATCTCTTGAAACCCTACCTTTTTGGATAATTGGGGATTTTGGGGTTTTGTCCGATTCTTTCCGTTTCGTTGATGGATTCATGATGAATATGATTATTCTTGTTGGTATTCTTAGTTTCCTACGGATTCATGGTATATTTCGTGATTTTTACGGAATCGAGAGGGTTCGGTTGTGGTCCGCCCGTTGTTGTTTGTATACGAATATACATGAATCGTAGGCGGGTTTCCGGAGTATTCCATTTCCATAATCGTTTAGAAGTGGTTGTGATTGTGCTATTCAAATCGTTAGGTTCATTTCCGCCGGTTCCTTGCGGTCGTGTTCAACTCTTCCGTTCCGTTCGTGTCATCGTCTATTTAATCGAGGCAAGTATTCTTTTGGAAACCTTTATGCTTAACATGAAATGGCGATGTATATTACTTGTGTGTAACTCACCTCGTGTTGGCCCGACGGGGTCAAGGAGGGAAATCTATGCTGCCGCCCTGGATTTCACGAGTTTCGTACCGCTAGCCAACTCGTTAGGGTCCTTGCAAGGCCCCGAGTGAGAATGTATGCTGCCGCCCTGTTCTCACGGCATAGCGTGTGCGTGGTTTTGTTTTTCTGAAATTTTAGCTAACTCGGTAGGGTCCCTGCGAGGCCTCGAGCGAGAATGTATGCTGCCGCCCTGTTCTCGAGGCTAATTGTTGACTGTTTATTTTCCGGAAAAAGACATGTCTTGTTTTGGTTTTTGGAATGATATTGGTGCATGTACTATGGAATGTGTAAGCGATTGGTTTGCCTGGATTACTTGTACTAGCGTAATTGCTAACCCCTCTGGGGACCCGCTTGGGGAAATTCTTGTTATGGATTTCGTGTTATGACTACCCTGACGAGCGAGCACCGTGACGACGAGGATGTTGGCTGTGGTCGTTGACATGTGCATTTGGGTCTACTTATTTCCTTTGTCCATTTCGATATGGTTGTTCCCACAGTTTTAAACTTATAGATTGTACTCGCGAGTACTTAGGCTTTTCGTTTCAAACTTCGTATTGTATTACTTTAAATTGTCACGTTGTTGGTTGATGCTTATTCTGCCGGTTGTTCGGGCGTATATTTATATGTCATATTATTTAATTATGTATCCTCGCTAACCAAGATGGTTAGTCGAGCGGAGTTTTCCTATTGTAGCTGGTAGGTCCCATGTAGGGGTCTACGGCACAGTAACATATTTCCGAATATCTCGGGGTGTTACGTAAAATGGTATCGAGCTCTAGGTTTATGGATACCTAGGCTTGTTGGTTATTTGGGTCTAGTCATGTTTTGTTTGCACATTGTCACACCGCTGCCAAAGATCTCGGTACTTCCAAAGGCTCGTAAGTTTTCCTACTCGATCCTTTGTTTTCTTACATCAGATTTTTGCTTTTCGAGTTGAAGTTGCTTTTCCTCCCTTACTCATCATCAATGTACTTCGTTATCTCTAACACCGGTATGGACGCCGGAGGTAACCGTGGTCGTGGTCGTGGTCGTGGTCGTGGACGCGCCGAGGACGTGGGCATCCGGTGGGGCGGCCACGCCACATTCTTCGGGAGCCGGCAGCACGGTGACCGCCACGCCATGCTTCTTCTCAGAGCACGCCGATCTTGGTATTGCGGCCGTTATGCAAGAAATGGTTAACTGATGGCGGCTATAGCCTGTGGTCCGTAACCCCGATCGTGCCCATGCTAATCGGCGAACGGATCGTTGGCTTGTGGATGTCATCAAGATGCATCCTCCCGATTTCGGAGCTTCGACCCGATCGGCCGAAGGGTGGATCAAGGAGATATCCAAACTATTCACCGCTACCAATCGCCCCGAGGACCGTAAGGTCCCTATTGCTCAATATTTTCTCACAGGAGATGCTACGGATTGGTGGGAGGCCGTCGGTCCCAAAGATCATGTTGCTTCGTGGGCCGAGTTTCAGGAGTTGATGGAGACTGAGTATTGTCCGTGGCCGGTCAGACAGGCTCGAGTGCATGCTTTCTACGATGCTCAACCACGGGATATCCCCGTATCTCAGGCCATTGCCGACTTTAACAAGGAGCTGGGTTATGTGAAGACCCAAGTTGTCGCTGAGAGCGACAAAATTTTCCATTTTTCCAGAAGGATGAAACTGTCCATTCGGGACTATATGTCTGGGCTCGTCTGTACTACCTTGAAGGATTATCAGAGTCGAGCTCTTGCTTATGATATGTCGGTGACGGCTAGCGATTTGGCTCGTGAGAGCAAGAAGCAGAAGTCGGTCGGAAATTTTTCTGGTCCCAAGAGTGGAGGCCAGCAGAAATCTCAAGCTACAAATATTTCAACGGGCGGTTCGGCTCGTTTCTCTGGGAGCTTTCGGGGTGCTGCCGGAGCCTCCGCTCATGAACCCACATGTTTTAACTGTGGTGTGCAGGGCCATAGGAGCCGGCAGTGTTCTCGTCCGAAGCTTACCTGTCATACTTGTGGACAGCTAGGCCACAAGGCCCCTTTTTGTGAACAGATCAAACAGTTCCGCGGTGCCCGTTCTTCTCACCCGGACCTATGGAGCCGAGTGTGAACCGTGGCTCGTTGCTCCACCGCCTCCACCGAGTGCCGGCCGAGGTAGGGGTCGGGTCAGCCCGCTAGGGGAGGAGCATCCAAAGGTCGGCTCGCCACCCGCGTATCTACGAGATGAGGAGGACCGATGATCCGGCAGCTCTCGTGGCGACAGTACCGTTCATATCCATTCTCATCCTGTCGGTGTGCTTTTTGATTCGGGTGCTACGCATTCATTCATTTCTCTAGAGTGTGTACGCCGTTTGAGTCTCGACTGCTTGTCACCTTGTGAGCCTTTCATCGTTAAACTTCCTAGCGGTGATAGAATTGTCGGTGATCGAGAAGTCCGGGACTGTTCTGTGATTATTTGTGAGAGGGCTTGGCTCTCTAATCTTATTGTTGTGGGTATCGAGGGCGAGGATTTAATTCTCGGGAATGATTGGCTCGAGCGGCATGGTGCAATCATGAACTACCGCACGAGGATCATTACCATGTTAGCCGAGGACGGCACTGAACACTCTTTCGCGGGGCGAAAGAGAAACCAGAAGTTTGTTATTAACGCCTTGAAGGCGGTGAAACTCCTGCGAAAGGGGTGTACTGGTTATTGGTGCTACGCCTTGAAGGCGGAGAATGGTGTAGTCGAGTTTTCATCGATTCCAGTCGTTAGTGAGTTCCCCGATGTATTTCCTGACGAGTTGCCGGGATTGCCGCCGGATCGTGAGGTTGAGTTTACTATAGAGTTAGAGCCGGGCGCGGCTCCGATTTCGAAGGCGCCGTATCGCATGGCACCTTCAGAGATGACCGAGTTGAAGAAACAGTTGAGTGAACTTCTTGAGTCGGGGTATGTTCGACCGAGCGCCTCGCCTTGGGGCGCACCGGTCTTGTTTGTGCGTAAGAAGGATGGTTCACTACGTTTGTGTATCGACTATCGTGAACTGAACAAGGTGACCATCAAGAACAAGTATCCTTTGCCGAGAATTGACGACTTGTTCGACCAGGTGGAGCCGCGGTATTCTCAAGATTGATTTAAAATCGGGGTACTATCACTCGGTGAGAGAGTCCGACGTGCCAAAACGGCTTTTCGGACGAGATACGGACATTATGAGTTTGTAGTTATGCCTTCGGGTTAACTAACGCTACGACGGTGTTCATGCAATGATGAACAAAGTCTTTATCGAGTATTTGGATAAGTGTGTCGTCGTCTTCATTGACGATATTCTTATTTATTCGAGGAACGAGGAAGAGCATGCCCATCATTTGCGGGTAGTGTTAGACATTTTGAGGACCGAGCAACTCTATGCGAAGTTCTCGAAATGTGAGTTCTGGGTCAAGGAGGTGATGTTTCTAGGTCACGTGATTTCACTAGGGGGTTCGGTGGATCCACGTAAGATAGAGGCAAGATTGGATTGGGCACCGCCAAGAATGTGAAGGAGATCCGTAGTTTCTTGGGTTTGGGCTACTACCGTAGGTTCGTCGAGGGTTTCTCAAAACTAGCCCGACCACTTACACAGCTTGCTCCGAAATCCGAGAAGTTCGTCTGGACCGATGAGAGGCGCCGAGTTTTGAGGAGTCAAGAAGCGTTGACTTCAGCCCGGTTTTGGCATTGCCATGTGGCAACGAGGGTTTCGCCGCTTTTAGCGATGCTTCGGTCGTGGTCTTGGGTGCGTATTGATGCAAAGACGGCAAGACCATTGCCTATGCGTCGAGACAGCTTGAGGCCGTATGAGCTTAACTACCCTACTCATGATTTGGAGTTAGCGGCGGTTGTCTTTGCACTCAAGATTTGGCGTCACTATCTTTCGGCTCGCATGTCGATTTTTACCGATCATAAAAGTCTCAAATACATATTTACTCAATGAGAGTTGAATATGAGGCAGAGGAGGTGGTTAGAGTTGATTAAGGATTATGACCTCAAAATCCTTTATCATCCGGGTAAGGCGAATGTCGTGGCCGACGCCTTGAGTCGGAAACCGATTGCGTTGCGAACGCTTGAGATCCTTACGTCTCAGTCTGAGCTTCGGCGGGCTTTGATTGAGTTTGATATTGGGGTTTTGTTGCTCGAGTCACAGCAACTTTGTGCTTTGGAAATTTCGTCGTCTTTGATCGATGAGATTAAGCTAAAGCAATTAGAGGATCCGATGATTACTCAAATCCGAGAGAACGTTCTTAAAGGAAAGTCTCCTGGGTTTGTGATTCATGAGGATGGCGTTTTGAGATTCCAGAGTCGGCTTTGTGTGCCGAACGATCCAGAGTTGCGACAGAGTATTTTGCGTGAGGCCCATTCCACACCCTATTCCGTTCATCCTGGTTCGAGTAAGATGTACAAGGACCCGAGGAGGAACTTCCGTGGAATGATATGAAGGGTGAGGTCGCACGTTTGTAGCGAGATGTTTGACTTGTCGCCAGGTCAAAATCGAGCATCGAGACCTAGGTTATTGCGTCACTTCGTTCCGAATGGAAATGGGAAGATATATCGATGGATTTCGTTACGAGTTTTCCGAGATCGAGGTCGGGCATGAATATGGTATGGGTGATTGTTGATCGCCTGACCAAGTCGGCACATTTTCGGGCATCAAGGACACTTGGGGCCCGGAGAAGTTAGCTCGTGTGTTTATTGCGCAGATCGTGAGACTTCACGGTACTCCAAGTCTATTGTTTCGATCGTGACGGCCGCTTTGTATCGCACTTCCGCAAAGTGTGCATAAGGCGTTAGGTACCGGTTGCGTTTGAGTACCTCTTTTCATCCCGATCGGATGGATACGGAACGCACTATCCGGACATTCGAGGACATGTTGCGTGCTTGTGCCCTCGATGGAGTAGTGACTGGAGGAGCATTTGCCATTGATCGAATTCACGTACAACAATAGTTGGCACGCGTATCTCGGATGGCACCGTATGAGGCACTTTATGGCGACGATGTCGATCGCCGATTTGTTGGAATGAGGCGTCCGATTTAGTCGGGACCGAGCCGATGTCGTTTTAGAGACGAGGCGGAAGATAGAGTTAATTCGAGAACGGATGTTGATCGCCCAGAGTCGGCTGTAAGTCATATGCCACGTCCGTCGCCGACCTTTGGAATTCGAGGTGGGAGACCACGTTTTGCTAAAGGTGTCGCCGACGAAGGGAGTTTTTCGCTTGGGAAGAAAGGAAAGCCGAGCCCGAGATTTATTGGACCCTTTGAGATTCTCGAGCGAGTCGGTGGATTAGCGTACCGTTTGGCGTTACCTCCGGCCTTGAGTCATGTTCATAGCATTTTTCATGTTTCCCACTTGAGGAAATATGTTCCTGATCCTAGTCACGTCATCGATTATGGCGAGATTGATATTGTCAAGATATTACTTTTGAGGAGCGTCCTTTGAAGATTTTGGAGCATCGTGAGAAACGATCGAGGCATAAGACCATCCCTTTGGTCAAAGTTCAGTGGTCGAGACACGGTGTCGAGGAGGCAACTTGGGAAACCGAGGATAGCATGCGTGCTAGGTACCCGAGTTGTTTGTTTTAAGTTTCGGGACGAAACTTATTTTTAGAGGGGTAGAATGTAATATCCGGTATTTTTCTTTCCCTTGTATTTTCATTTTGGTATATTTCTGGTCACAGTGACCCTCATGTATCTTTCAAGATGTCCTTCCTGTCAATTGTTGAATTGTATTCTCGTTATTGTTCGTTGTTTCAACTTTCCTCACATGAGTTCGACTTTGTTAGATCACCATTAATTTTTGGTGACTCCAAAAATTATAAATCTTTGCAATATTATAGAACATCGAGTTAGCTTTCCAATGGTTCAAACGGTGAGTCAATCGGAGTCCGGACGAGAGAGTTATGGTCGTTTCGCTTTTGGCCGAGCACTTCAGAGCCTTTCGCCGATAGGGGGTCGATAGACTCTCACCGGCATTCTCGTATGGGTATCGGTTGGGCCTATCGGCCGATAGGCTGGCCGATATGTAAATTTCTTCACCTTCGAACTTCCAGAGCCTTTCGGCCGATAAGGGGGTCGATAGACTCTCTACGGCATTCCGTATGGGTATCGGTTGGGCCTATCGGCCGATAGTCAAGCCGATAGGTTCTCATTGTGTTACACTATAAATGTGTTGTTTTGAGCGTGAAGCTCATTTCCTTCCCCATTTTTACACAAATCGCGAGAGAGAAAATATAGAGGGGGAGAGTTCTTCATCCGGGGTCGATTTTCATCATTTCTTTTCGGTTGTGAGGCTCGGATAATCAATCTAACGCGTGTTCTACGGATCTTAATACTTGAATCACTCAAGGTAATATCTCTTGAAACCCTACCTTTTTGGATAATTGGGGATTTTGGGGTTTTGTCCGATTCTTTCCGTTTCGTTGATGGATTCATGATGAATATGATTATTCTTGTTGGTATTCTTAGTTTCCTACGGATTCATGGTATATTTCGTGATTTTTACGGAATCGAGAGGGTTCGGTTGTGGTCCGCCCTCGTTGTTGTTTGTATACGAATATACATGAATCGTAGGCGGTTTCCGGAGTATTCCATTTCCATAATCGTTTAGAAGTGGTTGTGATTGTGCTATTCAAATCGTTAGGTTCATTTCCACGGTTCCTTGGTCGTGTTCAACTCTTCCGCTCCGTTCGTGTCATCGTCTATTTAATCGAGGCAAGTATTCTTTTGGAAACCTTTATGCTTAACATGAAATGGTGATGTATATTACTTGTGTGTAACTCACCTCGTGTTGGCCGACGGGGGTCAAGGAGGGAAATCTATGCTGCCGCCCTGGATTTCACGAGTTTCGTACCGCTAGCCAACTCGTTAGGGTCCTTGCAAGGCCCCGAGTGAGAATGTATGCTGCCGCCCTGTTCTCACGGCATAGCGTGTGCGTGGTTTTGTTTTTCTGAAATTGTAGCTAACTCGGTAGGGTCCCTGCGAGGCCTCGAGCGAGAATGTATGCTGCCGCCCTGTTCTCGAGGCTAATTGTTGACTGTTTATTTTCCGGAAAAAGACATGTCTTGTTTTGGTTTTTGGAATGATATTGGTGCATGTACTATGGAATGTGTAAGCGATTGGTTTGCTCGATTACTTGTACTAGCGTAATTGCTAACCCCTCTGGGACCCGCTTGGGAAATTCTTGTTATGGATTTCGTGTTATGACTACCCTGACGAGCGAGCACCGTGACAAGACGAGGATGTTGGCCAGGGTCGTTGACATGTGCATTTGGGTCTACTTATTTCCTTTGTCCATTTCGATATGGTTGTTCCCACGCTTTAAACTTATAGATTGTACTCGCGAGTACTTAGGCTTTTCGTTTCAAACTCCGTATCAGACATTTTTAAATTGTCACGTTGTTGGTTGATGCTTATTCTGCCGGTTGTTCAGGCGTATATTTATATGTCATATTATTTAATTATGTATCCTCGCTAACCAAGATGGTTAGTCGAGCGGAGTTTTCCTATTGTAGCCTGGTAGGTCCCATGTAGGGGTCTACGGCGCTGTAACATATTTCCGAATATCTCGGGGTGTTACAACTAAGTGATGGCGGTAAGGCTAACCTGTACGCCAACTCCCCAACTCTCTCGAGGATCTCAAATGGTCCGATATATCTCGGACTCAGCTTTCCTTTCCTCCCAAAATGGAAAATTCCCCGAGTAGGTGAAACCTTCAATAGTATATGGTCCCCAATCTCAAACTCCAATGGGCGACGGCGCACATCTGCATAAGACTTCTGTCGACTCTGGGTAGTTAATAGCCCTTCACGAATCAGAGCTACCTTCTCTCGAGTCTGAACTATTAACTCTGGTTCCGTCCTGATCAAGTCAGAAGAGTCATCCCAACACAGGGGTGATCTGCATCTCCTTCCGTACAATGCTTCAAATGGTGCCATCTTAATGGAAGTATGCCAACTATTGTTGTAGGTTAATTCAATCAACGACAAATGAACCTCTCAATCGGTTGACCAATCTAAGGCACAAGCTCTAAGCATATCCTCTACTGTCTGTATAGCCCTTTCAGACTGACCGTCCATCTGAGGATGATAGGCCATGCTAAAGTTCAGATCGGTTCCCAGGGTCTTGTGAACTGCCTTCCAAAAATGCGACACGAAGTGACCATCTCGATCCGAAATAATGGTCTTCGGTGTTCCATGCAATCGTACTATACCCGTAATAAACACTCATGCTAACTTCTCGGGTCCCCAAGTGTCTTTAATACCCAGTAAATGAGCCGACTTGGTTAGTCGATCAACTATAACCCAAATCATGTTCATTTCCGTCTGGTCCTTGGCATATTGGTGATGAAGTCCATCGATATATCCTCCTACTTCCACTCAGGAATCGGAAGTGGCTTTAACATCCCGGTAGGCCGCTGGTGTTCAATCTTAACCTGCTGACAGGTTAAGCATTTTGAAACGTATTCCACTACGTCCTTCTTCATATTTCCCCACCAGAAATTTTGTTTTAGGTCCTTATACATCTTACTGGTGCCCGGGTGAATAGAATAGGGCGCGCTGTGAGCTTCCTTTAAGATTGTTTGTCTCAAAACATCATCATTGGGGACGCAAACTCGACTCTGAAATCTCAGAACTCCATCATCTTGTATCACGAATCCTGGGGCCTTCCCTTTGTTTACTTTGTCACATAATCGAAGAATCATAAAATCATCCAACTGCTTAGATTTGATTTCTTCGATCAACGACGAAGTTAGTTCTATCACATTCAGTTGCCCTTGGACTCCTTGTGACCACACTTCGATTGCTTCACGAATTAGTTCTCGTTGAATGCTGGTTTATGGTGTAAGCGCTTCCAAAACTCGAAGAGAAACAAGTTTGCGGCTCAGTGCATCAGCTACCACGTTTGCTTTGCCTGGATGATAGAGGATTTCCAAGTCGTAATCCTTGATCAACTCCAGCCACCTTCTCTGCCTCATGTTTAATTCCTTCTGACTGAAAATATACTTGAGGCTCTTATGATTTGTGAAGATCTGACAATGAGTGCCGTACAAATAATGTCGCCAAATCTTCAAGGCAAAGACTACAACTGCTAACTCCAAGTCATGAATCGGGTAATTTGCTTCGTATAGTTTCAACTATCGAGAGGCATAGGAAATCACCTTATCGTTTTGCATCAACACACATCCCAGGCCCTGATTTGAAGTGTCGCTGTATACCATGAATCCATCGATTTCATCTGGTAACGCTAGTATAGGCGCTGTCATCAATCTTCTCTTAAGTTCATCAAAACTAGCCTGGCATTTCTCGTTCCACACAAATTTCTGAGTCTTCTGCAACAGCTGAGTAAGCGGACGAGCAATTTTGGAAAATCCTTCTACAAAACGGTGATAATATCCAGCAAGTCCTAAGAAACTTCGGACTTCTTTCACATTATTAGGAGATTCCCATTCCAAGATCGCTTCGACTTTTTTCGGATCTACCTGAACTCCATAAGCTGATATCACATGCCCAAGAAAGGTTACTTCCTTAAGCCAGAACTCACATTTAGTTTCGCATAAAGCTGTTCATTCCTCAGAGTAATCAAAACGATACGCAAATGCTCTGCATGCTCCTCTAGGTCTTTCGAATAGATTAAGATGTCATCAATGAAAATGACCACGAATTTATCCAAGTACTCCAGGAAAACCCGATTCATAAATTGCATTAACACTGCAGGAGCGTTAGTAAGTCCGAATGGCATCACCACAAATTCATAGTGTCCGTACCAGGATCTGAAAGCAGATTTTAGTATATCCGATTCCTTAATTCTCAACTGATGGTATCCCGATCTCAAGTCGATCTTCGATAATACCCTTGCCCCCTGCAGTTGATCAAATAAGTCATCGATCCAAGGTATTGGATACTTGTTCTTGATCGTCACCTTGTTTAGCTCTCTGTAATCGATACACAATCAGAGGGATCCATCTTTATTCCGGACAAAGAGAACGGGTGCTCTCCAAGGAGAAACGCTAGGTTGAATGTAACCCTTCTGCAATAATTCCTCAAGCTGCTTGTTTATTTCATACATCTCGGTTGGCGCCATACGATATGGTGCTCTGGAAATAGGTGTGGCTCCAGGCTCTAATTCGATATTAAACTCTACTTCTCTCTGCGGAGGTAACCCAGGTAGTTCGTCAGGGAATACGTCTGAGAATTCGTTCACAACTGGAATAGATGAGAGCTCTACTCCTTCTTCTTTCTTCATGGCATAACACCACAATCCGTAACAACCCTGCTTTAGTAATTTCGCTGCTTTCATGGCTTTGATCAATTTTCCCGAGATTCCCGGTCTCCATCCTTTGAATAAATGTTCAGATCCGTCATCAGCAATGATAGAAATAATTCTCCTTCGGTAATTCATAATAGCCCCATAACGGTTGAGCCAATCGTCTCTGATAATTAAATCGTCACCATGGATGTAGACCACAATAAGATTTGATGGCCAATCTCTTTCTCCTATAGACACTGGAAAATCTCTAGTTTCTAGGGTTCCCACAATTCTCTCTCTGCTCGGCAAACCCAAAACATAAGGCTCACAATCATGTAAACACGAGATTTTTAAATGATTAACACAGTTCAGTGATATAAAAGAATGTGTAGCTCCTGAATCGAATAAGACACTAACTGGTTTCAAAAGGATATGAATCGTACCTGATGTAACAGCAGTGTTCTGATCGTCTGACTTCCTCATCTCGTACAGGCGTGGAGGAACGGACCTAGCACTGGACGCCTCTCTTTTTCCAACATTCTGCTGCTGAAAACCACTTTGATGTGTCTGGTTCACACTTCACTCTTTCGGAATTGGTGCTGGAGTGCGAATACCAAATGATCTAGTCACATTTCCGAAAAAATTCGCACGGTGCCCTTCTTGCCCACATTCGAAACAAGTCAAAGAAGGAGCGGAGCAATCACACCGAACATGCCCTGCTCGACCACAGTTATAATACTTCTTCGATGCGTCCGAAACTGTTGATGTTGTCCGGAACTTCTTTCTGCCTCGGGAAGGATACGAAGGTTTCCTGGATGAATAGGACTGGCCCTTGCGGGGCCCACTACTCTTATTCTCTGTGAAGTTTCCAGACACTTTCTGCTTCTTTGCTTCCGCCAATTTCTCCACCGCTGCCTCTTTCATGTCGTAGGCCAGTGCTTTGTCCTGATACTGTCGCAAGGTGGTACATTCGAATCCAGACATATACTGCTGAATCTCTGGCTTCAGCCGCATGTCGAAATGGAAGATCTTTTCTGCCTCTGTCTTGACCAAGTGTCGCACACAGGTCAGCTGGTGATTAAAGGTCTTGATTATGTCTGCCACAGATGCCTCCGAACTCTGCGGGGAGAAAAACTCTCAAACTCTAGCCTCTCTAACTGGATGAGGACAATATTGTGCTTCTATCATTAATCTGAATTCCGTCCAGTCAGCATTATGATCCTAAGGTCGAACAACCTCCCACCAGTCGAAAGCCTCCCCAATCAGAAAATACTGGGCGATCGGAACTTTTCGGTCATCGGGACAGTTGATTCCCGCAAATATCTTTTCCAACTCCTTCAGCCAGTGATACCAAGTAGGCGTCTTAGAAGAACCGTAAAATTTTGGTGGGTGCAATTTGACCACCTCCGTAACCCACTTGTCCCCCCGATTATCCTCGTTACGCTGCTGGCCCATCGCTGTCTGCATGCGGTCAACCACCTGGGCGAACTGGGTCATCTGAGCGACCACCTGTTGAAGCACCCCCGGCATGTTAGGATTTACGTTATCATTCGCTGATCCCTGTTGTCCTCCAGAATGGGAATCGGTTTGACTAGCCGATAATTCTGTGGTAGACGCTGAATCCTCCTGTCTCGCATTACCACGTCCGCATCCACGACCGCGTCCGCATCCACGACCTCCCCTCAATTTACTGTAAATACAAATACTCAATATCCAGGGCAAAATTTTCTAAACGAAAGTTCGTCAATATTCACAAAATAGAAATTAAATAAAACGGTAATATAAGAGATTAGGAGACTTACAACCACGGTCCACATGACGACGCTGGCTGAGTAGTGATGTTACAAACGACCCATAAATCAAATAACGTAAACAAACTCAACTAAACCCGACTGCCAATATATCCATGAATCTTAGCTCCGATACCATATTCTGTAACACCCCGATATATTCGAAATAATTACAGCGCTGTAAATCCATTATATAAGAATTTACAAGGCTAATATGAGAAATACGGGAAATAATAATAATACCAAAGTACAATTAAAGTTATAATTCAAAACCAGTTCAACAATTCAAATGAGTCCATTATTACAAGCATCTCAAAACATCACAAGACATGCGTACTCGAGTACTGAAAATAAACCAGAAAGACAAGGCAACAACAATTAACATCACTGAGCCCCTTCGTCGTCATGTCGGTACTGTGGCTGTTTCCCCACTCCTCGGCTACCTGAATATCAAAACAAATGTCCACCCCTTAAGGGGTTAGCAAAACGATGCTAGTACAAGTATCATAATACACAAATCGAATATGCAACAACAATGCATAATAAAATACACAATACGGACTTCCACTACCGGAATCCAACAATGCGAATCCACATGATTCCATCAATACAACATGGGTGTTCCAACGATCCAGCGCCCTCAGCATAGATCCCAAGATGATCCCATCGGACCAACACGAGATGGAAAACCCATCCAATGATCCAACGCCCTCAGCATAGATCCCAAGATAATCCCGTCGGACTAACACGAGGTGGACATCCGATCCAGCGCCCTCAGTATAGATAGCACAACATACACAAACACAACTTATGCATACATATATGCAAAATCGCTATGTCCATCAACATGAACATATAAGTAATCGATAACGAATATCATGACAATTCAACGAAAATAATCTCATGTTCAACAACATGAATAAACCGAATACATGATCAACATTCTAATATTAACAAGTTTCAAATACGATACTCCTCAAAGATGGAAAGAACTAAAATACTCCAACGAATGTCAACACGTCTGAAGTTCGCCGCTCCTCGACCGATCACCTTGTACAAGGGAACAACAAGGAATTCAATAACCTCTTGAAACTAATGCACGAGTACCGAACACCCTAAGTTATGATCAAGTTATCAATAATGAACAATCGGTTCTCAGTCCTATTTCCCGACGAACACCAAGTTTTGGAAAAAGACATGCGAATTCAAGAGATCGTAATGGAACACAAAGCCGGTGTCTACAATTCCAAAGACATTTATTATATCATTAACTCCATACTATAGTTCCGATTATCAACTCAATTGCTTGGTTCGGTTGTTACAACGATACATACGAGATAGTCATGTTTAATCTAGTTCGAGGTTAATTCATCTCTACGATTCTTGTTCTTCCGCGAATAGTTCCTCTCATCGAATTCTTCATTCAAAATGATTGTTCCAAACATCCTATCCTAGTTCTAATCATCCAAGAAGATTATCAACGAGTTCATCTAAGGCAAGAGTTATAATTGAACACCCTTCATATTCAATTTCTTGAATTCATCTTACACGGGGGGGGGTAAGCCTTAACATTATATTGCTCAAAAGAGTGTTATGAAAGCATCATCAAAGTGTGTTCATCTCAGAAAATCCCATTCGTAAAGTTGGTAAGGATTATAGCTCAACTAATAGCAATGGAAATCTTAATTCACTCAAAAATAATCCTCCTAAACATGGTGTTGGAGTTACTATGACATAACAAGCTCAATAACCTCTGGAAAGGCTCATAATATAACTAAGAACATAATCTCCATCTAGGTGTAGAGTTAACATACCTCAAAGAAGGGAAGAAAAATGAAAATCTTGAAGAAAGTCTTCACCGGAAGCTTGATCACCACTCCACAAGGTCTATGCTCCCCAAAAATCGGATTAAGATGATGATATGAGGGATATAAGGTGAGGGATAATCTCCAGAACACGAAAATCGGCCAAGTTGAGAGTGAGAAATGAAATGGGTCGAGTTCTATAAATAGAAATCTAAAACATTACGTACGTTACCCAATGTCCAATACGTACATAACAGTATTAGCGTACGCTATACTCGAACATTAGCGTACGTTAATATCTGGCCAGAGCTCACTGACATGTTTATGGCATTGGCTTACGTACGTTAGCATAAAGATTTTACGTACGTAATAGCTATGACCTTAGCGTACCTTAAAAATCCCCCCTAGCGTACGTTAAGTCTGTTGACTTGCTTAGCTGGAAAGTCGTCCAGGTTCACGCGGAGCATCTCACGAATCTTCCCTGTCCCCCACACGCCGACCCTTGTCGGATCTCGAGTTGACTGACCCTTACGTACGTAACACACCCACTATAACATACGTTGTCTTGAACACGTAGCGTACGTTATGCTTATGTTTTAGCGTGCGTTATGTCGTGCAGAGTTATGCATGCATGCATGGAAAAGAATACAAAAACGTAGGGATACGAATATGGGAAACTGATCATCGATTAATACATCACAAAGTCGAATCTTACAAGATCGAATACAGGATAAATACATATTAATTATCCGGGCATTATAACTAAACGATTGTGTTTTGAAGGAATTATAAATTAAGGAATTAAAACGAACACGAATGGTCGAATAATAAGTCAAAATGGACTAAAACTATAATGAGTCGCGGCAAAAAGGGCATGTATGCCACGACATTGAGAAAAGAACACATGACACACTTTCGTTAATATGTGTCGCAATGCATTGCAATGAGAGTCACGACATAAGAAGAGCAGAACAAGTGTGCTACAACACAGGCCGCGACATAAGAGAAAAAGACTATGGGCTGCGGCACAGACCATGGTACGTGAAGAAAAAGGTATAGGTTGCGGCACAGGCCGCGACACAAGCACAAAACAAGTTAATGTGTGTTGCGGCACACAATGGAACCTTCTTCAGTGTGCCGCGGCACATGATGTAAATTAGACAGCTTCTTTTGCTTCTCAGTGGAAATTGACGAAAGACTAAAGGGAAGTCTTATGTATGTAAATTACGGCATGCAAGAATTGTGAGAAAAAATAGTGGTAAGATGTGCAAAATTTAGTATAAAAGGGGAGAGATACCAGCTGCAGAGGGCATCCAGAGACTAGAGGCTGGAGAGGAACGACGAAGCATAACTTATACACATAAGAGAAATTAGGCTGGAACAACGATTTCTTCACTAGTATCGGGTTTTCTCATTTTTATGCTTTTAATTTACATTGTTGTCTAGCATGTCTGACTAGATATTATCATTCTAGGGTTGAGATAAAATTGATAGCATGAATTTGAACTTTTGATTAATATGTAATTTAAGTTATTATCAACTAGTTAATTATTCTTCCATATTTTTAATGCTTTCAGTTAATTGGCCAATAATTTGACTGTTCTAGTTATTCTTGTTGATTCGGAAGATGATACTCGAATATTGATAAATTGAAGAATACTAGTTAATCTTTGAGATAAGAATATACTCCTGAATTATATGTAACTTATTTTTAGAATCCATTTTAATCCTCAGGTTAGTAATTCACATAGGAATATAGTGAATTATAAAATGTCGATATTTTCTACCGACCTTGGGAAAGGAGTTAGAATAACATTGTTATTCTTGCTTTTAATCAGTTAGATAATAAATGAATTACATGAAGTGAACTCGAATTAGAATAATTGAGGAAAATGTCTTAACCCAAGATTCAATTCATGACTGTCATTCGAATTACTACCCGTTCAGTTATCTGTACTAAATTAGTTTATCGTTGCCAATTTATATTATTGAGAAAATCAATTTCTTTGATTATTTAGATAAAATTAGAAATACTAATAAAAATTGGTACTTAATATGTTAATCCTCATGGGAATGATATTTTTACTAACACTTTATTACTTGGATACGTGAACATGCACTTGTGTTCACAAAAAAAATGTAACAGTTGTAATTTAAGTGCCTATTTATTATCATAGAATTGTTGTATAGGTTGCAAAATTCCAAACTATAATAGATAGCTAGCACGGAGGTAACATGAGATAATCCATCGAACTAACGGATTTTCAAGACTCTAATTTTTCTTTTACTTCATTGGGTCATTCGATTGGCTCGATACTTAGAAAAACCCATGAGTTCTATGTTGTTAGCAACTATGTTGCATTTTATTTATATTCATTTGGAATGAATATATAGATACAACATGATTTTTAAATTAGAGTAATATGCAAATATAACTATAATCGCACAATTCTCTCACAAACAAATAAACAAAAACTAAGTTAGTAAAGATGCAAGGTATCATACCCTCCATCAAACACTGGGAAATTAAGAACCTTAATTGGTGTACTGCTTTTTCAAGTATGTCGGCGTAGTGCATTTGGGGATGTAGATAAAATTCAAGTATGCATGAGATGCTTTCAGATGTGGCAAAGTTTACCCCTATAAACCGTATGGATTGCCAGATAAGATTCAATAGCCAGACTGATATGAGTTGATGGTTCGAAAGGTAGATAGTTCACCGAACCATATAAACCGTATGTGTCGAGGCAAGTGAACTAAAAGTTAAAGAATATTAAATCATCCATTATATGGATAACACTTTATAAAATTAAATAGACCAGAAACCGTAGGAGTTGTCATCTGTTAGATTGTATATAAAGAACTTGATCACTACTAAGAAGTAAATCTATTGATGACTTCCGAATTTCCACTGGGGAGCGTGGCTTTTCAATAAAACTAGTGGGAGCAGAGTTATGAATAGAAAAGACCTTAGTTCTAAACTCGGATCATAATTAACATCTCTAATTAAATCTATTTTATTTTCTACAGAATTAAAAACTCTCAAATATTGGCTATGAATCCACTCGCTATACACCTTAAAAGAATACCCTAACTGGGCCAAACTTTGTAGACTAGCTCCAGAATCTAAGAATAATCCTCAATATAGAAACATTGGGTTATGTTTTAGAGGCAGATATCCCACCAGCTCCCGCTTGAACCAAGGCTAATTGGAAAGAGGTTGACGCCCACAAAATGTGGGTCGAAGATGATGTCAGAGTCCATGACTTCATGATGGTCTTAATGACTAATGAGTGAAGATAGCACATGATAAAATGACTTCTTCTAGGCATATACTGGCTCAACTGATTGAGTTTTACAGGGAGAATAGCCGAACGGCTCGATATGAGATATCGAAGAAGTTGTTCGGAGCTCGTGTGGAAAAAGAGCGAAAATTAGTGACCATGTCCTCAAAATAATCTCTATGATTGAGAGATTGGATGATCTTGATTTTAGGATACATGACTCTCTCCCTACTGCTCTCATCCTTCAGCTCTATGCCTGATCCTTTTCACAGTTTGTTATGAATTTAAACTGCAATGAGATTGCTTGCAATCTAGCAGGGTTGATGAACAAGATGTCCACCGCTTAGTCATGAATGAAGATACCAAGGGTGAAGGAGGCCGCACTTATTATCTCTTCTGGGTCTCGCAAGCCCAGTAAGAAGAAGAATGAGAACAAGAAGCAGCTAGCGCCCAAAGCTGTCGTCTGAAAGGGAAAGGGGCAAGGCCTCTATGGTTCAGCAAGCAAGTAAGGCCAGACCAACGGATAATAGATGCTTGAAATGCGGTGAGCTTGGCCATTAGAGAAAGTATTTTCCGAAGGTTGATGGTGCAATAGGTACATAACTTTTTTCTTTTAGAATCGAATTGTTCTGCTACTATTTTTTTCTGCTTTCTGGATTCTAAAATGAGGTGCTAGTTCTCACATTTGCATTATGAATCAGGTTCTGGAATAAAGTAGACATCTTGGAGCTAGGAAAGTGATGGTGATAGTTGGAAGCGGATATCTGTCGAAGCTACCGATATTGGATCACTTCTCTTAGATTTAAAATCTGGTTTTATTTTAAGTTTAGATGATATGTTAGTTTTCCACAAAGGGTATAAGAATATTGTTCAATTACTATTATGGATAGAAAATGATACTATTTTATATTGGTGGTTGTTGCAAGATTTGTTTTAAGAATAAATTAGTAGGCTCAACCACATTGTTAAATGGTCTATATCATTTAAATTTGCAAAACAAGATTGTTGTTAATATTGTGACTAGAAAATGTGTTAGGGATTAAATTAACCAAGCATTAAAGTGCCATTTTAGACTTGGTCATGTTGGTCATACCAAGATTCACAAGATGGAGAAATATGGACTTATGGATTCATTGGGATCAGATCATATCTTACTTGTGAACCTTGCCTTAAAAGAAAAATGACTAAGTCCCCATTCACAATGACTTTCAAAAGAGCTGCTGATAAACCTAGATTAATTCATACCAATGTATGTAGTGCTTTGGAAGCAACACGAGACTGATATCAGTATTTTATCACGTTCACTGATGATCATACTAGGTATGGTTTTGTGTACTTTATGAAACACAAATCATAAGCCTTTTAAAGTTCAAGGATTAAGGCACTACTCGAAAATCAAATTGGTAACCATATTAAGGCACTTTGGTCGGGCAGAGGAGGCGAGCACACGAGCACTGAGTTTGACTTGTTCTTAAAGGAACACGAAATAATATTACAACTCATACCTCGAGCAACTCCCCGGCTAGATGGCCCTTCAAAAACAATGAATCGAACCATATTGGACATTGTTCAACCCATGCTAAACTATGATTTTGCCAATTTATCAGTGGGGACGCACATTACTTACTGCTGCACACATCTTAAACAGATGTCCTTCTAAGACAAAGATGGAGAAATTGGAAGCTAGTTCAGTTAAGGAAGGTTTCGTAGGATACCGCACTGATTCGATGGGTTATTTGTTCTACATGCCCGAGGATCATAGTGTCGTGTTTCTTTACAAACACACTGTTAGGGTTGTATAATCCAAAGCATACTTTATGCTTGTGTTACCTTATTTCCCTGTAACTACCAATCAGAATATTAGTTGCACATAATTACATATTTTGCATATTTATTCACGTTATGGTTATGCAAATGAAATGTCTAATTATTTTATATTATAGATAATGTGGTGTGTTGATGTCACACGGAAGATCACATTATCGGTGCCTTATAAAATAATATAATAGTTCACAACCTATATAATTATTAGACAAATTATGTGAAAGATTGTACTGTATGCTTGATATCATTTGGTCTTGACTATTAGCATGTATTAGCGTATTTGCATACATTGATCGAAGTGAGATAGTGTCTTCTGTACTGACTGTATGAAGAAGGTAAGTTTTGGATAATTAGTATTTCTTAATTCTAAGTATATAATATTTAATCGTGTATTTATAATATTTATTGCTTTGATTTATCATAGGCGAGAGTCACAATGATTGACTCAATAAGCCTCGTATCTTGGGCAATAATATTATTTATATGACAATTATTATAAATAGAAATCGTGTCCTGACTCGTGCGGGTTGACGATGTTCCCTTGAGGAGCTCGATAATGATTATTATACTAAACCCTGCAGGTGGATTTAATTTCGATATAATAATAAGGTTCGAATGGTACTACCCTTGGATAAGATATTAATTAATTAAAGCTATCAGTAGCTTAAATTAATTAATAGACATTCGATATCTTAAACACGGGAAATAATATATTTAAATAAGGAGCCCGATTTTATAAATTGGAATTTGGGTTGGAAGTGCAATATCAATTCTTTAGTGGACTGAATTGGAAAGTTGGGTTGCACTAGGAGTTTTAACCCTAATCCTTCCTAAGATCCCTAGAGTAGTCCAAAGCTATAAATAGGACTTCTAATGGGAATTTCGGTCGTGACACATATATCCTACACAAGGGTTTCGATTTTTTCTTCTTAGTGTTTAATTTTGGATCTTGACTTGTGTCTTTGATTCCACAATTGAGATAACACTTTAATTCTTGATACAAATTGGAATTACTTGAAGAAAAAGAAAATCGATAGTTGTGAGGAACTTAGTTTCAGCCGATCCCAGTTGAAGTCTAAGCAAGGTTCGGTAGCTCGTTATCCACACAACGTCCGGATTAAGGCAGATCATACTCTAGAAGATCTAAAGTTAGAAATACAAGAAGATCAAGAAGAAATTCAAAGACTTTGCTTCAAAGGTAACGTATTCTAAGATCTTTTGAATCTAGGTATAATACTACAAATTAGACGCGTATGTGTATATATATATATATATATATATATATATATATATATATTGCTCGTTTAAATTGCTTATTAATCTGTGTAATTGATTATTTGACGAGGCTAAATAGATCCGATTCTTGAGGGCCAATTTTAGTAAATCCAAATCCGCCGCTTCCGCTGCGTTTTATTGCCATGAATTAGTATTAGAGCCGGTCTTTAGGTTCCATTCAATTTAATTAATTTTGTGATTAATTGCTAGCAATTTAAAAATATTCATATATTATTGTCTTTGGAATATTTTTGCTAGAATTGTCTTGCAGGTGAATATGGTCCAATTATCATGGCTATATATTTTTTATTTTATAGTTTTGGTTATTTGGCCCGGTTTGAGGCACGTATAAGTTTTTTCCATGAGAAAATACTAGAATATGATTTTATTTTTCCTTATAATTTTGTTATAAGTTTGATGTATTTTATTTTGCGTAAAATTGTAATCAAATTGGAGTACATAAAGTACGAAGAAAAAGGAGTCCCGTGCGAAAAGGAGTCCCAATCGGACGAACCGACCAGGACCGAGAATCTGCCGTGCGGTCCATCCATGGGACCACGGATCAGGCTATTGGATTGGTCGGACTATCAGTCTCGTCTGAGTCGGGACGTCCGGTGTAGGGTCCTGTTCGTTTTTCCGCCGTTTGTTGCGTCCCTTGGTGCATAATATTTAATTTGGAATTTTCCCGTGTAATTAATTTTGCATGGAAAGAAAGTTTCTAAATTTGGAAATTTTATGGGCCAACCGGGAAGAGGTCACGAGATGCTTGAAGCAGTGGGGGATTTCGATCCGAATTTTTTTTTTCATATTCAAAATGAGGAATAAAAGTCATGATAATCTGATTTAATTATCCAATTTTTTATTGTTGATTTTCATTGTTTTGGATATATAGTATGTATGAATGTATACGTGATATGTTTCTTGCATGTTAGGACGAGAAAATTAAAAACCTTAATGCTAAAATAACTAAGTGGGTAAATTGATTTATTTTTTAAAATAAATCAAATTAGTCTTCATAATTAATTTAAATTGTGAAGTAATTAGCAGACACGTAGACATTAGGGTCTTCCTCCAATCCAGATGTGCTAATTATAGGTTCACCAGTTTTAAATTTCATATGATAACAAAAAGTAAATATTATTTTTTATGAGAGAACCTCTCCATCTGCAGGACTATTATTTAGAATATAATATTTTAAGGTTGTTAAATTATGGTGTTCACTTAGGTGTTTAATTAATAAACTTCCCATCAGAGTCTGTGTTAATTAATACATGGCCAAGAGGAACCAACTATTAATTTTATTTATCATAACGTAAATTGACTAGATAGTAAAATTGAGGATGTAAAACTCTACTTGAAAAATATGTGTGTAAACGTCCACACGATCGTGGCTTGCATATGCGAATTTTTCGAGTTGTTGGTTGCTAGCATATATATTGTATTTTTGAGGGTTTTCTATATATTTTGTTATGCATTATGTGATGAATGTTTTTAGTTTTTATCTTAGATGTCTTTCAATCCACTTGTTGTAATTCTCAAAGAAAACAAACTAGATGGCACTAATTTTGCTGATTGGAAATGTAATAATATTGTCCTGACTGCTGAGGAACACAAGTTTGTTCTAACTGAGGAATGCCCACTGAAACCAGATATGGATTCGACACCTGATGAGGTGAAAGAATACTGCAAATGGAAGAATCTGATGAGATGGCTCGCTGTTACATTTTGGCTTATTTAGCAAATGTATAGCAGCATAACATCAGAGTATGGGAATGGCCGCAGAAATGCTGAAAAATCTCGTCGAGATGTTCGGTCATCAGAACCGGGCAGCTAGGCAAAATGCTATGAGGGTCTTGATGACGACCCAAATGCCTGAAGGAACCCCGGTAAGGGATCATGTTCTAAAGATGATTTACCATCTATATGAACTTGATATCCTAGGGGCAACTATCGATGCAGAAACGCAGGTCGATATCATCCTAGGCAACTTACCCAAGAGCTTTGAGCAGTTCGGTCTAACTACAATATGAATCGCAAGGAGTATACCTTGGCGGAATTGCTGACAGGGCTTCAAGCTGCGGAAGGTCTCTTCAGGCAAGGTATCAAGTTCTTGCTACAACTGGTGTTTCGACTTCTAAACCCAAGTGGGGGAAGAAGAAGAAAAAAGTTGGCCAGAAGCAAGTGGCAACTCTCTGTAATATCCGGAATTTCTATTACTATTGTTTAATGTTATCCGAGTTATGTTGTACAGCGTGGAATCTGTACAGTATGGGTAAAATAATTGAAGGACCGAGACATATGTATTTGTATAATTGTCGTACTTGGTCGACAATTGGATGTACGAAGTATATGTATTCAGTATGTCGTATGTTCGTATTCTATATGTTGAGACGTTGGACAAGAATAGCTGAAAATGGCTAAGTGTAACATTATTAGCGCACGCTAATAACCATGAGTAGCGCACGCTATCGTGCAGGTTTAGCATACGCTACGGATATAAGATAACGCACGCTAATGCAGTCAGATCGGAAGGAATCTTCGTGTGGACCAGGCCACTTTCGGCGCATGTTCTGATAAGTCAACGGATGTTTGTAATGTAGTACTAGCGCACGCTAAACCCTAAAGGTTAGCGCACGCTAACTGTATATCGGACAAGAAGGAATCTTATCCTCGTCAGCACTTTCGGCGTGTGGACATGTCTTCGGAAGCATACAGACAAACGAGTCAACTATGAGTAGCGCACGCTAAGGTAGGACACTTGCGTACGCTAAATAGAGGCATTTACGTACGCTATTGCATGGGCATTGCGTACGTAAATCACTTCATGCGAAGACGATTTGCCTCTGGACTTCGATAGTGCACGCTAACAAAGACAGTTAGCGCACGCTAAGTGTGTAACGTACGTTAACTGAAGATGTTAGCGTACGTTAGTAATGTACAGTATATATATAAGTGCAGTTGGCCATTATTCGTCATTTCCGTCCATTTGTTCATGTGAACCGATAGAGAGAGGTCTTAGAGAGAAGTTGAGGTTTCAAACACTTGAGTTGATCATTCCTAACAACATTTGAAGCTTGGAAGTGATTGAAAACGGATTCAACCTTGGGATTCAATCCATTCCTTCAAAGAGGTAATTACTCTCCACTTTGGGATTTCATTTTGGATTGTATATGATATTCTTGAGTTGATGATCGTCATGTTTATGAGTTGATGAGTATGGTTATGAGATGGATTACTGAGTTATGTTGATAATATGGTTGATATGCGGATATTGATATGATTCGTGTGGTTTTGAACGGTGTTGTTTTTCCTCAAGAGATATGTTGGTTAATATCTCCCTTTATTTTGGGTTTTTAATGTTGTTGTTATTATTTACTTCGTATGATGATGAACATGCAAGTGATTATAATTCTTGGTGTATATGATATGATTAAGAAGACTATATGTTGAAATGTTAGTGGAAATAAGATTTGGACACTTGTTTGGAAAGTAATGTGTATAAGGTTCGACTTTGGAAAATCACCACCGATTCTTGAAAACTCCAAAAATTCTGAAACATAACAGTATAATAGAGCATCGAGTTAGCTTTCTAATGGTTCAAACGGTGAGTTAATCGGAGTCCGGATGAGTGAGTTATGCTCAAAATGGCAAAAACTATACTGTCTGTATTCTGGGAACAGGTAGCGCACGCTATTGATGAAGTTAGCGTACGCTAACATGCCTGGGCGTATAAAAACGTAAAGCAGTCGGGAATTTCATTTCCCAACCCATCCTACACGATCCCCTTTCGTCCCAAATCACCCAAACTCGATTTTTAACCCCTAAACCTCAGCTTTTGAGTTGGTTTATGAAGTGATAACATCTAGGAAAGCTTGGAACAAGGATTATTACACCATTATTGATTCTTTCGCCGGATTGAAGGTAATTGGCTTGAACTCTAATATTTTGGGATGTTTGAGATACTTGATATATTTTGGTGGTTTAGTTCGTATCGATGGCTAGAATCATGTAATGTTGAAGGATATATATGTTTGTGATTATGTTCTTCGTGTTCTTGATGTGGTTGGTGTTTGTTGATTGATGATTCGAATATACCTTTGAATTCCGCCTTCAAGGTGTTTGATTGAAGTTTTGAAAGAGAAATTGATTGGAATATTTCGGTTAAGTTTGTATACTCGCCTTATCGAATCGATATGTGGGCTTTGTGGAATCATGGGAATGAATTCGTAATTGTTTGAGTTAGATTGTTCGGACTTGTGTTTAATCGAGATATTTTGGAATCGTTAGGTTTGTGGATTAGTTATATCGATTGTTGATTGTTATCGAATGTGTGTTAAATCGATTATTGTAATAGGTTGAGATTATTGATCGATGTTTAGAACCATGCTTTGCGGTCGTATTCAAGAATGTTCGTAGATTACTTTGATCAGGGCCGAGGGACATGTAGACGACGACAAGGAATTGGTAACGGCTTCATTGGTATCGAGGCAAGTTATTACTTGCTCAGTTTATAATATTTAATGAATGGTTTCAGTTTCATTCGTTTATAATTCGTATAGCAATGTTTATAAATCGTAATCACATGAGAGTTGATATTATAGGTTGTATTGGAGTTTTGGGAATTAAATCATAATGTATATGATTTACATTCTTGTTGGCATACTTGGTATCGAGGATACATCATGGTATAGACAAAGGCGTGAATTATGTACCATCCGTGACATTTCGGATCGTCGAATATTCAGAATAATGGTTCGTGATGGTCTGGACATCGAGATTGCTCTCGAAGGACTCGAGGCAAGTACTCTAATCATTTTTGTCATTTCATGTCGATCATGTTGTGATACATGCGTGTATCTTTGTTGTCATGCATTGTGTATCATTGTTATATGCATTTGTGCATTGTTGTTTTATGTCCACCTCGTGTTGGTCCGACGGGATCATCGGGGGATCTATGCTAGCGTGCGCTGGATCAACGGACGGGTTTTCCACCTCGGGTTGGTCTGACGGGATCATCGGGGGATCTAGAAAGTGAACGCTGGATCATCGGATTGCCATGTATTGTTGTTGTGCATATGTATATTATGGGTTTGCCATAAGTATACATTGTCGTTATTGTTGTGATCATATTGACGTTGTCATATGAGTATGCATTTGTAGGTCTTGTGTTAGGACCATATCCGTATGTTATGTTGATCTGATCTCGGATTAGACTGACGTGATTGTCATGGTATTTCGTATCTTGAGGTATGTTCCGTATTTCCTTGGTACTTGTCTTTGATGGACAATCGATTATCGTATTGGAATTGTCGATGTTATCCGATGGATTGAATTGGCCAGAGTTGGTATAATTTCCGTATCGCGAGTTATGATAATGTTTTGAGAACCTTGAGTATTGTTGAGATACCGTACAGATATTTCGGTATTATTTTAGTGTGTTGTTAAGGATACGAATCGTGGATTCTCGTAAAGTTACGACGGTAAGATTACATTGGTCGTATTCTTACTTAGTATTTCCATTGATATGTAATTATTGACGAGATGTGATGGTTATCATTGTTGGATATTATGGCTGACCCCGTCGTGGGCTTTCTTTTTTAGGTTCTTGGATTATCAAGCTTGTAGCGGTCGTGGAGAGATGAACTTCTCGGAGGATACTGGCAAGGGCATGTATTTGTGTTTTGAGTTTCTGATCAGTTGTTGTATTCCGCTGCTAGAGTATCCTAATTGATTGTCTTTATCCGCTGCGTGAGTATTTTTAAATGGCCTTTTTGGTATCCGGTAACTTAGGTTACTTTGGAAATCATTGTCTAAATCTATTCTGTCGGTACGTGTAAGCGATAGCTTAACGTATGTTTTTAAACTGTTGAGTTTTGGCATTTTGGGCCTTGTGGTTTCAAATGAGTTTTTACGACGGTTTGATAAACGAGTTTTATAAATCTTCGAATGTTTTTAATAGATAATACCGTCGTTAGCCTTTTAGGCGTTTGTAAATGTTTGCGAAAATTTCCTTCAGCCTTGTGGGTTCCATCTCGGGGCCCACGGCGCTGTAATATTCTCGGTCGGATCTGGGGGTGTTACAGAATATGGTATCGGAGCTTAGGTTGAGAAAACCTAGGCATTTGGGTCGAGTTGGGTCGTGTTTTGGTCGCGTCATTCGAGTTATCAATTGACTAATACTAGAGCCGTGAGTTTTTGTTGTTCACTCGGGCTTATGGGTTATGTGATTTATCAAGTGTGGTATTGGGATTGTTGTAAGTTTTTTTCAAACGGTGTTAACGTGATTCTCTGGAAAGAGATCTGCTGTGTTCTCGAGTTGAACTGAGTTTGCAAAACGTGTGTTTTGAAAGTACCTGTGTCGAGTATTTTCTTGAGTCTAGACATGTGCCAGTATCACGGGGAATCATCGGCTTCTCGATCTGTAAGTATTTGGATTTTTGAATTTCATTGAGATTTATTGCCGTTCCAAGTTGATACGTTTTCAGATTCAGAAAGATATTATGCTTCACAGTATGAGATGACAGAATTGGGACAGGATTGATGATCTTGAGAAGTTATGATTTTGGAAATCAATATATCAGTTAGATTTTGGAACGGAATTGTGCATTTGGGAGAAATGTTGTGGATTGTTCAGGAGAACATGTAGGAATGTTAATTCATTTTATGATATATGAACTGTTTTTGAGCATTTGAAAATGGTAATTTTCAAAATAAATGTTTTACGGATGTTTTACCGTAAATGATTTTTGGGTCGAGACCCAATAGATTTTTGAAATTGTTTTATAACTCAGGACTTGGGGTCCGAAAAAGGGTTTTCTACTTTTTAAACTTCTTGTAATGCGGAACGAGATACGGGCTGAGACCCTAATGTTTCAAAAGGCCTTTCTGTTTTCTTAAAACTCCCGAGAATTGTAAAACACTTTATCAATCGTTTATCTATGTCATTCCTGCCTTTCGGGGTTCTAGATTACTTGTTCAAAAGAAACTTCTCGGGAAGTCTTTCGCTGTGTTGATTTGTTTCAATGTTTTGTCATAGCATATTTGAGGTGATCCAGGATGGGATAATGGTTGATGTTGCGAGTCATGTGTGGAAAAAGGAGTTTTTGGTCGGAGTTTAAATACTGAAATTTCGGAACTTTATCGTGTGGTTTTCCGATGGAATAGCGAACCGAATTGGTATACAGTAATATGGATGTAGTCTAGCATTTGCATAGTTTTCATTTGAAACTTCGAAATCGTGTAGAATCGAAGGAAACTGTTATCGAATACTTGGCACCAGCGAACCGATTTAATTTTTTCGAAAATTGATTTCATGGACTTACGAAAATTTATATTTTGAGTTTTGAAATTTTTGAAAGAACTTTCGGAAATTTGTCTTTTGACGAGACTATATGATTTCAAACTGGTTTTGAAAATATGATCGATATAAATACGCATTTAGTGCATAATGCATATCATGATGGAGTTATGAGTGTGACTCACAAACTGGATAAGGCATCAGTACGGTAAGATGAATAAAGATTCGAACTTCAGTATGGTAGTTGGTTATCTAGGGATGATCGGTTGATTGATCGGATAAGAAGAGTATGCTACAGGATGTAGAATTCATGCACATGATGTAATTTTGGAACTGTGGGTTTTGTGAAACTGAGACATTGGAGATGGTGACCCCATGCTGGTTGCTTTGAATATTGAGTGGTCGTTCCCACTCCATATAGGATTGGATATGTTCGCCAGTCGGGTATGTTTATTGAGATATACTGTACGTGATTGGTGTGTCATTTTGAGAATGTTATTCTTTCGTATATCTGTTTCTGTGGTTCTGTGTTGACCATGTTGGAACTTACCGTGTGAAAGTATTCTCGAAGTGTGTTTTGACCTTTGGATGGTCGAATTAGAGTTTATCATCTCGATGATATTCTTGGCTAATTTGTTGATTGATCATCGTTAACGATCGTATGAGCGTTCGGACGTTATGTCGATATTTCAGGGTCTGTTGTCATTATTTTGGACAGTTGTTTCACAGTTGTATCGTGTATTATTGATTTGTATCTGGATTGGGATTTGATTGTGCGATCAGGCAGACAAGATCTGACACGAATAGATTATTTCATCTGACGATAATATATCTGGTTGGGACTTATGGAATTGTTATTGTAAGCGTGTTGAGGATTTTCAGTGAAGTCACTTGCTAGTATCTCAGGAGATCGTCGACTTGGCGCATATGTAAGTATGCTATTTTGGTTATTCGGTAATAATGATGATTCATCGTTGTCGTGATTATTTCGGGATATTTTGGTTGAACGGTTTATTTGTTTTTATGACGGATTGCAAGTTTCGAGGACGAAACTTATTTTAAGTGGTGTAGTATGTAATATCCGGAATTTCTATTACTATTGTTTAATGTTATCCGAGTTATGTTGTACAGCGTGGAATCTGTACAGTATGGGTAAAATAATTGAAGGACCGAGACATCTGTATTTGTATAATTGTCGTACTTGGTCGACAATTGGATGTACGAAGTATATGTATTCAGTATGTCGTATGTTCGTATTCTGTATGTTGAGACGTTGGACAAGAATAGCTGAAAATGGCTAAGTGTAACATTATTAGCGCACGCTAATAACCATGAGTAGCGCACGCTATCGTGCAGGTTTAGCGTACGCTACGGATATAAGATAATGCACGCTAATGCAGTCAGATCGGAAGGAATCTTCGTGTGGACCAGGCCACTTTCGGCGCATGTTCTGATAAGTCAACGGATGTTTGTAATGTAGCACTAGCGCACGCTAACTGTATATCGGACAAGAAGGAATCTTATCCTCGTCAGCACTTTCGGCGTGTGGACCTGTCTTCGGAAGCATACAGACAAACGAGTCAACTATGAGTAGCGAACGCTAAGGTCGGACACTTGCGTACGCTAAATAGAGGCATTTACGTACACTATTGCATGGGCATTGCGTACGTAAATCACTTCATGCAGTAAGACAGTTGCCTCTGGACTTCGATAGCGCACGCTAACAAAGACAGTTAGCGCACGCTAAGTGTGTAACGTACGTTAACTGAAGATGTTAGCATACGTTAGTAATGTACAGTATATATATAAGTGCAGTTGGCCATTATTCGTCATTTCCGTCCATTTGTTCATGTGAACCGATAGAGAGAGGTCTTAGAGAGAAGTTGAGGTTTCAAACACTTGAGTTGATCATTCCTAACAACATTTGAAGCTTGGAAGTGATTGAAAACGGATTCAACCTCGGGATTCAATCCATTCCTTCAAAGAGGTAATTACTCTCCACTTTGGGATTTCATTTTGTATTGTATATGATGTTCTTGAGTTGTTGATCGTCATGTTTATGAGTTGATGAGTATGGTTATGAGATGGATTACTGAGTTATGTTGATAATATGGTTGATATGCGGATATTGATATGATTCGTGTGGTTTTGAACGGTGTTGTTTTTCTTCAAGAGATATGTTGGTTAATATCTCCCTTCATTTCGGGTTTTTAATGTTGTTGTTATTGTTTAATTCGTATGATGATGAACATGCAAGTGATTATAATTCTTGGTGTATATGATATGATTAAGAAGACTATATGTTGAAATGTTAGTGGAAATAAGATTTGGACACTTGTTTGGAAAGTAATGTGTATAAGGTTCGACTTTGGAAAATCACCACCGATTCTTGAAAACTCCAAAAATTCTGAAACATAACAGTATAATAGAGCATCAAGTTAGCTTTCTAATGGTTCAAACGGTGAGTTAATCGGAGTCCAGATGAGTGAGTTATGCTCAAAATGGCAAAAACTATACTGTTTGTATTCTGGGAACAGGTAGCGCACGCTATTGATGAAGTTAGCGTACGCTAACATGCCTGGGCGCATAAAAACGTAAAGCAGTCGGGAATTTCATTTCCCAACCCATCCTACACGATCCCCTTTCGTCCCAAATCACCCAAACTCGATTTTTAACCCCTAAACCTCAGCTTTTGAGTTGGTTTATGAAGTGATAACATCTAGGAAAGCTTGGAACAAGGATTATAACACCATTATTGATTCTTTCGCCAGATTGAAGGTAATTGGCTTGAACTCTAATATTTTGGGATGTTTGAGATTCTTGATATATTTTGGTGGTTTAGTTCGTATCGATGGCTAGAATCATGTAATGTTGAAGGATATATATGTTTGTGATTATGTTCTTCGTGTTCTTGATGTGGTTGGTGTTTGTTGATTGATGATTCGAATATACCTTTGAATTCCGCCTTCAAGGTGTTTGATTGAAGTTTTGAAAGAGAAATTGATTGGAATATTTCGGTTAAGTTTGTATACTCGCCTTATCGAATCGATATGTGGACTTTGTGGAATCATGGGAATGAATTCGTAATTGTTTGAGTTAGATTGTTCGGACTTGTGTTTAATCGAGATATTTTGGAATCGTTAGGTTTGTGGATTAGTTATATCAATTGTTGATTGTTTTCGAATGTGTGTTAAATCGATTATTGTAATAGGTTGAGATTATTGATCGATGTTTAGAACCATGCTTTGCGGTCGTATTCAAGAATGTTCGTAGATTACTTTGATCAGGGCCGAGGGACATGTAGACGACGACAAGGAATTGGTAACGACTTCATTGGTATCGAGGAAAGTTATTACTTGCTCAGTTTATAATATTTAATGAATGGTTTCAGTTTCATTCATTTATAATTCGTATAGCAATGTTTATAAATCGTAATCACATGAGAGTTGAGATTATAGGTTGTATTGGAGTTTTGGGAATTAAATCATAATGTATATGATTTACATTCTTGTTGGCATACTTGATATCGAGGATACATCATGGTATAGACAAAGGCGTGAATTATTTACCATCCGTGACATTTCGGATCGTCGAATATTCAGAATAATGGTTCGTGATGGTCTGGACATCGAGATTGCTCTCGAAGGACTCGGGGCAAGTACTCTAATCATTTTTGTCATTTCATGTCGATCATGTTGTGATACATGCGTGTATCGTTGTTGTCATGCATTGTGTATCATTGTTATATGCATTTGTGCATTGTTGTTTTATGTCCACCTCGTGTTGGTCCGACGGGATCATCGGGGGATGTATGCTAGCGTGCGCTGGATCAACGGACGGGTTTTCCACCTCGGGTTGGTCTGACGGGATCATCGGGTGATCTAGGCAGTGAACGCTGGATCATCGGATTGCCATGTATTGTTGTTGTGCATATGTATATTATGGGTTTGCCATAAGTATACATTGTCGTTATTGTTGTGATCATATTGACGTTGTCATATGAGTATGCATTTGTAGGTCTTGTGTTAGGACCATGTCCGTATGTTATGTTGATCTGATCTCGGATTAGACTGATGTGATTGTCATGGTATTTCGTATCTTGAGGTATGTTCCGTATTTCCTTGGTACTTGTCTTTGATGGACAATCGATTATCGTATTGGAATTGTCGATGTTATCCGATGGATTGAATTGGCCAGAGTTGGTATAATTTCCGTATCGCGAGTTATGATAATGTTTTGAGAACATTGAGTATTGTTGAGATACCGTACAGATATTTCGGTATTATTTTAATGTGTTGTTAAGGATACGAATCGTGGATTCTCTTAAAGTTACGACGGTAAGATTACATTGGTCGTATTCTTACTTAGTATTTCCATTGATATGTAATTATTGACGAGATGTGATGGTTATCATTGTTGGATATTATGGCTGACCCCGTCGTGGGCTTTTCTTTTTTAGGTTCTTGGATTATCAAGCCTGTAGCGGTCGTGGAGAGATGAATTTCCCCGAGGATACTGGCAAGGGCATGTATTTGTGTTTTGAGTTTCTGATCAGTTGTTGTATTCCGCTGCTAGAGTATTCTAATTGTTTGTCTTTATCCGCTGCGTGAGTATTTTTAAATGGCCTTTTTGGTATCCGGTAACTTAGGTTACTTTGGAAATCATTGTCTAAATCTATTCTGTCGGTACGTGTAAGCGATAGCTTAACGTATGTTTTTAAACTGTTGAGTTTTGGCATTTTGGGCCTTGTGGTTTCAAATGAGTTTTTACGACGGTTTGATAAACGAGTTTTATAAATCTTCGAATGTTTTTAATAGATAATACCGTCGTTAGCCTGTTCGGCATTTGTAAATGTTTGCGAAAATTTCCTTCAGCCTTGTGGGTTCCATCTCGGGGCCCACGGCGCTGTAATATTCTCGGTCGGATCTGGGGGTGTTACACTCTCAAGGTAAAAAACAAGGCTCCTCAGCCTGAGGCGAACTAAAAGGCAAAGGAAAAGTGCTATGAATGTGGTCAGAAAGAACATTTTAAAGCAGACTGCCCTGCTCTAAGAAAGGTATGTCTCGTATACTAGTAGTCAAAACATGTTTGGCTCTATCGCGCTCGATTATTTCGTTGCAGGCTGCAGTAACTCATTGGGGTGGGCTGAGTTAAACAGAGGCCGGCCATGATAGAGTAGGGGCGATATTTAAGAGATCAATAGCATACGCCTACCACTTCCTGCTAGTAAATGGGAAAAAAACGACTCTCGACAGGAGAATCCAGGCTATTCAAGAAGAATCGCAGCAACCAAAACAAATATTATTACTGCGTTAAGATGACTCCCTTCTTTTGACAGCACAAGGAAGAGAGAAGGAAGCGTGAGCAAGTATTACCGGCTTTAAAACAGCCACCAACTCAAATGGTTAATGCCAAGGACAAACAGAAAGTCATCCCAATTTTGGTGACCAGATTTTGGGGTCATGGGGCCCCAACTGAACTGTCTTTGATTGAGCAACTACAGAACTCGCAGCTCGATCCCATCGGTACCCAAGAGCATGCTTTCCAGAGTTAGGGATCCTTTTACAGTACAAAAGTAACAGCATGTTCTTCCACTTCGTAGATAGTTGTTCAGGCTCCACTGATCATGTTTGCTTTGACTCGCATGATTTTCAGGTAACCAAGCAGCTTAGTGCGGGCGAGATCACCATCAACTTGGGTGATTATTCCAGGCTTATAGAAGTTGCAGTGAGAGTCGTGCAGTTGAAGATTAATGAAAAAATATTAGTCCTTAATAATGTATTATTAATACCAGATTTTAGAGTGAATTTCATTTCGGATTCTAAATTAAGTTATGATGGTTATTCATTTTCTTTTGATGGTGATGCTTTTGTTAGAAATGGTGAATATATTTGCAGTGGTATTTATATTGATGGATTGTATGTCATTAATGCTACACAAACTCCCATGTATAAATATAAATCACTCAACTCTTTGTCTAAACCTAAAAATAGAAAAGAACCTTGGAGCATAAACCAAACATATCTTTGGTATTTCCGGTTAGGTCAGGTAAACCTGAGGAGGATTCAAAGATTGATAAATTATGGCACATTGGATGACCTCCAAGTCGAGTCATTTCCAATTTGCGAATCCTGTCTGGAAGGAAAAATGACTAAGATGGTTTTTAAGACCAAGGGAAACCATGCTCAGAATGTGTTAGAATTGGTTCGTACGGATGTATATGGTCCAATGAATATCCAGGCTAGGGATGATTTCGAATACTTCATTATGTTTATAGATGATTACTCGAGATATGGATACATCTATTTGATGCAACATAAGTATGAAGTCTTTTACAAGTTCAGAGACTTCAAGGCATAAACGGAGAAGCGTCATGGAACGAGTATCAAGTCACTGCGATCTGATCTTGGTGGCGAATACCTTAGTGGAGAGTTTTCGGATTTCTTGGCTATTAAGGGGATTTCGTCCCATCTCACTGCGCCAGGAACTCCACAACAAAATGGTGTTGCTGAGAGAAGGAACAAAACTCTTTTAAAAATGGTTAGGTCAATGATGAGTTATTCAGATTTAACTATTTCGTTCTGGAGATACGTATTGGAAACAGCAGCGTACATTTTAAACCTGGTGCCTTCGAAATCAGTTACAAAAACACCCACAGAACTGTGGAGTGGGAGAAAGCCCAGTCTATGACATGTTCAGATTCGGGGTACTCCAGTACATGTGCTGAATAAGGAAGCTGATAAGTTGGCATCTCGTATAGAGGTACAAGTATTTTTAGGATATCCTAAGGGAATGAAGGGAGGCTTTTTCTACAGTCCCCAGGATCAAAAAGTCATTGTTCGCACCAATGCCCAATTCTTGGTAAAGGATTATATGATTAGTCACAACCCCATGAGCAAAATAATTCTGGAGGAGTTGAGGGGCGAGACTCCGTCTTTACCAATCGTACAAGCGCCAACTAACACTGCACCATGTATCGATTTTGAGACTTTTACACCAACTCAGGATTTGCCTCGTCGTATTGGTAGGGTTGTTCGTCAACCGGAATGATTCATAGGCGTGGGACAGTCTTCGGACTTAATCCCAGACGAAGATGAATCATACCTCTGGACTTACAAGGAGGCAATCCAAGATAAAGATGTTGACTCCTTGCAAGTGGCAATGGAATCAGAAATGAGATCTATGGATTCCAATCAAGTGTGGGAGCTAGTAAAACTACCTGGTGGGGTACAAGCCATTGGGAGTAAGTGGGTCTACAAGTGAAATAAAGGAGGTGACAGAAAGGTTAAAACCTTCAAAGTGTGGCTTATGGCGAAAGGTTACACTCAGAAAGAGGGTATCGATTATGATGAAACCTTTTCGCCGGTAGCGATGCTTAAGCCAATCCGGATTCTTTTAGCTATAGCTGCGCATTTGGATCTGGAGATTTGGCAAATGGATGTCAAAAATGCATTCTTGAATGGAAGTCTAAACAAGAAAATCTACATGCACCAACCAGAGGGATTCATTGCTGAAGGAGAAGAGCACTTAGTGTGCAAGTTTAAGAGATCCATTTACGGACTTAAGCAATCATATAGATCTTGGAACACACGATTTGACAAAGATGTCCAGTCATATGGATTCTTCCAATGCCCGAATGAGAGTTGCATGTATTAGAAATGAAATGGAATCGTGTTGGTGTTTCTTGTACTGTATGTAGATAATATCCTTCTGATTGGCAACAACGTGAAGGAGTTGTCGGACGTCTGGGTATGGCTGTCTGAGAAGTTCGATATGAAGGATTTGGGAGAAGCACGACACATTCTTGAAATCAGGATCTTTCATGATTGGAAGAAAAGCATGTTATGCTTATCTTAGGAGTCCTATATCGATACAGTGCTAAAGCGGTTTAGCATGGAGAATTCCAAGAAAGATTTTATACCTTACAGACATGGAATTCAACTATCTAAGGATATGTGTCACAAGACACAAAAGGAGATAGATGACATGAAGCTGATTCCTTATGCGTCAGCTGTGGGAAACCTCGTGCATGCTATGCTTTGCACTAGACCAAATATATATCATGCCGTAGGCATGGCTGCTAGATATCAGTCGAACTCAAGACCAGGACACTAAACTGCTGTCAAGCATATATTCAAGTACCTTAGAAGGACTAGCTAGTATATGATAGTATATCGATCAGATGACCTATGGCCAATGGGTTATACTGACTCAGATTTTTCATCAGACAAAGAAAACTTCAAGTCTACTTCAGGTTATGTGTTTAGCCTCGGAGGTGGAGCCATTAGTTGGAAGAGTGTGAAGCAGAAATATATCTCGGACTCTACCATGGAAGTCGAGTACGTGGCAGCCTTTGAGGCATCCAAAGAGGGGTATGGCTCAAGTACTTCCTGCAGGACAAAGATGTGATTCCCGATTTGCCAAAGGATATTACACTTTATTGTGATAATACCGGTGCAGTCGCGAATTCGAGGGAACCATGAGCCAACGGGGTAAGTAAACATATCAACCGCAAATACCACATCATACGACACTTTGTAAATATAACACCCCCGAGATATTCAAGGTATATTACAGTGCCGTGGACCCCTATATGGGACCCACCAGGCTAGACACAAATTACCACAGTAAAATAACGCATCATCCAGATGAAAATCAAGTAACACGCCCGGTACAACTGGCAGAATAATCAACATCGAAAACCATAATTAACCTCAATGTATATGAATCACAATTTGAAGAGAAAGGCCTAAGTACTCGCGAGTACAATCTATGAGTTTAGAAAATAGGCAATAACCATATCGAATGGAACAACGGAAATAAAAGGACTCGAATGCACATGTCAATGACCTTGTCCAGCATCCTCGTACTGTCCCACCCAGTGCCCGCTCGTCCAGCTGATCATAACCTGAAATCCATAACAAGAATTTCCCCAAAATGGGTCCCCAAAGGGGTTAGCAATTACGCTAGTACAAGTAATCAAGGCAAACCATTCGCTTCATAGTACAATGCACCAAATCATTTCAAAGCCAAAAACCAGACATGTCTTTTCCGGAAACAAACAGTCAATCACATTTGCCTAGGACTGGGATGAAGCCACAAATCCCACTCGAGGCCTCTAAGGACCCTCCCGAGCTAGCCACAATCATAAAACAAATCACGCACAGGCATCGCCTAGGACCGGGACGAAGCCACAAATCCCAATCGAGGCCTCTAAGGACCCTCCCGAGCTGGCTAGCGAAACAAATTCGTGAATCCAGAGTGAAGTCATAGATTCCCTGGAGGCCCCGTCGGACCCTCCCGAGGTGAGCAAAGCACACACAATATACATTACCATTTCATGTTAAGCATAAAGGTTTCCAAAAATACTTGCCTTGAATAATTGACGATGCAACGAACGAAAAGGAAAATCACCGACGAACGCTAGGAACCAACGGAACCGAACCTAACGATTCGAAAAATACAATCACAACCATTTATAAACGAATACGGAATTGAAATACTCCCGAAAACCCGCCTACGATTCATGTATATCCGTATAAAAATAACAACGAGGGCGGACCACAATCAAACCCTCTCGAAAACGCAACTACTACGAAATATACCATGAATCCATAGGGAAACCAAGAATATCAACAAGATTGATCATATTCATCATGAATTAATCAACCATACAGAACGAATCGGACGAAAAACTCGAAACCCCAAGTTTCCCTAAAAACAAGGTTCTATGAGTTTACCTCGGATTAAGGACGAAGAACATGATTAGATGTTGATAATACACTCCAAAAACTCGAAGAAGATGATGGCTCGGAGTTACAAAGCTTCAAATCGCCCGAAAATGCTAAGAAATCGCCTGGAAGTCGGAGGGGAAAGAGGAGGAGTGAAAATGACCGAAATTGTTCAACTCTTGGGTTTATAAACCCAGGCCGCGTTACGTACGTTAGCCACAGGTAGGTAACGTATGTTAGCTTGTTAACGTACGTAAGCCCTCCCAAGCTTACGTACGTAATGAAATGGGCAGGACCGCCTGTCCAATTTCCTACATACCATTACGTACGTAACAACATATTGCATTATGTACGTAATGTCCCTTCCTGAGGAGTACAGGCCACTACCAACAGGCAAGGAAGGAACCGAAAAATCGAAATGCAAAGGTGAACAAAACACGAGGGTACGAACGTAATGGATTCGAGGCGATGAACTTAAGTGTTGAAGGAAAACATATTCCCGACTACCCGAAGGTTGGGAAAACAACAACAAACGTAATTATCTCAAAACTTTGGGAAATTACAAAACGGCCCAAAACATCAAAAATATACGATACATGGTCGAAACACCAAAAAAAAGCTCACAACACGCATAATAACATGAGATGGATCTTTGGCAACCCCGAAACGGCGGTTCCGAACGACGATTTATGAGAATACGTGAAATAGCGACGAAAACGACATAAAACACCGAATTGAGTAAAACGAATCCGAGACAAGCTCAAACGACAAGAAGTCCAATATTAAATATTCTCGAAATGTCAATACGGTTACAAGCGAGTTGCTAAAAACGAAAATACACCAAAAATGAGAATACCAGGAAAAAGGAAAAATGTGGATATTACAATAAAGGAAGACGTAGATGTAGCCAGGATTGCATTGGAAGATAATATTGCTGATCCTTTCACGAAAGGCCTACCATCAAAAGTTTTTGAAAGGCATGTGGAAGGAATGGGATTACGGTGTATGGCAGCATTGCTTTGAGTATAAGTGGGATAAATGAGAGACTACGTAATAGAGTAGTATACTTAAAAGCATGCTTTGAGTATAAGTGGGAGATTGTTAGGGTTGTATACTCCAAAGCATACTTTATGCTTGTGTTACCTTAATTCCCTGTAACTACCTATGAGAATTAGTTACACATAATCACATGTTTTGCATATTTATTCACGTTATGGTTATGCAAATGAAATGCCTAATTATTTTATATTATAGATAATGTGGTGTGTTGATGTCACACGGAAGATCACATTATCGGTGCCGTATAAAATAATATAATAGTTCACAACCTATATAATTATTAGACAAATTATGTGAAAGATTGTATTATATGTTGGATATCAGTTGGTCTTGACTATTAGCATGCATTAGCGTATTTGGATACATTGAATAGGATTGAAGTGAGATAGTGTCTTCTGTACTGACTGTATGAAGAACGTAAGTTTTGGATAATTAGTATTTCTTAATTCCAAGTTTATAATATTTAACTGTGTATTTATAATATTTATTGCTTTGATTTACCATGGGCGAGAGTCACAATAATTGACTCAATAAGCCTCGTATCTTGGGCAATAATATTATTTATATGACAATTATTATTATAACTAGAAATCGTGTCCCGACTCATGCGGATTGACGATGTTCCCTTGAGAAGCTCGATAATGATTATTATACTAAACCCTGCAGGTGGATTTAATTCCGATATAATAATAAGGTTTGAATGGTACTACTCTTGGATAAGATATTAATTAATTAAGCTGTCAGTAGCTTAAATTAATTAATGGACATTCGATATCTTAAATACGGGAATAATATATTTAAATAAGGAGCCCGATTTTATAAATTGGGATTTGGGTTGGAAGTACAATATTAATTCTTTAGTGGACTGAATTGATATTAGTGAACTCAACCGTATTAAGAAAGGAATTAATATGGAAGTTGGGTTGCACTAGGAGTCTTAACCCTAATCCTCCCTAAGATCCCTAGAGTAGTCCAAAGCTATAAATTAGACTTATAATGGGAATTTCGATCGTGACACATATATCCTACACAAGGGTTTCGATTTTTTCTTCTTATTGTTTAATTGTGGATCTTGACTTGTGTCTTTGATTCCACATTTGAGATAACACTTTAATTTTTGCTACAAATCGGAATTACTTGAAGAAAAAGAAAATCAAGAGTTGTGAGGAACTTAGTTTCGGCCGATCCCAATTGAAGTCTAAGCAAGGTTCGGTAGCTTGTTGTCCACACAACGTCTGAATTAAGGCGGATCATACTCTAGAAGATCTAAAGGTAGAAATACAAGAAGATCAAGGAGAAATTCAAAGACTTTGCTTCAAAGGTGATATATTCTAAGATCTTTTAGATCTAGGTAGAATACTACAAATTATCATGTTTAGACGCATATATATATTGCTTGTCTAAATTGCTTAGTAATCTGTGTAATTAATTATTTTACGAGCCTAAATAGATCCGATTCTTGAGGGCCGATTTTAGTAAATCCAAACCTGCCGTTTCCATTGCGTTTTATTTCCATCACACACTTCCTCGAGAATATGAGTTCATTCAGGAAGGTGGAGCAGCTAGAAATGTCTTTTTGGAAGAACATAGAGAAACTCCCGAGGAGACACCTGCGCAAGAAGAATGAACCGAATCTTCTGAAACACAACCACTGCCACCGTGTAGGTCAAGTAGGATTTCTCAATTACATGATAGGTGTGACTATATGCATCTAGAGGAACTGAGTCTCCACCAACAGATGGTATCCAAAAGAATGATCCTGCATCGTATGACCAAGTGATGGTGGACGTGGACTCCGCGAAACGGCAAGAGGCCATGGTGTTAGGGTTGTATATTGCAAAGCATACTTTATGCTTATATTACATTATTTCCCTATAACTACCTATGAGAATATTAATTACATTTAATCACATGTTTTGCATATTTATTCACGTTATGGTTATGCAAATGAAATGTCTAATTATTTTAAATTGTAGATAATATGGTATGTTGGTGTCACACGGAAGATCACATTATCAGTGCCTTATAAAATAATATAATAGTTCACAACCTATATAATTATTAGACAAATTATATAAAAGGTTGTAGTGTATGCTTGAGGTTAGTTGGTCTTAACTATTAGCATACATTAACGTATTTGCATATGTTGAACTGGATCGAGGTAAGATAGTGTCTTCTGTACTGACTGTAAGAAGAGCGTAAATCTCGGATAATTATTATTTCTTAATTCTAAGTATATAATATTTAATTGTGTATTTATAATACTTATTGCTATGATTTACCATGTCTTTGATTCTACAATTTAGATAACACATTAATTTGCTAAGAGTGTTCATAAAATACTAGAAAGCAAAGAAAAATTGTGACCACATACGAGAAGAATTTCGGCCGATCCCATTAGTGTCCAAGCAATATCGGGTAGCTCGTTGCCCACACAACGTCTGAGTTAAGGCGGATCATACTCTAGAAGGTCTAAAGGTAAAAATACAAGGTGATCAAGATGAAAGCAACCAATTCGCTTCGAAGGTAATATCCTATGATCTTTAGATCTAAATTAGGATATTTCAATTACCAACATATTTAATTAATAAATAATAAATAATATTTAAATTACTTATTAGTCTTAGTAATTAATTAATTAGCATGCCTAAATAGATCTTATGCTCGTGGATGCTTAAAACGCGATTATCAAACTTTCCCAAACTTCGCTTCCGCTGTGTTTTTACTTCCAACAAATGGAAGCTAAGATAGACTCGATGCATGCTAATCAGGTCTAGACTTTGGTAGATCAACCCGGTGGGATTAACAAATGGATCTTCAAAAGAAAGACTGATACAGATAGCAATGTGGAAGCCTACAATGCTAGGTTGTTGGCTAAAGGTTATACCCAAAAGGAAGGAATCGATTACCGCAAAACCTTCTCACCATTTGCCATGATCAAGTATGTTTATATGATGTTTTCCATAGCTGACCACTGATGATCAAATTAAATACTCGTAAGTGTACGAATCGCTTTTGTAGGTAGCGACAAGTAACTCTGAGGTCGATCTCACAAGGAGTTGGAAACGGTTTGAAATTCAATAATGTTCGGCAAATAGTCGAATCAACAAAGGTAAAGTAAAATAAAATACACCAAAGATTTGATAGGATTACAATCACAAAACGCAGAAAATTAAAATAAACAAAACGTAAACAACAACGAATTAAAGGTTGGATAATTAAGAGATTACAATTATGAGGATGATATGGGAGTTTATAATCACCGACACACACATAATCAATTATTAGTTCCGATACTCAAAGAATTAAGGTTTGGAATTATCGATTGCTCACGATTAAAAGAAATCCATTTGATGGCGGTAATTCTAAAAATCACGATTGTTCTTTACGAAATAAGAGACACTCCTTTGATGGGGACGAATCTCTACTAACAATCGACTAGCTAATACCTTTGATGGGTTAATTCGCTAAAAGATCGCGGAAAAAGATTTAGAACTTTGACAATCGCTTCTATCGGGTCGTTTGATGGCGAACACCGACAAAACCCTCGATTATACAATAATAACAACTATGAAATAGGTTTGCTGATCTAAATCAAAAGTTCTTATACGAAGAACAAACAAGGAGGAACAATCCCAAACTTTACCCGGAAAATCAATAGGAACTAACAATCGATAACATATGTGTGGCTCAATCTAAAAACTCATATGAAATGATTAGCTACTCATGATTATTTCAACAATAATAATGGAAATTGTAAAATAAAACATGGTAGAAACTTCCCTTGTAAAAGCCGAAATCGAATTCCCGATGAAGGTTTGATGATCTTCCTTCAAGAACTCACAACAAAATGATACAAGGAATTATATTCACTCACAAATGTATTTTTCTTCAAGATGAACATACAAAGAAGATGATGAATAATCTCTCTTTCCTCCCTATTTTGGTGTTTCTCTCCCTAAATCATGTGTTTTTCCCACACAATATCTTATACAAGATCAGAATAATACATCTTAAGGTCTCCAACACCTTTTTATAAAGCCAAAGGACCAAGAAAATTGCTCCAAATCGTGTAAAAATGTCAAAGAAATGGACTTGCACCGAAAAGTGACACGGCCCGTGTCAGGTGACACGACCTGTGTCATACTGTCCTGGAAAACGCAAAAGTGTTCTGTCCATTGGACCCGGCCGTGTCATATGACACGGCCCGTGTTGCACTGCACTAGAAATGGAGATTCGATTGGATCGTGACTCGGACGTGTCCTGTGACACGGACGTGTTGTACTCTTCTGGAATGTGAAAATCTCACTAGAACGAGACTCGGCCGTGTCCTGTGATACGATCGAGTTGCCTGACGCGGCCCGAGTCGTTTCTTCTTGTTTTGATTCCGGTTTTTAGCCTTCTTTGGCTTGATCCTTCGTTCTTGTATCAATACATCTCGGAATTCAGCGTATGATATACCGTTTCGAAGCTAATTTCACTAGGAATCTATATAAATGGAGAACACATCCCAATTCGGAGTTATGATTCTGGAATTTGACCGATATTGCTTCAATCTTTATCGTTTTAGGCCCTGTGTTTTGCTGTTGATTGTCATAAACTCCAATATTGGCTATGAAAGTGCATATTTCACCACAATATTTGCTCGGCTACCTATAAATTAAAAACACAACATACCACGCATAAAAGAGAACAAAAACACTAAAAAGAAAACAAAAACACGACTCAATATAATAGAATGAGTCGATCAAGAATTGACTCATCAAATCCCCCCAAACTTAAACGTCGATCGTCCCGAGCAATGCACACTAAAATAACCACTCACAAGGGGAACTCCTCTCTCAACATACCTCAAAGGACCTCTTCGAAAATTTCATCAATACGCTTCAAGTAAAATAAGTTGAGTTCTTCAAAGTTTTGAAATCTCCGGGGTGCTTCCTGAACATCATAGTCAATACTTGGAAAATATAAACCTCATCGGTCAAGTGTATTCACTCACTCTCAAAATGATATAGGGATAAGTATACGCTCGGAACTCATTCAATGAAATAAGGAACCCCATAGGCTTTCCAATCGTCTATATCTCTACCACTGTTTTGTGTATGCAAAAATTGTGAATCAAAAAGGACTTTACTCGGCTGTAATGTAGGCTTCGGTCGGGTGGGATAAATATGGCTAAAGTGACTTGACTTGAGCAATTTAGAACTAAATCACCATAATCGCTTAGAAGCTAAAGATTTTTGAAGTTTGCTTCTTTCAACCCCTTAACTATGTAACACTTGCAACAAGCACTTTTGAAAGTGAGAAACGCAGCCTTAAGCCCTCCTTATTGCTCCGATTTTTTTTTGGCTTGGGTTGTTTTAGGATCTGTTTTACGCGAATGTAAACGATGGGTCACATGAATACACCCGGTTACTAGGATCTAAACATACACAACTGCTTCCAAGCATACTCATATCTAAGGTAACTGTTTTACGCGAATGTAAACATGGGTCACATGAATACACTCGGTTACTAAGTTCCCAAAAATAGCGGAGTAATTATTTTCTCCATTTCAACACCCCAACAATACCATAATATTTGTATCCTCGTCAAAAATAATTTCTAATCGCTCAAGTATGGGTCAAAGGATTATAGCAATGGAAAGCTCAATATGTGGTTTGACAATGAAATAGACAATGAGCTCAATTGGGTTTATTTAAGGAATAATCAATTGTCGGGTTGGCCAAAATTGAAGGGTTAAGATCAAAGGCGCCTAAAATCATTTTCACTTAATTGCACACATACACTAGTAGTTTCGAACAATATACCAAGGCAAGTTCTAGAGTCTTAAATCACGAATGAAACACTCGACAATGAAACTTGCATATTTGAAAATGCACGAAGGCTCAAAAGCTCACAAGTATATTTGTTCATACCTCCAAGATATTAAACTACTTATTCAATTTCACACCCGTTTCGATTATCAACAATTTTCCTCTTCAAATTATCCTCGATTTGTATATCAAAATAACGAAATAAATCCCGAGGCATCCAAGAAAAGAGTTCATACTTCAAAGTTTTTATCAAAATTTCAAGATGTTCAAAACACACCAAAAGTTTATAAAAACACACCAAAAAGAAGTCTACCAACAAAAATAAGCAAAAATAAACAAACAAGCAAAATAATATCCAAAAACAAATAAAACAAAAGTAACAAAGTATTTTTTGACCAAACCCCCCCAAACTTGAATTAAAGAATATACGCACGAAGGGGGTATAGTATTTAAATAAAAGAATTTCATTGGTTAAGAAATACTTATTACTGGTTCTACTGGTGAGGTGGAGGGAAGTGGCCTTGCTAGACATGCCACTCATGAATTTGTCTCAAAAGAGACAACATCTCGTTCTGCTCCTGTCTAGCCTCCTCTCGCCTCTGTCTAGTCTCCTCTCGGAAGGCTACGAACTCCTCCCTTAGTGTTGGACGTGATAGGGCATGTCTAGTTTCAACCTGCCTTGACGTCTCGGGCCGATCTCTGGGGCTTTCTTCTTCGTCGTTGTCTTCTTCTTCTTATTCTTCATCCGGGCCTCTTTCATATGCTTCTTCCTTTTCCATCCTTTCGACTCTGTCTTTATCCATCGTGCGCTGAGGTCGAACATTTTGGTCAAGAGGGCTGTGACCCGGGGAGCCAATCCAGCTCCCATCTGCGCACGTCGGTGCGCTTCCGTAGCCATCTGCAAATTTCCTATGTCCCGAATACCATTTATGGTCGTCAGAGGCGTATTCGGGAGAAGGAAATGGTCATTGTCGGTCTGGAGGAATACTGTGCGCGATTCGTAATCCAGGATGTTCATAACTTTCATCACAGAGATAGAGAGCAGCTTGTTTCCTGGTAGGGGAGTCCTATGAGCTAAGGAAATATCATAGTGAAGTGCAATAGGGGTAATCAAACCCCCTATCCATATCTCCCCTTTCGATTTTGTCGCAACATCCTCAAAATGTTCGGCTATCATTGCTCCGGTAGCTGTATTTGTATTATCAAGCATGTGGGTTAGGATGTATAATTCTCGCAGTGAAATAGGCCCGATCTCCTTTCGGACATAAATAGTGTTTCCAATCACTTTGTGTAGGTATCGGAGTATTGGATTGCGAAGATTCGATCCTTTGGCCAATTTTGCAACGTAATACCGTGCCTTGCTCCCTGGGTATTCCACGATAGCTCTCCAATAGGTTTCACATGCGAACCGGTTTATTTGGTAATGTCCGTCGTGTCTCGCATGATAAATGTCTTCCAGCTGGTCCATGGTTAGCCTCTCGTCATTATTGTTGAGACGGAATATTATTGCGGTCGTTTCACGAGTTATCAGATCTCTTCTGACTGTAAGAGTGCTAAGAAACTCCATCGTGAGACACATATAAGTTGACCATTGTTGCGTCATCATCCAAGCCCACTTCACCCTTTCTAGGAACTTCATGACGTCATCTTTTATGCCCATTGCGGTCATACATTCATCATCGGACTATCGCGTAGGGAGCATTTTTTCTGGTCTAGCATCTCCCACCTAGCTTGTCGCGTTTCGGGGAGATCAATTCCGTAAGATTCGGGGGTTTCGACAGCCCCTTGGATCGGCAATCGTGCCGGTTGATCTTGTTCTCCGGAGTTCCTACCCCTTCCCCGTTGAGAGTTTCCACGTCCACGTCCTCTAGCCATTTTCTGCAAAAAAATTCAATTTATTATTTGTTCAAGGACTAATGACGCATTCCTCCCCCAAACTTATAACAAACTACAAAATAACCCCCAATATAACCATTTATCGATCAAAACAACACCCCAAGTAAAATTTATCATCCGAATCCTCTAAAATTCATCATATTCATCATGTAAAACACCCCTTAACTACAAGAATTTCCAATCAAGTAATTTAATGATCAAAAATCAAGAACAATCAAAAATCCCCAAATTATCATCTTCAATTTAATTCATGAACCCTAGATAATCAAAGACTTGTGATTCTAACATCATAGCATGTTCATAATCAAGAAGAATCATCAAAAACATGAAAAACATACCTTGGATTTGGAGAATTTGAAGAGAAAAAAATTAAAAACGAGCCCCCCGATTCATCCGATTTGACTGCTTGGAGTAAGAAATCGGTTGAATAATGATGATTTCATAAATGATTCTTGTATCTTTCCTTGATTTTGCACAAAATCCCTTTGAAAATGAATAAAATTTGAGTGATAGGCGCTAGGGTTCGGAGGGAGAGAGAAAATTTTTTGGGGGGAAGATGAAGTGTGAAAGAACACGGCTGGGATCATATATATATGCCCGACTGACACGGACCGTGTCCTGTGACACGGCCGCGTCGTACTGTTTGAAAATTAACAAAAACCATTTTGCCTTACCAACCGGGCCGTGTCCTGTGACACGGCCCGTGTCGTACTCCTCCAGAAAGTGAAAACTCACTGTCTTCCTAACCCGGCCGTGTCCTGTGACACGACCCGTGTCCAACTCCTCAAGAAATGCAAAATTCACTGTCTCAAGACCCGACCGTGTCATGTGACACGGCCGTGTCGTACCTGCTCATAAATGCAAATTCCCACTGTATTACTGACCCGGCCGTGTCCAACCTGCCAAAAAATGCCTTTTTTGATAATGCTCTCGTTTCCCTGCATTTTTAACACCTAAAGTCGAACCGGTCAGTCTCGAACCAAGCAAAAACGAATAAGGAAAATAAATTTGAAAAACAAAAAAGATGAAAATCTAACTAAACCGTTGGGTTGCCTCCCAAGTAGCGCTTTTTTATACTCATTAGCTCGACTTCTTCCCGTCTTACTCAATTTTCGACATCATGCACCTCTATGCATTCAAACACATTGATTTCTTCACTTCGCCTGAACTATGGTTTCAATCTATGTCTGTTCACCTTAAAATGCTCATTCTTCCGTGGATCAAGGAGTTCTACCGCTCCGTGTGGCCATACTTGAATGACTTTGAAAGATCCGCCCCATCGCGACAATAATTTTCCCAGCATGAGCTTAAGATGAGAATTATGTAGTAGAACGTCCATCCCAGGTTCTAGAGATTTGCGAATGATATGCTTTCGTGATACCGTTTCGTCCGTTCCTTGTAGAGCTTAGCATTTTCGTATGCCTCGTATCGCATCTCTTCCAGCTCATTCAAATGTAGAAGTCGTTCTTCTCCAGCCTTTTCTTGATCTACATTTAGCGCTTTGATAGTCCAATACGCCTTATGTTCAAACTCAACAGGTAGGTGGCATGCCTTCCCAAAAACGAGGCGATACGGGCTCATTCCAATCGGAGTTTTGTAAGCCGTGCGATATGCCCATAAGGCGTCGTTCAACTTCAACGCCCAATCTTTCCTTGTCGGCTTCACTGTCTTCTCAAGTATTGCCTTTATCTGTCGATTACTCACTTCAACTTGCCCGAAGGTTTGTGGATGGTAAGCCGTCACGACCTTATGCGTGACCCTATACTTCTTGAGCAACCCATCAAGTTGTCTGTTGCAAAAGTGTGTGCCTCTATCGCTAATCATAGCTCTCGGCGTCCCAAATCTGCAAAAAATCACATCCTTAAAGAAATTGCAAACCACGTTAACATCGTTAGTCCTGGTTGGAATTGCTTCCACCCACTTAGAAACGTAATCCACAACAACTAAAATATATTCAAAGCCAAAGGAAGGTGGAAAAGGACCCATAAAATCCACTCCCCAAACATCGAAAAGTTCTACTACAAGATTGTTTGTCAACGGCATCTCATTTCTTTTGCTTATGTTCCTCGTTCGTTGACAACGATCACAACTCTTGCAATAGGAATAAGCGTCCTTAAATAATTTCGGCCAATAGAATCCAGATTGAAGAACTTTGTGTGCCGTTTTCTTCACGCTAAAATGTCCCCCACAGTGCAAGTCATGACAAAATGACAAGATGCTCTCGTACTCTTCTTCTGGGATACAACGTCGGAATACTTGATCGGGCCCCAACTTGAATAAGTAGGGGTCATCCCAGTAGTAATACATGTACAAAGAAATAAATCTCTTCTTCCCCTCAAAGGTCATGTCAGGTTATAAAACACCACTAACAATATAATTAACAATATCGGCATACCAAGATGTCTTAGTCACATCGAACAATTGTTCGTCAGGGAAAGTCTCAACAATCGAAAAAGAACTATCGAGCTTAAAATTATCTCCCTCGGTTAATCTAGATAAATTGTCGGCAACTATGTTTTCCGAACCCTTCTTATCCTTAAATTCTAAATTAAACTCTTGTAACAAAAGAACCCACCGAATCAATCTTGGCTTGGCATCGGATTTTTTTAACAAATATTTCAATGCGGCGTGATCCGTATGCACAATTACTTTCGAACCAACCAAATAGGATCGAAACTTGTCTAAAGAAAACACAACGGCTAAAAACTCTTTTTCGGTGGTGGTATAATTTACCTGGGCTTCATCGAGTGTTTTGCTAGCATAATAAATTACATGGAAAAATTTATTCACTCTCTGCCGCAAAACGGCACCAATAGCAAAGTCGGACGCGTCGCACATAATTTCAAATGGTAGAGACCAATAGGGAGCAACAAAAATAGGCGTGGAAGTTATCTTTTAAAGCATTAAAACCAACCAAACATTCCTCGATAAAATCAAATTTGGTATCTTTACACAAAAGATTACTTAAAGGGCGGGCAATTTTTTAAAAATCTTTAATGAAACGCGTATAAAATCCGGCATGCCCTACAAAGCTTCGAACCTCTTTTACACATGAAGGTGGAGGTAATTTAACAATTAAATCAACCTTAGCCTTATCAACATCCATTCCCTTATTGGAAACCACATGACCCAAAACAAAACCTTGTTTCACCATAAAGTGACTCTTTTCCCAACTAAGTGTAAGATTACACTCAATACATCATTCGAGCACAATAGTTAAATTATGTAAACAATCATCAAAAGTGGTTCCAAACACAGAAAAATCGTCCATGAATACCTCTATGGACTTTTCCAACAATTCAGAGAATATGGAAAACACGCACCTTTGAAAAGTAACGGGAGCATTGCAAAGACCAAACGGCATCCTCCTAAAGGCAATAGTGCCAAAAGGGCAAGTGAAAGTGGTCTTCTCTTGATCCTCCGGAACAATGGGAATCTGATAGAAACCTGAAAGACCATCTAGAAAATAGTAGTAATCATGCCCAGCTAAACGTTCCAACATTTTATCAATGAAAGGGAGGGAAAAATGATCCTTTTTCGTTACGGCATTTAATTTCCGATAATCAATGCACATTCTCCAACCGGTCACTGTTCTAGTGGGCACCAATTCATTTTTATCATTACGAACCACCATTATTCTAGATTTCTTAGGCACCACATGCACAGGACTAACCCACTTACTGTCGGATATCGGGTAGATGACTCCGACATCTAACAATTTCAAAACTTCATTTTTAACTACATCCTGCATGTTCGGATTTAAATGTCTTTGGGCTTGCCTAACAGGTTTAACATTATCCTCAAGAATTATTTTATGCATGCACCTAACAGGACTTATCCCCTTGATATCAGAAATACTCCACCCAATCGCTTTAATCTAGTCAGAAATTCTACTAATTTGTTTTCTTGCAAAGGAGTTAATTCGGAAGAGACAATCACAGTGTAAGTGTCACTCTTGCCTAAGAAAACATATTTAAGATGTGCCAGAAGTTCTTTCAATTCAAGTTGGGGCGGGGTGATTTTAACGGGCTCCTCAAAATTTAATTCCAAAGGTATCTTAAGATCGTCTACTTCATCAATGAGTTCGGATTTATCTAGTAATGCAACATATTCTTCAATTTCTAACTTATTCAGCCCCATATTATGCTCAACGGTTAGAGCATCATGCAACGTGTCCCCTACATCGTCATGCAAATATGTATCATCAACCCAAGAATCAATGCAATCAATAAAATTACAATCATGTGAAGTATAAATATGAGAAGGGATAGGAGATGAACCGAACACATCGATTTCCACAGTTTCGCCCAAGATGGTCATGGTGACCTTTCCTTCATCAACATCGACGATTGTTTTTGTTGTACGCATCAATGGGCACTATATTTATTTATGATATATTGTGTACTTATTTTTTATTTATATGATTTGAGAAGTGTTATATTTTCAGATATATCATTTGTATTCGCGTACTTGTATTAGAGATTTTAGGCTAACTCCTATAAGGGTGGATAAGTTTAATTATATGTCCACATACAGTTTATGGTTGGAGAGCCTTCCATGGGAAGATATGGCAGCGGCGGAACTCGAGCCTCATACTAGTGTTCGAGAAGTGTGTTTGAGTTTATATACAATGAGTGTTGTGTCGTAAGATTGTATCACTACTTTTTTATTTGGTTATGTAATTAATAATATTCTCGATATTTTTATTTGAATTTTTATATCGGAATGTTCCCCAAATCCGATCGGCTTGATTGTGTGTCTTTATATACTTCAGAATGAGAATTTAGAAACTGCCAACTAGGTGCAACTTTAAAAAATTTCTAAGTTTTGTTTACTTCATAATGACGAGGAGAAATTGTTGGAAAGTTGTTCGGGAAAAATTTGCCGGGCGAAACTAAATTACAACTCGAAACGAAAATACGGAATACAACTTGAAACTGGATTAAAACTCGAGACAAAATAGAAATACACGAGGCAGAAATTACAGGTTTAGAAACTGAATTGAAATAACAAACAAAAAAGAAATAAAAAAACACAAAACTGTAAACTATAGCCGAGTCAAGGAATCCTCTATCCGCAAGACGAAATACGCCCTGGTAGTGCTCTCGGTTCTGACATATCACCTCCAAAGATAAAACGTCACGTCTCGAAGGTAGTAGCACCACAAGACCAAACGAGCTCCGACGAACTGAAAAGGGTGAGGACAAAGCTCCGACTTATGAAATGCAGAGTATGCTGAAAACTGATGAATTCGATTTTTCGTGTGTCAGATGCAGATGAGATGCATGCCTATTTATAGGCCATCTCACTCTGTAGGGAATTAACACAGCCACTAATGGCTGTCATAATGCAGGCATGTATGCAGCATTATGCTCAGGAGTTTCGAATCAAATGGGCAGAGGTTACATATTTCAAATCGCCCATTTACTCCTCCTTATTACACCAGGGAGGTTACAGCCGCGTTCTGGCTGAATTTGAATAGTTAGGATGTACCTGTACTGTATTCAGTTCCTTAACCGCTCGAGAAATGTATATGGACATCCTTATGTGCACATACGAGTCCAACTATATTGTTGAGCTAGTCCAAAAATTCATTAGGCAAGCCGAGGCCTAGCCCAAGGCCAAGCCCAAAGACCATCCAAAGACCAATTGCCAAGATCCAAGATCAATATCAAGTCCAAGGCCAAGGTCCAAGGTCCACGATCCACGACACGCGGCTCGCGGCACACAGCCGAGGCCGAGGCGAGACGAGGCGGGCAGCGGCGGCGGCGCGTGCGTGCACGCGCGTGTGGGTTTTAAGCCCATACACATGTGTCATTAATTATTACATGAATAATGGTAACTCCTTATATACTTGAACAATGATAGCTCATTATTCAATGTGGGATAGCCATCCCTCATTTATTCATAATTAAGTGACAAACTTTAATTCATTATTTCTCACTCACCGGGAATCGGTTTAGAGAAAGTGAATATACCACGATCATCTACTCGGAACGTAGATCGATCCTATGATATCTAATTTTACAAAATAAAATTAAAATCATTAACTATTCCAACAATCCCCTACATGAGTGAAAATAGCCCAAATGCAATGTAGAGACACAAGCTCAGTCCTCAAGAGGCGTTAAAGTATAAGGATAGGTAGATCGTGGCTTTGAATCTTCCATAGTTAACATCATCGGGTACAGAGGCAGATTAGTGGCATGATGCTTTGAACTCTTCCCCCACGGCGTGCACCGGGACAATGGTGCTAACACTTGAACACCTCAACCTCATCCGTTCTCACGTTTTGTGCCCTTTGCTGGCCTTGGACACCTCTTTGGATTCATAAGTGTATGTCATGAAACGGCCCCCACTTCTCACTTATATAGGTGATTCTTTACCGAGTATCTTGCCATACTCAACCTCCTCGAGGTCTTTAGGAATCATTAAATGTCATAGACTTAACCTCACCACTAGGCAAGTTTTCAACACTCAATTGCTCTATAGGAAATAAACTTAGATGAGTGTTTCACACGAAATCTCATAGCTTAGTTCTCCCATTGAACCAAGTTCTTGGGATCTCCAGTCATATTGGTTGGGTTACCACTATGATAATTCTCAATTTGTGGATTTTAAACCCATTCCCTATAGCAATTTATTCATTTGATCACGGTTTAACCCTTTGGTTAGCGGATCCGCTAGATTATTCAATGATCTCACATAGTCAATAGAGATAATCCCACTTTTGATCAAATGTCTCACGGTATTGTGGCCTCGACGAATATGTCGAGACTTTCCATTATACACATTACTTCTCGCGCTACCAATAGCAGCTTGGCTACCACAGTGTATCATCACTGCAGGCACTGGATTTCACCAACATGGAATATCTTCTAGAAAGTTTTTGGGCCACTCGGCTTCTTCACCAGCTTTGTCCAAAGCTATGAATTCCGATTTCATGGTGTATCGGGCTATACAAATTTGTTTCGCGGACTTCCACGAGACAACTCCACCCTCAATCGTAAACACGTAACACTTGTAGAAAATGAACTTTTTGTATCAGGTATCCAGTTTGCATCACAGTACCCTTCAAGTACCAGGGGATATCTCAAATAGTGTAACCCAAGATTTTGAGTATACTTTAAGTACCTCAAAACTATTACAAGAGCTTTCCAATGCTCTTTGCTTAGATTGCTCGTGTAATGACTCAATTTGTTCACAGCGCAAGCTAAGTCGGGTCGAGCGCAATTTTTAAGATACATAAAACACCCAATGACTCATGCATATTCTTCTTGTGTAATGGGATCCCCTCGATTTTTGCTCAAGTGAACATTTTACTCTATTGGAGTCTAGCCGGCAAGCTATCAAAAGAATTAAACTTCTTGAGAACTTTCTCGGCATAGTGAGATTGTCTCAAGATGATTCCATCAGATTTTCTCAAAATTTTCATTCCAAGAATCACATCGGCTAGCCCCATGTCTTTCATGTCAAAATTTCTTTTTTACATGTTCTTAGTGTCGTTAATCACTTGTATATTGCTACCCATGATTAACATGTCATCTATATAAAGACACACAATAACATAGCCGTTATTAGTGTTCTTAATATAAACACATTTATCACACTTGTTTATTTTAAAACCATTTGATAACATTACATTATCAAATTTCAAGTGCCACTCTAGTGGAGCTTGTTTCATTCCATATAGAGACTTAACCAGTTTGCAGACCTTTTTCTCTTGTCCAGGTACTACAAACCCTTCAGGTTGTTCCATATAGATCTTTTCATCTAGATCACCATTCATAAAAGCAGTGTTAACATCCATTTGATGAATCTCAAGATCATGCAAAGCAGTAATCGCGAGAAGCACTCGAATAGATGTAATTCCCGTTACAGGTGAATAGGTATCGAAAAAATTGTACCCTTCCTTCTGCTTGAAACCTTTGACTACTAAACGAGCTTTATACTTATCAATTGACCCATTAGCCTTGTACTTTATTTTAAGGATCCATTTGCATCCTAATGGCTTACAACCTTCAGGTAAATCAACCAAAACCCAAGTTTGGTTTTTAAAATTGAGTCAATTTCACTCTGAACAGCTTCTTTCTAGAGCAACCCGTCTGGTCTAGCATAAGTTACTTTGATCAATGTTGGTTCTTCATCCAACATGAATGCTATGTAGTCAGGTCCAAATGTCTTTGGTGTCCTAACCCTACTACCACATCTCGGTTCTACATCTTCCAGATTAGATCTCGATCGCTTACGTGACTTTGGATCTACATCCACAAGTTTTAAACTTGTTCCTTCATCTTCGACTCTATTGCTAGAACTATTCTCAACTTTATCATTGTCCTTACAAGGATATATGTTTTCAAAGAATACAGATCATTTCTTGATTCAGTTGTTGTTCCCACAGTCATTTCAGGTACTTCTGACTTGTGGATAACAAACCGATAGGCACTACTATTCAGTGCATACCCAATAAAGATACAATCGACCGTCTTAGAACCGATTTTAACTTGTTTAGGTAGAGGCACCTCAACCTTCGCCAAACACCCCCACACATTGAAATATTTATATGAAGGTTTTTTACCTTTCCACAACTCATAAGGAGTAACATACTTACCTTTACATGGAATCTTATTCAATATGTAGTTGGCTGTCACGACAGCTTCCCCCCACATATTCTGGGGCAACCATGAACTAATCAATAAGGCATTCATCATATCTTTAAGTGTTCGATTTCTTACGTTCAGCAACGTCATTAGATTGTGGTGCATATGGAGCTGTTGTTTGATGAATTATACCACTCTCGTTTCATAATTCCTCAAATGGAGATACATATTCGCCACCTCTATCACTTCGAACCATCTTACCACGACAATCTAATTGATTCTCAGCTTCATTCTTGAAGTTCTTAAAGGATTCAATAGCCTCATCTTTACTTCTCAAAAGATAAAGATAACAATATCTTGTGCAGTCATCGATGAATGTGATAAAGTACTTCTTACCACCTCTAGTTTGCACAAATTTTAAATTACACACGTCTGTGTGAATTAATTCAAGGGGTTTTGTGTTCCGTTTTACCGAATGAAATGGAAGCTTCGTCATTTTTGCCTCAACACAAATCTCACATTTGTTTTGCGTATTGACTTCATTTAATTTCAGTAAATCTAAGTTTACTAATCTTTTTATAGCATTTAGATTCACATGACCTAATCTACAATGCCATAAATCAGAACACTCGGTCAAATAAGAGGAAGCAGTAGCATTTCATTAGCATTTTCGGACTTGGTTACATGGCGCATATCCAAAACATTAAGTTTAAAGAGTCCCTCCGTGAGGTAACCCTTACCACGAAACCTATCAAACTTATTTATGATAACTCTATCTGACTCAAACACTAGTTTAAACCCCTTATTAACTAGTATAGAGCCCGAGATCAAGTTCTTCCTCATATTAGGAACATGAAGCACATTCTTCAAGGTGAGTGTTTGTCCGGACGTTAGTTTGAGGGCTACTTCTCCAACACCGATAATCTCAGAAGAAGCTAGATTCCCCATCTTGAGCTTCCTCCCCTCAACAGTTTGATAGTTCTTAAAGTGGCTCCAATCGGCACCAACGTGGGCGGTTTCATCGGTGTCGATGTACCAACCACCTTGGTTCTCAATGTGGTTGACCTCTTCAGTGACCACAGCAGCAAGATCATCCTCTTTCCACACGCCATCAATCTCGGCGATGTTGGCAACATGGTTTTTCTTTTTGTTGGCCTTCGGCTTTCGGCAGTCCTTCACCGCGTGCCCATGTTTTCCACAGTTGAAGCAATCGCCATCAAACTTCTTGGATGGTTGCTTCCCATTTTTTCTTGTTTTAGACACTTGGGCGAGCTCGTTTAATGGAGGGACCGCCTTGCTCCAACAGATTGGCCTTAGCATCGATCAAACCTTTTGGTTTATGATCATTCTTTCGCACGTCTGACTCGCTGCACAATTTCACAATCAAGTCTTCAAGAGTCATCTCCTTTCGCTTGTGCTTGAGGTAGCTCTTAAAGTCTTTCCAACTGGGGGGCAACTTCTCGATCAAAGTTGCAACAGTGAAAGCGTCCGATAGGACCATTCCCTCGGCATTGACATCATGAATGATGAGTTGGAACTCTTGCACTTGTTCCATGATTGGACTTGAGTCAACTGTCTTGTAATCCAAATACTTGGCGACTACAAACTTCTTTGTACCTGCATCATCACTACGGTACTTCTTTTCAAGTGAATCCCACATCTCTTTTGATGTGTTTACAACAAAGTATACATTGTACAAACTATCCTCTAAAGAATTCAGAATAAAGGTTTTATAAAGATAATCTCCATTATGCCAGTTGTCATAGGCAGCTAGGATAGTGAAACTTGTCTCTTGTACACTTGGCGTTGGTGGCTCATATTCCTTAAGGAAATTAGCAAAGCTCAATGTTGTCAAATAGAACAACATCTTTTGTTGCCACTTTTTAAAGTCGGATCCACCAAACTTTGATGGCTTCTCGGCGGTAGGCATCATCTTTGGCCCCGAGGGTGTTCCAAAAAAGGAACCACTTGTGTTGAACCCGTAGGCTCCAACAGTAGATCCCAACATGGATCCTACGGTACTCGAGGTGGATCCACCAGTAGTCAGAAAGGGGTTCGAAAACACCCATGGAATTGTTGCTGAGGTAGTTGAGCTCATCAGATTTGACATAGTTGCAGCAATAGAGTTCGCCATGGTCGAGGCGGCGGTCGCGGAGGTAGTGGCAGCAGTGGTGTTCGAGTCGGTGGAAACGGTAGTCGACATCTCCAGTTGTGGAATTTAGTAAAGACAGCAAGTAACGTATTTCGTCTTGCGCTTGTTGGAAAGTTGTTCGGGAAAAACTTGCCGGGTGAAACTAAATTACAACTCGAAACAAAATACGGAATACAACTTGAAAGTGGATTACAACTCGAGACAAAACAGAAATACATGAGACAGAAATTACAGGTTTAGAAACTGAATTGAAATAACAAACAAAAAAAGAAATAAAAAGACACAAAGCCATAAGCTACAGCCGAGTCGAGAAATCCTCTATCCGCAAGACGAAATACATCCCGATAGTGCTCTCGGTTTTGACGTATCGCCTCCAAAGATAAAACGGCACGTCTCGAAGGTAGTATCACCACAAGACCAAACGAGCTCCGATGAACTGGAAAAGGTGAGGACAAAGCTACGACTTATGAAATGCAGAGTACGCTGAAAACTTATGAATTCGATTTTTCGTGTGTCAGATGCAGATGAGATGCATGCCTATTTATAGGCCATCTCACTCTGCACTCTGCAGGGAACTAACACAGCCACTAATGGCTGCCCAAAGACCAAGATCAAGGCTCAAGGCCCAAGGGCCAAGGCACGCGGCTCGCGGCCGAGGCCGAGGCGAGGCGGGCGGCGGCGCGCGCGTGTGCGCCCATGTGGGATTTAAGCCCATATACATGTGTCATTAATTATTACATGAATAATGGTAACTCCTTATATACTTGAATAATGATAGCTCATTATTCAATATGGGATAGCCATCCCTCATTTATTCACAATTAAGTAACAATCTTTAATTCACTATTTTCCACTCACCGGAAATCGGTTTAGAGAAAGTGAATATACCACGATCATCTACTCGGAACGTAGATCGATCCTATGATATTTAATTTTACAAAATAAAATTAAAATCATTAACGATTCCAACAAAAATTTCTATGTTTTGTTTAGATTTGAAACGCAATGATGCACGTGTTCTTATAGAGGAGAATTCTGTATCTACTGAAACCCGAACTCATGTTGAATAATTTGTGATTAATGCAAAGGCTGAACTCATGGTCGGGATAATTTTGCAACTAGTGGTGACTCAAGTGTCTTGACTTGTACATGTAGCGCAGAAAATCATGCTGATGTGAGATGGCCAGTACCCCTGGAAGTTCAGCCCCTAGTGCAGGTCTCATTACCGAGGGCCATTCCAATATTTTCGGAGGCCCCGTAACTCTTGTACCAAAACTATAAGATCGATTGGAGGAGTACCAAATGAAACTAAAGATAAATATTCTGAAAATGAATTACAAGTGAAGTATTAAAGAAACAATAACAAAATATTAAAATGCCAAAGCAGCATATGAAGTTCACATAAAAAGAATTATACTTCTAGAGCCTTTTAGGCGTTCAGTCGTCAAAATCGAGAACACAAATATGATTATACAATTGGAGAAAGAAAACAATTATATATGTATAAAGGACCGAGCCATAAAAATGTATAATTGGGGCTCAAAACCCTGGGGTCTTTTCCACATCTCATATTTAACGTGCTAAGGCACAATTTTGCCTAGGCTTGGGATTTTTCGGTTCCTGGGAGAAAAATACAGGAACCGAAACCGAACCGCATAGTTTTTTCGCGGTTCGGTTTTCCGATTTTGTCCGAACATGCGAGGCAAAGGCGAACCGAAACCGATTTTGTATGGTTTGGATGAAATATATTATATTATATTTTATTTTATTAAGAATATATTATATTATTTTATATTATATTAATTATATTTAATAAGAATATATTATATTATATTTTATTCAGAGGGTCGGTTTCCCGGTTCGGTGCGGTTCGGACGGTTCCTTGCGGTTCAGATCGGTTCCTCTTTAAAACAGACAGGAACCGCGAACCGAACCGAACCGATTACTAACAGTACGAACCGAACCAAAAAAAAATTTGTTGCTAGGAACCGAACCGAATCGTCGGTTCTGATGCGGTTCGGATCGGTTCTGCGGTTCCCGATTCCAAAAGTGCCAACCCTAATTTTGCCATTACCTCAAGTTGATAGATGGTTACAGGAAGTTTCCAAGATAAATCATCCAAAATTTGGCAAAGCTGTTGATTCCACTACCTTCAACTACCGCATGATCGAGATAGAGAAAGTGTTCGAAGGAGTTAACTGTACGAAGGAACGGAAATTTGATCGCTCAATTCTTTCTTGTCCATGACGCATCAGAGTGATGGCAGACCATTCAACCAATTGTTGGAGTTGTGACTTGGGACGAGTTCAAAGTAATGATAGAGGCTAAGTACTGTCCCAAACTAGCCAGAGAGGCGAGGGGTCGAGAGTTCTTTTTTCGGGGATGGATGATGATATCAAAACTTTTAAACATCAGTTGAACTATGTACGGAATCAAATTCGAGATATAGATGACAAAATCCATTACTTAATAGATAGATGAAGTCCGCAATAAAGATATATATATATATATATGACATGACTCAACACAGGAAAAATGTTACTCTCTTCGTCCCGCTCAAAACTTTGCACTTATATATTTTTTTGTCCCTTTAGTTATTTTATATTTATCATTTTTACACAATTAAATCAAACACTTTTTATTTTTTAATTTTCACCGCACACTTACTATCAATACTTTTTATTTCTTAGTTACTAATACTAATCATTAGTTAAAATATATTAAATATACGCATTATGTTAAATTCTAAAAGGGACAAAAGAAATAAAATAATATATGCATTTTAGCAAGTGGATGGACTTCTCCTAATTATATTACAATTGGTCCAGAATGTAAAATTTGTTTGTACTATATGGGGAGGGACTGCAGCACCCCTTTTCTATGGAAAAAATCTTTTATCTACCTTAACTTTTGATTCAGCAACCTCTGGGGACATCAATCAAACGCAAAACTGGATTCCTCGTCGTCATTCGATCATCTCCACAATCTCCTCACGCGCCGCCGTGACGCATACTATCACACCCACACGCTCAAGTCCCTGTTCTATTTCATGCCCACAACATTAGCTCTTGCTACCTCTCTCCTCATTCTACTGTATATCTACTCCACGTCTAATATATTCCTCATTCATCCGCACCACCTCCAACTAACCCACTCTACCGACGGTGCTTCGATTAATCATGAAAATAACTTTAAGAATTCCTCCTTTTCCCCTCCCGTATTTGTTGATTTCAGGAAACATCCTCGTGCTTCGAAGATTGATGCTTTTCGTGAAGAGGGTGAGGATCAGAGCGATTTCAAACTTCAAATGGGTTCTGATGGTATGTGAAGCTTCCGACTTTAGTCTCTCTGCTTTTATTATTATTTTCTTAAATGTTCTCCCGAGTCAAAAACTTGGATGAGACCACCAATATGGTCTCAGTGAAGCCTTAATTTTAGATTTCTTTTTATTTTTTTCAGTTTTCAGGGGAGATTTTTTTAGTTCTCTAGTTTTTTTTTTTTAGTTTTTAGGGTTTGGATATATTCAAGTTTTTTTTAGGGTTTTTTAGTTTTCCTTCTTTTTTTTTTTTTTTTTGGTTTTAGGCTTTATTTTTAGTTTTAGGTTTGTGTTTTAGTATTCTAGTGAGTTTAGATTTTTCAAGTGTTTCCAATTATCTAAGTTATAACTCTGCTAGTGGCTGTCTTTCTCCAATTCATTGCCGGTTCTAACCCCGAATAAAAGAGCAATTTGTTTGTGGCAACCAGCGTAAAACTCGTCATAACTTATGAACATGAATAAAGTTTGCCCCAAATCATTCTGGAATTAAGTCTCGGATGTTTCTATTATTGTGATATTTTTTAAATTTTTTATTTTAAAAATTAGTGTGAGGGAGCGGTCTCACAGTGAGACCAATCTATTAGTTTGAAGACCTACTCCTCTCTTTATGGTGGGTTTGGCCTAATTCTTGGATGTTTTTCTTTGTTAATGGTGGTTTGATTCATTGTTGTAATCCATTATCTTTCTAAGTGAAAGCTTTCTGCAGTTGATATACATGTACAATTTGTTCATTCCTGATTTGCATGTGAAAGAGTTCCCTTATTTGGTTGTGTTTGAGCACGCGACTGTATGCACCACCACGTATTTTGGGTTTTCTGAGCTTGGATTTGTAATAGAATTTTCTGAGCTTTGCCTTTTAAGTGATTAACTGGGAAAAGAGTCGAATATAATTGACCAAAACTTTTGCGAGACCGTCTTATAGAATCCGTAGGGTGTTATAGTTTGTTAGGAAAAAAATTCAATCTTTTTTCAGGTTTGTAGTTAACCAAACTAATGGACGATTTGGTGTGTAGAATTTGAATTTTCATCAATTCACTGGTTAGAAGATCACACATAATCCTCCTCTCTAAGGGCTATGTTACTCGGATTCGGGTACTCATATCCGACACGGTACGTGTCCAAGTGTCTGAATCGGCTATTTTGTTAAAAAGATTCATGATTTTGGCTTAAAATGAGTATTGAAGTGTCAAAATCATGTCAAAGTTTCGATGATTGGACATGGGTACTTGAGGTGAAATGAAGAGTGTCAGTAACATAGCCGAAGGGGTGTCTTCTTTCGGAAAAAATAAAATAAAATAAAGAAAAATGTCGTCTTTGGTCTCCTATGGGGTTTATGTCATGTAACAACCCACCATCATACGAACTGGACATTCTATTCGAACTTGTCATTTAATATCTGATGGATGTACCTATGCAAACTGTACCTTTTTAAGGTTCCAATTCTTGAAATTTTCTAAAATTTATTCGTACCCCTAAATATTTGGTTCTAGGTTCGGGAATGTATTCTAACAACGAAGAGCTGTTCCATGACAGAGATGGCTTCTTTGAGAACTACAAGGAGATGAATCAAAGCCTAAAGATTTATGTTTATCCACACAGACAAGACGATCCGTTCGCTAATGTGCTCTTACCTGTGGATTTTGAACCTGGTGGTAACTACGCCAGTGAAAGTTACTTCAAAAAGGTTCTCATGAGTAGTCATTTCATTACGATGGACCCCTCTACAGCAGATCTCTTCTTTTTACCTTTTTCTATTGCAAGGTTACGGCACGACCCACGGGTCGGAATACATGGTATCCAAGACTTTGTCAGAGATTACGTGTCCAACATTAGTCATGAGTATTCTTTCTGGAATAATAGTGGAGGTGCGGATCATTTTTATGTTGCGTGCCATTCTATTGGTCGATCGGCCATGGCGAAAGCTATTGGAGTTAAACTTAACGCTATACAATTCGTTTGCTCTTCGAGCTATTACCTCTCTTCCTATGTTGCTCATAAAGACGCATCGTTGCCGCAAATTTGGCCTAGACAAGGCGATCCTCCGAATCTTGCTAATGAAAGGTGTGTTTGTTTTCTTAATATTTTCAGGTTTTATTGCATAAATCGTTTGAATATTTTAATTAATATGGTTCTATCGTGAAAAAGTCCGGTAATCTCGTAGAGGTCCTTACAAACAAATTGAGATTTTTTTTTTATTAACTGCAATTTTTCTTTCTTTTGATAAAAAAAAGTTTAGGTCAAAACTGGCCTTTTTTGCTGGATCAATAAACTCGCCGGTGCGTGAAAAGCTTCTTCAAACATGGGAAAATGATTCCGAAATATCGGTCAACTCCGGTGGTCACCTTCCGGTGGCATCTTACTCCGAGGAGCTTCTAAAAAGCAAGTTTTGCCTTCATGTCAAAGGTTTTGAGGTCAACACGGCTCGTATTGGCGATGCGCTATACTACGGTTGTGTCCCTGTCATAATTGCCAACCACTATGATCTCCCTTTTCAGGATATACTCGACTGGCGGAGGTTTTCTATTGTTGTCACCACGTCAGATATCCCTCTTCTCAAGAAAATCCTTCTAGGGGTATTAAGCTCCGATCAATATTTGATTCTATGGAACAATCTCTTGAACGTGCGGAAACATTTTCAGTGGCATCTTCCTCCTCCGGTTGAGTATGATGCCTTTTACTTATGCATGTATGAGCTATGGCTCCGAAGAAGTGGTTCTAGACTTACTATAGCTTAATAATCAATATAGGGTCTACCAATAATTTTACTTTCCATTCATCATCATATAAGAAAATTTATGAACATTTACAAGTTTGTGTTGCTGCACATATTTGTTGTGCCATGGCTTGAGCACATTGACAAGAACAAAAGAGAATAATGAGAAAAATGAAGATAGCAATCAATGCACATTCCATTTTCTAGAGCTCTTTTGCAAACTCTTAGGCTGCTTAAGGACTTCAGTACCTGAATGCACATGCTATTCAGCTGATGAAACCTGTGGCTCTATGTTATCAAGAACCTGATCCATAAGGACATCATAAAGGGGTTGTTTTTCTACACAGTTGTCGCTGTTCTTGATCTGTCTGCCCCTTATCCTTCGCCGCACCTGGGACTATTTCGATTTGCTAAGTTATGAACAAGAGTAGAACGACGAATTCACTTTCAGAAGACATCTCAACGGCCAAATTTCAATGAATAGGAAACATACAAATACAATATTTTCTATCCCATCTTGGTCATGAATGTGATTCTACTAGTTGGCGAACTAAGTAAATACTTAAAATCAATGCATATTTTCCCACTGTATAATTATTTTGCACAACCAATTTAGTTTGACAAATTGTTGAATTGACTATGTAAATACTCAAAATTGTAATTTCGTTAATTGTGGAGTTGGCCGAATGAATAATTTTTTATTTTGTTAGGAATTCTAATTTGGCCTATTGATGTCCAACAATTTGTGAAAATTAAATTTTTTATTAGTACACAAGATTTTATATAATTAAACTTATATTGTGTACTTAATTCTTACTTGGAATTTTAGTTCGACATACCGAAATCACTAAGAAAATATTTTACAAGTTTAATTACTCTACATGTACCAACTATCTAATTTATGAGAATAGAAAATAAACATAATTAGAGTTCATTAAAATAAATGGATTCATCGTTAACTATTTTCAAAACCCATAAAAAAACAAAAAAATAATTATTTAGTATATAAGTAATTTCTACTTATGTGTGTACATATATATATATATATATATCATCCATATAATAATTTAAGAATACCATACAAAAATTTAAAAATGTAAGAGTTCCATACATATTCGGAGCACCATCTTAACACTATCTTGTTTAAGAATTTTTGAATATATTGAGGTCGTGCTCCAAATCTTGTTTATGGACGAACTAATGTCATAATCGAACCCAGTTCTAGTTTAAACTATGAACTTGATTCGAATCAAAGTTGTCATTTTTAGAGAAATTTGCCAAGAACTTGTTTGATTGATAGATTACTTAATTTATCATAAATGTAAAACTGTTGGTGTAGTAAATTTGTTTACGGTTCATTGTTGTTAATCTTGTTAAAATCAATCAAATTGTTGATTGGAAGTATATGTTGATCATGAACAGGAATACAAAGCAGCCTGAGTATATATTTTACTCCTCCATCAAATGCTTAATTTGATTTTTTTGGTCAATCGTCTTCTATTTTGATTACAAATTACTTAAACCGCAAATGTAAAATCTGCGATTGTAAAATCTTAAACAGGTTGAGTATATATTTTATTAAATTGTGATGAGATCATGTTTACCTCCGTTCTCTTATAACTGCAACATCTGTACTTTCACATTTGTCAATGCACACGTTTGATTATTAATATCTTCAATTCTTTACTTTTAAAAATTATAAAAAGTTGATATTTTGAAAGTATACTTCGAGATGAATCTAACAAGATCACACATGACTATATTTTTTCATATGTATAAATCACAAAATATGATCAAAAGAAAGTATGTGAACAATGTAATAGTCAACACGTTACAATAATAAAAGAATGACGCTCGAGCGTGTTCATTAACGGCAGATAATCTCTATATGATGGAGATTCACGGAGTCCTATAAAAAGGAGGCTCATGCATTTAGAAATATAAAGTCATAACTCAAACATACTACCCGTAACATTGAAATTCTAATTCTTTTTTGTTCATTTTCGTGCCAAGGTTTCTGAACCAACCAATTCGCGCTGGAACCCTAAATTTTAGATAGCACATAACTCAGAAATAAAATGAAGTTGTAGTTAGGGATTTATTATTGAGTGATATGCTTTGCAAAAAAATCAGATTCACATTTAAACAGAAATTGGAAAGATTAAATACTACGAACAATTAAAATAAATATAATGACTCTAAATCGTAATCCATATAAATCATGCATTCAAAACACACATTTCTCCTGTATACGAGAGTGTTAAACCTCGCTCCGATACTACTGTTGGATTCGGGCAAAAATAAACGCAACATAAATTGGATTTGCAAAATAAACCATGTGCCCATCCGAATTATTAGGGATCGATTAACGATCATATACGCAAAGAAAATACGAGGATGGAGAAATTTTACCTTACTGAAAAAATGGGATCTACCGACGTGTCTAGATGATGATGGTGATCTTCTTCATTCGATTCGAAAGCTTGAATTGATTCATCACCAAAAGCATGATGCCTTTACTTCACATGCGTTTGATTGAAACACCCGAAAGTATCCTCCTCCTGCTTGGACCTACTTAGCCGCGGCTAGCTTGAGTAAAGGGGAGCTAACTCTCTTTTTCTCTCTCTTGGTGGTTGGAAGATTATTATCAAAACTATAGTTCATGGAGGAGGAAAGATAGTATTTATACTAGTTTTCTTAGGGCTTCATGTCCTAGAATAGGACCCAAAAGCGCCCCCTCCTTAGCCAAATCGGCCGCCCGATTTTGGGATCCTCCATACCCACCATGAGCTTACCCACTAAACTCAACTGGTCTGGATAGAAGTATTCCGCTTAAATTAATTAATCCAATTAATTAATTAGATAAATAATAAATATAATCAATAAATAACTCCTCCAAAAATTTATAAATTAATTAAAATGACCGACATAGTAAATTAAATTAATCACCCAGTAATCTAATTTAATTTATCATACCGTGAAAATTTATCCAATAAATTAATTATCTAATATTCACTTATAGAGAATTAGTTCATTAAAATTAGACACATATCCTTTTGCACGACTCCGTAGGTTCGTCTCAATTAGCAATGATAGGATTCAAATATTGTGAGTAACACCTATTTAGATCCGTCGGTCACACTATAACCCAACTGAGATAGAATAATTAGGATCATTCTAAACCTTTCATGTTATGAATATCATATACGTATAAACCCTTAATTCAGATGTCCCAATCAAGTTTTAGGGGCAAGGTAAAGTCAAACTCTACTTCAACTCGACCCTATGCAGTGTTAGTGCAAATCAAGGTCACCGAGCTATCAATATAACTAGCTCATTTGCTTTGGCCAAAGACTTTTGATCTTATTTGCCACTAACCGCATAAGACACACGCCTGCTCACTTATAAGAGAAATAATCATATCTTGGTATTCATTAATGACTGTTGTTTTCCCATTAAGCTGCACTTCGAGGTTAACCCCTACCAACATGTATAATGTACCCAATTGCTCTAATGATTAACTTAATGTCACAAACTCATCTTCTACTGAATCCTCAAGTCAAAGATTCACGCATACCGATCATAACCTTACGATTTATTCATGGACTATCTTAGAGTGAATACCATGTGACTAATCGACATGAGTCGTATCCGAGTATATTAGTTTCATTAGCATACTTATAGCGAATGTTTCCAATAGTGAACATGCTTAGGCATACGTTACCCAAGTCTTTACCAAATTTAATATCCAGGTAGGTTTTACAACTTACGGACAAGTTAAGCAATTAAGTTCCAAACACTTTTGATTCAAAACTTCCTTATCTCATAAGGAGTGGAATGTTTCTACTCAATGGCATGGATATAATTTTTATTTATTTATCAAATCAGGAATGTCAATGACATACAGTAAATAGAAAAATAACAAATGCCTTTTATTAGATAAAATGAAATTCATAATCTTTAATATATAATGCTACTAGGTTTAATGCCACAACTATTTTGGTGACACCATATTAATATTAAAATCTATTATATGCTAAATTATAATGGTTATATTAATTATTAATTATATATACTACTCATTATTCTATTAAATTGAATTCTAATTGATCACACATTCATTAAACTGTTAATGGATTGGACTTCTAATTATTTATATCAAGTCATAAATATAAAATAAAACCTAATTTATTAATTAATAATATTCTTAATTACTTATCTCTAATATATTAGTTTAGTGTATATATAATTATAGTGGTTTTGGTGTAACTTATTGTTGGTCCCTCCCTAGTATACTGGATACAGTATGTTTAAACAACAAACTGTATTGATTTTCTAATTTGGAGTGCGTAGCGGAAGTCTTAAAATAGTAAATTGGCTGTCGATACAGCAACTCGGTCTATTCTCCTGTTAGCTTGGTGCGTACGGGGTTTTGCAGTGGATATTTATATAAATCACAGTTATGAAAACAGTAACAGCGATAGGTAAATAACACAGTATTTAAGTGGTTCGAGGTAAACCTCTCTACGTCCACTGGTCCTCCACACAGGAGTAAAATGTTTATTATAAATACTGCATACACAACTATGTATTTATAATCAAACCTATCCTTGTATCGTTCACACAGATTGATACAAAGAATGTCGCTTTCAACCGTTCACACAGATTGGTTAAAGCTTCCTTCTTGACTAGTTTCTTCACACAGTTCCAAAGCTTCGTCCTTATTCGTCCCACACAGGTCAGAATAACTTGTTGAGTTCACACAGAGCTCAGTTTTTACACAGAGGTAAAAAGGTAGGTAACCAGGTAAGAACAGCAGCTTTGAATATGAATTTCTTGAGCTGATGATGACTATTCTTGATGTTGAGCACTGTATATCTCTTTAGATCTGATTGCAGTAAGCTTTGGAGATATGTTTTGCTCTGATGTATATAATGATAGCTTCTTCACTTGGTAATTTTGGGTGTCTGATTTTTGAGATATATATAGTCTTCTGAATAATATATCCGTTGAGATAGATCCGTTGAGCAAGATTCCGTGACAACTTAAATAGACCAGGATCCGGATATTGCGGGATTTGAAGATCTCTGACAGCTTCAGTATTTAAATACTTTATCCTTTCAGTATTTAAATACCTCTTTATCAAACGGTATTTGACTTTAGTGAATACTAAAGATTCCTTTTCAAACGGTCTTCAGTCCTATTCCGATGTGAATGCTGTATCCACTAGTGTTGTAGCCATATTGGAATAGTCAGGCGCTGTATGGAAGGGTGCTGTATTGAGGTTTCGAGACAACTTCCATACTTGGCGCTTACTTAGACTTTGTTGCTGTATCTTGGTAGCGCGAGAGCTTGCTGTATGCTGGCGCTATCAGAAGGTCTTCGATACAGGATTGCAACTTCAACCGGCTTTCGACACAGGGCTTGCTGTATCTAGCTTTGTTTGTTTGGCAATTATCAAAACAACATTATTTTTCCCAACACGTATATTTTGGTGTACCACCATATTAATATTACAACATATTAAATATTAAATTATTACAGCTCATGTCTCTTCTCTAATATAGAATTAAAGTGAGCTTGGTGTCATACCAATTTGGTATAACACTAAACTTGTGATAATGATGCAGCTAGAAGCACGATAAAAGTGTAATGTCCGTTGATTATAAGAATACCTGGAGTATTAAAAACAAAACATGATTAACATGATTATTCTATTGATTCAAGATGAATACCGTAAGAACATAAATAAAGTACGATAAAAAGGATAAGCCCAATATCTTTTTATTCAATTCAACTCATTTACAATATTCACGAGACTCCTATTTATAATAGATAAACTAGGGTGTTAGGTGCCTAAGCCCTAGAAGTCCGAACCAATAACAACTAATTAAGCCTAAAATTATATATAATCTAAATCGTAATAAATAATTAAATATAATCTTATCTCCACTATTCTCTCCCTCTTTGAAAAGATTTATCCACAAATCTATGTAAGTCTTATCTCGAGCAGTATAAGAGAGTCGATTATGTGCTCATCCCTAAGGAAAACATAAGTAAACAACGCCTCACGAAACTTGAATCAAAAATATCTGCAGTACGTAAACCTTGAGTTTGTTGGAGAACGGAATTTTTGGCAAATCACCAAAAAAAAATTACTATTATGATCTAATATAAAAATAATAGCTATTTTATGAGATCAAAACGACACTGTATGCATCACACTCTGTGTGTAAGCGAAAACACTTATTGGCATGAAAACCAAATGTACTGCCCCTCGCGAAATTGGCACTTGAAATATCAACAATTTGCCAATAATCACTCCATAGTTGAACAATAATCAACTCCCTCATGGATGTCGAATTGCAAATGAAAATAAATCTGGCCACAGCAAAAATTTTGCGCACCAAATGTAACACCCCCAAAACCATCCGGGATATTACAGCACCGTGGGTCCCGCGCCGGAACCCACCAGGCTAAAAACCATTTCAAAAACGTTTAAAAACGCCAAAAGGCCGATGACGGTAATATTTCAAAAACTCACAAAAGCCATTTACAAAATACCAAATACCGTCATAAAATACCATTTGAAAATACAAGGCGAAATGCTAAATCTCGACAGTTCAAAATGTACGTTAAGCTGCCACTTATACATACCGATAAAATAGTTTAGGAAAAAGGGGCTTAACGAAATAACCCAAGTTCGCAAAATGTCAAAAGGCCATTTAAAATACACACGCTGGTAAAAATACCGGAAAGCTATTTTAAAATACACACGCAGCGGATAAAACACAGTTCAAAATACACATTTGCAGCAGAAATAAAACAACCAGAAATAAATACTAAATACTCAAAAACATGCCACAACCAGTATCACCCGGGAAGCTCACCCCTTCACGATCGCTACTAGCTCGATCTCCGAGTACCTAAAAATAAATCCCACGACGGGGTCAGCCACAATACTCAACAATGATATCGATCACATCAACATAAATAATTACATACCAATGTAATAATATAGTAAGAATACTACCAAAAGTAATCTTACCGTCATAACCTTACCAATCCATAACAATTCATAAAAAATAAATCCTTACCATAATCCATATTTCGCATTCTCAAATGACGAAATGAACTCAACAACAATTATCTGTACTGTATTCCAAAAATACCAATAATCCTCAAAACATCATCAAAACTCATAAGTACGGAGTAATCCAATCTGTGCCAAATCCTGTCCGTCGGATTACACAATCAAATCTCAACATGGATAAACCAATAATACACAACATATATGTAGATCAACTACCACATGATAATGATAACAAATCCCGAACATCGACGTACAGTCCGAATACTCATAATATCAATAACAATGGTCAACCAATAATTCAATCGAGAATATCATCGATATGATGAGCTCCAATACGACCAACCCAAGGTCAAAGTACAACCGAAAATATCATCAACATGATAAATTCCAGTACGATCGACAAAGGATCAACAATAACTGAGAATACCCTCAACATGGTAAACTCCAAACATGATCAATAAAGATCAACAATAATCGAGAATACCCTCAACAAGGTAGACTCCAAATGCTCAACAAAGGACAACAATAACCGAGAATACCATCAACAAGGTAAACTCTAACTGATCAACAATAATGGATCTCAAAGAAATAACCCCGACTGTCGAAACATACCCCTCGGGTGTATGAACAACCAGTCGCAAACCGTCGAACATATTCAATCATACATGGAACTATGAACGACCAAACGGTATGGCTCAAAGATGGACGTCATAGTACACCCGATCCGAATATGTGTCAGTGCACATGTCCACCCCGTATACGGAATCCAGGATATACGTGGGATAATATACCTAATTAGCCTCAACGAACTACGTCTCGTATGCACAACCCTTCACGAAAAATATTCACGTATGACTATATATGTGCCCGGCTAAAAATCCTACACAATATTCGATCGGAACGCAGATATGACTCCAGATATGTCATGATGCAACATGACAACGAAACTCAAAGAAACACATATCCAATAAGGATCACGAGACTCACCGAAGTGAACAACAACAGACTGACAGTGAAAAGTCGACACGACCAATCCATATTCAAAATAACAATCCTGGGATCATAATCCCCAAAGGATAATCCATACGATCAACAATCTCAGACAACAGTTCTGGGATCGACATCCCTCAACGAACAACCAATATGAATCTCAATACACGAAGCCTCAACGTACAACATATACAACAACTCAACATAATAATTATCTCATAACTGAACAATACATAAATTACCTCAAAGCCGGAGACATCCTTTCCACGAACCAACATCCATGAACGAACACACAGTTATACAAATAATCCCGAAATAGATATAGTCCATTTATACCAACAAACCACCGTCCCGACATCAATATCGACACGATAACTATCCTCGATATCCGATATTTTATATCCTTGACGAAAGATAACTCACGTCTTCCTTGAACATAATTAAATCATACACATTATGATTTAATCTAAACTAGAGCACGATATACAAACCATCATCCCGACAATTTACATTTCTAATAACATTGCTATATGAATTATAAATGAAATGAAAATGAAACCATTCATCAAATATTATAAACTGAACAAGTATAAACTTGCCTCGATACCGATACCACGAAGCCGTTATCAAATCCATTGCCTTCGTCTATGGGCTCCTCAGCCCCGACCAAAAGCAATCTACGAACTCTCCAACTTCAACCGCAACACAACGGTCATAAACCACGATCAAAACATATCAACCTATTGCAATAACCGATTAACACACATTCGATAAAATCAATAACCGGCATACCCAACCAATAAATTCAACGGGTCAACGAAACCTCGATCATATACATAAAACCAAATAATCCAACTCAACTAATACGAACTCATATCCACAATATAAGCCGTAACTCGATGATCACAAATAACAATCAATAACCGATCAACAAACATAATGGTTCTATAATATCCCGATTAAATACAAATCCAAACAACCCAAACCAATCAAACACGAACTCAAAACCACAAAATGATTCCACAATCCTCAGATCATATCAATAATCAATTTAACCAAGTGCCTAAGCATTACTGATTCTGTAATACCCGGTTGTAATTTAGTCATTATCATTCAGTAATTATCGTTCAGTAATGGTCACTTAGTAATTTTCACTCATTAATGATCATTTGTCACTCATATTCAATCATTGTATTCACCGTTCAGAGTAATTGTATCGTGTATCAATCGTCATTCATCATCAATCTAGTTGGAGAATCGTGTCGTGTTTATCATCATTGTCATCTTCATAGTGGGCTGTGTGTGAGGAGTAGCGCACGCTATGAACTCTCTTTAGCGCGCGCTAATTGAGTTCAGGTAGTGCACGCTACCTCTCAACACTAGCGCACGCTAGTATGTTTCAAGCAGGCAGTCCAGAAGGCACTGGACTGCAGTTGGGTTGTAAGTAGCGCACACTACGAATGGTAAGTAGAGCGCGCTAGTAGTTCGGAGTAGCGCACGCTATGCAGTCGGTGTAGCGCGCGCTAAGGACGGATCAGGCAGAGTCCAGTGGCTACTGGACTGATTAGGAATGATTCCTAGCGCACGCTGCGAGTAGATATTAACATACCCTAATCGGTGTCAGTAGCGCACGCTGAATCTTGTGTGTAGCGCTCGCTACCATGATCAGATTAGAGAACAGGAGGTTCTGGACTCCAGTACTGGGCATCAGATAATTCGTTAGCGCACGCTAACATTTTGTGTTAACGCACGCTAAGTACATGGTTGTAGCGCACGCTACAAGAGGTATGTAGCGCTTGCTACCATTGCGAACAGAGGGTACTGGACTACCCACTACACCCGTTAGCACACGCTATGCATAGGATCTAGCGCATGCTAACTGGGATTTTCTATATATTGGACAGTGCAGTCCATTTCGTCATTTCATCATCCCACTTCACTCCTTCGGCGGTTTTGGGCGATTCCAGGCGATTTGGAGAGTTTTCTTCGAGCTGAATCCCCAAATCATCATCTTCAAGCTTATCATTCGGATTAATCATCATTTCATCATCCCCGTCACATCAAATCAAGGTAATAATCTCTTGGATCTATAATTTCGGACTTTGGGCATTTTCCTTCCGATTTCTTCGTGTGAGCTTGGATTGTTGTTGGAATATGTTAGATATGGATTATCTACCTTGGATAAATGTATTCCTACGGATTTATTATCGTATATTTCGGATTTCATAAATATTGGGGTTGAATCAAGAACACTTTGGGGTTGACTTTGTTATTTTTGGGGGTTTTCGATTAGATGTTGTCGTTAACTCGAATTGTGGGTTCCTATAAGTTTATTGATATCATTGAAGTTGTTTTGTCGGTTTGAAATACTCATTTTGGAGTTGGTTTCGATATATTCAGGATTAGATATTATCGAAGGTTGTGTGTTTGCTAAGTGTTCGCTAGAATGCCTAAATGAGTTTGGATATTGTTGTATCGACGTTTGAGTCGGTTATAATCGTGTTTGATTCGTATATTGAGCATTGTTGGTAATTGTCATTCAAGGTTGTTCGAGCGACCAACATCCTTTTTAGGATGTTGTTCGAGAAAGGATATTCTTCACCGGTGTTGTGTAAGTTATTTCTTACTCGGTTAAAAGGATATTCATTCCTTTCGTTGTTGTTCATTCATAATCATAATTCATTCATAATGTATTAACCGTATTGAGACTTGTAATTGTCAATTAATCACTTCATTCACAGGAACGACGGTTCCAATCATTTCATCGAGCTATCATTCATTTCACTGTCATTTCATCTCGGTGAGTCATTCTTGACCTTGTCGGATTGTTATTCATTATTATTCTTCATGGTCATTTCTTGTCCATATGACCTTTTGGGTTCATATTGCGTGGCCGGGTGGGGATGTGTGGAATTTTTAGTCGGGCATGTGATGTGTTGCTACCGAAAATATTATCCGGAGATAGATATTGCTGGAATGGATGAATAGCAAACAAAGTGCGAGAGCACTTCCGTAGAGAAAGTAAATAGCACAAGATTTGCCGGGGTTGTTAGTCCCGGGCTTGAATACTCTCGCGAGATGTTATTAATACGAATATTTAGGGATACAAGTATTAATGTTAGAATACTATTACAATGAGTGTAACGATTCTAGTTATCTTAGCTAGTGAGCGTGTAGATTGCCGGAAGAACCAGATGTGATGCTCTGTGAGTTCTTGTAACAACGTTGATGAACTGAGGCGGACGTGAGAAATCGACAGTCTCTCACGGCGTGTAGTTGCTATGGATTTGAGCTCCGAGGCTTGTGAATCTGATCTGTGGAGACTTCTGGCCTCTGCCGACCGTCTTCTGGTTGAAAGGTGCTGAGAGAGAAATCCTGAAGTAGATTCCGGTGAGGAATCCGGGAGCCTGAGAATAAGTATGTTTGTATGCTTTTCGGAATGATTTTTCAACTGATTGCAATGAATTGCGAACATTTTAACTGTTGCTGGGTGTTCTCTATTTATAGGACTGGGACATGCCGGGCGATCGCCTTTGCTGTATTATAATAAGCGGTCGATCGTATTTTATCACATGGGTTGGTCCCCTTAAAGTCCGCAGGAGTTCCTAGCAGCCAGCTGCGCGGTCCAATGAGAAGCCTGTACGCGTCTGAGTCGCTGTCACGGGCGGTCCCACCTTGTACCTTTCGGCGGGTTTATCGGTAGGTGATAGGGTGGTGACAGGATGTGGTCAACGATCCATGAAATGCGGCGCCTGTCGCGGATCTGCACATGGGAGCTGCTTTGAGATCCAGTCCTCGTGGACTTTGACGAACGAAGGCCTCATTCGGGGCATAGGACGATCGTCTTAGATCGGGCATCCGAGATGGTCGCTGGATACCAAAGGCGACCGCCTAGAGAGTCGATCGCCAGATGCTCGAAGGTGGACTGTCATCTCCGTTTAGGTGCGTTCGCCGTATCAAGATTAGTTGTGGATTCGGTCGCTCGGCTTTGCACTCGATCGCCTGTCGAGGTGGATAAATCTCGATACAACAATTGCCCCCCAGCTCGCTCCGATATTGGAAACGTGGGGTGAGGTGGTTCCATTGGCGATCACTGAATTATGACGAGTGACTCTGCACTTTACTGATCTGGCGATCGTCATTGATCGGTTTGATTCAGAATTTGGACGACCTAGCCGGTCACTGAAATGAGCGGGAAATGATAATGGATGCGGAAAAGTCTTCGCGCACGTGTCGAGTTCCTGTTGGAGGATACCGACGGTTAGTAGTGACTCCTCGTCTGGCGTGTCCTTGAAAAGACATGTCGCGGGTTTCAAGGGAGCATTAATTGCGATGTTTGCACTTTCGACCCCTGAGATTTTCCTTAATTGCACAGGAGTCCCTTCTACCTCCTATAAAAGGGCGTAAGGTTGCAGCGTTAACACCCTTACGCGTTTATTACTGGAGAAAGAAGGATTTTGCTGAAGAATATTTCTGAGAGATCCGATTGCCGATCGTCGATCGATTCCATCTTTGGGTAAGAAAAAACTCCTTTTCTCCTTTCTTCTTCGAGAATGACTGGAACATCATCATCACACGGAGCAGGCGCCAGCTCCGCCGCCGGGACATCGGCTGCCTGGGGAGAATCCTCCGCGGGATTCCATCTGGAGACGGCCGCCGAGGCTATCCGGGCCAGAATTGACCCTGCGAAAATCGAGGCGTTGTTTAATGAAGCTGACGTCGCCAAGGAGGCGGCGGTCGAGTGGAGGCGCTCGCAGATGGAGAGGGATCTGGCGATTAAGGCCCACTGGGAGCAGCACAGTGCTTTCGTCCGGGCCTATCTGGCTTTTGCTGAAATTATGGATAGGTTGGCCGGTCCGTCTCCTAAGTTCAACTATCGGGAGTACTCGATCGCTAATCCTTATCAACCTCCGAAGCGATCGCTATTCCGGGCTGCGCAGCGATCTCTATGGTCTCTCGGCCAAATCAGAAGTTCGGAGACCAGGAAGGACCTGGCCATTTGGAGGACGAGGTTTCATGTCCCTTCAGACGTGGATCTGTTTGTGCCGGCTGAGAATAAACGGGCCGATCAGCCTCCGGATGGCATGGTCGCCGTGAACGAAGCGATCATGGAGGCAGGGCTGCGATTTCCTTTGTCATTCTCCGTCTCACATCTTCTGGCTGCCTGGAACATGGCGCCACTCCAGTTGACGCCGAACATTTGGCTTTAGATAATCTGCATTCTCACCTTGTTCGGCGGTCACCGACTATATCGCCTTCCTTCGCCGTCGGAGATGAACCACCTGTTCAAGCTGACGGCTCAGAAAGGGTCGGTCGGAGGTTACCATATTAAAGGCCGATCCGGTCGGGTGATCCTCGGAGTCCCGAACAAGGCGCGGGGCGACCCGGCGAAGTGGTTCTGGGTCGCCAGTGCGTGGAAGGCTTCTTCGAGCGACAATCTTACGGGCGAGCTGGAGATCCCCACTAGCTTTCGGGGGTAAGGGTTCAGACTCTCCCTTTGTTCGGATGTATTCTGAACTGATCTAATTTGATTTCGTTATCGCAGGTTTCCATATTCCGGCAATCGAGGAGCTGCCTTTTGATTTCCTGGTTGTCTGGGAGCGGATACGGAGCTTGTCTGACGACGACCTGGATGCTAGCCGGATCAACAAGGAGAGTCGTTGGTTGTCGGCTCGGCTATTCCGTTTCCCGAGACATCTCTCGGTATCAAGTATGAGTTTCTGCGACCTTCAATTTCTTGGCGATCGTCTTGCTCGAGGAAAATGTCTAAGTGTCGTTCGACTGTCTTTATTGTAGAGGTTCGATTCCCTCGCTTTTTGGAGCCCCCACTGGAGATAGCCATGTCGAATCCTGGAGTTTTAGACCGTCTCCGCTACAAGAAGTCATCTCGGGCTCCTCCTGTTGCGTTACCAATCATTCCGGAGGTGGAGCCTCGCGTGGAGCCGATCATGGCTGAAGAGGAAGTTCCTGAGGAGGGGCTTCGAATGAACCGCAAACGGCCGAGGTCGGAAGAAACTCCAGTTTCTGCCCCTGCCAGCGAGGTGCCGATCGCCGCGCCTCCGATCACCGTTCTTCCTACGGAGAACGATCCTACTCCCTCCGCAGCTTTCTTACGGGAGATGGCGATCGCCGATGCTCAGACCCCTCGAGGGAAGCCGTACTTCGGTCGCGACCCCGAGAGGGTTGAGAGGTAGACATGGCTTGTTGAGTTGAAACTTGTCATTCGCGTAGGAGATGTGCTAACTCCTGTTTTTTTGATGCAGGGTCCGTACAACTGACCCAACTTGCCCGCCGATGGTGGTGGATTTCTTAGCGAGCCGATCTCCTCGCCAAACCTGTGATATCCCTTTATACGTCAACCGGGCCGTTTACGCTTTGCCGAAAGCCTGGACGACGAACTTAGATGCAATCGCTCGTCAGCGATCTGGGAGTTCGATGCAGGCTGCATTCGCTCTCACTCTTCAGGCTGCGACAATGGATGCTCAGGCTGTGCAGGAGTTTGAGGGGCGTCCTTCCACTACTCGCCTGCAGGCGAATCTCGAGGCGGCTCGAAAAGAGAACGCCGAGTTCGCTGACAGGATCGTGGCGATGGAGAAGGACTCCATGGATGCATCCAAGCGGGAGAGCCATGAACTTGAGCTGGCGAGAAAGGATGTTGAGCAATCCCGGGTGACGGTCGATCGATTTCGGGACCGGATGACAGATGCCGTACGGTCGCAGAAGGCTGCTGAGAAGGAGGCCGATCGATTGAAGGTGACTATAGCTTGGATAAATAGCGATCTAGTGGAGTCGAGGGGATAGACGGCTGCAAGGGAGGCTGAGCTTCAGGGTTCGCAACAGGCGATGGCGGTGCTGAAGGGGGAGCTAGAGGCAACCAAGGCCAATACCTTTCTTAATGTGGAGTTCGTCAGTGAGTTTGCCTATTATATGGCGTACACTGACTCACTCCGAGCCGCTAAGAAAGGAGGACTGTAGGTCGGCCCTCTAGCCGAAAACTTCAAGGCGCATGCGTTGGAGCATCCTCTTCATCCCGACTTCTCCGTGCCGATCTTGGATCTCGCAGACATCGGTGTGGACCTGTGCTGGTACCCGATCCCGGCGAACCTTATTCATCCAGATGCTCCGGAGGATGGGGAGGCTGCTCCACAGGCCGGCGAGGGGTCGCGGACAGATCCGGGGGCTGAAGGCGAAGGCCAGGCAGGGGCCTGAGGCACTTCTCTTTTAATGTTTTAGCTTGTTGCCTTGTAATTTGTAGCTTTCTTTCTGTAGTACTTAGGCCTTCGGGCGACCATGTATGTACCTTTGAGATTTCAAGTAATGCAATGAATGTTTGGTTCTTCGATTTATCACTTGAATGATTGCTATTTTTGAGTCTTTTGCTTGACTTTGTACAAATGTGTGAGAGATTGCTGCAAGTGTAGGTCTACGTGAATTGATAAACTCATATAGATAACTTTTACAACAAATTCGATCGCTGCACAAACATCTGACTAATGCCGATCTCCGTATGTGATTGAATATGGACGATCGCTGTATATGTAGATCCGCACTCTTCCCCCTTGTTTTTGTTCACTTAGTGCAAGTAAGGGGACGAAAATAAATCGTTGAGTGAGCGGTCTTCAAATTTGTCGAATCCTCGAAAGGAGCCATCCATCTCGGTCTTGAGGAGCCGTGCACGATCGCGGAGTTCAATGGACCGACCTCCACGACCGTGTCTTATGCACGATCGACATTCCGTCTGATGGCTAAGTTCTCATGACTCACTTAATTAGTAGGGTCCTCCGAAGGCTGCGCCTCGCCTCGTATTTAAACGAAGGGCGTGCGGTCTTGGTCTGGAAGATTCCTTGCGCGGGGCGTCGTCAGATTAATCAACTCCACTTCCGCGGCTTGTTAGCTCTGCTTCCACCTCGGCCCACCATGAAGATGGCAACCCTCGACGGTGTACGTTGAGACGGGGGTAGGGACGCGTCGCATTGTTCGGGTCCACCAAGTTAGATGATGAACCTTTGAGGGCGGGCGAGCGTGTCCACTGATTAGTTTTGGAGGGCCCTCAGACTACACCGGCCTCGTATTTAAACGAAGGGCGGGCTATCGTGGCCCAAAGGGACCTTGCATGGCCGAAGCAGTTGGTTCCATCAACTACTAGGACCATGGCTGCACTCTTCTACCTCGGATCGTCATGTAGATGCTGACCTTCGACAGTGTACGTTGTGCGGGGGAGGCGATCTCGTGCCTTAGTCCACCATGTTAGATGATGAACTGTAGATGGCGAACGAGTCCTCCGGTTTTTCGAAGCGTTTGTTCAGGCAGTAGCCTTTGGTTTGATGAGGTGGGAAATCGGGGAGAGACGTCCGAGGTTCCCTTCTCTCAATTGAAGCATGTAGATACGGTCGCCGAGGTTGATCGAGGGGTCGGCTCTCATGAGCTTTCCAGCCTGTTCACGTTCGACTCGGGCGATCGTGTTGGGAGATTGGAGGGGCTCCGGCTAAGCCAATAAGCTGTCCAACTTGTCTTCTTCGAACAATTTCCAGAGTTGTTTGAGGAGGTCGCGACATCGGTTGGTGCTGTGGACGAGACTCTTATGGTAGGCACAATATTGATTGTGGTCCCAATGACCATGGTCCCTTATCGCCTTTGGCTTGTTCAGCGGTTCGCGCCCCTTGACGGCGTAGAAGATGTGGGCCAGCGTTCGGTTGAACGTATGGAGGAGATGGGCTTCCATGTCCTCGAAGGTCTTGCAATCTCCGGGTGGCTTGGCGACTGCCTTCTTGGTTTTGGAGATCGTCGTCTTTTGGACAGGAGGTGGCGTTTCCTCGCCTAGGCGGATGGTGAGCAGCTTCTGTCTGTCCAGAAAGTCGGCAGCCTTAGCGCGGAGGATCGCGTAAGTTGGGGGCATATCCTTTGTCAGATGCCTAAACATGGGTGAGTGACCGTAGAATCCCCCCAGGACTGAATAAAGAGCGAGCTCGTCGCTGATGGGCTCGCCGGTGAGGACGATTTCGTCCACTCGGTCGATGTAGTCCGCGCCGGATTCGTCTTCCCCCTGCCTGATTTTCATCATGCGGTGGGGGCCTTCTGGTCTGGCGACCTTGGCGGCGAAGTACGACGTGAAGTCATTCGCCAGTTTCTCAAGGGAGATGATCGATCGTGGTGGTAGTGAGACGTACCACCTATGGGCCAGCTCGCCCAATGTTAACGGGAAGATTCGGCACTTGGTAGAGTCTGATGCCCCACACCCAGTCATGTAGATCCGGAACTTACTTAGGTGGGTTTTGGGGTCCGACCTCCCTTCGTATAGAGGTGTTTTGGGAGGAGCGATCCTTGGTTGCACGGGGGCGAGCTCGATGTGGGCGGCGAGTGGCTCGGTCGGTCCGACGATCTTTCTGCTGGTGCTTGCCCCAGTGTCCAAGAGTGCTTTCATCTCGTCGAGCTGACGTTGCATAGCGGCCATCGCCGTGGCCTGGCTGCTCGCAGCTAGCCACTCGGAGCGGGAGCCGAGGCGGTCTAGTACTGACCCCCTGGCGTTCGGAATGGGTGCCAAGAGGCTGATCTGCCTTCGGCTGGGAGTTGGATAGGCCGAACTCCTGGTGACGGACTCGGAATCCGTCGTCTCGTGGTTAGGGCCAGAATGCCCCGGTCGCCATGATGGATCGCTCCCCAGGCGACTGAATACAGAACCGTCCGACCTTGCGAGAGCCTTTTCTCGTGACTTGGGGATTTCTGACGATCGCTCGCCTAGTAGCCCCTTGAACTTCCGTTTGCCCACATGGCGGATGGCTGAGGGAGTTATAGCGTGCGTCGCGCATGCTCTCCGTCGCTCCTTCAGGATGGCCATAGCCTCTTCGATCTGTTCCGCAGTTTGTATCTGATTGAGTGAGAGGCTGGGGCCGCCCCTCAGGCGCGGGATCGAGAGTCTTGCGTTCCTGCGACTTCCCTCTGCCGTCGACTGGGGCTCAAATTGAGCCGGGATTTGGCATCCGGCGGTTTGGAGAGTGGCTCTCTTCGATGTAGTGGCGGACGTCATGATTCTGAAGGCTTTCTTTGAAGCGCAGTGAGTATCACTTCAAGTATATGCCCAGAGAACAGTGAGTGTTCTTCGGGACGGTAAGAATAAAAATGAAGGTTAAGAGATTCCCCTCCTTATAGCGCCAATTGTTGCTACCCAAAATATTATCCGGAGATAGATATTGCTGGAATGGATGGATAGCAAACAAAGTGCGAGAGCACTTCCATAGAGAAAGTAAATAGCACAATATTTGCCGGGGTTGTGAGTCCCGGGCTTGAATGCTCTCGCGAGATGTTATTTATACGAATATACGGGGATACAAATATTAATGTTAGAATACTATTACAATGAGTGTAACGATTCTAGTTATCTTAGATAGTGAGCGTGTAGATTGCCGGAAGAACCAGATGTGATGCTCTGTGAGTTCTTGTAACAACGTTGATGAACTGAGGCGGACGTGAGAAATCAACAGTCTCTCACGGCGTGTAGTTGCTATGGATTTGAGCTCCGAGGCTTGTGAATCTGAATTGTGGAGACTTCTGGCCTCTGCCGACCGTCTTCTGGTTGAGAGGTGCTGAGAGAGAAATCCTGAAGGAGATTCCGGTGAGGAAGCCGGGAGCCTGAGAATAATTATGTTTGTATGCTTTTCGGAATGATTTTTCAACTGATTGCAATGAATTGCGAACATTTTACCAGTTGCTGGGTATTCTCTATTTATAGGACTGTGACATGCCGGGCGATCGCCTTTGCTGTATTATAATAAGCGGGCGATCGTCTTTTAGCACATGGGTTGGTCCTCTTAAAGTCCACAGGAGTTGCTGGCAGCCAGCTGCGCGGTCCAATGAGAAGCCTGCACGCGTCTGAGTCGCTGTCACGGGCGGTCCTACCTTATACCTTTCGGCGGGTTTGTCGGTAGGTGATAGGGTGGTGATAGGCTGTGGTCAACGATCCATGAAATGCGGCGCCTGTCGCGGATCTGCACATGGGAGCTGCTTTGAGATCCAGTCCTCGTGGACTTTGACGAACGAAGGCCTAGTTCGTGGCGTAGGACGATCGTCTTAGATCGGGCATCCGAGACGGTCGCTGGATGCCAAAGGCGACCGCCTAGAGAGTCGATCGCCAGATGCTCGAAGGTGGACTGTCATCTCCGTTTAGGCGCGTTCGCCGTAGCAAGATTGGTTGTGGATTCGGTCGCTCGGATTTGCAGTCGATCGCCTGTCGAGATGGATAAATCTTGACACAACATGATGGTCACGTGTTGCGTTCACCGACACATTGGACTGTGCACATGATAACGTACCTCCGTGAGACTAATTAGGTACAAGGATGGGTGTGTCTGGACACTCTCTTGTGCACTTGCACATACCATTACGGGCGTACTATGATGCCTCTCTTCAGCTTCATTTCATAATTAAGATATATCATGATTGTGTTTATTCAACTCTTGAGGATTGTTGTTACGTATGGCGGCCCGTTGGGGGATGTTGTTTTCAGGTCATGGCAAGGCTAAGGCACGGGAAGAGAATGCTGACGGTGAGGAGTCCCAGTGATACTAGTAGGGGCCCCCAGTCCTTTCATTCACTCGTGTTTTCTTTATTTTATTTCCGCTGCAGACTTCCATTTGGATATTCATTTCATTCAGTGTTGTATATTTTATCTTCATATAAAATATACATGTATTCGGTATTATCTTGGGTGTGTTGTAATGAAACTCCTCGTCGGAGTAATTAATGATATACTGTGGTTCGGTACTACAATTATATCGCTTAATTCATTCATTTTCACTTGCCTGGTGGGTCCCAGTCGGGGGTCCACGGCACTATAATATCCGCCTAGTTTGGGGTGTTACAGAGTTGGTATCGGAGCGTGGTTTTAAATACAACCTTCTGAGTCATGTCTCATTTGAAATCATCGTTCATCAGACTAGTATCATTGGACTTTCACGTCACGTGTGACCTGTGCAAGAGCCGAGCCCCTCAGACCAAAGAACAGTAAGATTTCTGATGCCATGATATAATTTTTGGCAATAAGAATCACTCATTCATCATTCAACAGTCAACAATCCTCATTCATCATTTTCATTTTTGATCAAGTCGATCATGTTAATTCATTAATCACTCAGTTCATTTCATTGTTCAGTTGTTGATCTTGAGGATCATATCATTAATCTTGTTAACTTGTTCAAGATAATCATTTCAAGAATTTCATCAGATAATCACGTCACTTCAGTTGATCATTCATGTAATCATTATGTTTGAGCGCGTATGCTCATTTTCATCATTTCATAACATAATCATAATGTGATATTCATGCGAGATATATAATTATCATATGACTTTCCACTTCAGTATGGAAAGAACTGGCAGAGAACGTGGGGGAAGAGGTCGTGGTGCAGGCCGAAACCCGAGAGCTCGTGTGAATACACGCGCTAATGCAAGGAATAATACTAATTCATCGAGCAGTGATGCTGCCACTCATTCACCTGTATGTAATCATTCACTATCAGGGAGTCATACCCGGGACATAGATCAGTCAGAAGGTGTTCGGGTTGATCCACTCGCTTTTATGCAGGGCATGATGGCCCAAATGACTCAGATGGCACAACTGATGGAGACGATGTATAACTCAACTACTCAAAATCAACAGGCTCCTCCGCCGCCACCTCAGAGGCAAGAGAGGGGTGTGAGTAGTATCATTGGTGACATCTCGCCAGAGACCACCTACCTTCGAGGGCTCATCTGATCCGGCGGATATCATTCACTGGCTTGAGCATTTCGGGAAACTGTTTGCTATGGTGGACTGTCCTGAGTGACACAAAGTTTCAGTTGCGGCTTACTATCTGGGTAAGGGTGCACATTCTTCGTGGTTATCGTTGAAGCCCACCGACAGATCTTGTACATGGGATCAATTCAGGACTCTGATGATGGAGAGGTATTATCCGGCCCCACTCAGGGAGGCCAAGTTGTCAAAATTACTCACTCCCGACCTCTCAGCGGACGATGATGTTCTCGCCATCGCGGAGAAATTTCAGGAGCTACTTCCTTTCGCCTCGTCCATTATTCACTCTGAGGCGGACAAGATCAAGTATTTCAGCAAGAGGTTGAAGCCTCGAATGCGGATGCAGTTGCTTAATCTCAATTGCACCACTCTGGACGAATTTATTGAGAAAGCTCTTACTTATGAGCTTACTGCTAAGGAGATTGCTAAGCAACAACCTTCATCTGCTGGCAAGAAGTCAAAGAATCGTAATCAGTCTGACAGCAGCCAAGCCACTTTCAAGAAACCTCGTGCGGGCTCTACTTTTTTGAGCGACCTCCTATGGCGCCTATACCCGCGGAATCTCAGTCACGAGCGGCCTGTTTGGCCATCACATATTTCAACTGTGAAGAACAGGGTCATTTCAGCACCAAGTGTCCGAGGCAGACTGTCACATGCCATAACTGTGGGATTGCTGGGCATAAGGCACATTTTTGCGAAGATACTCTAAACCTACTCCAGCGTCATCCCAGGCCCCGAGACATTCAGCAGTGCAGAATCAGGCCAATCAGTCCGCGTCATTCAAGACGACAGGAGCTAATAAAGGCAGAGCCAAGAGCTATTAGACGGGAGCGTCCGGTTCGGGGGCCGGCAAGCCCCGAATTTATGAGATGAAGAAGACCGATGATCCAGTGGCCCGAATGATCTCAGGTACACTCAATATTCTATCTCAACCTGTTTGTAACCTTTTTGATACTCGTGCATCGCATTCATTCATTTTCGAGTCATGTTTGAGTAGACTACGTCTGGGTAGTGCTACTAGTTGTGAGCCTTATGTCATTGGTCTACCTGATGGTAGAAGAATTATCGGGAATCGTGAGATTAAGGATTGTCCGATTCAGCTTCATGGCCGTGATTGGTTAGCCGAGCTAATCGTGGTAGATTTACCGAGAGACGACGTCATTCTGGGTATTGATTAGATGGATCGTCACGATGCCGTCATTAGTGTCCGTAATCGTATGGTCACTATCATTTCAGACGATGGAGTCGAATGTGTATTTCAGGGAGGTAATCCCAGATGTTCTATGAGAGTCATCAACTTGATGAAAGCAGTGAGATTACTCAATCAGGGGTGTGTCATTTATTGGTGCTATATGACCAAGACCAAGAAACCATCAGTAATGTTGATGGATATTTCTGTAGTGAGAGAATATGCCGATGTATTTCCATATGAGTTACTTGGTTTGCCTTTACAGAGAGATGTGGAATTCACGATTGAGTTGGAGCCCGGTACGCCCCCAATATCGAAGGCACCGTATCGGATGACCCCGACCGAAATGCAGGAGTTGAAGAATCAATTAGAGGATTTGACCGAGAAGGGTTATATTCGACCGAGTGCGTCCCCGTGGGGAGCACCAGTGTTATTTGTCAAGAAGAATTATGGTTCGTTCCGCTTGTGTATTGATTACTGGGAATTGAACCGGGTGACGATCAAGAATAAGTATCCTCTACCCCGTATCGATGATCTTTTGGATCAACTTCAGGGAGCTTCAGTATTTTCCAAGATCGATTTAAGATCTGGATATCATCAGTTGCGAATTCGAGAGTCAGATATCGCAAGGACGGCGTTCTGAACATGCTATGGTCATTATGAGTTTGTGGTAATGCCGTTTGGGTTAACTAATGCACCTGCGGTATTCATGGAATTAATGAATTGGGTTTTCATTGACTATTTGGATCAGTTCGTGGTTGTCTTCATTGATGACATTTTAATTTATTCCCGTGACCGAGAGGAGCACGAGTTTCACCTTCATCAAATGCTCGACGTGTTGAGACGAGAGCAACTTTACGGAAAGTTTTCCAAATGTGAGTTCTGGATGTCCGAAGTGACATTTCTCGGACATATAATTTCATCATACGGAGTTCGTGTCGACCCTCAGAAGACGGAGGCTATCCGAGATTGGAAACCTCCGAAGAATATTAAGGAAATCCAAAGTTTCCTCGGATTAGCTGGTTATTATCGGCGATTTGTAGAAGGATTTTCTAAAATCGCTCAACCCATGACGAAAGATAAGAAATACACGTGGTCCGACGCATGTCAACAGAGTTTTGAGGAACTCAAGAGTCGGTTAATTTCAGCACCGGTCCTTTCTTTTCCGCAAGGGACAGAAGGATTTGTCGTTTATAGTGATGCGTCCGGACAGGGTCTCGGATGTGTACTAATGCATAACGGGAAAGTTATTGCTTATGCTTCACGGAAATTATCCGACCCACGACCTGGAGCTAGAAGCCGTGGTATTCGCATTGAAGATTTGGCATCATTATCTTTATGGCGTTACCTGTCAGATATTCACCGATCATAAGAGTTTAAAGTATATATTTACTCAGAAGGAGTTAAATATGCGACAGAGACAGTGGTTGGAACTAATCAAAGATTATGATATTGAGATACTTTACCACCCGGGCAAGGCGAACTTTGTCGCCGACGCCTTGAGTCGTAAGTCCGTTCAGGAGCAGATGCTTGCTCTATTAACAGTTCAGAAGGAACTTCAGCAGGAATTTTTGAGACCCGAGATCGAGGTCTGGTTACATCCTTTTTAGGACGTTGTTCGAGGAAGGGCATTCTTCACCAGTGTTGTGTAAGTTATTTCTTACTCGGTTAAAAGGATATTCATTCCTTTCGTTGTTGTTCATTCATAATCATAATTCATTCATAATGTATTAACCGTATTGAGACTTGTAACTGTCAATTAATCACTTCATTCACGAGGAACGACAGTTCCAATCATTTCATTGAGCTATCATTCATTGCACTGTCATTTCATCTCGGTGAGTCATTCTTGACCTTGTCGGATTGTTATTCATTATTATTCTTCATGGTCATTTCTTGTCCATATGACCTTCTGGGTTCATATTGCGTGGCCGGGTGGGGATGTGTGGAATTTTTAGTCGGGCACGTGATGGTCACATGTTGGGTTCACCGACACATTGGACTGTGCATACGATAATGTACCTCCGTGAGACTAATTAGGTACAAGGACGGGTGTGTCCGGACACTTGTCTTGTGCACTTGCACATACAATTACGAGCGTACTATGATGCCTCTCTTCAGCGTCATTTCATAATTAAGATATATCATGATTGTGTTTATTCAACTCTTGAGGATTGTTGTTACGTATGGCGGCCCGTTGGGGGATGTTGTTTTCAGGTCATGGCAAGGCTAAGGCACGGGAAGAGAACGCTGACGGTGAGGAGTCCCAGTGATACTAGTAGGGGGCCCCAGTCCTTTCATTCACTCGTGTTTTCTTTATTTTATTTCCGCTGCAGACTTCCATTTGGATATTCATTTCATTCAGTGTTGTATATTTTATCTTCATATAAAATATACATGTATTCGGTATTATCTTGGGTGTGTTGTAATGAAACTCCTCATCGGAGTAATTAATGATATACTGTGGTTCGGTACTACAATTATATCACTTAATTTATTCATTTTCACTCGCCTGGTGGGTCCCAGTCGGGGGTCCACGACACTGTAATATCCGCCTAGTTTGGGGTGTTACAGATTCCACATTCAATCTTAAATACGATTACAAGTTTCCTCCTTGTACATTCATAATATAAGCCAATTACCGATTATCATCACCAATCCGGACGATCCGATTAATTCAACATTATAGATAACCATATTCCAAAGGTTTCAAATAATTCCATTATCCAAATTGAACACTTGTTCAATACGTATAAATTCTCAAACTCAAAAGTGAATCATAATCTTATCAAACCCAGAAATCATATTCGTATTCCTATACGAATATTATACCAAAACACATAACTTAGTTTTAGATATGAATATTCCATATTCATATCTAAAACACCAACACCTCTTAAACATGTTCATCAATTCATATAATCCAAGAATTCCTTAAGAACACAACTTATTCCGAAATCACATTCAAAATCTCCAAACGACATAATCCGTTGTGTTCTAACATCTAAACAATCCTTATTCACAATTCAAGGTGTATATAATCATGTTCTTCAACATATATACTTCTCATAACATCATGAATCGCAACAACTACCAAGAACATCGAGAATACTACGATTCCATAATCATAACGACATAATCAAGGCATTTGATCACCAATTCATTATCTTCCCTAAACATAATTATCGTAAATACCAAGAATCATCACAACAATATCAATTCAACCACCATTCATACGAAAATGTGTAGAATTTTCCAAGTTCTACTCATTGAGACATTTCATCGAACACTTTGAAGGCATAGTCCAATTCAATCGATTATTCAAAGAAATACTCGAATTCATTCCACAAAACTTCAAGAGTATTGAATGATTACGAGTTTACAGTCAAGTTCAATCAACAATCTGAATCAGAACGAAGCAAATCGGCCAAAATACCAAGAAACCTCAAGAATATCCCAAAACCAAAAGTTTAGGTGATCTTACCTTCGATCCGGGTGGAAGATGATGTTAATCCATGAATAAAACTTCCAAAACGTGTTCTAAGTTGCTCTTACTCAAATCCATCGTCTTTGCTGAAGAAATCGCGAAAGGAATGAAGAAAAACGAAAAATGCTCAAGGTGACTCGGTCCAGGCCTTATATAGGCCGAGTCCTATCGGCACGTTACGGCCGTAACCAGCCGTGGCTTACGTACGTAACCGTCCATGGCCTGCCCACTGCCCATTTCTGTCGGAACTATTATGGCTGTAACCGGCCCCTGCCTTACGTACGTAACGGTCCCTTACCGGCCACGTCCTTACGGCCGTAATCGGCCAGGCCTGACGCCCAGCGAGTCACTGTCGACAGTGATCGGCCATCCCTACGAGTCATGTCCAGCCATGCTCGGCCATCCAGCGAGTCACTGCCGACAGTGATCGGCCACTGCAGGTCCTCTCGGCCACGACTCGACCGGCTACTCCAAAACGTACGTAACACTTTTTCCGTTGCGTACGTTGTTGTTGCCCGAAATATTATCCGGAGATTAATATTGCTGGAATGGACGGACAACAAACAAGGTTGCGGGAGCACTTCCGTGGGGGTGTGAATACACAAGATTTGCCGGGTTTATTAGTCCCGGGCTTGAATGCTCTCGCAAGATGTTATTAATACAAATATTCGGGGATACAAGTATTAATGTAAGAATGCGATTACAGTGAGTGTAAAAGATCCTATTTATCTAACTCTTGAGCGAAGATTTTGCGTGTTCTTACTAAGCCGAGAGATAGCTATTGCCAAGAGCAAGAAAGCCAAGTTGTGAACTGAATCTGAGATAGACAGAGAGTAGTTTCTGCTCGAAAGCCGAGAAAAAACCAGCCCCAGGTCCAAGTGTAGGCAGCCTTCTATTTATAGGAGCTGGGATCTCCTGTTTCCTCGCGGGCGATCGCCTTTTATGTAATATAATAAAGGGGTGATCGTCTTTACATCACATGGGCTGTCTGCCTGAAGTCCGCGGCTGCTGCTGGCAGCCAGCTGTGCAGTCCAATGAGGAGCCGGCATGCGTCCTGAGTTTCTGTCACGGGCGGTCCCACTGTACAACTTTTGGCGGGTCTGTCGGTTGGTGGAAAGATGCTGACAGGCTGTGGTCAATGACCCATGTGCAGCGGCGCCTTTTCCGGATCTGCATGTGGGTTCTGTCCCAATCTTAGGCCTTTGCCGATCGGATGGGCGACGACTTCGTGTGGCATGAGGCGGTCGTCATTTGGTCGGTCACCAGGGGTCGATCGCCAAGTACCGAGAGACGATCGCCTTAGATGTCGATCGCTCAGCACCGGGACTTGTCCTGGGACCTTCGGTCGGCCGATCCGCCTTGGCTGCTGGACTATGGCTCGGTCGCCCGGTCTCTGAGGCGATCGCCTGTTGAGACGTATAATTCTCGACACAACAACTGCCCCCCAGCTTGCTCCGATGTCGAAGACACGGGGTGAGGTGGTTCTTGCTGGCGATCGCGTAGGATGAAGACGGGCGATCTGTTGAGCGGACTTTGGTTTCGTGTTGTCCACTTAAGTATACTGGATACAGTTTGGAAAATCGTTTAAGCAACAAACTGTATGGAATCTAAATCTGAGTGCATAGCGGAAGTCTTGGATACAGTTAGTTGCCGTGGATACAGCAACGATGTATTAGGTGTATACTTAATATATCACAGTTATTTCAAACAGTAAAAGCAGAAGGTAAATAACACAGTAATTTAAGTGGTTCGAGGTAAACCCCTTTACGTCCACTGGTCCTCCACACAGGAGTAAAAAGTTTATTATATAATTACTGCGTACACAACTACGTAATTATAAACAAACCTATCCTTGTATCGTTCACACAGATTGATACAAAGAATGTCGCTTTCAACCGTTCACACAGATTGGTTAAAGCTTCCTTCTTGACTAGCTTCTTCACACACAGTTCCAAAGCTTCGTCCTTATTCGTCCCACACAGGTCAGAATAACTTGTTGAGTTCACACAGAGCTCGGTTTTTACACAGAGGTAAAAGGTAGGTAACCAGGTAAGAACAACAGCTTTGAATATCAAGATCTTTGAGCTGATGATAGCTGTTCTTGATGTTGAGCACTGTATATCTCTTTCGTTCTAACTAGCAGTATGCGTTGGAGATATGTTTGCTCAGATGATAACTTTGATAGCTTGAGTATTAGGTTGCTTGGGTTCGTTCAGTTGTCTGGTTGGTTAGTCACTGATATTCAATGTCTTCAAGGATATATATAGCCTCTGAAGAAAGTATCCGTTGAGATGTCCGTTTGAATAAGATTTCCTTCAACGGGAATATGACATGATCTGGATTTCGCGGGATTCTGAAGGTCTGAAGACTGACAGTATTTAAATACTTTATCCTTGAGTATTTAAATACTTATTTGTTCAACGGGACTTGACTTGTGTTCTTTCTTGTCCTTTTGTGAATTGTATGGAAGATGACTGTATTTAGAGCATCGAGACAGTTTCCATACTTGATCTTTTACAAGTCTTCTTCTTTGTCTTGTGAGCTTCAACGATCTTTGATTCGAGGCAGGTTTTCGATATAGGATAAAGCCTTGAAGCCTCGATACAGTTTCCTTACTGTATATTTGGCATATATGTGAAAACCTTCTCAATAACAAATAACAATCGATACAGGGATCGGGTATCCCGACTGATTCGATACAGGGTGTTTGTTTTTCCCAACAATTTCCCCCTTTTTGACAATTTGCCAAGACTAACTTACTTCAACTCTTCGAGTCTTCTTGATGATGCCAAAACCTTCTTCATGAAGCATTCTTCTTTGATGACTTCTGGCAGATTTCTTGGTCTTTTGTCAATAGGTCTGACTTAGTGACTTAGTCTACAATAATGAACTGCTCGCAGGCATGTTCGATACAGTTTGAGATTTATTACACCTTAATCTTATGATTGGCGCGCAGGCACAATCTTACAATGTATTCTAAGTTTACAACTGAAACTATGAACTGTTCGTAGACTAGTTCGTACAACTTATTTTTCAATCAAGTTTGTCTAACTTAAAATTCCTATCAAACAATTTTAAGTAATCATACATAAACACAGTAGATTACGAGTTGTAATCTTTCAAGACAAACAAACTATTTTATTGATATTCAAAATGATTGAGTACAAAGTTTGCTGTTTCGAATAGAAATTACAAAAACAAAAAAAATAATATACATAAATTTCATCTCCTCATCTATAATCCGCATGCCTCCATGGTCTCTTTCCTGGCTCATTCTTGGTGCCGCGCCACCAGTTTTGAAGTGAATCATTGCCTCGTTCCTGGTAAATCACTCTTCCTTCATATGAACGATCAAAGGCAAGTATCCAATCTTCTGGATGGGTGACCCGATCTCCTCTTCTATGTTTTGATTTCATTTCGACTTGGAGAGGGAGCTTACCTTCTTCTAGCATCTTTGAAAACTTATCTGCCGCTTCCGCTAACGTTTTAAAATTTTTGAAGATGGCAGATTCCCTGATGAGTCTGACAAAATATCTCATCAGTTCATTCTTCCTCCAGTGCTTCACTTCTTCGGCAGTTGGGTTGCGGTTGGTCGGCAGACGTATTTCCGAAGGTCTTTGGATAAGATTTTGCCAAGGGACATTTGGGTCATGGAATTCGATGCAGCACGAAATTCTAAAGCTTTGGGATTGAGGTGCTAGCTTGTTCAATTCGGCGACGATCTTGCTCAGCGGCCTCAAATTCCCTTTCTGTTGCGATCTTATTCTCCTTGCGCTTCTCGTGCCTCTTCCCCCTTTTTGGCCTCATCAAGACTTTGCAGGATTTCAAGAGCGGCGTCCTGTTTGGTCTCGATGCTGTTTATTCTTTCAACAAGGGAGGAAAGAGTCTGCGACATTTCTTGAATGCTTTTGTCGTGCGCACGCAGCTGAGAGCTGTTCTCAATCATTGCACAGGCGGTCTTGGCTTCAGCAATCCTTGTCTTTGTAGCTTCCTCCTTCAAGATTTCTCTTGTTTATCTTCCATGATCTTCAAGGCTTGCTTGAAAACTTCGCGAAGGATGAATGCGTCGACAACTCGAGATACTTCGTGTTGAAGAGTGGTCATTTCTTCTACGGCAGGTGTGCATCCAATTCGGTGCCTTTTCAACAAGATAAAGCGTTAATCGCATCTTGGATAAATACGATCAAGGCCAAGAGCTCGCAGCGCTCTTTACGTGCGAGAGATAGGAGAGTCAGGTGGCGAAGTCTTGCAGATTCAACCTCCTTACATTCACGGATGGACGTGAAGTAAGTTGGACATCCTCGGGTTCGTTACCGTCCTCGGATTCCAAGGTTGCGAGGCGGGGCGGCTTCTTGTGGTACGGCGACAGTTGGTTCGAAGCGTCCTTTGGCGAAGGTTATTCGGCAGATATGGATGCGGGAGGATTGAATCCTCTGTTGGCTTGCGAGAATGGCTTCTTCGGTCGCAATGTGCTCGGGTGCCTGTTCCAAAATTTCTTGATCTTCCTCATTTGGAGGGACCGATTCCTCTGGTGGGAATGTTCTCATTGTGGCGAAGGTGGATTGGCTTGGTTAGAAGGTCCTTCATCTTTTCTGGGTGGAGAGGCGTCTCGGGCTTCAGCCTCTTCCCGGCTCATTCTCAGACCTGCTTGAAGAGCATCGTCGTCATCGTCTGAGTCGGCATCGTCGTCAGTTTTTGGATTAATGGGAGAGTCCTGTGACTTCTTCTTTCCTTTTCTTCTGGCGTCAGATTTTTGCAGCAGGTGGCTTTCAATGAGGTCTTTGCAAGAGGCGTTGTCCCATCGTAGCAGGGCCTCAATTTCAGTTGAGTCTGTTACTTCGGAGACGAATCGCTCTTCGTGGCTCCATTCGCTCCAATTGTACAGTGTGTCGTACGGAGCTAGCCTATAGCCTTTCCATTGCAGGAATCTTTCGTACGCTTGTTCAATTTGAACCGAAAGAAGTGTTTGATTTATGATTGAGTCAGGGGAGGGACTACGAATCACGTCTGGAGACGCTGTTTTGAGGGATTCCGGTACAGGTATGGGATCCTGCACGGAAGATGGACTCCTTGCAGGGGATGGTGCCCCGAAGGAAATTGGATCCTGCACGGGTGTGGGATCCCGTAGAGGAGAGGTAGCTTTTGGCTCCGAATGGGCAACCGACGTGCTAACGTCTTGAATGTTGGCAGATGTCTCTATATCCGTCGTAGCCGCCAAAGGCTCGGGATCTACTGTCGATGCAGTAGGAGACACCTATTCCACAGGGGTTGGGCCCTGGGGTTCTTCAGTGGGTTGCGCCACGGGCGAGACATCCTCGGAGTGCTTGGTTTTGATTTTTGAGAGCCTCCGGAGTCTCTTCTTGGACTTCTCACCAGCAGAGTGCTTCTTGCTGTGAGAACGCTTGCGCTTCTTCTTTGAGGATTCCATTTCGGGACCTTCACGGTTACATCTCTGGGGTTGTCGAAATAGGCATGTGCCTGGTTTGCGGATGGTTGGCATGCATGGTGCTGCAGTTATAAGCAGTGGGCTTGACGCCTCCTAAGTATATCCGTGAGCTATTTTTCTTGGCGTCGGCGGATTGCATCACTCCGCACCTCGTCAGGATGTAGTTCAGCATTAAACCAAATGATTTCTTTTGGGTGGCAGGCTTGCACACCTCTTCTTGAAGTCGTTTCAAAATGATTTGGCACCAATTGACCTTTTCACAGGTCAAAATAGCTACCATCATTCTGAACCTTAGATTCGTGCACATCTCGAACGCACCGGTTCGATTTTCAATGATTCTGGAACAGAAGTCATGCAGATAAACGAAATGAAGAAGAAAAATTTTCTTGTGACAAGTGGTTGTCACCATGTCAACCACTTTGGACCCTGTAAAAAGTTCATAAAACTTGGTAATCAGCTCTTGAGACCCGAACGTCTCAAGCTGGTCCATGGTCAGGCCGTCGGCGGGCGGCTGTAGATTTTCCGGTAGGTCGCTATTGATGCGATTTGCACTCCTTGGGTATTGCGGTGATGTCGGCAACATGTCCTCCCGGGCTAGTGACAAAGCGAACGGCGGCGTTGAGGTAGAATTCCTCAACCGGATGGGCGTCGTATTTGTCGGCGGTTTTGCTCCGGCGATAAAGACCTTGTTGTTCAAGACGAGTAATGATATACTCCATTGGTTCGGTGTCGTTGATTTCAGAGATGATACGCTCGATGATGACAGTTTCGAGAAGATCCGCCATCAATGATGTTGGAGGTTTTCTTGAGCAGGGGAAGAAGATTGACTAGCCATGGATGTTTTCTTAAAACGAAGGAGGAAGAAAACATTAGAAATTTGCAATGATTATGCGAGAAAATATGTAGGTCGCTTGCTTGAGATCTCTTGTAATTGCGAAAGCGTAAAGAGTCTCTAATGGCGAATCTGATCCTTTTATACTTGGGCGGCGAAATAGGGTTTTGCAGTACGAATGGTCGATTTTAAGGGATGGGAACCGGTTTTGAAATCGACGGTCGGGATGGATTTAGTGTAACTGTACGCTAATCCATTAAAAGGTTTTCAAATACAATGGTCCCACTTCGAGATAGGTTGATTACCTAAATGCCTAAAACGGCGGTTTAAAAATAATAAACAATTTAAAAACATCGCGGCTTTTGAGATTGATTGTCAGATGTCGTGTAAGGCATTTAATGAACATGACGTTTGACATAAAAAGCAGGCACGTGGACAAAATTTATTTTAAAAGGAAATAATATTATATTACATCTTGAATCGAAATCTATAGTATGTCTTTGTTATCGCGTCGATCTGACGTTCCCCCTTAAAAAGGTACTAATAGGTTTTGAATTCCATACAAACAATATTTGGATTAATCTTTGTATTCATGGGTCCTACAAGATTCCCCCTTAATTATTGCACACATCACCGTAGGATTCATATGCCTTCGTTCGCTCTGATCTTGTATTGATGTTTCGAGTGTACGAGATAATTAATGTTGAATCTGTATTCACGGGTCTTCTGACATTCCCCCTCAATTGTTGAGTAAAAGCAGAAATTTACTTACAGGAGTCATTGTAGTATCCCCAGTCTGTTCTGAGCATGTTGAATCTTGCTGTGTTGAGAGGCTTGGTGAAAATGTCGGCCAGCTGGATGTCTGTATGAACCTTTTCCAGGCGAACATCCTTGTTCTCGACATGATTTCTGATAAAATGATGCTTCATGTTGATATGCTTAGTGCGCGAGTGCAAAACATGATTGTGCGTGATTGCAATTGCACTCGTGCTATCACACATGATTGGAGTCTCTCTAGCATTGATTCCATAATCGGCGCTTGTTCCGCATCAAAGGATTCGCATACAGCGCCTACTGCTGACATAGTCTTGTGATTCACCGTGGAAAGAGAATTTGCCAATTGCTTCTTACCGAACCAAGATACGAGTCTAGGTCCGAGAAAGTGACAAGTTCCGCTTGTACTCTTCCTATCTAGCTTGCGACCTCCGAGATCTGAGTCGCCGTATCCAACTAAATCGAATCCGCCTTCCTTAGGATACCACAGTCCTGCATCGACTGTTCCTTTAACGTATTTCAGATTCGTTTAGCCGTATTGAAGTGTGATTCCTTAGGTGCAACTTGGTATCTACACACTCCAACAAAGAATCGATATCGGCCTGCTAGCCGTTAGGTACAGAGCGAACCGATGAGCTTCTGTAGAGTGATTGGTCAAACGGCTTTCCGGCTTCATCAGCACTAATTTGCACGGAAGTGCTCATGGGGGTTGGCGAAGATTTGGAATTGTTCATTCCAAATTTGTTGAGAAGCTCCTTGCTGTATTTCTCCTGGTTGATGAATATACCTGTAGGCAACTGCTTTACCTGCAAACCTAGGAAATAACTAAGTTCCCCCATCATACTCATTTCAAATTTGCTTTGCATGAGATGTGAGAACCTTTGACATAGAGCAAGGTTAGTTGAACCAAAAATAATATCATCGACATAGATTTGTACCATTAGAAGGTCGTCACCTTCCTGTATCTTGAACAAGGTTTTGTCGACAGCACCTTTCTCAAATCCGTTGTTGGTTAGATACTGGGACAAGGTTTCGTACCAGGCTCTAGGGGCTTGTTTAAGTCCGTACAGCGCTTTCCTTAGCCTGTAAACTAGATCGATACCGTCTGTGTTGGCAAACCCTGGAGGTTGTTCAACATAAACTTCTTCCTTCAGCTTGCCATTCAGAAAAGCACTCTTGACGTCCATTTGGTATACGATAAAACTCTTATGGGCGGCAAAGGCTAAAAATATCCTAATGGCTTCTAGTCTCGCTACAGGCGAAGGTTTCATCATAGTCGATTCCTTCTTCCCGACAATAGCCTTGTGCTACTAGTCTGGATTTGTTCCTTATGATAAGTCCATTTCCATCCTTTTTGTTTGAAATACCCATTTGGTTCCTATAACCGATTGGTGTGTCGGTCTGGGTACAAGATACCATACATTGTTTCTTTCAAACCGTTAAGCTCTTCTTCCATAGATGTTATCCAATGAGAGTTGTTAAGAGCGTCTATGGTCGAAACAGTTGATCGGGCTAAGAATACGGCGATAGTGCACATATTGAGTCTCCTAAGTTCGGATTGAGATTTCCATTCAGAAACCGTGAGACTTCAAAGATTAGATTCTTCTTGTGCACAAAGTACATTTCCTTGTGTACTGTATTCTCCTACGAGTAGAAACACCGGCATTAATGTTTCCAATGATCGATCTTGCGGGTGATCTCTCAACCATCTTGGTCGGGTTCTAGTTCAGATCCCGCATCAGATCGAAAGTTTCGTGGGTACAGCTTGCCAGACAACGTCGCCTTCATCCACATCGATTCTTACAAATGTGGGGTTGATTTCTAAATCAACTACAGTTCTATGGGTGTAGGTGGATCTAAGATAGATAGATGGTGAATGTCCCGAGTGATATCATCTACTCCTGTAGGGTCATGGTGTGGTTCGTCGAACACTACATGAATCGATTCCTCGATCGTCACCTCCTTTTATTAAAGATTCTAAAGCTTTGCCGACGGAGGAGTATCCTACGAATATTCCTTCATCCGATTTTTATCAAAGGTTCTAAGTTGGTCCTTCCCATTGTTCAAAACATAACACCGCATCCAAAATGTGAAAATACGAAACGATGGAGTTTTGTTATTCCATACCTCGTAAGTCGCTTTGTTGTGGTGCTTGTTGACGATACGGCGGTTTTGAGTGTAGCACGTTGTATTGGTTGCTTCACCCCAAACGCTTGTGGCAATTTGCTTGCGGCAATCATTGTCCTTGTTGCTTCTTTCAACGTCCTATTCTTTCGCCACAACACCATTTTGTTGAGGTGTACGGCACCGAGTATTCGTCTTTGTATTCCATTCTCCGAACAGATTGCTCTATAAAGCGGTTAGTAAATTCAAGACTATGTCGGAACGAATGCACACGATACTCGATGCTTTTTCATTCTCGCAACTTTCTCGGGGCTCTGGGCACTATATGTTGTTTCCTTCTTCTTGCTAAGAAAGATCGTCCAAGCATACTGGAATAATCATCAACAACAACCATGCAATATTTCTTACCTCCCAAACTTACCGGGTCTACAGACCGTAGAGATCCATGTGTAGCATTTCCAACACTCTTTGGGTTGAAAGGTAGGATTTGCTTTTCGTGGTTGACTTGATTTGCTTGCCTTTTCGGCATGGTCCGCACGCCGTCCTTCTTGAATGACACATCTGGCAAACCTCTAACCATACCCTGTCTTGAAAGCTTGTTGATCGTCTTGAAGTTGACGTGAGACATCCTCTTGTGCCATAGCCAGCTAAGATCTGCAGTGCCTTTGGCAACAAAACATGGAATTGAGGAGCTCATAGGCTTCCAGTCAGCAATGTACATATTACCCGATCTCGCTTCGTAAGCACAATTTCCTTGGTTTGGGTGTTCTTGACTCTACAATGATCTATATAGAACTTCACCGAGAACCGTTTATCACGTAATCGGCTAATACTAAGTAGATTATACTGTAAGCCTTCAACATATGCAACATCGGTGACCTTGAATTTCCCGACAAGTAGGTTTCCTTTCCTCTTGTTCTTCCTTTAGACTTATCACCGAAGCGAACTTTCGTACGCGACCTTCTACAAAATCGATAGCTTGCTCCTGTCTCCATCATGTGACGAGCATCCACTATCGAAGTACCTGTATCCTCCTCTAGAATGTCCTGTAACAAAGAAATTAGGTAGATTTAGGTCCCCTTTGATTTTTGGGTCCATATATGTTAGTTCCTTTAGGTACCTGATTTTCCCGACAGAATTGGTTTATTGTAGGATGTACTCGGACAAGATTGCGGTATCTACGGGGCATATCCGTAGTTGTTATAATCACGATAATTATTATGCATGTAAAATTCGGGGTTATTATTATTATTCCAGATGAGTGCCGTCTAGGAGGTGGAGCCATTTTCTTAGGCCTAATGACTTGTCTTCTCGGGTCTCCACTGGATTCCCAATGCCGTTGTTGATACCGAATCGCATCTGCCTTGAGGGATAACGGGGCCTCGTATCCAATACCTAGGCGCACTGCATCGAGTGTATCACAGCGGGCCTTTGGCGGTTGGATACCGTCTTCTTTCTGAATGACTGTCGGCTTTGATGATATGCTTGTGGAGCATGCCGTAGATTACGCCTTCGAGTGGTTGATGGTTCCACTGTCTCGAATAGTAGAGTTGAGGGGCGGAATTGCGGCTTTCGGTTTTCTCGCACAAGCAGGTTCCTTTATGGGACTAGGAGTATCTTCTGATTCAGGAATGTGTTCCACACTCTTGACGAACACAGTATTAGTTTTACCTTTATTCGAACATGAGCTGTATCCTAAGCCACTTTTATCATGAGCATGTTGCCCAGTGCTCAGAATTTCTTCCATTCTTTTGGACGATTTTTCAAAAGACTTCAGAATGGTCTCAAGTTCAGTTTCTCGCTTCTCGAGAGTTGTAATTTTGGTTTGTAGTAGAGCCAAATCATTTGTCTTGCTCTCATTATGGGTTTTAACTGCATTTAGTTCATGAGCAAGTTGATGATTGCTCTCCATGAGTTTTTCAAAATCGACCTTGCTGGTTTCACAATCAAGAGACATATTTTCATAGTTTATTTTCAGCAAGTCATTTTCATCTTTCAGCTCTAGATTTGTTAATTGAAGCTGTATATTCTCAGTTTTTAAAGTCTCATGGGCCTTTTGAATGTTTTTGAATTCATTCATCATATTTTCGAAAGTATGAGATGCATTAGGTGGAATAACTGAGGTTGAGCTTACCTCATCGTCGCTGTCTTCACCTTCTGGAACATCTTTGGCCATAAAGCACATGTATGCTTTATCATCGAACTCATCGTCAGATGAATCACTTTCAGTGACCACCTGAAGACATTCTGCTGATTTTGATGGTGTGGGGGAGGCTTCTGATTCTCCAATCAGGGCCTTGAGCTTGTCTTTCCAAGCACGTCTTCTTTCATCTCTCTCTTGTTGCTCGGCCTCAGGCAATCTTTGGACTTTGGGATGAGGACATTTGTTTGCATAATGGCCTGGTTTCCTGCAGTTATAGCACAGGTTAGCATCACCAGATGATGTTTCGGTACTTACCTTGTTGATAGGTTTGGGCCTGTAGGGAGTCTTTCCAGACTGTTTGATGAACTTTTTGAATTTATGCATTAGAAGCGCCATTTCATCTTGTGACAGGATGTCGTCGTCGCTGTCAGCGCTCTTGTGACCGGGCTTCGACGAGCTAGGCATGCTGTGTCGACGGTTCGATACAGCAGCGAGAGCTGTGACTTTTGAAGGAGATTCTTCAGCTTTCTCTCTTCTGTCAATGTCATACTCAAACGCTTTAAGGTCAGAGAAGAGATCAAAAGTGGATATTTCATTAAGATTACAGGATACACGCATAGCTGTGGTCTTAATGTCCCATCGGGCTGGGAGAGATCTGAAAATTTTTAAGTTCTTCTCCTTTTGGGTGTAAATCTTGCCCAACGCTTCAAGTTCACCAACAATACCAGTAAATCTGAGGTCAAGTTCCTCAAGTGTTTCCGTTGGTTTCATTTCAAAAGATTCAAATTGCTGAGTAAGTTTTGAAATCTTGTTTTCTTTTGAGAGCTCAGTTCCCTCACAAATTAACTTGAGTTTATCCTGCATTTCTTCGTCGCTTTTGCGGCTCTTTACCTTGAGAACGTGCCTTTGTCAAGAGTGACAAATAACGCGTTCTTAGCCACGTTGTCGAGATTGGCTCGCTTCCTTTCATCGGTTGTCCATTGCTCGCGTTCTTTCTCGAGCATTTCAGCATGGGCTTGGCCCTCAATCCTTGCGGCCGGATTGACCTTCATGATCTTGATAGGACCATCCTGTATAACAAAAATCATCTCTTCGTGCATTGCTGCAAGATGAGCTTCAATTCTAATTCTCCAGTCGTCAAATTCGTTAATAGAGAACATAGGGACTTTGTTAATCATAGAAGTATCCATACTGATAATATAGGAATGAAAGAAACTGTTTTGAAGATAAGTGATTTGAATCTGATTCGGTTAAAAAGAAATACGACTGATTCTTTTTAGAATCAACCGCTCCGATACCACTTGTTGGCCACTAAAGTATACTGGATACAGTTTGGAAAATCGTTTAAACAACAAACTGTATGGAATCTAAATCTGAGTGCGTAGCGGAAGTCTTGGATACAGTTAGTTGCCGTGGATACAGCAACGACGTATTAGGTGTATACTTAATAAATCACAGTTATTTCAAACAGTAAAAGCAGAAGGTAAATAACACAGTAATTTAAGTGGTTTGAGGTAAACCCCTCTACGTCCACTAGTCCTCCACACAGGAGTAAAAAGGTTATTATATAATTACTGCGTACACAACTACGTAATTATAAACAAACCTATCCTTGTATCGTTCACACAGATTGATACAAAGAATGTCGCTTTCAACCGTTCACACAGATTGGTTAAAGCTTCCTTCTTGACTAGCTTCTTCACACACAGTTCCAAAGCTTCGTCCTTATTCGTCCCACACAGGTCAGAATAACTTGTTGAGTTCACACAGAGCTCGGTTTTTACACAGAGGTAAAAGGTAGGTAACCAGGTAAGAACAGCAGCTTTGAATATCAAGATCTTTGAGCTGATGATAGCTGTTCTTGATGTTGAGCACTGTATATCTCTTTCGTTCTAACTAGCAGTATGCTTTGGAGATATGTTTGCTCAGATGATAACTTTGATAGCTTGAGTATTAGGTTGCTTGGGTTCGTTCAGTTGTCTAGTTGGTTAGTCACTGATCTTCAATGTCTTCAAGGATATATATAGCCTCTGAAGAAAGTATCCGTTGAGATGTCCGTTTGAATAAGATTTCCTTCAACGGGAATATGACATGATCTGGATTTCGCGGGATTCTGAAGATCTGAAGACTGACAGTATTTAAATACTTTATCCTTGAGTATTTAAATACTTCTTTGTTCAACGGGACTTGACTTGTGTTCTTTCTTGTCCTTTTGTGAACTATATGGAAGATGACTGTATTTAGAGCATCGAGACAGTTTCCATACTTGATCTTTTACAAGTCTTCTTGCTGTACTGACGAGCTTCACTGATGCTGATTCGAGGCAGGTTTTCGATATAGGATAAAGCCTTGAAGCCTCGATACAGTTTCCTTACTGTATATTTGGCATATATGTCAAAACCTTCTCAATAACAAATAACAATCGATACAGGGATCGGGTATCCCAGCTGATTCGATACAGGGTGTTTGTTTTTCCCAACATTTCGGACTTGGGCGATCTGGTCAATTGGCTAGCTATCTTCGGCCTTGTACCTGCAAAAAACAATTTTGGCCGATCCCTCGTAGAAACTTGATTGTTTTGTCGCTGAGGAACCGTGCGCAGTCGCGGAGATCGATGGACCGACTCCATGATCGTGTCTTATGCGCGAGCGACATTGTTTGTCTCGTGACTCATTTTATTGTGAGGGTCCTCTGTTAGGCTGCGCCTCGCCTCGTATTTAAACGAAGGGCGTGCGGTCTTGGTCTAGAGGAGTCCTTGCGCGGGGCATCGTCGGATTAATCAACTCCACTTCTGCGGCTTGTTAGCTCTGCTTCCACCTCGGCCCGCCATGAAGATGGCGACCCTCGACGGTGTACGTTGAGACGGGGGTAGTGACGTGTCGCATTGTCCGGGTTCACCATGTTAGATGATGAACCTTTGAGGGCGGGCGATCATGTCCACTGATTAGTTTTGGAGGGCCCTCAGACTACGCCAACCTCGTATTTAAACGAAGGGCGGGCGATCTTGGCCCAAAGGGACCTTGCATGGCCGAAGCAGTCGGTTCCATCGACTACCAGGACCATGGCTGCACTCTTCTACCTCGGATCGTCATGTAGATGCCGACCTTCGATGGTGTACGTTGTGCGGTGGAGGTGATCTCGTGCGGTAGTCCACCATGTTAGATGATGAACTGTGGATGGCGTACGAGTCCTCCGATTTCGGTGATGTTGCTTGATAATGGCGATCGGGCTGGAAGACTGGTGATCGTCGTTCGGTTGCCGATCGTGTTGCTCATAGGTTGAAAAGTAACCTTTGCCTGGCCAGAAAGTCTGCGGCTTTGGCGTGGAAGATCGCGTAGGTCGGGGGGAGGTCCTTTGTAAGATGCCTGAACATAGGCGAAAGACCATGGAATCCCCCTAGGACCGAGTAGAGGGCAATCTCATCACTTACGGGCTCGCCGTTGATGATGATCTCATCTACCCGGCCGATGTAGTCTGCGTCGAACTCTTCTTCTCCTTGCCTGATCTGCATCATGCGATGAGGACCTTCTGGTCGAGCGACCTTGGTGGCGAAGTACGTTGTGAAGTTATTCGCCAGTTGATCAAAGGACTCGATGGATCGCGGCGGCAATGATGTGTACCACCTGTGGGCGAGGTCGTCCAACGTCAGTGCGAACATTCGGCATCTAGTCATGTCTGATGCCCCACACCTGGTCATATAGATTCAGAACTTGCCCAGGTGAGTCTCGGGGTCCGACCTCCCCTCGTACAGAGGTGTTTTGGGAGGAGCGATCCTGCGCTGCACGGGAGCGAGCTCGATGTGGATCGCGAGAGGCTCGCTCGGTCCGGCGATCCTGCTATTGGCGCCTGCCCCGGTTTCCAGGAGCACCTTCATGTCGTCGAGATGGCGTTGCATCGCGGCCATCGCTGTAGCATGGTCGCTCGTGGTTCGGCTTACGGAGCGGGAGACGAGGCGATCGTGTACCGATCTCCTGACTCTGCGGTCGCCGACCTCGGTTCATTGGCGAGGAGGAGCCAGATGGCTGACCTGCTTTCTGGGAGTCGGATACACCGAACTCCTAGTGATGGACTCGGACTCCGTTGTCTCGTGGCTTGGGCCGGACTGTCCCGGTCGCCATGATGGGTCGCTGCCTAGGCGGCTGAAAATAGAGGTGCCCCAGCTTGCGAGCGCCTCTCCTTGCGAATGGGAGCCTCCTGGCGATCGCTCGGTCAGTAGCCCCTTGAACTTCCGTTTGCTCACGCGACAGATGGCCGAGGGGGTTATAGCGGGCGGCGCGTCGAAAGCTCTCCGTCGCTCCTGTAGGATGGCCATGGCCTCCTCGATCTGTTCCGCGGTTTGGAACCGATCGAGCGAGAGGCTTAGGCCGTCCCTCGGGGTTGGGATCGAGAGTCTCGTACCGCGGCGGCTACCCTCCGCCATAGGATATGGCTCGGATTGAGACGGAAAGAGGCGTCTGGCAGATCGGCCAACGGCTTTCTTCGATGCAGAGGCAGAAGTCATGATTCTGAAAGCTTTTCTCTGAAGAACAGTGAGTGTTTCTTCAGGTATATGACCCGGAGAACAGTGAGTGTTCTTCGAGATGGTAGGAATGGAAATTGAGGTACCCCTTCTTCTAGCGCCAATTGTTGTTGCCCGAAATATTATCTGGAGATGAATATTGCTGGAATGGATGGACAACAAACAAGGTTGCGGGAGCACTTCCGTGGGGGTGTGAATACACAAGATTTGTCGGGTTTGTTAGGCCCGGGCTTGAATGCTCTCGCGAGATGTTATTAATACAAATATTCGGGGATACAAGTATTAATGTAAGAATGCGATTACAGTGAGTGTAAACGATCCTATTTATCAAACTCTTGAGCGAAGCTTTTGCGTGTTCTTGCTAAGCCGAGAGATAGCTGTTGCCAAGAGTAAGAAAGCCAAGTTGTGAACTAAATCCGAGAGAGACAGAGAGTAGTTTCTGCTTGAAAGCCGAGAAAAAACCAGCCCCAGGTCCAAGTGTAGGCAGCCTTCTATTTATAGGAGCTGGGATCTCCTGTTTCCTGGCGGGCGATCGCCTTTTATGTAATATAATAAAGGGGCGATCGTCTTTACATCACATGGGCTGTCTGCCTGAAGTCCGCGGCTGCTGCTGGCAGCCAGCTGTGCGGTCCAATGAGGAGCCGGCACGCGTCCTGAGTTGCTGTCACGAGCGGTCCCACTGTACAACTTTCGGCGGATCTGTCGGTTGGTGGAAAGATGCTGACAGGCTGTGGTCAACGACCCATGTGCAGCGGCGTCTTTTCCGGATCTGCATGTGGGTTCTGTCCCAAGCTTAGGCCTTTGCCGATCGGATGGGCGACGACTTCGTGTGGCATGACGCGGTCGTCATTTGGTCGGTCACCAGGGGTCGATCGCCAAGTACCGAGAGACGATCGCCTTAGATGTCGATCGCTCGGCACCGGGACTTGTCCTGGGACCTTCGGTCGGCTGATCCGCCTTGGCTGCTGGACTCTGGCTCGGTCGCCCGGTCTCTGAGGCGATCGCCTGTTGAGACGTATAATTCTCGAAACAACATACGTAATACGTACATTGACTTGCTACAGTATAATACTCGTATTACGTATGTAATACACCCAGTATAGCTTACGTAACTCCATCCGTTGACTCACCTGTCCACATCCGCGCCGTCCGATTACAAGTCTGATTCCTCTTGTTACGTACGTAATGCCTTATGCATAACGTACGTAAAGCGTATAATTTAGCGTACGTAAGTCCTTAAACTTAGCGTACGTTAAGGGCTCTATACTTAGCCAAAATCCAACTGGTTCCTGTCCGACGTCTCGATATACTGGATACGAACATACGGCATACTGAATACACATATACTCATCTCAAAAAATATTCTCATACGATATACCTGATATCCAAATCAGTTCAACCTCATACAACAAATCCTCAATATAACTGTCAATCAAAACGTCAATTACACAATATAACTGTCTTGGTCCTCAATTTATTTTATCCATACTATATAGATACCAAACTATACAGTATATCTTAGATAAAATAACGCGAAAAATTTATACTGAAAATTCGGGTATTACATACTACCCCCCTTAAAATAAGTTTCGTCCTCGAAACTTGCAACCTGTTACCAACAACAGATAAATCCAAAACTTTCCAACTCATCACAAAACAATCAAGTGTCGCCACAAGTGAATAACCAAACCAATATACTTACAGGTGCGTGAAGCCGATGATCTCCCGTGATACTAGCACACGACTCCCATACGAAGTCTCAACACAACCAACACACACCAATATCACAAATACCAATTTGAAAAGATTCTCAAAAATTTTGGAACCTCCAAAAATCGATTTGACTCAAAAGTCAGAAAAACTCATTTTCAAAATCACGCTACTACCGTACCGGTAGAGTCACATAACACACATGCCTGGGTTCACAAAACCCAAGCTCCGATACCATCTTCTGTAACACCCCCAAAACCATTCGGGATATTACAGTGCCGTGGGTCCTGCGCCGGAACCCACCAGGCTAAAAACCATTTAAAAAATGTTTAAAAACGCCAAAAGGCCGATGACGGTAATATTTCAAAAACTCACAAAATCCATTTACAAAATACCAAATACCATCATAAAATACCATTTGAAAATACAAGGCGAAATGCTAAATCTCGACAGTTCAAAATGTACGTTAAGCTGCCACTTATACATACCGATAAAATAGTTTAGGAAAAAGGGGCTTAACGAAATAACCCAAGTTCGCAAAATGCCAAAAGGCCATTTAAAATACACACGCTGGTAAAAATACCGGAAAGCTATTTTAAAATACACACGCAGCGGATAAAACACAGTTCAAAATACACATTTGCAGCGGAAATAAAACAACCAGAAATAAATACTAAATACTCAAAAACATGCCACAACCAGTATCACCCGGGAAGCTCACCCCTTCACGATCGCTACTAGCTCGATCTCCGAGTACCTAAAAATAAAGCCCACGACGGGGTCAGCCACAATACTCAACAATGATATCGATCACATCAACATAAATAATTACATACCAATGTAATAATATAGTAAGAATACTACCAAAAGTAATCTTACCGTCATAACCTTACCAATCCATAACAATTCATAAAAAATAAATCCTTACCATAATCCATATTTCGCATTCTCAAATGACGAAATGAACTCAACAACAATTATCTGTACTGTATTCCAAAAATACCAATAATCCTCAAAACATCATCAAAACTCATAAGTGCGGAGTAATCCAATCTGTGCCAAATCCTGTCCGTCGGATTACACAATCAAATCTCAACCTGGATAAACCAATAATACACAACATATATGTAGATCAACTACCACATGATAATGATAACAAATCCCGAACATCGACGTACAGTCCGAATACTCATAATATCAATAACAATGGTGAACCAATAATTCAATCGAGAATATCATCGATATGATGAGCTCCAATACGACCAACCCAAGGTCAAAGTACAACCGAAAATATCATCAACATGATAAATTCCAATACGATCGACAAAGGATCAACAATAACCGACAATACCCTCAACATGGTAAACTCCAAACATGATCAACAAAGATCAACAATAACCGAGAATACCCTCAACAAGGTAGACTCCAAATGATCAACAAAGGACCAACAATAACCGAGAATACCATTAACAAGGTAAACTCTAACTGATCAACAATAATGGATCTCAAAGAAATAACCCCGACTGTCGAAACATACCCCTCGGGTGTATGAACAACCAGTCGCAAACCGTCGAACATATCCAATCATACATGGAACTATGAACGACCAAATGGTATGGATCAAAGATGGACGTCATAGTACGCCCGATCCGAATATGTGTCAGTGCACATGTCCACCCCGTATACGGAATCCAGGATATACGTGGGACAATGTACCTAATTAGCCTCAACGAACTACGTCTCGTGTGCACAACCCTTCACGAAAAATATTCACGCATGACTGTATATGTGCTTGGCTAAAAATCCTACACAATATTCAATCGGAATGCAGATATGACTCCAAATATGTCACGATGCAACATGACAACGAAACTCAAAGAAACACACATCCAATAAGGATCACGAGACTCACCGAAGTGAACAACAACAGACTGACAGTGAAAAGTCGACACGACCAATCAATATTCAAAAGAACAATCCTGGGATCACAATCCCCAAAGGATAATCCATACGATCAACAATCTCAGACAACAGTTCTGGGATCGACATCCCTCAACGAACAACCAATATGAATCTCAATACACGAAGCCTCAACGTACAATATATACAACAACTCAACATAATAATTATCTCATAACTCAACAATACATAAATTACCTCAAAGCCGGAGACAACATCCTTTCCACGAACCAACAACCCTGAACGAACACACAGTTATACGAATAATCCCGAAATAGGTATAGTCTATTTATACCAACAAACCACCGTCCCGACATTAATATCGACACGATAACTATCCTCGATATCCGATATTCTATATCCTTGATGAAAGATAACTCACGTCTTCCTTGAACATAATTAAATCATATACATTATGATTTAATCCAAACTAGAGCACGATATACAAACCATCATCCCGACAATTTACATTTCTAATAACATTGCTATATGAATTATAAATGAAATGAGAACGAAACCATTCATCAAATATTATAAACTGAACAAGTATAAACTTGCCTCGATACTGATACCATGAAGCCGTTACCAAATCCATTGCCTTCGTCTACGAGCTCCTCAACCCCTACCAAAAGCAATCTACGAACTCTTCAACTTCAACCGCAACACAACGGTCATAAACCACGATCAAAACATATCAACCTATTGCAATAACCGATTAACACACATTCGATAAAAATCAATAACTAGCATACCCAACCAACAAACTCAATAGTTCAACGAAACCTCGATCATATACATAAAACCAAATAATCCAACTCAACAAATACGAACTCATGTCCACAATACAAGCCGTAACTCGATGATCACAAATAACAATCAATAACCGATCAACAAACACAACGGTTCTACAATATCCCGATTAACTACAAATCTAAACAACCCAAACCAATCAAACACGAACTCAAAACCACAAAACGATTCCACAATCCGAATATCATATCAATAATCAATTTAACCAAGTGCCTAAGCATTACCGATTCCACATTCAATCTTAAATACGATTACAAGTTTCCTCCTTGTACATTCATAATATAAGCCAATTACAGATTATCATCACCAATCCGGACAATCTGATTAATTCAACATTATAGATAACCATATTCCAAAGGTTTCAAATAATTCAATTATCCGAATTGAACACTTGTTCAATACGTATAAATTCTCAAACTCAAAAGTGAATCATAATCTTATCAAACCCAGAAATCATATTCGTATTCCTATACGAATATTGTGCCAAAACACATAACTTAGTTTTAGATATGAATATTCCATATTCATATCTAAAACACCAACACCTCTTAAACATGTTCATCAATTCATATAATCCAATAATTCCTTAAGAACACAACTTATTCCGAAATCACATTCAAAATCTCCCAACGACATAATCCGATGTGTTCTAACATCTAAACAATCCTTATTCACAATTCAAGGTGTATATAATCATGTTCTTCAACATATATGTTGTTGCCCAAAATATTTATCCGAAGATTAATACTGCTGGAAGACGGACAACAAACAACAATTGCGGGAGCACTTCCGAGAGAAGATAAATAATACAAGATTTGCCGGGTTTGTTAGGCCCGGGCTTGAATGCTCTCTCGAGATGTTATTAATACAAATATTCGTGGATACAAGTATTAATGTGAGAAATCTAGATACAATGAGTGTAAAAAGACTCTGTTAATCCGGCTCTTGAGTGAAGCTCGGTGTTCTTCGTCCCTGCCGATCGTATGCTTGGTGAGAGAGGCCGGGAGAAGAAAGTACCGAATGATAGTTGTTGCCAAGAGTTGGAGATAGCCAAGTGCTGAGTATTGATTCTGTCTAGTGTGCTGAAATCGCGAAATGCCAGGGGGATGGCCGAGTGCAGGGTGCCTTGTATATATAGGGGCAGCCGAGTCTTGTCTTCTGGCGGGCGATCGCCTTTCGGCCATTATAATAATGGGGCGATCGTCTGCCGGCCAATATTATAATGGGGCGATCACCCGGGCTGTCGGGCTAAAGTCCAAGGAAGAGGCCGGCCGCCTAAAGTCCAAAGCTACAAAGAGGCACCGTGGCGGTCCAATGAGGGGCCAGCACGCGTCCGAAGTCAGTCACATGCGGCCCTACTGACAACTTTCGGCGGGCCTGTCGGCTGGTGGACGGATGCTGACAGGCTGTGGTTAATGATCCGTGATTCGCGGATCTTGTCTCGGCTCTTGCACGTGGTATCTGTCCTAAGGCTCGGCCTTTGCCGACTGGATGGCCATCGGCGCTGATCGACATGAGGCGGTCGTCTCTAGCTGGTCATCAGAGGTTGCCAACGGCCAGTTGCCGAGGGTCGGCATTGGTCGGTCACCAAGGGTCGGTCGGCAAGTGCCGAGAGAGGATCGTCTCCAGTCGGTCGCCGAGTACCGAGAGACGATCGTATTTGATGTCGATCGCTCGGCACCGGGACTTGTCCTGGGACCTTCGGTTGGCCGATTTAGCTTGTCCGCTGGGTAAAGGCTCGGCCGCCTGGTCGCTGGTCGGAAGTTCTGCCTTGGCTGCTCGGCAGTGGTCAGGTTGCCCGATCTCCGAGGCGATCGCCGGTCGGAGAGTTTAATTCTTGACACAACAATTGCCCCACAACTTGCTCCTATGTTGAAGACATGGGGCGAGGTGGTTCTTGCTGGCGATCGCGTAAGATGAGGACGGGCGATCTTGCTGATCTGACTTAGGATTCGGACTTGGGCTATCATGGTCGATTGGATAGCTATCTTTCGGTCTTGTACCTGCAAAAAACAACATTGGCCGATCCCCCTTGGAACCTTGATGGTTTCTCTTGTTTGAGGAATCGTGCACAGTCGCGGAATTCGATGGACCGACTCCATGACTGTGTCTTGGTGCGCGAAGACATTGAGTGTCTCGTGACTCACTTTATTATGAGGGTCCTCTGTTAGACTGCGTATCGCCTCGTATTTAAACGAAGGGCGTGCGGTCTCGGTCTAGAGGAGTCCTTGCGCGGGGCAGCGTCGGATGAATCAACTCCACGCCCGCGGCTTGTTTAGCTCTGCTTCCACCTCGGCCCGCCATGGAGATGACGAACCTCGACGGTGTACGTTGAGACGGGGGTAGTGGCACGTGCCCACTGATTAATTTTGGAGAGCCCTCAGACTACGCCGGCCTCGTATTTAAACGAAGGGCGGGCGATCTCGGCCGAAAGGGACCTTCCATGGCCGAAGCAGCCGGTTCCATCGACTGCCAGGACCATGGCTTTATGATGTGTGGTGGAGGCGATCGCGAGCCTTAGTCCCTCATGTTAAATGGTGGACTGTAGGTGGCGAGCGAGTCCTCCGGCTCTGCTGGATAGTAGCGATCGGGCTGGGAGACTGGAGGTCGTCGCGCGGGCGCCGATCGCTCTACTACTAGGCTAAGAAGAAGCCTTTGCCTGGACAGGAAATCTGCGGCTCTAGCCCGGAAGGCTGCGTAGGTCGTCGGTTGGGTCTTCTTGAGATGCCTGAACGTAGGCGAAAAGCCCTGAAATCCTCCTAGGACCGCGTAGAGGGCGGTCTCATCGCTTGCGGGCTTGCCGTTGAGGATGATCACGTCTACCCGGTCTATGTAGTCCGAGTCGGACTCTTCTTCTCCCTGCTTGATTTGCATCATGTGAAGGGGAACTTCAGGCCGGACGACTCTGGTGGTGAAGTACTCCGTGAAGACGTGCGCCAGCTCGGTAAAAAAGCCAATGGACCGAGGTGGCAATAAGGTGTACCATTGGTGGGCGAGGTCGTCCAGCATCAGAGGGAACATTCGGCACCGGGTCGCGTCTGATGCCCCACACCCGGTCATGTAGATGTTGAACTTGCTCAGGTGTGTTTGGGGGTCCGATCGCCCCTCATACACGGGTGTTTGAGGAGGAGCGATCTTGTGCTGCACCGGGGCGAGCTCGATGTCGATCGCGAGCGGCTCGCTTGGCTCGGCGATCGTCTTCATGGCGCCTGCCCTGGATTGCAGGAGCGCCTTCATGTCGTCGATCTGACGTTGCATCGCAGCCATCGCCGTGGCTCGGTCGCTCGCTGATCGGCTTTGGGAGCGGGAGCCGAGGCGATCGTGTACTGATCTCCGGACTCCACTGCTGCCGACCTCGGCAATTTGGCGAGGGGGATCCAGACGGCTGGGCTGCCTTCTGGGAGCCGAGTAGGCCGAGCTCCTGGTGACAGACTCAAACTCCGTCGTCTCGTAGCTGGGGCCGGACCGCCCCGGTCGCCAGGTCGGGTCACTGCCCAGGCAATCGAAGACAGAGGTGCCCCGACTGCCGAGCGCCTCCTCTTGCGGACGAGAGCCTCCTGGCGATCGCTCGGCCAGTAACGCCTTGAGCTTCCGCTTGGACTTCCGGCGGGCGGCCGAGGGGCTGATAGCAGGAGGCGCGTCGAGAGCACTCCGTCGCTCCTGTAGGACGGCCATGACCTCGTCGATCTGTTCCTTGGTTCGGAGCCGATCGAGCGAGAGGCTTGGGCTGCCGTCCAGGGATGGTATCGAGCGTCTCTGACCGCGGCGGCTGCCTTCCACCATCGGCTGCGGCTCGGACTGGGACGGAACGGGGGGTCTGGCCGGCTGGTCAGCGGCTTTCTTCGACGCGGAGGCGGAAGACATGATTTCTGAAAGATTTCTTTGAAGTGCAGTGAGTGTCACTTCAAGTATCTGCCCCGAGAACAGTGAGTGTTCTTCGGGACGGTAGGAATAAAAATTTGAGGGTTGGATGCCCTCCTTCTAGCGCCAATTGTTGTTGCCCAAAATATTTATCCAAAGATTAATACTGCTGGAGGACGGACAACAAACAACAAATTGCGGGAGCACTTCCGAGAGAAGATAAATAATACAAGATTTGCCGGGTTTGTTAGGCCCGGGCTTGAATGCTCTCGCGAGATGTTATTAATACAAATATTCGTGGATACAAGTATTAATGTGAGAAATCTAGATACAATGAGTGTAAAAAGACTCTGTTAATCCGGCTCTTGAGCGAAGCTCGGTGTTCTTCGTCCCTGCCGATCGTCTGCTTGGTGAGAGAGGTCGGGAGAAGAAAGTACCGAATGATAGTTGTTGCCAAGAGTTAGAGATAGCCAAGTGCTGAGTATTGATTCTGTCTACTGTGCTGAAATCGCGATAATGCCAGGGGGATGGCCGAGTGCAGGGTGCCTTGTATATATAGGGGCAGCCGAGTCTTGTCTTCTGGCGGGCGATCGCCTTCCGGCCATTATAATAATGGGGCGATCGTCTGCCGGCCAATATTATAATAGGGCGATCACCCAGGCTGTCGGGCTAAAGTCCAAGGAAGAGGCTGGCAGTCTGCCTAAAGTCTAAAGCTACAGCAGGCATCCAGCTGGGCGGTCCAATGAGGGGCCAGCACGCGTCCGGAGTCAGTCACATGCGGCCCTACTGACAATTTTCGGCGGGCCTGTCGGCTGGTGGACGAATGCTGACAGGCTGTGGTCAATGATCCGTGATTCGCGGATCTTGTCTCGGCTCTTGCACGTGGTGTCTGTCCTGAGGCACGGCCTTTGCCGACTGGATGGCCATCGGTGCTGATCGACATGAGGCGGTCGTCTCTAGCTAGTCATCAGAGGTCGCCATCGGCCAGTTGCCGAGGGTCGGCATTGGTCGGTCACCAAGGGTCGGTCGGCAAGTGCCGAGAGAGGATCGTCTCCAGTCGGTCGCCAGGAGTCGGTCGCCGAGTACCGAGAGACGATCGTATTTGATGTCGATCGCTCGGCACCGGGACTTGTCCTGGGACCTTCGGTTGGCCGATTTATCTTGTCCGCTGGGTAAAGGCTCGGCCGCCTGGTTGCTGGTCGGCAGTTCTGCCTGTAACACCCCCAAACCGTTCGAGAATATTACAGCGCCGCAGACCCTCTCCGTGAGGATCTACCAGGCTAAGTACAGAAAACTCAACAACACAATACATGCCAACATGGCTAAATAACGAACCATTAGACCGATTTGGTCTTTTTCCACGACATACACATCAACCATACATTACCCTTTCTCGCAACTCATGCCCACGCAGGGGCTAACATAAATCCACATTCCCGTAAAATGGAAATAATAGACACAACGGAAGGACAAAACAACAAGACATCACCAAAATACTCAACACCGGTCTTCATGTGATTAGTATCGCCGCCTTCCATCATCCTTCGTAACGATCCTGTGAATTGCTCCCAAAGAACTGCGAATACACGGACGCACACAGACATCCACCCCGAATACTCGGGGTTAGCAAAACTCCTTTGTTTTGCTAGTGCAAGTATAAATACAAAGACAAGCCATACATATCATACTCCAAGAACATAGAAATCATGAATATACTTCCCGAGATAATTCGCTTGATCAAACAGTTTGAATTATGAAAGATAGGAAATAAAACCATTTTACAACTTACAAAACATTTTACGATCTCGGGAGTTTTTGAAAACGCGTTTGGGGTTTAAGAATTTTCAAGCCTTCGAAATGCTTAGGGACATAGCCCAACAATCGTTTATTTCAATATACAATTCCGATAGCAGGACAACGGGGTCCACGACCCAATCATAACATTCAATCACAACACAGGGGTCCACGACCCAAATCATTCACATCACATACTCGCAAGAATAACCCGGTGGAAACTACACCGTGTCAAACATTACCATGACAACAATCTCACTCAACATACCACAGAGCTACAATGCACAGAGCAACCACAGGACTCACGTACCCATACCAAATTATCACAACCAAGAGACGAATCATACACAACACATTTATTGGTGCCATTCCAGCTAAGTACCCTACCATTTGGACTGCCATTCTAATCAGACGAAATATGCGCCAAAAATCACAGTTCTCCAACAAAACATTTCAAAGTTAACCCTGGTACGAGACTCACGGCCACCGTACCCCGCAGAGCCCCGTCGGACATCCCTGGGTGGTTAACCATAGTTCGCGATACGAAACTCACGGCAACGTATCCCTAGAGGCCTCGTCAGACCGTCCCTAGGTGAACATACACATATCATCCACAACGCCACAGGAAGCCATAATTCGAATACTAGAATGTGCATACAAATGCTAGGTACTTCGCTAGAATAGCCACTTTAGTCGACGTACACTCACAACTAATGTCACACAACCACAAGTAAATACCAATACCAAGCAACACCAAGTGTCACAACCTCCTCACGAAGGAATAACAACCAATATCGCACACATTACGTTCTTACCGAACAAGTACACATAACATTACATAATCCCCGGCATAGGATTACGGTCTATTAAACTCACTCAAAGTGATCATAGCATCTTTCAACATACAAAACCAACACATATCTTCCGAGAACACATATATTCACGAAGTACAAGAATTATCGTTGAAAGACAACATTTATCGAGAACATACCGATCCCTTTTTACGTTCATTAAAAATTGGATTTCGCATAAAATCATTTATCAATAATTATGCCTACGAAACATGAAACGTATGGACAAGATACTTGCCTCGGTAGTCGGCACCCGAATATTCCTACGAATACTGCACAACCCGGAAAACCCCGAACACCTACAATCCTCCGTGAATTCCAACGGAAACACGGTTACTATGAGAATAACAATTGAAAACAAAGGAAAACACGGTCAAGAATTGAAGGGAACCCTTTGAGACATTTAATCGGATACTAAATGTTCAAGGTTTCTTAGAAAACCAAAATTCCCGATTGGATTCCAACGAACTCGAAATACGGATATACAATCCGTAGAACACGTCCAAAACAACGTTTATACAACAACTAATTGTTTAGAAATGGATTGGAATCGAAATCAAAAGGAAAATCCCTAAAATCTTCAAAAACAAGGGTTCAAGCCAAAATACCTCGATTTGGACGAAGAACACGGATTAGATGATGATATAATTGACAAGGATCTTCCAAAACGTCTTGGAATTGAGTAGAATCGACCAAGAACCCTATTTCCCGTCGCACCCGTCCGATAGCCGCAAGAAAAGTGAAGAAATGAGTAAAAACGGGCTGCCCAGGCCTTATATAGCCGGTTGCCGGACACTTACGGCCAGAATCGGAGGGCCTTACGGCCGTAACTCGGCACTTACGGCCGTCGGCAGTTCTTACGGCCGTAATCGCATTCGTCGGAGCCGCACAGCACCCGTCGGCCGTAACTCTCGACTCTTACGGCCAGAATGCATTCGTCGTGCCATGCTCGCCGATCACTTACGGCCAGAATCGCACATTACGGCCGTAACTCGCCAAAGCGATTCGCTGCGCCGTCTTTGCCGTGGCCACTCCGACGGTCCGAACGACCCCGAAACCCGAACCTGAATAAAAACCGGAGATACGGTTACGAAGTACTCGCAAAGAAGAATCCAAGCGCTAAGAGAACACACGATTCCGACCACCCGAAGTGTCGGAATTCGACAACGGAAGTAATTACCCCAAACTTTGGGAAATTACAAAAATGGCCCAAAACGTCCGAAAATCACGATACGTGATCGAATAACCAAACCGAAGTTCACTACACGTCTAACAAAGTTAAACGGACTTACGGGAAACTCGAAACAGCAGTTTCCAACGAGATTCGCAAGAATCGAACTCAAGTGCGGAAAAGTCGTCAAAAAGCACGGAACTGAATAAAACGACACCGAAACGAACTCGGATGACAAAAAGTGCAGAATTAATCATTCTCGGAATGACGAAACGGTCATGAGCGAGTCGTCAAAACGGACTTTAGCCGAAAAAAAGAAATTACCGGAAATCGAAATTACGGGTATTACATTCTACCCTCCTTAAAAGAAGTTTCATCCCGAAACTTAAAAGGAGTAGGGAGAAGCAATATCCCCACCAGGAAAACTCGACGAGATACACAAAAACCGAGAACCCGCGCCCAACGGCGAAATGCTGCAAGAAACGCAAAGACACATACGGCGTGAAAACACGCTCCACGACGACCAACACAACGTCACCGATAGAGACATAATAAAACCAACAAGTGACAAGCGTCATCAAACCGATAATATGGTCAAGTCAATTATCCGAACAATCATAAAACATAACGAACGAAAATCGATATGATTGACCAACCTAACGGTACATCAATCAAAACGCGAGCGAGTCGCTGAACAAATACGGAATTCCACCGCCCAAGGGTTGGAAGATTGTAAACGAGAATAATTTCCCGAACTTAAGGGAATTACGAATGAGTCTGAACGTTCAACAATCACGGAACAAGATCAACAAAACCGAACAATCAAACAATTGAATTACAACGATCGAGACAATGACAGTCGATCGATCATGTACGAATCATAACGAATAACGAAAATCGAATAGCATCCCACTAGTTCACAGCTCGACTCAAGACAATATATACGATCCGGTGAAAACGACAAGATATGAATTCATATAAATTTCACAGGAGCGGAACCGAATTCGGAAAAAAAAAAGTCACAGCGACAATTGGATTAACCCAAAATAACACCGCAACTTGTTCAAACAACAAAAAGTGAAGAGTAGAAAAAGTCCAGAAAATATCGACGAACGCAAACGAGTCGATAGAGTCGAATAAAACGAAAGCGAAAAATATGGGTATTACACCATATCACCTTTAAAAGAGGTTTCGTCCCCGAAACCTAAACAACGAGAGCGAAGTGCTAGAATAGCAACCTTCCCGAAAATCTTCTCTTGGTCCCGCATCTAATCTCCATGACTGCCTGTACCGTGGTCACGACCGCGCCCTTTGCCCCTCGGCACATTAAGCAGATACTCTCTCAATACAATGGTGCAACATCGCAACATAATGTACCAAATTGCCAACTTGGCTTGATATATCACATAAGACAACTAATAGCAACTCGATAACAAGATCCACGAGGTATCCTTTTAAATGGTGTCATTTGGAAATCTTTGGATTTTCAAAATAAAATTTTGAGAGTGTTTTTGGTACCTCGGTTTGAAATTAACTTTGTCAAAACTTTATGAATTTTAATTTTCCACAACTCGTTCAAGTTTATAAAATTTTCAGAAAAGCGTTTTCGAACACACACACAACAGATATAATTTACCACTATATCAAAATACGATCCATTACCATAAAATCCAATCACACTTCAACATCATCTGTCCACGTAATTACAGTATCACACAAGCGACCGTCATAAGATAATTAACATCTAAAACTGAAATCCTACCTCTCAGTAATGAGGACTCTCACAACAAGTGCATTAGGACGACTTAACGTTCACGCCACCAACTTAATCACAATTTGAGCATTATTGACCAAGTAATAATGCCGACATCACTACATACCCCCGAACCGACGATCATGAAATCAAAAAGTCGAAAGCAAGAGCCACGTTTCGAGTAAATTTTTGGTAGACCTCATTTGAGTTTTTAAAACCAAATTTTGAAAACTTGCAAGGCAAGGTGAAAATAAAATATAAGTAGTTAAGTTCTAAAGAAAATTCCGGTCTCGAGGTCATCATACGAAATCAAAAAATTTCCTTTCTTGAAGGATGTTTAAAAATAAAATTTACATGACTCTTCAAAATAATTAAACTTTGAAATATCACATTGACAAACTTTCCTTGCGGGGTCACACCAAGCCATTACTTCAATAAAACGATTCACACAATATATACACACATTTATACACCGGTATCACTTTTCATTCTAGAACAATACGAGAATCAAACAAGTATGGAGTACGTATTCACCAGGCACATTTAAACTCCACATAATAACATATAATCACACAAGTTCGTATAACACGAGATGCAACAAAGTAGGAAGACTTACATCCACAGATCGCACGAAGATGATGGCTGCACCTCAATACTAATCACGACCGAAACCTCAGACGACGCGTCGCGACACGACTCAATCAGGCAAAACCTGACAAGACAAGACCCGACAACACACAACTTGACCCGACAGCCTAGGTTTCCGCAACCTAAGCTCCGATACCATATTCTGTAACACCCCCAAACCGTTCGGGAATATTACAGCGCCGCAGACCCTCTCCGTGAGGATCTACCAGGCTAAGTACAGAAAACTCAACAATACAATACATGCCAACATGGCTAAATAACGAACCATTAGATCGATTTGGTCTTTTTCCACGACATACACATCAACCATACATTACCCTTTCTCGCAACTCATGCCCACGCAGGGGCTAACATAAATCCACATTCCCGTAAAATGGAAATAATAGACACAACGGAAGGACAAAACAACAAGACATCACCAAAAGACTCAACACCGGTCTTCATGTGATTAGTATCGCCGCCTTCCATCATCCTTCGTAACGATCCTGTGAATTGCTCCCCAGCAACCTGCGAATACCTGGACGCAATACAGACATCCACCCCCCGAATACTCGGGGGTTAGCAAAACTCCACTGTTTTGCTAGTGCAAGTATAAATACAAAGACTAGCCATACATATCATACTCCAAGAACATAGAAATCATAAATATACTTCCCGAGATAATTCGCTTGATCAAACAGTTTGAATTATGAAAGATAGGAAATAAAACCATTTTACAACTTACAAAACATTTTACGATCTCGGGAGTTTTTGAAAACGTTTGGGGTTTAAGAATTTTCAAGCCTTTCGAAATGCTTAGGGACATAGCCCAACAATCGTTTATTTCAATATACAATTCCGATAGCAGACAACAGGGTCCACGACCCAATCATAACATTCCAATCACAACACAGGGGTCCACGACCCAAATCATTCACATCACATACTCGCAAGAATAACCCGGTGGAAACTACACCGTGTCAAACATTACCATGACAACAATCTCACTCAACATACCACAGAGCTACAATGCACAGAGCAACCACAGACTCACGTACCCATACCAAATTATCACAACCAAGAGACGAATCATACACAACACATTTATTGGTGCCATTCCTAAGTACCCTACCATTTGACTGCCATTCTAATCGACGAAATATGCGCCAAAAATCACGGTTCTCAACAAAACATTTCAAAGTTAACCTGATACGAGACTCACGGCCACCGTACCGCAGAGCCCCGTCGGACATCCCCAGGTGGTTAACCATAGTTCGCGATACGAAACTCACGGCAACGTATCCCTAGAGGCCTCGCTGATCGGCCCCTAGGTGAACATACACATATCATCCACAACGCCACAGGAAGCCATAATTCGAATACTAGAATGTGCATACAAATGCTAGGTACTTCGCTAGAATAGCCACTTTAGTCGACGTACACTCACAACTAATGTCACACAACCACAAGTAAATACCAATACCAAGCAACACCAAGTGTCACAACCTCCTCACGAAGGAATAACAACCAATATCGCACACATTACGTTCTTACCGAACAAGTACACATAACATTACATAATCCCCGGCATAGGATTACGGTCTATTAAACTCACTCAAAGTGATCATAGCATCTTTCAACATACAAAACCAACACATATCTTCCGAGAACACATATATTCACGAAGTACAAGAATTATCGTTGAAAGACAACATTTATCGAGAACATACCGATCCCTTTTTACGTTCATTAAAAATTGGATTTCGCATAAAATCATTTATCAATAATTATGCCTACGAAACATGAAACGTATGGACAAGATACTTGCCTCGGTAGTCGGCACCCGAATATTCCTACGAATACTGCACAACCCGGAAAACCCCGAACACCTACAATCCTCCGTGAATTCCAACGGAAACACGGTTACTATGAGAATAACAATTGAAAACAAAGGAAAACACGGTCAAGAATTGAAGGGAACCCTTTGAGACATTTAATCGGATACTAAATGTTCAAGGTTTCTTAGAAAACCAAAAATCCCGATTGGATTCCAACGAACTCGAAATACGGATATACAATCCGTAGAACACGTCCAAAACAACGTTTATACAACAACTAATTGTTTAGAAATGGATTGGAATCGAAATCAAAAGGAAAATCCCTAAAATCTTCAAAAACAAGGGTTCAAGCCAAAATACCTCGATTTGGACGAAGAACACGGATTAGATGATGATAACAAGGATATTCCAAAACGTCTTGGAATTGAGTAGAATCGACCAAGAACCCTATTTCCCGTCGCACCCGTCCGATAGCCGCAAGAAAAGTGAAGAAATGAGTAAAAACGGGCTGCCCAGGCCTTATATAGCCGGTCACTGCCGGACACTTACGGCCGTAACCGGAGGGCCTTACGACCGTAACTCGGCACTTACGGCCGTACCCGGCAGGCCCTTACGGCCAGAATCGCATTCGTCCTAAGCCGCTCGCACCCGTACGGCCGTAACTCTCGACTCTTACGTCCGTAACCGGCATTCGTCAGGCCATGCCTGCCGATCACTTACGGCCGTAACCGGCACCTTACGGCCGTAACTCGGCCAGGCCACTCCGACGGTCCAAACGACCCCGAAACCCGAACCTGAATAAAAACCGGAGATACGGTTACGAAGTACTCGCAAAGACGAATCCAAGCGCTAAGAGAACACACGATTCCGACCACCCAAAGTGTCGGAATTCGACAACGGAAGTAATTACCCCAAACTTTGGGAAATTACAAAAATGGCCCAAAACGTCCGAAAATCACGATACGTGATCGAATAACCAAACCGAAGTTCACTACACGTCTAACAAAGTTAAACGGACTTACGGGAAACTCGAAACAGCAGTTTCCAACGAGATTCGCAAGAATCGAACTCAAGTGCGGAAAAGTCGTCAAAAAGCACGAAACTCAACAAAACGACACCGAAACGAACTCGGATGACAAAAAGTTCAGAATTAATCATTCTCGGAATGACGAAACGGTCATGAACGAGTCGTCAAAATGGACTTTCGCCGAAAAAAAGAAATTACCGGAAATCGAAATTACGGGTATTACACTGCCTTGGCTGCTCGGCAGTGGCCAGGTCGCTCGATCTCCGAGGCGATCGCCGGTCGGAGAGTGTAATTCTTGACACAACAATATATACTTCTCATAACATCATGAATCGCAACAACTACCAAGAACATCGAGAATACTACGATTCCATAATCATAACGACATAATCAAGGCATTTGATCACCAATTCATTATCTTCCCTAAACAAAATTCTCGTAAATACCAAGAATCATCACAACAATATCAATTCAACCATCATTCATACGAAAACGTGTAGAATTTTCCAAGTTCTACTCACTGAGACATTTCATCGAACACTTTGAAGGAATAGTCTAATTCAATCGATTATTCAAAGAAATACTCGAATTCATTCCACAAAACTTCAAGAGTATTAAATGATTACGAGTTTACAATCAAGTTCAATCAACAATCTGAATCAGAACGAAGCAAAACAGCTAAAATACCAAGAAACCTCAAGAATATCCAAAAACCAAAAGTTTAGGTGATCTTACCTTCGATCCGGGTGGAAGATGATGTTAATCCATGAATAAAACTTCCAAAACATGTTGTTCTAAGTTGCTCTTACTCAAATCCATCGTCTTTGCTGAAGAAATCGCGAAAGGAATGAAGAAAAATGAAAAATGCTCAAGGTGACTCGGTCCAGGCCTTATATAGGCCGAGTCCTGTCGGCACGTTACGGCCGTAACCGGCCGTGGCTTACGTACGTAACCGGCCATGGCCTGCCCACTACCCATTTCTTTCGGAACTATTATGGCCGTAACTGGCCCCTGCCTTACGTACGTAACGGTCCCTTACGGCCGTTACCAGCCACGTCCTTACGGCCGTAATCGGCCAGGCCTGACGCCCAGCGAGTCACTGTCGACAGTGATCGGCCATCCCTACGAGTCACGTCCGGCCATGATCGGCCATCCAGCGAGTCACTGCCGACAGTGATCGGCCACTGCAGGTCCTCTCGGCCACGACTCGACCGGCTACTCCATAACATACGTAACGCTTATTCCGTTGCGTACGTAATACGTACGTTGACTTTCTACAGTATAATACTCATATTATGTATGTAATACACCCTGTATAGCGTACGTAACTCCACCCGTTGACTCACCTGTCCACACCCGCGCCGAAAGCCGCTGACCACGGCCCCCACTATCCGATCACAAGTCTGATTCCTCTTATTACGTACGTAATGCCTTATGCATAACGTATGTAAAGCGTATAATTTAGCGTATGTAAGTCCTTAAACTTAGCGTACGTTAAGGGCTCTATACTTAGCCAAAATCCAATTGTTCCTGTCCGACGTCTCGACATACTGGATACGAACATACGGCATACTGAATACACATATACTCATCTCAAAAAAATATTCTCATACGATATACCTGATATCCAAATCAGTTCAACCTGATACAACAAATCCTCAATATAACTGTCAATCAAAACGTCAATTACACAAGTATAAATGTCTTGGTCCTCAATTTATTTTATCCATACTATATAGATACCAAACTATACAGTATATCTTAGATAAAATAACGCGAAAAATTTATACTGAAAATCCGGGTATTACACCAAATCTCTATCGATGATTTGTCCACCATCATCAAAACAAGGGGATTCATCATAACCATCAACCACATCCAAATCAGACAGAAAAAAAGCGTCGCAAACAAAACAACCATCAACAAGATCTAGTTGGAATTGCACGATTGTCACCAGGTTTGCCAACAAGCCAATTTGTTGGCGGATCTGAATTAAATTCGTTTCTTTGCAGATGCTCATTAGGGATAATATCGGGCTCAGGCTGACATCTCGGTGACTTGTTGGCATGGCCCCTTATCCCTAAGGACGGCACAACCAGGTCATGACCCGGGGTAGGAATTAAGAAGCAGAGAAGAAAGGGGGAAACATACATTTCATAAAGAATGGGTGGATTTCCACCAATAACCTATCAAGGCATCATGAAGGGAAATCAATCCTGTGGAAATGAATTACAATCCAAGGTAAGAATACATAGTAATAATATTATATTAGCCTTGAAGTTTAGAGAAGGCTTCATAGCATATTACAAATGATGTGACTTAAAAAACAAAATCATAAAGAGTGTTTGCAGCGGAAAAACATGGTTGGTTACATATATGAAAATATGTAACCAGGGCTTAACAACATTTGTAGACAAAAGACTTCCACTCAACACCCTCCGTCACATCCCCTGCTCAACCTGCACATTTTAAAAGATATGCAGAGCTGAGTACAACGTACTCCGTAAACATATTGCCAAAAGATAAAACATGCTTTTAAATTTGTCATCAGGCATATAAGCAGTAACATACGGGGGTTTAAGAAAAATCCCATGTTTACTAAATTATTTCATTTCATTGCATATATCATCAGTTTAACCATATCCATAATTTACGCCGGGGAAGGTGGACACCTCCCACAAACGTTATTCCCTAATACAAGTATATTCTTCGACCGCTTTATTAAATGGCTAGGGTTAGCCTAGTATATAAAGGGAAATTTCCTTTTTCTCTTCACTTCATCTTCTTCCCTCTTCACTCCTCCTCCCCCCTATTGAAAGAAACTCCATTGTTCTTCCATTGGATCTCCACAAACAAGCTCCATTGGTGTTCCAAACTTGAATCAAAGTTCATATTCAAGTAAGTTACCTTCTTCTCTTCATTTCTATCCAAGTAAAAATAGAATTTAGCTAACTTTAAATTTTGGAAATTGTTTAAGGAACTTAGATTTGATGTTTTTTTCTTTATATGTTGTTTCTAAGTTGATTCTAAGGTACTTGGGAGTGTTTAAAACAAGTTTTATTCATGCTTTGATTTTTGTCATTTGAGCCGAAAATATTAGGGTTCATAGCTCAAGCATGTGTTATTTTTCTTACACAATATGTTTCTACTTGATGATATGATGCTATGATAAATTTATGGGATTTTAATAAAATATTTGATATTTTGAAGAAAGGAAGAATCATGCTTAGTTCTTGTTATTTTGATATATGTTCAAAGTGACATGAAGTTGAAAGATATACATGATATGCTTTTACTAATTTTTTATAAAATGTTTTAGAAATTTGTTTGAAAACAAAGACATGATGTTAGATTTATGAAGTGGAATATGTGTTACATAATGATGTAACTAAAGAGCATGTTGTTATGCGGCGATTAATACGCCTCGATGGCGATCGGCATAACGATCAGAGATCCAACCATAGAAGACTTACTCTGGGCGAACGCCCAGCGATCGACACATATGGCGATCGTCTTTTGGTACCCAGCGATCGTCTTTCGATATCTGGCGATCGTCTTTGATGTGCGAACCAAAGACGATCGTCTCGTGCCACGTATGGATCCAACATCCGTCAAAGTTGTCGAAGACCGAATCTTGGACGGTGGCCCACGTGCGGATATCCAAAGGGCACCGACAGATAGAACCTTTGACCCCAGCCTGTCACGTACCTCACCTACCGACAGGGCCGCCGAAAGGTACAAAGTGGGTCCTCCCCGGACAGCGACCCAGGACGCGTGCTGGCTTCCCATTGGCTCGCGCAGCTGGCCACCAACAGCAGCCCCAGACTTTAAGGGAACAGCCCCACGTGACGAGACGATCGACTATCTTATTATAATATAGAAAACGGCGGTCGCCCACGATCGCCGGAGAGGTCCCAGAAACCTTGTCTCCTATAAATAAGGGACAAACAACAGTGGCCAGACCATGCGATTTTACCGTGAATACAGTGCATATTATACACACAGAGAGAATCAAAGACTCATCTAGAAATCACTTATACATTCATATTGATATTCATATACACTTATCATACATCCCAAGCTAGAACTCACAGATCTACATATCTGGTTCTTCTGGCAACCTACACGCTCTACAGCTTAGATAACTAGAAGTCTTTACACTCATTGTAATAGATTCTAACATTAATATTTATACTCGACAGTATATTTATTAATAACATCTCGCGAGAGCATTCAAGCCCGGGATTAACAACCCCGGCAAATCTTGTGTTATCTATTTTCTCACGGAAGTGTTCTCGTACTTGTTTGTTACTCGATCATTCCAGCAATACTATCTTCGGATAATATTTTGGGTAACAACAATTGGCGCTAGAAGGAGGGCATCTAAACCTTCATTTTTATTCCTACCGTCTCGAAGAACACTCACTGTTCTCCGGACATATACTTGAAGAAACACCCACTGTTCTTCAACAGAAAAGCCTACAAAAAATGACGTCTGCTACGACTTTCAAGAGAGCCACCCTAAGATCCGCCGGAAATCTCATTTCGGCCCGGACCGAGTCCCAGCCCACGGCGGAAGGCGACAGTGGCGACGCTAGGCTTTCACTCCCGCCCCCGAGGGACGGTTCTAGCCTCTCACTAGATCAGTTCCAGACCGCGGAACAGATCGAGGAGGCTATAGCCATCCTCAGGGAGCGACGGAAGGCCTACGACTCGCCCACCATCACTCCGTCGGCCATCCATCGGGCAGGCAAGCGGAAGCTTAAGGGGATCTATGTTGAGAAATCGACAGAAAGCCCCGAGCCGCAGGAGAAGGCTCTCATGAGGCGGGACGATTCCGTCTTCAGCCGCCTAGGGAGCGATCCCTCATGGCGACCCGGGCACTCAGGCCCCATCCGGGAGACATCGGAGTCCGAATCCTTTACCAGGAGTTCGACATATCCGACTCCCAGGAGACAGGCCGGTCAGCGAGCCCCCGCTCGCCCAAGAAATGAACCCACTGGCAGGGAACTCGTCATTCACCACGAGGCCAGGGGATCAGTACACGATCGCCTTGGCTCGCGCTCTGGGAGCCAATCGGCGAGCAGTCAGGCGATGGAGATGGCCGACATGCAACGCCAGCTCGACGAGATGAAGGCACTCTTGGAAAATGGGGCAGGCACCGGGAGATCGATCATTGGGCCAAGCAAACCACTCGCGGTTCAGATCGAGCTCGCCCCAGTCCAACCAACGATCAATCCCCCACAAACACCTCTATATGAGGGGAGATCGGATCCAGAAACCCACTTGAGCAAATTCCGAATCTACATGACCGGATGTGGAGCATTAGATGCGACCAAGTGTCGAATGTTCCCATTAACCCTGGGCGACCTCGCCCACAGGTGGTACATCTCACTACCACCTCGCTCAATCAATTGTTTTGAGAAGCTGGCGAAAGACTTCACGTCGTACTTCGCTGCCAAAGTCGCTCGCCCTGAAGGCCCCCACCGCATGATGAAAATCAGACAGGGGAAGGACGAATCAGATGAAAATTACATTGACCGGGTAGATGAGATAGTCCTCACCGGCGAGCCCATCAGCGACGAGCTCGCCCTCTATTCAGTCCTGGGTGGATTCTGCGGGCACTCACCCATGTTCAGGCACCTCACCAAGGACATTCCCCCGACCTACTCGGTCTTCCGCGTCAGAGCCGCCGACTTCTTGGCTAGGCAGAGGATGCTCTCCCTCCGTTTAGACGAGGGACCATCCGGAGAAGGAAAGGCTCCATCCCATGTCCAGAAGAAGGCGGTTGCCAAGCCCAGAAAGGCGGTTGCCAAACCACCTGGCAAGTTCAAAGCCTTCGAGGATGTAGAAGTCTACCTTCTCCACAATCTCAACTTATCTCCGGCCCACATCTTCAACGCAATCAAGGGCCGCGAGTGGCTTTCCAAACCAAAGCCGATAAGGGACCACGGTCATCTAGACTGTAGCAGATTCTGTGCCTACCACAAGAGTCCCGACCACAACACCAGCCAATGCCGCGACCTCCTCAGACAGCTCTGGCGACTGTTTGAGGAAGGCAAACTAGACAACTTGGTCACCAAGCCAAAACCTAGAACGGAAAGGACTGGAGGGCGCGAGCACCGGAAAAACGAGAGAACTCCTCCCAATCCGGTCGCCAGAATCGAGCATGAGCCGGAATACTCTGATGAGTCGATCCCTCCGATCAACCCTGGTGGTCGGATCAACATGCTTAAAGCAGGAGGTGGAAACCTCGGGGGCCTTTCCCCGGTTTCCACCATGTCAAACAGGAAGCGAAAGGCCGAGCTGAGAGCGGTCGCCGGGGTCCATGTCGTGGTACCTCCGGAGCCGACCATCTCCAAAGACGCGATCATCGCCTTCTCCAACAAGGACAGGGACGGAGTGCATTGTCCCAAAGAAGATGCGCTGGTGATCTCTACTTGTATCCTTGGGAAGATGGTCGATCGCGTGCTGGTCGATAATGGAAGTTTCTGCAACATCATATTCAAATCCGCCCTAGACCAGCGCGGCAACTTGACCAAATTCATCAAGCCGTTCGACACCGTGCTCCAAGGGTTCAGAGACAACACATTCTAAGCCTACGGAAGGATCAAGCTCTCTGTCGAGCTAATATGCTTTTACGATCCCAAGGTTAGGATTACTAGGAACCTAAACTTTGTAATCATAGATAGGCCCAACATCTATAATAGGTTCCTAGGTCGCCCCTTTCTAGAAACCTTTGAGGCGGTCGCCTCGTCTTTCTTTTACTGTATCAAATTCCCCACTGCCGATGGGACGGTCGGTACTGTAAAAGGAGATCAGCTAATGGAAAAAAGATGTTTGAATTACTTCTATGTTGTTACTTCTTTCAATACTTCCCATGCTATGTATAACATTGAAGCGATCGACGATCAACCCATGGAGATCGACGATCCAAGCACATCGTACCAACCCGACTCAGAGGACGTCATCTCGGTTCGATTAATGGACAACATCGAGCCAAGGATCGGTTTCGAGCCAAGTCTCGACATCGATCCAAGGATCGAGTCCGGAAATCATTCCAAATGAGAGGCGACCGTCCCCATCGAAGAATTGGAGAGTATAACGATAGATCCGGCTCATCCAGAACAGGAAATACAGATCGGCGCAAGCATCAACTGTGAATTAAAAGGGGATCTGATCAATTTGCTACGTAAGAACATCGGAGTCTTTGCCTGGTCGCATCAAGATATGGTTGGCATAAGTCCTGAGCACGCTTGCCACTATCTAAAGATCGACCCGGCAATGAAGCCTGTTCACCAAAAACGTAGGAAATTCAGTCCCTAGAAATACGCGGCGCTCGACATAGAAGTCCAAAAGTTACTCAACAACAAATTAATCGGGGTAGCTACAGACGAACCACAATGGGTCGCCAACGCGGTACTCATCAAAAAGCCAACTAGTTCCTGGAGGATGTGCATCGACTTCATCGACCTCAACGCGGCATGTCCAAAAGATCACTTTCCGATGCCTCATATTGATCACTTGGTCGATAGTACAGTAGGTTGCGAAATGATGTCATTTATGGATGCATTCGCCGGATATCATCAAATCCCAATGGCGGAGAGAGACATAAAACACACATCTTTCCACATGGAAAAAGACATATACTTTTTGGTCCGAATGCCGTTCGGCTTGAAAAACGCAGGGGCGACCTACCAGCGACTAGTCAACAGAATGTTTGCAAATCAGATCGGCAAAACCATGGAGGTCTACATTGACGACATCGTGGTCAAAAGCCTCAAAAAGGAAGATCACCTCAATGATCTCGCCGAGACGTTCGCCATCCTCGAAAAGTTCAACATGAAGCTGAACCCCAAGAAATGCAACTTCGGGGTGGGCTCCGGGAAATTCCTGGGGCACATCGTGAGCCAAAGGAGGATCAGGGCGAACCCCACCAAGATTCAGGCGATCCTTGACATGCAGGAGCCGCGGAACATCAAGCAGGTGCAACGCCTCACAGGTTGTCTAGCCGCCCTCAACCGTTTCATATCCCGGCTCGGTGATAATAGTAAGCCATTCTTTGCGACCATAAAGAACAAGAAGTTCGCATGGACGAAGGAGAGTCAGGTAGCGTTCTCCAAAATAAAGGAATATCTATCTAACCCCCCGATCTTGGCAAAGCTGATCCCCGGTGAAAAACTATTCCCTTATCTGGCAGCCTCGGAGGTCGCACTGAGTGCCGTTTTGGTGCGAGCGGAGGGACAAGTCCACTTGCCGATATACTATGTTAGTCAAGTACTCCATGACGCTGAGACACGTTACACACCATTGGAGAAGATCGCCTACGCCCTTGTCATGAGTGTTCATAAGCTAAGGGCTTATTTCTTCGAACATCAAGTGGAAGTCCTGACGACTCTACCTCTAAGGCAAGTTCTACACCGACCAGACACCAACGAGCGACTCCTCAAGTGGTCACTGGAGATCGCCCAATACGGTATCACATACGCCCCTCGCACGACGATCAAAGGCCAGGCTCTAGCAGACTTCGTGGTGGAACTAACGTTCCCTCACAGTCCAACCCAGATCGGCCGACCCGCCTGGAAGCTATATGTGGATGGCTCGGCGACCAATTCGAGAGCAGGGGCAGGGATTGTCCTCATCAGTCCCGACGGACAAAGTTTCACTAATGTTGTGCGTTTCAGTTTTCGTGCGACCAACAATGAAGCCGAATACGAAGCCTTGGTAGGCGGGCTCGATCTAGCCCTCGCCCTGGATGTTCGACGCTTCCATATCTTCATGGACTCCCTCTTGGTCGTGAACCAAGTCAAGGGAGAATATGAGGCACGCGGCGAACAAATGGTCAAATACCAAGAGTTGGTCGCCGAAATGTGCACGAAATTTGAGTAAGTGCTAATCGAACAAGTCCCGAGAGAGCACAACTCCCAAGCCGATGCCCTATCCAAGCTGGCGTCATCAGATGGGGCTGCCGATTTCTCCAATATCCAAATTACAAAATCAGCAAGGCCGGCGATCGACAGAAACCTGGTTACCACGGTTGTTGTTGCCGAGGAAAACTAGATGACTCCGTTTATCAAATACTTAAAGGACGGAACGGTCCCCGACGACCGTATCAAAGCTCGCCAACTCCAGCTACGTGCGACCAGATACACCCTATTGGACGACTGGCTTTACAAGCGAGCTTCCAGTCTTCCCCTCCTCAAGTGTATTACACCGGAGGAAGGTCGGCTCGTCTTAGCCGAAATCTATGATGGGATCTGCGGAAACCATGCTGGCGGACGAGCTCTCATCCATAAAACAACCAGGCAAGGTTTTTTCTGGCCATCACTTCAGAAGGATGCGATCGCCTATGCCAGATCATGCCATAGGTGTCAAGTAATGGGACCGAACATTAAACTCTCCCCCGAGCAGCTCACCTCAATGTACAGCCCATGGCCATTCGTGCAATGGGGCATCGACCTTATAGGTCCCTTACCAACGGCTCCAGGGGGGTTGTAAGTTCGCCATCGTAGGGATCGACTATTTCACCAAATGGGCTGAGGCCGAACCGCTAAACAAGATCGGCCAAGAGCAAGTGATAAAGTTTATCTGGAGAAACATCATATGCCGATTCGGTCTGCCCCAGGCCATCATCTCCGACAATGGAAAGCAGTTCGATGGCTTATAAGTCATGCAATTCTGTGAGAAGTGGGGAATCAAAAGGTTGTTCTCGGCTCCCTATCACCCTCAGACGAACGGGCAGGTAGAGGCTGTGAACAAGATCCTCAAACACACAATTAAAGCGCGACTCGAATCCAGGCTAGGACGATGGGCCAGCGAGCTCCCAGACATTTTGTGGTCTTATCGAACGATGACCCGTAATTCAACCGGCGAAACCCCATTCGCCCTCGCCTTCGGAACAGAAGCGGTGATCCCCTCGGAGATCGCCGTCCTCAGCCACCGAACCGAACAAGAGATGACGACCGACAACGATGTGGCCCGACGGATCGACCTCGATATGCTCGAAGAACGACGACTGACCTCAGAAATGAGGAACACAATCCACAAAAGGAGATCCGAGAAGTTCTTCAATTCGAAGGTCAAGGAGAGAAAGTTTCAGGTGGGCGATCTCGTCCTCAAAAAGATCCAGACCCACACAGGTGTCTTTGGTCCGAACTGGGAAGGTCCTTTCAGGATATCTAAATGGCTAACTAAGGGAGCCTACGAACTTGGACATCCTGACGGTACTCCGGATCAATATCCCTGGAACTCCGTGCATCTAAAGAAATACTACCAGTGAAAATTTTGTATTCAGTTTCAACTACCCAATGTACAAGGAATATAATGAGATTTTTTCCTATCCCATCTATTCTGGCGATCGCCCCACAAGGCATATCGCATACCGCCGACGATCGTCGTTCATGGCGGTCCGAGGTAGAATCAATGCAGCCATGGTCCTGGGGGTCGATGGAACCGACAGCTTCGCCCATGCAAGGTTCCTTTGGGCCAAGATCGCCCGCCCTTCATTTAAATACGAGGCCAGCGTAGCCAAAGGACCCTCCAAAATGATCAGTGGACACGTTCGCATGTCCTCAAAGTACGTCATCTAACATGATTTACTCGGACAAAGCGACGCGTCCCTACCCCATCACAACGTATACCGTCGAGGGTTGTCATCTAACATGCCGACCCAAGGTAGAAAGGTGCTTACATAGCCGCGGACATGGAGTCGAATAAACCGACGACTCCCCGTGCAAGGACTCCTCCAGACCAAGATCGCCAAACCTTTCGTTTAAATACAAGGCAGGCGCAGCCTAACGGAGGACCCTCACAATAAAGTGAGTCGCGGGATAGGCAATGTCCCTCGCACACAAAGACACGGTTGTGGAGATCGGTCCATCGAACTCCACGACCGTGCACGATCCCTCAGAGTCGGCAAAACTAAAGATAGCTCGCCTAACAAACTTGTTTTTGTACCCTTACTTACAATAAGTAAACAAAAACAAGGGGGCAGTGAAGGGGAGCTAATCCTAAATGCGATCGGGCGGAAGGAACCGTACTCGATCGGCTTCGTTCAAACATAAGCTGGACGATCAATGTTGTTCGACAAAATTTACAAGTAAGAATTTTGATTCAAAACATATCAAAGGGAGAGTTAAAACCCTTACTCGGATTCCTCTCCCGAAAATTGGTGGGGATCTCCAACTCCTCCTCCGGCCTTTCACTCGATGCCGATCGCCACGCTCCGTCGACCTAGCACCATTTTTCCAGGTCGCCCCGGGTCTTGTTCGGCACACCAAGAACCACTCTTCCCATTCGGCCTTGAATATGATTACCGCCGATCGACCCTTTCTGCGTGGCCAGTTTGAAAAGATAGTTCATCTCTATCGCAGAAAGGAGGCGGAACAACCGGTGACCGCCGAAGAGTGTCAAAGTGCAGATGACCTGTAGCCAGGCATTCGGCGTCAGCTGGAGCGGCGCCAAATTCCAGGCGATCAATAAGTAGGATACGACGAACGGCAGATGGAATCACAGACCGACCTTCATGATCATCTCACTAACGGCGACCAGACCCTCGGGCGGTTGATCGACACGTTCATTTTCTGATGGCAAGTGCAGGGAAACGTCAGAGGGAATATGATATTTTGCCCTCCAGCGGTTCAAGTCTTTCCGGGTCGCCGAACTCCGGATCTTACCAAAGGTACACTGAGCCGGGTCGGCGGCCCGAAACACCGTCCGCTTCGCATGTTCGTAAGGATGAGCAGTGGAGTAAGCTTCAAAGTCAAATTCCGGACAAGGTCCGGCAATTCCTTACATAATCTTGGCGAAAGCCACATAGGCGGGGCCAAATACACTCTCCCGTTCCCAAGTTATCCGCACCAGTTCGTCCTCATCCGCCGGCGAGCCCCCCTGCTCCGCCGTCGCCGTCGTTCTCGCCACTTCGGCCTCGTTGAAGAGCTCTTCGAGTTCTACGGGTGCAATCCCCACACGAATGGCCTCAACGGCCGTTTCCATATCAACTCCCACGGGAATCTCCTCCCGGTCAGGCGAAGCCGCGGCGGCGGAAGTGCTTCCAGCCTCGAAGGTCCTAGATCCTCCCGACATATTCGTAAAAAGTAAAAGGAGAAAGAAGATTGATTTTCTTACCTAAAAAGAGAAAGGAAGACGATCGGCACAAAAAGATTCGGAAATTTCTGCAGAGTTTCAGCAAGAAGGCAAGGACGCGTGAAGAGTAAAAATGGAGTAACCCTAGCCCCTTTTATAGATGGAAGCGGGGGTCTCTATGCAAATAGGCGAAAGTACGAGGGCTGGAGTAGAACCGTCAGTGGGGGGACACATTAAATGCTACCCTCGAATCCCGCGTACGCGTCTTTTCGAGGGCACGCCAGGCGACATGTCTGACAAACCGTCAGACTCCCCCAACAGTAGCGCGACGCATGTCCTTGCAATGTTTCGAGAGCCCGCCTTCATTTCCCGCTGCTCCCAGCGCAAAAGGAGATCGTCCAAATTTGAAATCAGATCACCCGACCGTCTAAACATTGGCGATCGCCAACAGTGCCACCTCACCCCATGCTTTCAAAAATCGAAGCGAGCTGAGGGGCAATTATTGTGCGGCGATTAATACGCCTCGATGGCGATCGGCATAACGATCAGAGAGCCAACCATAGAAGACTTACTCTGGGCGAACGCCCAGCGATCAACACATATGGCGATCGTCTTTTGGTACCCATCGATCGTCTTTCGATATCTGGCGATCGTCTTTGATGTGCGAACCAAAGACGATCGTCTCGTGCCATGTATGGATCCAACATCCGTCAAAGTTGTCGAAGACCGAATCTTGGACGGTGGCCCACGTGCGGATCTCCAAAGGGCACCGACAGATAGAACCTTTGACCCCAGCCTGTCACGTACCTCACCTACCGACAGGGCCGCCGAAAGGTACAAAGTGGGTCATCCCCGGACAGCGACCCAGGACGCGTGCTGGCTTCCCATTGGCTCGCGCAGCTGGCCATCAGCAGCAGCCCCAGACTTCAAGGGAACAGACCCACGTGACGGGACGATCGGCCATCTTATTATAATATAGAAAACGGCGGTCGCCCACGATCGCCGGAGAGGTCCCAACAACCTTGTCTCCTATAAATAAGGGACAAACAACAGTGGCCAGACCATGCGATTTTACCGTGAATACAGTGCATATTATACACACAGAGAGAATCAAAGACTCATCTGGAAATCACTTATACATTCATATTGATATTCATATACACTTATCATACATCCCAAGCTAGAACTCACAGATCTACATATCTGGTTCTTCCGGCAATCTACACGCTCTACAGCTTAGATAACTAGAAGTCTTTACACTCATTGTAATAGATTCTAACATTAATATTTGTACTCGACAGTATATTTATTAATAACATCTCGCGAGAGCATTCAATCCCGGGATTAACAACCCCGACAAATCTTGTGTTATCTATTTTCTCACGGAAGTATTCTCATACTTGTTTGTTACTCGATCATTCCAGCAATACTATCTTCGGATAATATTTTGGGTAACAACACATGTTATGTATTAAGGATTTTTAAACCATGTTTAGGTCATTCTTATGTTAGGACAATATGAGTATGGATTATATTTTTTGCTATATATTGGATGATGTTTGATGTTGATGATGTTTGATATTGATGATGTTTGATCTTTATCAGGGCCGGCCCTGACATTTCGGGGGCCCTAGGCGAAAAGCTAAAAATGGGCCCCTTAAGTTAGCTTTTTGAGTATCTTGTTTCCAGCTTGAGTATCTTGTTTCTAGCCAAAGATACAGCTTTTCGAGCATCCTGTTTCCAACCAAAGATAGCATATGATAGCTCACATGCTTGCGGAAGGCATAATTTTAATATAAAAACTATAATGTATAATAAATAAGAAAACAAGCAAATAATTATTGAAATAATTTAGATCTTTTAGCATTTTGAGAAGAAAAATCATCAATAACATCATCAAGATCAAGTTTATCCAACACCTCATTTTCAATGCATAAAATTGCTAGCCCATTTAACCTTTCTTGAGACATAGTAGAACACAAGTATGATTTTATCAATTTTAACTTAGAAAAACTTCTTTCTGCTGAAGCTACAGTAACTGGTACAGTCAATAATATTCTATATGCAATAGAAACATTAGGAAGGCAATCTGATGTTTTAACAAAGTCAAGAACTTCACCAATCGACTTTAAATCTGATGGTAAACACATTTGTAGAACTTGCAATTCAGAAAATAAATCTCCAGCATCAATATCAAATTTATCATTATGTTTCAGGGCATCTTGAAGCTTAACACAAGATTTATGCAATGTATTCTCATTTAGTGAAGATAGCATTTTGTAATTAAACAAAAAACCAAAAATATCTTCAAAAGCTACCAATTGCTCAAATCTAGTCTTTAATGACAAAATAGCAATATCCACTATAACAATAAAATAATTAATCCTAAAAGACTCCTCAGCAGATAACGAGATCTCTTCATGACAACTTTCATCAAATTGTTTCTTCCTATGAATCTTACGTTTTTAAGGAAAAATGGGATCAATTTCCATCTTAGATGCAAGCTCCTTAGCTAATGTCAAGGCCGATTGAAAACCTTCAATCCTATATTTTTCAAAATAAGAAATCAAACCTTTCAAGATAGTTATAGCAACATCAATTTGCATATCTTTCGATTGTAACATTTTGCTAATCAAATTAATTTTGTTCAAAATATTATGCCATATAGTCATGCCCAACAAAAATTCAAAATTCTCAAGTTCATTAGTCACCAAACACTCTGCCTCACTTCTAGTTTTAGCATCATCACTAACTTTTGATAATTCATATAGAGCATCTCTTATCTCATTAGGTTGAGTTATTATAGCAGCAACACTATTAATATGACTTTCCCATCTAGTTGTTGACAATGATTTCAAAGTCAATTGTTTAACATGATCGTGTAAAATTTTCCATCTTTTAGTAGAACCAGCGAATAAAGTATACAAACGTTGCACAACTCCAAAAAATGAGATAGCTTTAACACAAGAACTAGCCATATCACATATTGTCAAATTAAGAGAGTGACAAGCACATGGCATATAGAATGCTCTAGGATTAATCTCAAGAAATCTCTTTTGTACACCCTGATATTTTCCTTTCATATTGGAACCATTGTCATAATCTTGTCCCCTCACATTATCAAAATCAAGCTCAAGTGATTGTAAAACAATTTGTATTTCATTAAAAAGACCTAATCCCGATGTATCATCCACACTTATAAATTCAACAAAATATTCTTTTATCATTCCACTAGACATATCAACACATCGAATTACTAAAGTCATTTGCTCATTATGACTTATATCAGAAGTACAATCAAGTATCACTGAATAATACTTGGCCCCTTTTATTTTTCTAATTATATCATTTTTAACTTTAGAAGCTAATGTTGAAATCAACTCATTTTGAATCTTATGACTAAGGTAATGATAGTGAATTTCCTTATTTTGGATACGTCTAAAATGCTCTTGCATTATCAAATCAAATTCTGCAATTAACTCAAGTAAACCGAAAAAATTACCATTGTTATTTTGATAAATCTTCTCATTATCCCCACGAAAAGCCAAGTTACGTGTAGCAAGACATTTCACAACAACAATAATTCTTACTAAAACCAGTTTCCAATGTTCTTTCTCTTTCTTAATATGTAGTTGTAAATCTTTATCGATTGTTTGATTATTTTTCAATCTAATATTCAAATCAATCCAAGTTCTCATATTATTAATATGCTCAATACCATTCTCATGCTTTTTGAGTCTATCATTTATATGTCTCTAATCATTCAAACCTTTATTTGCTAACAAACTATTATTTTAAAGTGATTTAAATAATTTACAACAAAAACAATATACTTTATTTGCATCTTTTGAATATACCAACCATTTTCTATCTTGATTCTCACCATTTGGTAGTTTTCTCATATAATAAGAATATGCAAAATGTCTACCAAGTTCATCTATAGGAAATTTGAGATCATACTCTCATAAAGGACCCTTTTCTATCACAATATCTCTAGTTTTATTATCAATATTATCCCAAGTTTTTGGATCAAATATATTCAAAGATTTCTCTTATTCTCACTAATATCAATTTCTTCATTCAAAGAATCATTGTCATTCTCATCTAAATCAAGTTCTTCATTCAAAGCATCATTCTTATTATCATCAACATCAATTTCTTCATTCAAATTATCATTTTTAATCTCAATATCATCAACTACTACTTCATCCAAAACATCAACTTCGGTCTCAATCACAGAAGAACTAGAACTCCGTGTAAGAAATTTATGTAGGGCCCCTTTTTGAGTTTTAATCACCTCATCAAGTCTTTTTCTTTTACTTCTTTTTTGACTTCCGGATGGATATTTTCTAGGCGACATATTGATCATAAATTAATTGAAAGACACAATCAAAGATAAGTAATTCAAAAATTAACACAAATTCAAAAAAATCAAATACTAATTACTAAATTAAAGAGATTGAGAAAGAGGAATTGATTGCACCCGAGAGAGTGCATGGGTGAGCACTGAGCAAGTAGCGGACCACGGTGAGCGGTGGGTGCAGCAGACTGGACTCCAGAGCACGACTCCACGAGCGGCGAGCGCACTGAATTGCTTGCTGATGCTGAATCGCCGTCCCTGGGCGCTGCCTAAATAGTTCGTACTTTGCACACAGAGAGCTGAGAGCGTTGAGTGAGATCAGAGAAGAGAGAGTGGAGAGAAGAGAACCGTTGCCTCTCAGCCTCTCCCAAAAAAAACCCATTTTATCTAAAAAATTTTTACCTTTTTTTTTTTTCGTTCTGGAATATGCCAAAAATTTTTCTTTTTCGCGTTGCTGTCAGTGTCTGCAGATGGAGAGATTCCATCCCTATTATCTATATTTTTTTTAATGTCTAATGGGTTTTAAAAAAATATTTGGGCCCCCCTCAAATTTGGGGACCCTGGGCTCAGGCCCACCTTGCCCTGTGGAAGTGCCGGGCCTGATCTTTATTGATGTATAAAAATGTGTTAGTAACATTTTTCAAAAAGAAAAGATTATGAAATGGAGTTCGTAGTATCGAGAAACATACTTGTACGTCGACTCTTATATGTATTATAAGTATGATATGCATGATTAGAGTTTGCATGTTTAGGATTTTCGTTGCTAGAAACGAGCTCTAGCTTGATATGACGTTTTTCCATTTTTGCCGGAAATTGGCAGTTTTGCTACACTTAACGGAAATGGTCATAACTTTTTCTACGATTAATATATTTAAGATCCGTAAAATGAACATAAAACTAGACTTCAGTGGCTTTCCAGTGGTATAAGATATACTGTCCAGTTATTATTGTGCAATTACAGAATTTTAATTCTTTCGAGCCTTTATGCACATTATGTTTTTTACTATGTTAAGTGTTTGATGATAGTTTTCGAACCAAGGAATGTGTACCGGAATCGAGTGTCGATTACCGTTGTTAGTATCTTTATATGTTATATGGTCAGTTAGGTTCTCTAAGAAAATCATAGCTTTTATTATTAAACTTAATTTCGAATGTTAAACCCTAAAGTCCAAACATGTAGATTGAGTCCGTTGTCTGTTAGACTTCGTTAAGCTCGATCGAGCGCTAAACTTAGTTGTTTCCGATAAAAGGTGGAGCAGCGGACTGAAGCGTAAGGAAGAGCCGAGAATCGTTTTGCTTGTGTTATTATTTGTCCAGATGGACTTTCTATACGAAAATGATTATGGTAGGCTTTCTATACGAAAATGATTTGAGCTTTGCTCTATTTTGATGAAATATTTTACAAGCAAATTATGATTTCAAATGATTATATTGCATAAAACTTTTATGTGGATTCTTATGACCCTATCATAGTTGTCTTGCCAACCTATGAAATGATCGGATCCTGAGCTAGACAAAGCTGGCCAGGGTTAGTGTACACAGTACTCGGGATTGTGAGCTCTCTTCGGAGTGGCCGATCACGATTCGACATTTAATATACCCGAAAAGTCAAAAAGTAAACTTTCAAAAATCATACTCGCAACGTAAAAATAGTATATATAGAAGGCAACGGAATCACGATTCTGTCTATCGAAACACAAAATCAAATTCGGAAGATAATCCCAACCAGATAACTGAACATCTAATTTTCCAATTAAAAACGTGTAAATAGATCTAAACCTATCCCATTAGTCAGAATTTTATTACTTAGGAATGAAAAAAATCTTAATGTCGCACTTGAGGTTATAATAAATCATGCATATAAAAGACCTGGGCATTACACTTATTCACCGTGGAGCGTAGACTGGGTTCTGATACCAACTGATGCAGTTAGAAGGGTGATAAAAACGTAAATGTCCGTTGATTCTAAGAATACTCTGAATAGTATATGCAAAATGTGATTAACGTGATTATTCCATTGATTCAAGATGAATACTGAGAGAACATAAATAAAACACGAGAAAAAGGATAAAGCCAATATTTTTTATTCAATATTCAACTCCATTATAATGTTCCTAAGACTCCTGTTTATAATAGATAAACTAGTGTTTTAGGTGCCTAAGCCCTAGAAGCCGACCCAATAACAACTAATTAAGTCCTAAAACTATATAAAATATAAATAGTAATAAGTAAATTAAAAAAATCATAATATAATAATTGATATAATTTGGAGAATATAATATTTTAGTAGTAGTATAATTGATATTATTTAGTTTCTTTATTCTAGTTAGTTTTAACTAGTCGGCTTTCTCGCCTCGTTAATCGGCAGGACCGCCTCCTTCCGGCCCCAAATTTTGGTACTCAATGGCGCCCTTTGCGGCCGACTCCTCTTCATCATCGTTTTCCTGGATATTTAGCCCCACATCATCCAACCTGGATATACAACCCCACAATAGCTGACGCAGAAGTCTTGGTTGGCTTACAACCCCACAGCACCCGAACGCGGAAGTCTTTCAAATTGCATGTTTAAGGCAATCTGACAGCTCTTTTCACCAGCGAATATGAAAGTCAACAGCCTTAATTGATGAGACGATCCTGTCCAATCCAACAATACATACAGGACACTACGTGTAGCAAGACAACGAGAGTCATGCCCATACAACCGAAGCCACCCGTCGTGACAAGAAGACAAAGATGTATTTAATCCACCGATATGCTTGCCTGTAAAATAGGACGGATATGATGGTTGTAAATATTTTCAGTCGAGTCATATAAAGAGGCACCACAGACTCTAAAAAATAAGATTGGTTTAAAAACTCAGATATTCCATTCTAAATATAGCCAATTTGATTTTTTACAATGTTCTACATATACTATTCAATTTTATTTGGTTTCAATTTCCTATGTGTTCTAATTGGTACTTACGAATAGTAATATCCATATTTTTTATATCAGGTTACGTGAATGACATCAACATGATCTTTATAAAATTTTGAGATAATTTGGTTCCATTTGACACCTGCTTCTAAATAATTGTTAGTTTTGTTTTTCGAGAACCGACTTTGATTGTTAATTTCGTTTTTTCCAGTATTAAAAAAAATAAAAAATTATATAGTCAAAAGTTCTTCTAAATACTAACCCATTGATTTTTTTCATTATTTTGTTAATGTATTTTAAAAGTAATCAAATGTCAAAATTTGTTCTATAAAAATCAATGCCACAACTATTCGCAAGACTAGATAAATCAATTAAACCACTAGCGTGAAAAGCTAATGAAAATTTGAACTGCAACAGGAACTAATAATTTCATATATACACTCACAAAAAAAAAAAAACTATTTCCTCAATTAGGAGAATTTTAGTATTTTAATTGTAGTATAGTTTAATATTATTTAGTTTCCTTATACTAGTTAGTTTTCTAATTTAACAAGGACTCCTAGCCTATAAATAAAGGCTTTTAGAGTTTCTTTTTAATCAAGTTTCGGTTATTTTGATATTGATTTTTCCTTATTGATTATTTTTCTTGTTATTCGAGTTTTCTTTCAAATTCTCCATCAACTTGAAAAAAACTTCCCAACTGAAGAATCAATGGATCATTATCCAGAAAAGAACCAAACCAAACCAAGTTGGGAAGCACTCGCAGCGGCAGGAGGACTATGATCCATGAAGACGACGACAACTGTAATATTATCATGAAAACCTCTCTTACTGATTAGTTAAGAGTTCCCAAAGACTATCGGATGTGAATACTCGTAAGTTTCTAGTGATCATAGCCGGATCAGCTCTTAAAACGCCTTGACTAGAGAGGCACCAGAAGGTGGAATCTCGGAAAAGATGGCCCCATAGCGAATTCCAGACTCTTCAGATACGCATCACCAATAGATCTTGATATCTGCATGATGCCCTTGACACGCCAAACACCTTGTCTCTTGACAACGATCTGCCGATCTGTGTGATGCAACTTTTTGTAGTTCTGTTCCGACTTCCTTCACAGTCGCATTGTGATCTTGAGTGAGCTGCTTGGGGACAATCTTATTCAATCTGTTCGAATAGCCCAACTAAATGAGCAGAGAGGTGATCACAGATATATCTAGAGGTCTCATCTCCACCGTGGCCATCATACAACCCAACGAAAGTAGCATGTGTACCGGTCTCAACCTGGCTCTGATCTTCTAGGACAGCGTTTGCCTGGGCCACGGCGAATGAGAATTCACCATGGGAATGCCTCTCGATGTGTCTAGACCATAGATGCGCATCGTCTGACGACTCGCTCAAATCCCTGTAGTCATCCTTTTTCAAACGGTTCAAGTATGAATTAGCGGTTTTTCTAAACCAAGAAATCATCTTTCATTTCCCTGTAAAAAGCGGCCCGGTTGAAGATTCAAAAAAATTGGAAGATGATTTCTTGGTTTAGAAAACCGCTAATTCATACTTGAACCGTTTGAAAAAGGATGACTACAGGGATTTGAGCGAGTCGTCAGACGATGCGCATCTATGGTCTAGACACATCGAGAGGCATTCCCATGGTGAATTCTCATTCGCCGTGGCCCAGGCAAACGCTATCCTAGAAGATCAGAGCCAGGTTGAGACCGGTACACATGCTACTTTCGTTAGGGATAGGGTTGTAAACGAGTTTAATCGAAGTGAACACTATTATATTCTATTTCGTGATATTGTGCGAACTATTTTATTCCACTCGATTTTTTTGAATACTAAAAGTTGATTCGAGTTTGTTTCGATATCGATATTTCGAATTATTCGATTCGATTTGAGTATTCAATCTTATGTTTTTTCTTTAGAGTTGAATTTATGATTCAAAATTTTATCATTAACAAAAAGAATTTTTAATATACAATTCAAAACAATAAAATTTTCTTTTTTATTATATAATAATATATATAAATATATATAAATAATTGGTTATATTAATTATCTAATCGAATAATCGTAAATAAAACGAATCGAATATCATTAGTATTATGATTCGATATTTCAACGAATATAAAGTAGAATTCAAATTCTTATTCGGAAAAAACGAATACGAATCGAACTAAACGAATTCGAATCACGAATCCTATTTATAATAGATAAAGGATAATTTACAAATCCTAGTACAATTTACTAAGATATATAATACAACAATAACACAAGGATAAACTAATTACATTAGTAAAGTTTTTTAGTAATATATTTACCTAAATATAGACCTCACCAATCCATCATGTTTCTCTCTCTATTTCCATTGTTTCTTTTCTCCTTCACATACTGTAGTCTATTTTCATTCTCTAATACATATCTTCTCTTTATCACAAAATGCAAGGATATATTCTCTAATTAATATGTTAGTTTTCAATCTTTTTCATATCTTCTCTAATACACAGCCATTGAGTTATTATTTTAATCAACACTTCACTAGTATTGTTCACCAACCATCACCTCGGTCACCTACACCGCCCATCCATCTCCGTCATCAAATCCTCCTCCATATCAGATTCCTCGAATATGCTCTCTTAATCCCTCTTATCTTTTCTCTATCTATTTTGAAATAATTATAATGTTCAGCATATATTTTGTTGACCTAGATGATTAATTGTGGTTAATGTACGTGTTGAAGATATTAGATGGTTGAAATATTGAATGGGAAGTTGGAAGGGGTCGACAATGACTGACTTATGCTGTTTAGTGATCGTGTGAAATCTGTTTCTCTATCTGAATTTAAGTTGAATTCAGTTTGGAAATATATGTCATTATGCAGTCGGATACTGAAGAATATATGGTTGGTTACTCGATTACAAGATTCTGAATAACCCTTTATATTCTCGATTATAATATTTTTATTTAAATATTGAATTGTTTACTTTTGCAATGCCAACTATAATTTTGTGAGTACTTGCAATCAGTAGTTTGATCTCCTCAATATTGAACTTATATATATACCTTAGTAAAATTACCACTTTAGACGACGACTCGCCAGCGAACGGCCTCCGGCCGGTCGTGGTCGTCAGCTAAAAGCCGGAAGTTTAGCTGACGGTGCTCATGTTGTCGGCTAAACTACTTTAGCCGATGACTTTATTTTTGGTCGTCAGCTAAAGTCCTACCATCCGTCGGCTAAAATTGAGTAGTTTAGCCGACGACTACAAGACTTTAGCCGATGACTTGGAGTTGTCTAGTCGACGACTACCATACTTTAGCCGATGGTTTGTCGTCGACTAAAGTCTTACGTGTTTTTATGTGCAGAATATCACCATCTCACACTTGAAAACACACCATTTACAACACACTCAGAAATTATACAACAAGAACACGAAAAAAAACAATTTTATCTGGTTTGATCACTCAAGAAATCATATTGAGGGTATGTATATTGAACTTTGATATCAATTATTTATATGCATATATATATATATATATATAAAAGAAAAAATTAAAGTTATTTTGATGATTATTGTTGTTGTGTCAAGAATTACACTCTCCGACCGGCGATCGCCTCGGAGATCGGGCGATCTAGCCACTGCCGAGCAGCCGAGGCAGAACTGCTGACCAGCGACCAGGCGGCCTAGCCTTAGCCCCGCAGACAAGAAGAATCGGCCAACCGAAGGTCCCAGGAAAAGTCCCGGTGCCGAGCGATCGACATCAAATACGATCGTCTCTCGGTACTCGGCGACCGACTCCTGGCGACCGACTAGCGGACGATCATCCTTCAGCACTTGCCGACCGACCCTTGGTGACCGACCAATGCCGACCCTCAGTAACTGGCCGATGGCGACCTCTGATTACCGGCTAGAGACGACCGCATCGTGCCGATAGTCATCCAGTCGGCAAAGGCCGAGCCTCAGGACTGACACCACGTGCAAGGGCCGAGACAAGATCCGCATATCACGGATCGGTGACCACAGCCTGTCAGCATCCGTCCACCAGCCGACAGGCCCGCCGAAAGTTGTCAGTGGGGCCGCATGTGACAGTGACTCCGGACGCGTGCTGGCTCTTCATTGGACCGCCACCGGCAAATGTAGCCTTCGACTTTAGGCGGGCCCGGACCTCTTCCTTGGACTTTAGCCCGACAGCCCGGGCGATCACCCCATTATAATATTGGCCGGCAGACGATCGCCCCATTATTATAATGGCCGGAAGGCGATCGCCCGCCAGAAGATAAGACCCGGCTGCCCCTATATATACAAGCCACCCTGCACTCGGCCAACTCTCTGGCATTCTCGCATTTCACACGCAATACAGAAGCAAAATATACAGCACTTGGCTATCTCCAACTCTTGGCAACAGCTATCATTCGGTACTTACTTCTCCCGGCCTCTCTCATCAAGCAGACAATCGGCAGGGACGAAGAACACCGAGCTTCTCTCAAGAGCCGGATTAAAAGAGTCTTTTTACACTCATTGTATCTAGATTTCTCACATTAATACTTGTATCCACGAATATTTGTATTAATAACATCTCGCGAGAGCATTCAAGCCTGGGCCTAACAAACCCGACAAATCTTGTATTATTTATCTTCTCTCGGAAGTGCTCCCGCAATTGTTGTTTGTTGTCCGTCTTCCAGCAGTATTAATCTTCGGATAAATATTTTGGGCAACAACAATTGGCGCTAGAAGAAGGGGACATCCAACCCTCAAATTTTTATACCTACCGTCCCGAAGAACACTCACTGTTCTCGGGGCATATACTTGAAGTGACACTCACTGCGCTTCAAAGAAATCTTTCAGAAATCATGTCTTCCGCCTCCGCGTCGAAGAAAGCCGCTGACCTGCCGGCCAGACCCCCCGTTCCGTCCCAGTCCGAGCCGCAGCCGATGGTGGAAGGCAGCCACCGCGGTCAGAGACGCTCGATCCCATCCCTGGATGGCGGCCCAAGCCTCTCGCTCGATCAGCTCCGAACCAAGGAACAGATCGACGAGGTCATGGCCGTCCTACAGGAGCGACGGAGTGCTCTCGACGCGCCTCCTGCTATCACCCCCTCGGCCGCCCACCGGAAGTCCAAGCGGAAGCTCAAGTCGTTACTGGCCGAGCGATCGCCAGGAGGCTCTCGTCCGCAAGAAGAGGCGCTCGCCAGCTGGGGCACCTCTGTCTTCGATCGCCTGGGCAGTGACCCGACCTGGCGACCGGGGCAGTCCGGACCCAGCTACGAGACGACGGAGTTTGAGTCCGTCACCAGGAGCTCGGCCTACCCGGCTCCCAGAAGGCAGCCCAGCCGACTGGCTCCCCCTCGCCAAATTGCCGAGGTCGGCAGCAGTGGAGTCCGGAGATCGGTACACGATCGCCTCGGCTCCCGCTCCCAAAGCCGATCAGCAAGCGACTGAGCCACGGCGATGGATGCGATGCAACGTCAGATCGACGACATGAAGGCGCTCCTGCAATCCAGGGCAGGCGCCATGAAGACGATCGCCGAGCCAAGCGAGCCGCTCACGATCGACATCGAGCTCGCCCCCGTGCAGCACAAGATCGCTGCCCCGCAAACACCCGTGTACGAGGGGCGATCGGACCCCCAGACACACCTGAACAAGTTCAACATCTACATGGCCGGGTGTGGGGCAACTGACGCGACCAGGTGCCGAATGTTCCCTATGACGCTGGACGACCTCGCCTACAGGTGGTACACCTTATTGCCACCTCGGTCCATTGGCTCCTTTAACCAGCTGGCACACGTCTTCACGGAGTACTTCGCCACCAGGGTCGCCCAGCCAGAAGGTCCCCTTCGCATGATGCAAATCAAGCAGGGAGAAGAAGAGTCCGACTTGGACTACATCGACCGAGTGGACGAGATCATCCTCAACGGCGAGCCCGTAAGCGATGAGATCGCCCTCCACACGGTCCTAGCAGGCTTCAATGGCTTTTCGCCTATGTTTAGGCATCTTACGAAGAGCCAACCCACGACCTACGCGACCTTCCGAGCTAGAGCCGCAGATTTTCTGGCCAGGCAAAGGCTTCTCCTTAGCCTAGGAGTAGAGCGATCGGTGCCCGAGCGAAGACCTCCAGTCTTCCAGCCCGATCGCTATTATCCAGCAGTGCCGGAGGACTCGCTCGCCGTCTACAGTCCACCATTTGACATGAGGGACTAAGGCTCGCGATCGCCCCCACCGCACATCATAAAGCCATGGTCCTGGTAGCCGATGGAACCGGCTACTTCGGCCATGCAAGGTCCCTTTCGGCCGAGATCGCCCACCCTTCGTTTAAATACGAGGCCGGCGTAGTCTGAGGGCTCTCCAGAATTAATCAGTGGATACGTGCCACTACCCCCGTCTCAACGTACACCGTCGAGGTTCGTCATCTCCATGGCGGGCCGAGGTGGAAGCAGAGCTAAACAAGCCGCGGGCGTGGAGTTGATTCATCTGACGCTGCCCCGTGCAAGGACTCCTCTAGACCGAGACCGCACGCCCTTCGTTTAAATACGAGGCGAGGCACAGCCTAACAGAGGACCCTCATAATAAAGTGAGTCACGAGACACTCAATGTCTTCGCGCACTAAGACACGGCCATGGAATCGGTCCATCGAATTCCGCGACTGTGCACAATTCCTCAAACAAGCGAAACCATCAAGTTTCCAAGGGGGATCGGCCAATGTTGTTTTTTGCAGGTACAAGACCGAAAGATAGCTAGCCAATCGACCATGATAGCCCAAGTCCAAATCCAAAATCGGCTCAGCAAGATCGCCCGTCCTCATCCTACATGATCGCCAGCAAGAACCACCTCGCCCCATGTCTTCAACATAGGAGCAAGCTGGGGGCAATTGTTGTGTCAAGAATTACACTCTCCGACCGGCGATCGCCTCTGTAACACCCCCAGAATACGACCGGGAATGTCACACGCCGTAGACCCTTATCACGAGGATCTACCAGGCTAAACTCCAAAAGACTACTCAATGATTGACCGACCGGGGTCAAAATTAAATACAAAGCAGACCGACAAGGTCATTAACCAATTCAGAACTAACGACATTCATATTACAATGACAATAATAAACTAGAACACCGAAAAGAATGACAACTCAATTTAATAAATGAAAACTACACCCATGCAAGGGTGAATACTCGAACGACAGAGAAATACCGGCTGTAATGAAACAAAAGAAAAGACTCGACTGTGTGATTAGTATCATTGTCCTCCATCTCCTTCCAAGCCAATCTCGTGGATCGCTCCCGAGCCGCCAAAACTGAGCGCATAACAGGCACCCACCCCGAAAACTCGGGGTTAGCAACCGGAATTTTGCTAGTGCAAGTACATAATATACAAGATATACGAATAATAACAACACAAATCTCAACAGTCGTGAAGCCTTAATATAAACCACACATTCCCATAGTCCACACAGAATAGTATCACATACACAAAGTGAAAGATAATCACATAGTCATATTCTCTGTACGGAACCTAACGCCAATGAAACTTTAAACGAGTCCAAGGAGTCAGAAAAATCCCTTTTTATAAAAGGAAAAGTATTTTGATAAGAAAGTTGGAAAACATTATTATTGACTCAGGCCATCATGGGGTTTTGAAAATCAAATGGGAATACTTTTAGAAAATGCTTCAAAAACTCTCGGATCCTCGACCCAGCATGTGGAAAACAATTTACAAGAAAACCATTACAACGTTATTCGGGGTCCTCGACCCAATGCACAGAATAATCATCACAGCACAATCAAAGGCACAGCCTCTCATTCGACAATTCCCGCTCAAGACCCTTGATTAATTAACCCTCGGAGATTTCGTCAAACATCCTTGGTTAATTAACCCCAATACCAACGTCTTAAAAACAATTTGAAACAAGCTTTCAAAAACACGAATCACAGTCTATATCGGGACCAGTATTTTAAAAGAGTTGAAAGAACTTTGAAATACGAGGATTGTTCGGTAACGGGGTCTTAGCTATCACTCGAATATCCGTTACCAATAAGCCTGCCAGGCGCCTCCCTTGCACACTGCACCGGCGTTCACTCCACTATGTTGGCCGCCTTGAACATGTCACCGCGCCGGCGATCACTCCCGACAGAGCCGCCTTGCACGCGCATTAGGTAACACCGGTGTTCACCAAACATATGGAGCCGCACATTGCAACAGACACCGGGCCGGAGTACACACCCCGCCCTCAGAGGTTCCCGGATACGACGTCTCTCACAATAAGTATTCACATTATTACAAACATCAAGTACACAATCAATCAATTCAACAATTATCAAATCAATACACCAAATCACACAATTTATCCGACAGTCCATAACCACACAATAAACAATAACACGTACATTATCAATCAAGATCCAACACAATAAGCCTTCGGCACAACCAACCAACGCTACACATATATCCTTGTATTGCGACTCAACCGAATATATATATATATATAGATATATATGTATATATACATATAACCTTACTATATTATATGAATAACTATAGTTCATCCATCAATCCAAGTTGAGTACGCCAACTAGTGTTAGCATTCACCACTCGTCGTTCACCGACATAGGCATATATATCAATATACGTATATACATACATATATTTAACATATAAATATATATAAATCTATATATATATACACACATATATATATATATACACACACATATATATATACATATCCGTATAATTTCATACACTTCGACAACGATGATTTCACGCAGATAATTCGTATATCAAGGTACTTGCCTTGGTAATCTCTCGGATACTCCAAAGTACTACGGTTGGCAAAATACGGAACTCCAACGAAAACAACGATCGGAAGGGCTCAACACCAGATTTTTGTAGGGAAATCGTCCCTAATATCCTATCATCGAATAAACAATCAATCATACGAGGAAAAACATCACAAAACGACCAAATTCCTCTATGCGGCATTTCCTCGGACACTTTGAAGGCGTCAAACGGAAGTTCATATAATTGACGAATCGGAAATGGTAAAACCGTGGAAAGATGATGAAAATGATAGAATACAACTTAATCTACAATTATCCATCAGTAATTTAAGTTCATAAGGCTCAAACGGACGAAATCTACCAAGATCCCCAAATTTCCCAAAGTTTGGATTTTAGGAAAAACTAACCTTGATTCGGTCGATTGAAGGATGTTATGGATTGATCGATCAATGATATGGACTCAGGATCTTCGTGGTTTTGTTGTTCAACAACATGCCTTATCGCTCTCATAACCTCCGCCGCTAAGGAAGAGAATGAAATTAAAAATGGTGTTGAAACAGGGCTGCTCGTTCAATTATATACTGGCAATCGACTAGCGTGCGCTAGGTTGTCCGGGTAGCGTGCGCTATCGGCCGCCCCCGCCGATAGCGTGCGCAAGTCATTGGCGCAGCGGCGGCGCAATCGCCCGTCCAGACCTATGGACTAATCCCGGCCAGAAGGCGTGCGCTGCCGAGCAGTAGCGTGCGCTAGCTGCCGAGTTAGCGCTGCAATGTCTGTCAGAAGGCGTGCGCTTACTCGGTCCGCCAAGTCTGCACTTACCGCTAGATCGCTGGGCCGATTAGCGTGCGTTACCTCCCGGCAGTGGCGTGCGCTACTCCTGCGGTTTAGCGCGCGCAATCGTCCGGCCGTAGCGTACGCTAGGCCGGTCTCGCCAGAATCGTCCCGGCAGCGTTTCAAGATCCGTGCCGGTTCCTCCCGCAACCGTCCGGCCAGCGCCCGGCTGTCGTGGCCCGACGACTCGATTCCTAAAAACGCACGGAACGAACACGACGAAACGCTCGCGGACAACAACATCGATCCGAAATGAAATTAACATACAACAAATCACCACCTATGGCCATAAACACAAAATCGATTGTCGAGAAAAATAATACCGACGCTCGGAACCCGAGAAATTTCCGGTCTAAGAAAAAGAAAAATTCGAATAAATCAAAATAAAAATCTCGGATATTACATTCTACCCCCTTAAAATAAGTTTCGTCCGAAACTTAAAATAGAGAGCGGCGGAACAATCAAGGAAATAACTACTTGCTCACCCCAAATCATCACGAGCAAAGCGCGAGTGCAAGGTTCCAGAATACGATGAACCGACCTAGCAAGTACAAGGCGGTTTAAAATGGTCGAAAGGTGCGCAGATGAACTACCAACAACGAAAGTCGTCCCATACCGAAAATACTAAGAAGAGTACGGGTAATACATTCCCCATACTAAGAGGACATTATGATCCCGAAACTTAGAACAACAAGAGTTGGAAACGTAAAGCAATGAAACGAAATACGATCGAAGTCACGATTGTTTGAAACAAAGAACGATTAAGACATAGTACAAAATCTTCATTCTCCCATGCTAGGATCTTCGAAGGAAACATAGGATTTCGGGACACTTCCCGGTCCCTAGTTCTCTCTCTCTTAGGCGGCATTCTTTGCCAATTCGAAACCTGTCTCACAATGTTTCTCCCGATGACCTTCACACCCACACCAGAACAAGTCAAGAGTGGAAAGGGACAATTTGCACGATCATGTCCCTGACGATTGCGGTTGAAGCACCTTCTCTTCTTACCGAGAATCACCGATGTTGGCTTGGGATCCCAGCCACTCCCGACCGCAAAGACGACGCGTCCGAACGACGCGGGGTTTGGGAGCCTTAGACTCTTCATCGCCCAAAAATTTCCCGGATGTCCTCGGTCTCTTCGTTTCGCTCGTGGCTCGACCATTAAGGACATTTCATAGGATATCGTTAGATCTACAAACTCCTTCACAGAAGCAAGAATAGAAGTCGTACGAACCACCTAGACGCTACCACAACCGACATCACACTTACGTCCCCCAAAGCCCGACAAACTAATACGGATAGTACTGTTCACGTTATCAATAATCGGTTGCACAAGATACCACAAGTATCAACATAAGGTTTAGTTAACATCTAGAGAATATCGTAAAGCGTTAAGTTTTATGAAGTTAATTTCGAGTCCTCCGCGATGACGATCATTATATGTATGCACTTAATGAAAATAAATTTTTGGAAAAGAGGGCTAGTCACGTTGCGCCCAAGACTCATAAATACTGTCTTTTATTTCGGAAGAGGAAGTTTATATAACGACTCTAAAAATTATTTTCGAGTGATGTATAAAAGAAAAATCGGAAATTGAATTGTAACTAATTTGAAATATTTCAAAAGTGTTGAGTCCCAAATACCACAATTTTGAAAATCTTTCCTCTTCTTCCAAAATGTTTATTTTGAAAGAATTTTCCACCGAGATACGTGACGAATTGACATGACGACATTAAATCATGGCTTTCCACAACGTTAGAAAATTTCAAAGCACCACTTTAAAATATTCGTGATACTATTACGTGGGCCCTGCATCGAACCCACTGTGCTAAAAATCATTTTAAAAAAAAATGTTCAAAATGCCAAAAAGGCCGATGTCGGTAATATTCTCAAATACTCACAAAAGTCATTTATAAAATATCAAATACCATCATGAGAATACAATCAAAACGTGCAAAATCAAAATATCAAAACTCGGTTTGCAAGACACCAAGAGCCATCTCAAAATATTCACGCAGCGAATAATTTTAACATTCATAAATTTATTCTAATAAAGTGCAAGAACAAATAAATATGCTCGACTTCCGAAGCATATTACCTAACCATTTTTACTCGGACCGCATACGCATGTTATATCTTAAAACAATAATATCACCGACAAGTTCCAATTCCTAGTTCACATTAAACATATTAGCACAATATAATCAAATACGTATATAAGGGGACTTACGATCGGGAGGCTTACCATCACAGATTGCCGGAAGATGATGTCGGAACCACGATACTAATCACAACTCTGATGCGCGCGACTTACACAAGACATGGACTTGACCCAACGGCCTAGGTTTTTCGCAAACCTAAGCTCTGATACCATAAATGTAACACCCCCAGAATACGACCGGGAATGTCACACGCCGTAGACCCTTATCACGAGGATCTACCAGGCTAAACTCCAAAAGACTACTCAATGATTGACCGACCGGGGTCAAAATTAAATACAAAGCAGACCGACAAGGTCATTAACCATTTCTGATCTAACGACATTCATATTACATTGACAATAATAAACTAGAACACCGAAAAGAATGACAACTCAATTTAATAAATGAAAACTACACCCATGCAAGGGTGAATACTCGAACGACAGAGAAATACCGACTTAATGAAACAAAAGAAAAGACTCGACTCGGTGTGATTAGTATCATTGTCCTCCATCTCCTTCCAAGCCAATCTCGTGATCGCTCCCGAGCCGCCAAAACTCGAGCGCATAACAGCACCCACCCCGAAAACTGGGGTTAGCAACCGGAATTTTGCTAGTGCAAGTACATAATATACAAGATATACGAATAATAACAACACAAATCTCAACAATGTGAAGCCTTAATATAAACCACACATTCCCATAGTCCACAGAATAGTATCACATACACAAAGTGAAAGATAATCACATAGTCATATTCTCTGTACGGAACCTAACGCCAATGAAACTTTAAACGAGTCCAAGGAGTCAGAAAAATCCCTTTTTATAAAAGGAAAAGTATTTTGATAAGAAAGTTGGAAAACATTATTATTGACTCAGGCCATCATGGGGTTTTGAAAATCAAATGGGAATACTTTTAGAAAATACTTCAAAAACTCTCGGATCCTCGACCCAGCATGTGGAAAACAATTTACAAGAAAACCATTACAACGTTATTCGGGGTCCTCGACCCAATGCACATAATAATCATCACAGCACAATCAAAGGCACAGCCTCTCATTCGACAATTCCCGCTCAAGACCCTTGATTAATTAACCCTCGGAGATTTCGTCAAACATCCTTGGTTAATTAACCCCAATACCAACGTCTTAAAAACAATTTGAAACAAGCTTTCAAAAACACGAATCACAGTCTATATCGGGACCAGTATTTTAAAAGAGTTGAAAGAACTTTGAAATACGAGGATTGTTCGGTAACGGGGTCTTAGATATCACTCGAATATCCGTTACCAATAAGCCTGCCAGGCGCCTCCCTTGCACACCTGTGCACCGGCGTTCACTCCACTATGTTGGCCGCCCCTTGAACATGTCACCGCGCCGCGATCACTCCCGACAGAGCGCCCCTTGCACGCGCATTAGGTAACACCGGTGTTCACCAAACATATGGAGCCGCACATTGCAGCGTACACCAGGCCGGAGTACACACCCCGCCCTCAGAGGTTCCCGGATACGACGTCTCTCACAACAAGTATTCACATTATTACAAACATCAAGTACACAATCAATCAATTCAACAATTATCAAATCAATACACCAAATCACACAATTTATCCGACAGTCCATAACCACACAATAAACAATAACACGTACATTATCAATCAAGATCCAACACAATAAGCCTTCGGCACAACCAACCAACGCTACACATATATCCTTGTATTGCGACTCAACCGAATATATATATATATATAGATATATATGTATATATACATATAACCTTACTATATTATATGAATAACTATAGTTCATCCATCAATCCAAGTTGAGTACGCCAACTAGTGTTAGCATTCACCACTCGTCGTTCACCGACATAGGCATATATATCAATATACGTATATACATACATATATTTAACATATAAATATATATAAATCTATATATATATACACACATATATATATATATACACACACATATATATATACATATCCGTATAATTTCATACACTTCGACAACGATGATTTCACGCAGTTACAATTCGTATATCAAGGTACTTGCCTTGGTAATCTCTCGCGGATACTCCGAAAGTACGGGTTGGCAAAATCCGAACTCCAACGAAAACAACGATCGGAAGGGCTCAACACCAGATTTTTGTAGGGAAATCGTCCCTAATATCCTATCATCGAATAAACAATCAATCATACGAGGAAAAACATCACAAAACGACCAAATTCCTCTATGCGGCATTTCCCCGGACACTTTGAAGGCGTCAAACGGAAGTTCATATAATCGACGAATCGGAAATGGTAAAACCGTGGAAAGATGATGAAAATGATAGAATACAACTTAATCTACAATTATCCATCAGTAATTTAAGTTCATAAGGCTCAAACGGACGAAATCTACCAAGATCCCCAAATTTCCCAAAGTTTGGATTTTAGGAAAAACTAACCTTGATTCGGTCGATTGAAGGATGTTATGGATTGATCGATCAATGATATGGACTCAGGATCTTCGTGGTTTTGTTGTTCAACAACATGCCTTATCGCTCTCATAACCTCTGGCCGCGGAAGGAAGAGAATGAAATGAAAAAAGGTGTTGAAACAGGGCTGCTCGGTCAAATATATACTGGCAACTGACTAGCGTGCGCTAGGTTGTCCGGGTAGCGTGCGCTATCGGCCGGCCCTGGCCGATAGCGTGCGCAAGTCATCGGCAGCAGCGTGCGCAATCGGCCCGTCCAGACCTACTGGACTAATCTGTCCGCCAGAAGGCGCCGGCCGAGCCGTAGCGTGCGCTAGCTCGCTGAGTTAGCGCAAGGCAGCTGTCCGGCCAGAAGGCGCTACTCGCCGGTCTCGGCCGAAGTCCGCACCTACCGCTAGATCGCTGGGCCGATTAGCGTGCGTTACCTCCCGGCAGTGGCGTGCGCTACTCCTGCGGTTTAGCGCGCACAATCGTCTGGTCAGAAGGCACGCTAGCCGGTCCTCGCCGCAATCGTCCTATAGCTTCCGGATCCGTGCCGGTTCCTCCCGCAACCGTCCGGCCAGCGCCCGGCTGTCGTGGCCCGACGACTCGATTCCTAAAAACGCACGGAACGAACACGACGAAACGCTCGCGGACAACAACATCGATCCGAAATGAAATTAACATACAACAAATCACCACCTATGGCCATAAACACAAAATCGATTGTCGAGAAAAATAATACCGACGCTCGGAACCCGAGAAATTTCCGGTCTAAGAAAAAGAAAAATTCGAATAAATCAAAATAAAAATCTCGGATATTACAGCCTCGGAGATCGGGCGACCTAGCCACTGCCGAACAGCCGAGGCAGAACTGTCGACCAGCGACCAGGCGGCCTAGCCTTAGCCCCACAGACAAGAAGAATCGGCCAACCGAAGGTCCCAGGACAAGTCCCGGTGCCGAGCGATCGACATCAAATACGATCGTCTCTTGGTACTCGGCGACCGACTCCTAGCGACCGACTAGCGGACGATCATCCTTCGGCACTTGCGGACCGACCCTTGGTGACCGACCAATGCCGACCCTCAGCAACTGGCCGATGGCGACCTCTGATGACCGGCTAGAGACGACCGCATCGTGCCGATAGTCATCCAGTCGGCAAAGGCCGAACCTCAGGACTGACACCACGTGCAAGGGCCGAGACAAGATCCGCATATCACGGATCGTTGACTACACTGCCGCAAGATCCGGCCCACCCGGCTGTGCCCACCGAAAGTTGTCAGTGGGGCCGCATGTGACAGTGACTCCGGACGCGTGCTGGCTCTTCATTGGACCGCCCAGCTGGCAGCCGGCTGTAGCCTTGGACTTTAGGCAGACTGCCAGCCTCTTCCTTGGACTTTAGCCCGACAGCCCGGGCGATCGCCCCATTATAATATTGGCCGGCAGACGATCGCCCCATTATTATAATGGCCGGAAGGCGATCGCCCGCCAGAAGACAAGACTCGGCTGCCCCTATATATACAAGGCACCCTGCACTCGGCCAACTCTCTGGCATTCTCGCATTTCACACGCAATACAGAAGCAAAATATACAACACTTGGCTATCTCCAACTCTTGGCAACAGCTATCATTCGGTACTTACTTCTCCCGGCCTCTCTCATCAAGCAGACGATCGGCAGGGACGAAGAACACCGAGCTTTGATCAAGAGCCGGATTAACAGAGTTTTTTTACACTCATTGAATCTAGATTTCTCACATTAATACTTGTATCCACGAATATTTGTATTAATAACATCTCGCGAGAGCATTCAACCCCGGGCCTAACAAACCCGGCAAATCTTGTATTATTTATCTTCTCTCGGAAGTGCTCCCGCAATTGTTGTTTGTTGTCCGTCTTCGAGCAGTATTAATCTTCGGATAAATATTTTGGGCAACAACAATTGTAACACCCCAATACTCATAAGGGTCATTACATGCCGTAGAACCTTCATCAAGGTCTACAACTCTAAAATATTCACACAACTCCACAATAATCCCATAAAGATACAATATTTAATAACGTAAATTAGGTTGTGGCATCGGCCAAAATATTTTAAGTTTAACACAGTATGTCATAATCTAATATAAATCCATTTTCCACACAGGGGACTTCAACAATTAACTTTAAAACAGGAAACGTTTACTCAAACGACTCTGACAGACATCATGAACATACTAAAATGAACACCCCAAACTTGAGCCTCATAACATCATGCTTGACCATCCTTTGCATGCATATCGCATGCTGGCTCCTCAGATCGTCCGATAAGTGAAATGTATGAAACGCATTTCCCCCAATTAAGGGGTTAGCATTTGAATGGCTAGTGCAAGTACATAATTACACAACATTATATACAAACACAATTCAACACTATTATCACATTTGGAAAACATTTGAGCAAACAATTTTCTGGAATAACAAGTTTCATTGAAACATCATCATCATCATAATGATCACAATCACATATCATCACAAAATCAACCACACTTGGTAACCCACGGCCGTGCCCCTTAGCATCGACCCCGATAGGTCCCATCGAACCGTCCCCAAGTAAGAAACCACTTCCGCGACCGTGCCCCTTAGCATCGGCCCCCATAGATTCCATCGAATCGTCCCCAGGTGGAAGAACCACAACACACACACACACGTTTTTCATAAATCATCATTAATGTCAAATTCGCATCATACATAACATAATGTAATACATGTACTTGCCTCAGTTATTTCGACACAAAGAAACAGTGAATGGAAGGGACCTCGCTCCAAATTCTCTTCAATAACTCATTCCTATCACATAACGATATTCAATCAACCACAACACGTCGGAAACGTAAGAAATCGTCATAAGTTGTACTCTTTGGAACAATTCATCGAACACCACGAAGTCATAATTGATCTTAATCAATTAATGATGGAAATCTCGAAATCTAATTCACAAAACTTCAAGGAAATAAATAAATACGATTATACAATCATAATTTAACATTAATCTAATCTAATTCGGATTAGGAAAACGAAATCGCAACAAAACCCCCAAAATCCCAAAAATTAGGGTTCTCGGAATTTACCTCGATTAGGACGGTGAAAGATGATTAGATGTTGATAACTTCGTACTAGGAACTTGAATATCTGGCCGAAATATACCCTTATACTCGCCCAAGATCGATAAAGTCGCCGGAAGGAAGAAATGAAAGTGAAAAATGACGAAAATTGGGCACTATTGTCATATATATACTAATGGGACTTAGTGTGCGCTATGGGAAAGTTTACGTGCGCTAATGGGCAAAAATGTAGTCCAGTAGTTTCTGCCCGGTCCCGTTAGCATGCGCTAAGGTGTGTGTTAGCGTGCGCTACCTGGTTCGGTCCAGAATTCCTGAACTTTCTGTCCAACTCCAGAATGTTATGTCCAACCACCTTAACGTGCGCTAATAGGACATTAGAGTGCGCTAATTGACTCATTCAAGAACCCAGAAACCTGCTGTCCAGCCTCATTAGCACGCGCTACGGTTAAGACTAGTGTGCGCTATCTTTAAGTTTAGCGTGCGTTAACTGATCTGATACAGCAATAAAATTGTGAAGTCGGGTCAGAACGACCACGACTCGGAAGGTAAAAAACTCGGTAGTTACCGACAAACAATGAAGCCTCAGCGAGGAACAACAAGATACAAGCTCAAGCTCTAAGAAAACACATAATTCCAACCATCATATAGAGTGGAAAAAACAATTCCGATAATAATGCTTAAAACTATGGAATAATTACAAAATGTCTCAAACTCCCGAAAATCATGATTCGAGGTCAGATAACAATCTCCAAAAACCGTAACAGGTCTAAAATTATTAAATGAACTTGTAGAAACAATGAAGCATCAGTTTCGCAAAAGATTTAATAGAACCGAGCCTCAACGCGGAAAAGTTACACTAATACACATATTCTCATAAAACAACTCTGAAACTCGTACGAGTGGTCAAGAATGCAGAATAAAGTAGTTTCAGAATACCAAAACAATTACAAGCGAATCATCCAAGAGTGGAAATACACCGAATATAGAAATTACTAAAAATAGAAAGTGCGGATATTACATTCTCTCCCTCTAAAAAGAAGTTTCGTCCCGAAACTTACAAAGTGAATAACTCAGGATATCGTGCTTTCATATTATCTTCCATCTCCCATGTAGCCTCTTCCGATCCATGTCTCGACCATTGTACCTTAACCAAAGGAATGGTCTTGCGCCTAAGTTGCTTTATCCGACATTCCAAAATCGGGATTGGTTTCTCCTCAAATGTGACGTCGGGGCCCAGCTAAATTTCTCCATAGTCGATAATGTGACTAGGATCCAGTACATATTTTATTAGCTGGGAGACATGAAATACATTATGCACGTGACTCAAGGATTGCGGCAAACCTAAACGATATGCAAGATCTCTGACTCGCTCTAAATTCTCTAAAGGTCCAATGTACCTCGAACTAAGTTTACCCTTCCGACCGAAGCGATAAACTCCCCGAGTCGGCGATACCTTCAGCAACACATGGTCCCCAATCTCAAACTCAAACGGCCGGCGACGGGGGTCGGCATAAGACTTCTGTCGACTCTGTGTAGTCAACAATCTATCGCGAATCAAGGCAATCTTCTCTCTCGTCTCAACTAACAAATCTAGTTCGGTACCAATCATTTCATATGTATCATCCCAATACAGTGGCGATCTGCACCACCTCCTATACAAAGCCTCAAATGGTGCCAATCTTGATCGAGGCATGCCGACTATTGATGTACATAAACTCGATCAATGGCAGGTGCGACTCCCAATCATCTTTCCAGTCTAGAGCACACACTCTAAGCATGTCTTCAATTGTCTGAATCGTCCGCTATGAATGCCCATCTGTATGGGGATGGTATAATTTACGGAGTCTCAACTCATTGCCCAAAGCTCGATGGACGGCCTACCAGAAATGTGATACGAATCGACCATCCCCATCAATAATAATACTCTTAGGAGTCACATGCGACCTCACAATTTCTGCAATGAACACCCGGGCTAATTTCTCTGGCCCCTAAGTATCCTTAATACCCAAAAAATGAGCAGATTTGGTTAGTCGACCGACAATGACCCAAATCATGTTCATTCCGGTCCGAGTCCTAGGCATGCTGGTAATAAAATCCATAGAAATATCCTCCCACTTCCACTCTGGAATATGAAGTGGTTGCAATAACCCCGCAGGTCACTGATGTTCGATCTTAACCTACTGACAGGTCAAGCATTTCGATACGAACTCACCAATATCCTTCTTCAAGTCACCCCACCATAAATTAATCCTTAGATCCTTGTACATTTTACTTGTAACAGGATGTATGGAATATGGCGTCGTATGAGCTTCTCTAAAAATTTTTTGTCTCAACTCAGCATCGCGTGGTACACACAATCCAGGAGCTTTTCCCCTTTTCACATCCTCCCTCAACTGAACTAAAAATGGGTCATAATACTGCCTCATCTTGATGTCATCAATCAAGGACGAATTGATTTCCAACGTATATAACTGACCCTGAACTCTCTGAAGCGAAAGCTCGATGTTCTGACCAATTAAGTCTCATCGGATCCTGCTTTGAGGCGTAAGTACCTCTAACATTTGAAGTGACATCGGCTTATGTCTCAATGCATCCGCTACTACATTCGCCTTGCCCGGATGGTAAAGAATCTCAATATCATAATCCTTGATTATTTATAACCATGTATGTTGCCTCATGTTCATTCATTCTGGCTGAAAATGTACTTCAGAATTTTGTGGTCCGAGTAAATCTTACACGACGATCCGTAAAGATAATGCCTCTAAATCTTTAAAGGGAAGACGACCGCAGCTAATTCCAAATTATGAGTAGAATAATTTGCTTCATATGATTTCAACTGTTGAGACGCATAAGCAATCACCCGTTTGCTTCATATGATTTCAACTGTTGAGACGCATAAGCAATCACCCTATCCCTCTGCATTAAGACATAACCAAGTTCGAGACCTGAAGCATCACTATAAACCACAAATTCATCGGTTCCATGTGGCAAGGCTAGAACTGGTTTGGTAGTTAAATGCCTCTTCAACTCATCGAAGCTATTATGCCTATCCACGTTCACTCAAATTTCTGAGTTTCATAAGCAATTACGTAAGTGGTCGAGCGATCCTGGAAAACACCTCGATGAATCTATGGTAATACCCCACAAGTCCTAGAAAACTTCTCACTTCTTTCACATTCTTAGGTGGTTCCCACGCCAGTACCACCTCTATCTGCAGATCAACCCGAACTCCTTCCGCTGAAATCACACGCTCAAGGAATGTTACTTCCTTGAGCCAAAAATCACATTTGGAAAACTTCGCATATAACTGCTCAGCTCCCAAAGTATCTAACAAAATACAAAGGTGTTCGGCGTGCTCCTCCTAGCTCCGAGAATACATAATAATATCATCAATAAAAATAACTACGCATTTGTCCATATATTCGATAACTACCTTGTTCACCAGCTACATGAACACTGCTGGGGCGTTGGTTAGACCGAAAGGCATAACCACAAACTCGTAATGGCCGTATCTCGTCCTAAAAGAAGCTTTCGATATATCCCTATCCTCAATCCTCAACTGATAATAGCCCGACCGTAAATCAATCCTCGAGAAGACTATCGCTCCTTGAGCTGATCAAACAAGTCATCAATTTGGGGTAAAGGATATTTATTTTTGATGGTCAGCTTGTTTAATTCTCGATAGTCGATACATAAACGAAGTGATCCATCTTTCTTTTTAACAAAGACACCGGTGCACCCCAAGGTGATGCGCTCGGTCGAATGTACCCTTTATCCAACATCTCCCCCAACTGTTTCTTCAACTCTAACATCTCTGATGGTGCCATACGATATGGTGCCCGAGAAATAGGAGCTGTATTCGGCTATAGATCAATAGGAAACTCGACTTCTCGCTATAGTGGTAATCCCACTAAGTCATCCGGAAATACATCGGGATATTCATTAACGACTGAAATCAACGACATCTCAACTCCACCATATTCTATCTTCAAAGTGTAGCACCAGTAGCCTACGCAGCCCTGGTTCAGGAGTTTATCGCCTTCAAGGTGTTGATCACACTTCCCAATCTACCCAGTTTACAACCCACAAGAGTATGTTTTGCGCCATCCTCAACCACTATCGAGATAGTACGAGTCCTATAGTCCATGATAGCACTGTGACGATCCATCCAATCATCCCCGAGGATCGAATCCTCGCCCTTTAAGTCTACAACGATGAGGTTCGAGGGCCAACCCAGGTTTTCGATCCTCACCGGACAGTCTCTGATTCCCGGTTCCCAACCAAGCGATCCCCACTGGGCATACCCACTACGAACGGATCACACCCGAATAAACAGTCGATACCAATACTATGTATGCAATACCATGTAATAAAAGAATGAGTAGCACTCGAATGAAATAGCACCGAAACTGGATGAGAAAGGATCTGAGTGGTACCTGATGTCATTAGAGCATTTGCCTCCTCTGTACGTCTCATCAGGTATAGATGTGGATGTGTTGGTCACTAAGTATACAATAAACAGCTTAGAAAGTATGAGTACAATAAGTTGTATGATTTTTGAAGTTAATTGCGTAGCGGAAGTCTGTTGGGTGAGTTGCTGTAAATACAACTAGGTGTTATCCTGTTTGCTTGATGCGTACAAGGTTTTACAATGTATTCTTAATAAATCACAATAGAATGAAAATAGTAAAGACAGAAGATAAATAACACACAGTTTAAAGTGGTTCGAGGTAAATCCCTCTACTTACACTGGTCCTCCACACAAGAGTAAAGAGTTTATTAAAATCACTACATACACAACGTGACTTTAATTAAACATGTCTATGTATCGTTCACCCAGATTAATACAGGGACTGTAGATTTGGGCCATCCACATAGATTAGCTTGAGCTCTTTCAACTCGCTTCTTCTCACACAGATCGAAGCTTCGTCTTCATTGCTATTCTTACCACACAAGTCAGAATACACAAGGATCCTTAGTCTACACAGGGTTAATGATATTCTCAACGGTAAGGTTTGAACAAATCTCAGACAGCAACTTTATCTTTGATGAACACACGTTGTATGCTGTGTTGTTTGCGTTGAGGACTTGGTATATTTCTTTGCTTGGATACTGCTGTATGCTCACGAAATATGCTGCTCTTAAATAGCTAGATTGTCAGAGTAATCTTGTCAGAATATGCGCGATAATGAATAGCTTTTCGTGTCGCTCAAGTCCTCTTGCTTGGGGCTATTTATAACTTTGGAGATGTATCCATTATAAATATAGCCATTGTTGGTTGGTGAGATGTTGACGTCTGCCTCTTGATTGGAGGCTGCTGAATGTTTGAAATAAAAAAGATCGCATTTAATGCTTCAGGTATCCTTTCTGTCTTTGCATTAAATGCTCTTCAGAACGTTTAAACTTGTCTCTCTCCGGCTGCATTAAATGTTGTTCTATCAGCAATAAATGCTCCTTTAACCGTGAATACTTTATGAATAAACAATGTTTGTGTCACAATGGTTTAAAGCTTTTTATTTTCAGTCCTGTTGGATGTGTTTTACTTTTCCCAAGTAAAACACCTTCAAGCTGTATGCTGTATCCAACACATTAAGTTTCTTTGCTGTATGAAGTAGGCTCTGTAGGATAGATTGTAGAAGATCTCTTCGGTGTATGGACGGGCTGTATGGAGAGTCCTAACATCGTCCATACTTAATAACATTATAACTTCTTGCTGTGTGTTTTGGCAATTTATCAAAACACTACGCCATAAGTGCTCATAGGCAATGCTTTTAGCTAGTGTTGCCACCAAAGTGTTTCAATAGATTGCTGATTTTTGATCTTTTGAAACACTACTGAAATAGTATTGCACTAGATATACATTTGGTGTTGCAAGATAAAAATGGTATTGCGCGACGTGCAACACCTGTGATGGTGTTTCATTATATCTAATTTTTTAATAATTTTTTCAGTTATTGTCAAAAACAAGCACAATGAAATGAAATTTAAATTTTGATATTTTTTTACCCTTAAAGTTTGATATATAACATATAATAAATTTGATTTAAATTATTTATATTTTTTGGTACAAAAATTATTTATAATTAATATAAATACTTATTATATTTTTTAATATTGTAATTAAAAATTATAAATATTTTTTATAATTTTAAAGTTTAATATATTATCAATATATATAATGAAATTTAAATTACGATATATGTCTTATTTTCAAAGTTTGATATATAATATAATATAAATTATAACTTATATATATATATATATATATATTTAAATTATTTAATATAAATACACATTATAAATTTAAATATTAAAATTTCAAAATTTTAAATTATAAAAAATAATACAATCCTTTTTAAAAATACTTATATAGCGTTTAATTAGGAAGCGCTATGTAACAGTACACTTACATAGCGTTTTTAGAAAACGCTGTGGTAGGTTCCGTATTTTAAGTAATATTTCTTTAATTCTCGATCCATCAATTAAAAAGGTATTTTAGTTCGTGGGTATGGGTATGGATAGTTACTATCCATACCCGCGAAACCCGTATACCGACCCGCGAAATACCCGCTAATTAACCGCCAATAATAATAATAATAATAATAATAATAATAATAATAATAATAATATTCCGAAATTAATTTACCCACCATAAAATAGAAAACACAAACACTAACCCTACCAGTATCACTCCTTTTCAATTCTTCTTCACTTTTGTTTGTCTGACTCCTAACCTAACCTAGCGTCTCTTTCTATTTCATTTTTTATTCCAAGGTGTATGAAATACGATCCGAGCCATTCAGGGCCGCCCTTGACGATAGGCCCACTAGGCAAATTCCTAGGGCCTCAATTTTTGACAAGCCCCAAGACCTCAATAAAATATTATATTATAATTAATTTATAAAAAAAGTAAATAATATAAATATAACTATCAAATTATCTTTATATACATATATATTATTTTCGGATCTATATTGCATCATAACTTGGGTGACATATAGAACCCAATCCGACACACTTGACCGTTTGGGCCATATGCGAAGCCCGATTCCTACATCCCATATATTTATTACATTATGTATTCCCAACACTGAGTATCATCATTTATCGGAAGAGAGGATACCTGAACAGAGGAGGGCGAAAAGAAAAAAGCAGCAGCAAAAACAATGAAGACAGTGGCTATGGACTACTACGGGGAGGCGGACGAGCAGAGCGGCGGCGTCACGGTGGCGATGGAAGTTGAAGACGTCGATTCGTCATTGGATATCTTCGGCGAGGGCCCCGTCTTGGACCTTCACCGTCTCGCTGATTCCGATTTCTTCAATTCTTTCCAAGACGATTTCGATGATGAAGACATCAATTGATGCTACTCTGTTGTAATCTTCTCTATCCTCTTCTTTTGCACCCACGTTATTTAGTCATGTCTGTTATCGGGAAAAAAAGGGAAAAAATTGTCACAATAACTGGAAATTCGCGCTTGTTTTTTAAATCTATGGGTACTAATTTACGGCAATCGGTTTCCGTATGATGGGGCTTTTGTGTGCTGAATTAATATATTGCTAGATGTTACGCGCCGCATCGTTTTCCGATTTTTTTTTCTGGTGATTGAATTTTGGATGAAACCCTAATTTTTGCATTCAGATGAACCTACTGTGATCTCTGTTTCACCTATCTACTTATCCTTTAATCACATCATTTGTAGCACAGCAAAACATTTTAGAACGATTAATGTGGGCTTAATTGATTTCTACGGGAACTGTTTATTGCTATTGGGTAAATACCACTTATGTTGTTTTTCTTATTTTCTGGGTTTAGTTCAAGCATCTTTCTTTTGGATGTTTGGTTTCACATACTTTTGTTTAGGCCTCATTTACTATTGGTCCGGTCCTGTTGAGATGGGTTTGGTATCCATGGCGGGTGGTGGGTATGGCCTCCCCTCGCGGGTATGGGTATGGATAGCCACTATCCGTACCCGCCGTACCCGATTGCCATCCCTAGCTGTAGATGGACCGCCTCTGAAACTCAATTGTTCTGTTTCGTCTTTTTTGTTCTTGTTCTAGCACCGTATCATATGTCGGGATCCTTGCGCCACTATACCAACGAAGCAATTTAATACCAAAATAATCAAGGTTTTTGTGTGTGTATATAGCACATCATATTGTATGTTGACTGTCATTGTTGATGAATTAAGGATGGAAGTCGGGTTGGTCAGCAGATGATGCGACGTTGTGGAGGCGGAAAAGTCTCACTTGCGTTTGCTTTAAGCGAAATGGAAACAATGCACGGGTCTGCATCAACTTAACACCCCTTCAGGTCCGTGTTCTAATTGATGTTGGCCGTCTTGACTATCTATCAGCTTAGTGAATCGAGTGTATTTTATAATTTCGTTGCTTTCGATTACTCTATATACAGGAGGAGAGGCTAAAAAGGTTGAGACACCGAACTAAAGTACACTTTGATGCTTCCAGGCTAGAGCATCGTGTGGTATAACAACATACATACAAACTTTACGGATTTTAATATGAGTGTATATCTTGCTTATATATGACTACTTGCTTGGAGATCGAAGCCGAATGACCAAAAGACAAACATCCGGATTTACGTTTCTTGTTAATAATTAATAAATCATTTGAGTAATTTATATGCAGAAGCATTGAGGGCCTTATGGTGTGCTACATACCACTGCCAGAGCTACAAAGTTTGGTATCGATCAATGGAAAGAAATGGGATGGCGGGGAAAAGATCCATCTGATTTCAGGTTTTTGCTTCTGATCCTTGTCGTGACCGCCCAACACGAGTGGAACCACACTATACGCGGGTGTAGTTGCACCCCATGGAGGATAGAAAAACTATAACTTCATTTACCACCAACATTAAAAATCTTTTTTGATAAGACTAATACTTGCACAAAACCCGTCAATATTTTGTTGCACTTATGGATTTATATTACTTGTTTCATTCTGCGTCGCTGATGTTCCGTATAATTTTGTGCAGAGGAGCGGGTTTTATTTCGTTGGAGAATTTACTGTTTTTTGCCAAGACTTATTCGGTAATGCTCCATTACAGCTTTTCGGATGTAGTTCCCTCAATTCCGAAGGTAATGATGGATTTACTTTTAAACCCCGATATCGTGTTTTGCGAAGTCTTGCGTAAACCAGCTTTACCGTGCAACTGGTCTGCATTTTGTGTGATATATTTTTTGAACAGTATTAGTTGTTTCATTAAAAGGTATTAGTTGTTTTACTATAGAATGACAGCTGTCATTAAAACTCGATTCTAAGTATATGTGTTGTTGCAATTTTGGGCTAAGGTGGTGTTTGGCCCGTCTGGAGCTTTAGCATATTGGAATATAAATCATTGTAATCCATGAAATTGGTCAGGTGTTCATTTTTTGGATGGAAAAGTGTATATGCTGTAAGTCCCCAGTTCTGTTTGCTGATTTTTATCGAATTTTTTAATATTTATTGAATTCTATATTTCGTAAATCTTTAAGTCGTGTATAGAGATCTCAATGGAGAAGACTTGGATGGAGTATTGGTGCTAGAGCTTGCAAATCTCACTAATTTAAGAGTTCTGTGATGATTAGATAAGAATGTTATTTTTTTCGTTATTTCCTAAAGTGTCTGATTCCCAAATTCTCAAAACACGAGTATTCGGGATAGTTTATTCCTTGTGAAACCGCTGAATCTTATGGAATCTTTAATAACCTAGAAGTTGTTGTATGATCTGTGGCCACTTGTTTTGTTAGATTGATGCTTATGAATATGGGAAAAGAGGCTGACTTACCTATTCAGTAGGCGGACAAATTACAAATTGCAACCAAGTGTTACTAGATACATTTATATTCATATAGTTTCATGAATAAATGCATATGAATAAATGCAGATGATTCCCATGAATAAATGCACATTTATATACCTATTTGGTTTGCTTGAATGGATAGAATTGGCTCATAATAAGGAATAAAGGTTGTAGTAATTTAATTTCAGGCCCGAATTGTTAGTTTATTCTATCTTTTACGACTTTCTTGATAAAAGTCCTACTAATTTCTTTTTGGACTTTCCACTACAACCAGATGCATATAACAAGAAATCTTCCAAATATGCACATTTCTTTTAATCAATCATCCTAATGTGCATTTTTTGAACACCATTTGGCAGAGTAGGAGAAGATAATCCCAGCCTCAATTTGGATATTGAAGAATTTTGTGCAACGATATCAAGTGGTCAGGATGATAATGGTAGAGTTTGTAATAATACATGTGAAACGATCACATGTATTTAGAGTTTGTAATTTCGTACTTTTTAAGTTAGATGGCGGTGTTGCTTGGTTTTGGTACTTTTGAAGTTAAATTGGTGGTTTGTTGTTTTGTATAAATTTAGGACTTTATATTTTGTATTGGCAGCCTTGTTGGTTTTTGACTGCCGTGGTTTATTTTGGATGGTTGATGTAAAAATAAAATGGTTATTTCAAAATATTTGTACGAAGTATTGTCTTTTACTTTAGTTGTTGTGTATTATAAAAGTAGTATTATGAAACCAAAAAAAAAAAAAATGCTTACGTGGCATAGATGTGGGGCCTATTATTGACGTGGCACAAATGTGGGGCCCATTGTTGATGTGGCAAAAATGTAGAGCCACTGATGATGTGGCATAAAGATGGGACCCACTGATGACGTGGCACAAAGATGGGACCCACTAATGATGTAGCACATGTGGACCCCATGTTCTTTTTTTTTTTTTTTGAAATCTTAGGCAACACCGTTTCTTGTTGCCTTACTCGGTTATGTTGTTGCATTATAGGCGTAATGCAATACTTTTCCATTGTTGCAGTAGAGACTAAAAGTGTTGCCTTAGGTGTCAAAGGCAACGGCCGTATTGGCAACAAGGGTTTGGTGTTGCCTTTGGCCTAAGGCAACACTTTTCGTGTCTTCTGCAACAATAAACAGGCATTGCTTATGAGCACTTATGGCGTAGTGAAACCAGAATGTTCATCCCAATAATTTCACCCTTTTTGATAATACCAAAACTTTCTTTTAGATGTCTTCATCTAGATACAGAGAGGCTGTCGTCGAGTCTTTTTGTCTGATTGATCTGATCTTCAATACTTAGTCTAGGAATGTGAACTGCTTGCAGGCAAGTTCTAAAATGAAAGATCCTACATGTTTAATTGTATTACAATGGAACTTATGATTGGCGCATGCACAATCTTACAGAGTGTAGTCTCGTTTGAATACAACTTAATCTATGAACTATTCGCAGAAACGTTCTTACAGCTTTGTAACTTAACAAGTTTTATGTTGTTCAACTATAGCCAAATTTCATAATCAACCAGTAAAAACAGTAAACGCAAATTACGAGCTGTAATCTCTCAAGAAAAACAAATATTATTGATATGGATGGGAAGATTACAAGTTCTTGAGAAGACAAAAACAAATACATACATACTGTGATGGTAACTCTACAGAAAAACAAATACAGCGAAATGGCAAACAGGCTACCTCCTATGCTGAGAATGGCTCCAAGGTCTTCGGTCAGGATCATTCACGGTCCCTTTCCACCAATTGACTAGGGAGTCATCGCCTCGATCCCTGTAGATACTTCTTCCCTCAGGAGATTTATCGAAGGCAAGTATCTATTCTTCCGGGTGGGTGAGCCGTTCACCCTTCTAGTGCATTGACTTCATCAGCATTTGCAGAGGGAGCCTTCATTCCGCTAACATCCTCAAGAATTCATTTTCGACATCCTGTAGTGTCTTGAATCGGTTGAAGAGGGCAGACTCCCTGATGAGCGTACAAAAGTATCTCATCAGTTCATTTTTCTTCCAATTCTTCAGACCATCGGCTGAAGGCTGATGGTCGGTGGGCAGCAATATCTCGACGGGCTTTCGCACATTGTTCTTCCAAGGAAAGTTGGAATCCTGGAACTCAGGTCGAGAGCCAGATACCCTGTATCCTCTTGAATATTGACTTAACCCGGGTGAGCACAGTCTACCAATAGCACCAGCAACACTTTTTTCCAGCGCTGCTTCCATTTCTCTCTCTTTAATCTCAATATTCGGCTAGCCTCTCTGGCTTCTTCCCCCTTTTTAGCACCATCAATATCTGATACCTTTGAATGAATCTCCTGTAGGAGCTTCATGGACTCGTCCTGTTTGGTCGACAGATTATTGACTTTATCAATCAGAGTACCGAGCACCAGAGACATATCATATATCTTGTGGTCATGGTCGGTGAGCCTGGTGCTAGTATGGTGAAGGGCAGCAACTGTATTAGCCTTGGAAATCTGGAACTTTTCTTATTCTTGCCTTAGGATTTTCTCCTGATGCTGCTTGAGTTGATTTAGCATTTGCCACAATGTGTTAGGCATTAGGCGAAATGCATCTTGAACATCGTTGATCGCAGATTTCAGTTTGGGGAGCTCATCCTACGCAGTCTCTCGCATCCAATCGAGTTCTTTTCCGACGTTATATAGTGATTTTATTGCCTCTTGCAGGACACTGTCTGTTGACCAAGGGCTTGGAGTTGCGGGATGCGGGCTTCAGTGCGCGGGGAGCCGGGGTGTGCAATTTTCGAATCCTCTGGCTGTTCAAGTTGACAGAGAGCCACATGATGACGAGGGCTTCATGGTCTGTCTTCTGGTAAGAAACCATCATCGAAATTTGATTTTTAGTTGACAGAGGTGGGAGATGCAGGAGCATCTGGAGCATGATCTTCAGAAGCAAGGGCTTCAGAAACGGGAGCTTCAGGAGCGGGAGCTTCAGGAGCAGGATCTTCGGAAGTAGGTGCTGCAAAGTCAGTATTGGATACAGGAGGGACTGATTCCTCCTGATTGGATTGTTCATCTGTAGTCGGAAGTACAGGAGGGACTGAATCCTCTTGTTGACTCTCGGCTTTCGCCTGATCCGGAAGAGGGACTGAATCCTCTTGGCGGATGGCACGGACGGCTTCTTCAAGTTACGGGACAGGCTGGGCGTCCTGTTCGGGAGCATCTTGATCTTCAGAGGTGACAGGAGTGACTGATTCCTCATGTTGTTAGTCGTGAGCAGCTTCTTGTTGCGGGTGAGGGGACTGTTGTCTGTCAGATGTCCTCTGACCCTGTTGGTTTCTGTATTTGGCCATTTCACCTTCCCTGACCTCTTTACAACTGATCCTCAGATGAGCCTGTAGGGCATCATCATCATTCGAGTCAAGGTCGGAGTGGTGGATGTTTGATGGAGCTTTGCCACTAGACTGTGACTTCCCTTTGAGTCTAGCCTTCTCTTTTGCCTTGAAGTAGTCAGAGATTAGCTCCTGGAAAAAGTTATCCTCCCAGCGGATTAAGACTTCGACGTTCTGGGTGTCCGTGACCACCAGAGCATATAATTCCTCGTTCTTCTAGTCGGCCCATTGGTACAGGGCGTCGTATGGGGCAACCCTGTAGGACTTCCAGATCTAAAAGCGTTCAAACGCTTGCTCAATTTGGACTTGGAGGAGAGTATTATTTATTACTCCCTCTGTCCGCCACCCATGTGCAATAATTTCCTTTTCCATTCGTCCGCATCCTATGTGCATTATTTATTTTTGGCAATTTTTATCCTTTCACAACATAAGTGGGTCCATTTTCTCAACTCACAACACATTCTACCAACTAAGTCAACTCAAATATTTAAACCCGTGCCGGTCAAAAGAGTGCATATGGGTGGTGGTCGGAGGGAGTATTTCATAGGGGGATGGACTCCGGACAGTAGTTGGGTCTACCATCCGAATGGGATCTGCAACAGGTATGGGAGCCTGTTTCGGAGAGGGATCCTAAACAGGGGATTATACCCTATGGGGAGAGGGACAACGTATAGGGGTGGGTACCCTGTTAGGAATAGCGGCTTTTGGATCCGAAGGGTAGTCGACTCACCGGAACCCTCCAGCTTCGCAAACAGTTGATCATCCATCATAGCCGCCACAGGCTTGGGATCTGCAGTTTGTGCAGTAACAATTTCTTCATAGGGGTTGCGCCCTGTGGGAGTGATTCAGCAATTATGACGGACGGAACATCTACAATGACCACTGTAGTCACTGTAGCCTCGGCCTTAGAAGGCTTATTTGTCTTCTTCTTCTTCTTCTCTACAGCATGAGGTGACTAGCTGTCAGAGACACTCCTCTTCCTTTTCTTTTCGTCGGTCAAGATTCTCATAGTTACGTCCCTCGGGTCACTTGAGATCGACATGCTTTGAAGTTGGGGCCTTTTGGCAATTAAGTGTGATTTGTTGAACGCGGTGGCCTTCATTCCACCAATGAATTTTTCCGGGCCAATCTTCTTGACATCGGTAGATTATTTGACTCCACAGTGAGTAAGAATATGATTCAGGATGAGGCCGAATGATTTCTTCATTGCTTCAGGTTTGGCAGCCTCCTCTTGTATCATTTTCAGTAGAATTTGACACCAGTTAACCTTTTTCCCGGACATGAAGGTGACCATCATTCTGAAGCATAGGTTGGTGCACATTTGAAAAGCCCCTATCTGGTTCTCAACAACCCGGCAACAGAAGTCGTGAAGGTAGATATAGGGCAGATAGAAAATTTTCTTTTGGCATGAGGGGTGCACATTCTCCTCATTCTCATCGCCAGTGAATAACTTCCAGTGTGCAGATAGAAGACTCTCCAACCCGAAGGTCTCAAGCTATTCCATTTTAAAGCCATCAGACGGTAGCCTGTAAATTTTCTCCAACAGCTCTCTGTTCGCAGAGACCTTAATCTCTTGAATAGTTGCAGAGATTTTAGAAATTTCTCCTCCTTTTCTCTTCATGGAAAAGGAATAAGTCTGGGAAGTTGACATTCTTGCAGAAAAAGAGTTTGAAGAAATAGGGAAATATCGAAGAAAAATTGCATAAGATATGTAAACTGCTTGCTGAAGACTTGTTTAATTTGCTGAAAGCGTAAAGAGTCTAAGGGAGCAAAATACAGTCCTTTTACAGGGTCCATGGAAGATTAGGGTTACATACAGTGAACGGTCAGATTTAAGGGATGGGAACCATTTTATGAAAGAGCGACCATGATGGATTCAGAGTAACTATTACGTCTTATCCATCTATTTTTGAAATGATAACGGTCCAACTTCTGATAGTTCAGCTTCTCTGTTGCACGAAACGGTGGCTTTGAAGTTATTAAACATCACGGTTTTTGAGGCATTGAATTCCATGTGTCTTTAAAATATTAAAGTATAAAACATTTGAAATGTAAATAGGGCACGTGGACTTAAAACGTTTTCAGTATGAATAGAGATATAATATAATATTAATTGGCATCCTATAGTGTATGTACTGTATCAGCGAATCAATACAGCGTTCCCCCTTAAAAGGTACATTTAGGATTCAATTCTTACACCAATATCTGGATTAATACTGTATTTAGGGTCGTACTGTATTCCCCCATAATTAATGCATACATCGGTTGTAGGAAGATTTCATGCCTTCTTTGTCCTACAGTACTATTTGACTCGTTCTAAGTGTATATTTAATTAAAGTGGATACTATATTCTTGAGTCTTACAGCATTCCTCCTCAATTGATGAGTAAAAGCGCAAAAACTTGCAGGGAGTCAGGCTGTAACATTCCTAATTCTTGACGAAGCATACAGAATCTGGTTGTGCTGAGAGGTTTTGTAAAGATGTCGGCCAACTGAATGTCTGTATGAATTTTCTCGATCCGAACTTCCTTATTCTCAACATGATTCCTGATGAAGTGATGCTTTATATCAATATGCTTAGTTCGTGAGTAAAAATACATGCGTTATTGCAATTGCACTCGTGCTATCGTACATGATTGGCGTCTCTCTGGCACTGATTCCATAATCTTGTAGTTGCTGTTGCATCCAAAGAATCTGCATACAGCAACTTCTAGCGGCATAGTATTCCGACTCAGCTGTAGAAAGTGAGTTGGTCAATTGCTTCTTATTGAACCATGACACAAGTCTAGGTCCAAGAAAGTGACAAGTACCACTTGTGCTCTTCCTGTGCAACTTAGAGCCTCTGAGATCCAAGTCCCTGTAGCCAACCAAATTGATTCCTCATTCCTTAGGATACCATAATCCTACATCGACTGTTCCTTTCACATATTTAAGAATTCATTTGGCTGTCGTGAAGTGTTACTCCTTGGGTGCGACTTGATACCGAGCACACACTCCTACAGCAAAATGGATATCGGGCCTGCTAACTTTTAGGTACAGGAGTGATCCAATAAGCTTCTTGTAGAGTGATTGAACAACCGTCTTTCGAGCTTCATCAGCACTAATTTGTGTGGAAGTGCTCATGGGGGTTGATGAGGATTTGGGGTTATTCATCCCAAACTTGTTGAGCAGCTCCTTGCTGTACTTCTCCTAGTTGATGAAGATTCCTATAAGCAATTTCTTCACCTGCAATCATAGGAATAACTAAGTTGTCCCGTCATACTCATTTCAAATTTACTTTCCATGAGATGAGAGAACCTTTGACATAAAGCAAGGTTAGTATAACCAAATATAATATCATTGACATATATTTGTACGATTAACAGGTCATCTCCTTCTTGTATTTTAAATAGGGTCTTGTCCACAGCACCTTCCTCAAACCCATTATTTATAAGGTATAGGGACAGAGTTTCATACCAAGCTCTAGGTGCTTTCTTAAGTCCATATAGTGCTTTATGTAGCCTGTATACTAGGTCTCCGCCTTCAGTGTTGACAAACCTTGGTGGCTCTTCAACATAGACTTCTTCGGAGAGATCTCCATTTAAGAATACACTCTTAAGGTCCATCTGATATACTACAAAGCTATTATGGGCGGCAACACCTAGGAATATCCTGATGGCTGTAACACCCCCAAATCCTATTGGGTTATTACAGTGCTGTGGACCCCACACCAGGAGATCCACCAGGCAAACATGACTAATATACATTAAATTGAACAACAAGGGAAAATCATAGTCCTTACCATGATGTCCGACACAATATTCCGATAAGGAATTTCAATGACAAAAGTGGCCTACCTGGCCAAAATGAAATACAACAACATCCACGAACATCTGTTCGGGTAATACAACATGACTACAACTGACGATGCCGGAGTACACTCCAACTGACTGACCAACAATGAACAACTCGGACTAGTATCGCTCGAATGCCTCGTCGCCAACGTCATGCCTCTGTGTCTCAACTCTCTCCTCGCAAGCACCTAAAACATGAAAACATGTTCCGCCCCCACGGGGTCAGTCATCCAGATAATGAACATCAAATACATGTATAACATGATATGCATCCAAAGGCAGAATGAAACGGTACAATGATAATAATAATACGAGATGCTCAAAAACCAAGGTAAGAACCGAGCATTCGTGAAATACTATGCCCACGGCATACTATTAATACCTGTTCGATAGGTTAGAACATAAGTGCCCGACGACGAATCAAAATCACAGAATACCACAATGAATTACAAGACATGAACCAAACCAGGACTGAATTAATTATGAATCACAATGCCCGAAGGCTCCAATGAAATTACCAGGACAATAATAAAGGCTTACAAGCCGTTCAGCGGAAATTAACAAATATCACAAACACCTGAAGTCGAACACCGAAGTCAGATCAATGAGGGCCGAAGCCACGGCACGAAGCCGTATCACAATGAGGGCCGAAGCCACGGCATCCAGCCGTATCACAATTAGGGCCGAAGCCACGGCATCCAGCCGTATCACAATTAGGGCCGAAGCCACAGCACGAAGCCATATCACAATGAATGATAGTGTGCTGCCTTGAGTCGGCCAACACGATGATAGTAACACATGGATAGACACCGTCCTTGACAGTCCCAAATTAACACCTCGATTGCCTTAGAACGGCCAACCGACAACAATGATGCAGCGGATGATTGAACACTTCGATTTGCCTGAGAACGGCCAATCGATAACAATGACACGATGAATGAGTGAATACCTCGATTGCCTTAGAAAGGTCAATCGATAACAATGATGCAGTGAATGATTGAACATTTAGATTTGCCTGAGAACGGCCAATCGATGACAATGATACGAATGATGTCTCGGCACCTTTAATCGGTTACCGACGACGAAGGTGAGAAATGAATAAGCCAATGCCTTTAATCGGCCTGTACAGTTTTAATGACGATCCAAACAGGAATAACAATGATCTCAACGATGTCTTAAATTGACATCTATATTAACAACAATCGATACATCGATACCGCGAACCGGCTATCGACAATGACATTAATAATGAGTATTACAATGCCTTGAATCGGCCGTTAACGAACAACAATAAACATTTGGCAAAATTGCCGGAAGGTATCGTATCGAACGATCTCTTGATATCAATGAATTCATGAAGAGACTAAGTCTCGGAATGATACAACACATTCATACACATACATGATGACATTAGCTCATTGACTAGTACAAGTATAAAACTTGCCTCAAACCGAAGGCGAGAAGGTACTTCCACGATCAACGTCCTTAATGAAATTACCGGCCGCTCGAACAACCTTAAACAACACAAAAACCAACAATTCTCTTAATACTCGAATCAAGCATGATCATAACCAACTCAAAAGTCGATACAACAATACCCGAAACTCATTGGGGCATTTAAACAAACGCGTTGTAAACAATCTCCAATTGTTTACAACCAAAACTCAATTACATCCGAAACCAACTCCCAATGAATGATTCAAACCCACAAAACCTCATGAATACCATCAATAATCCAATAGGAATACTTAAATCGAGATTTCAACAACGTCTAGTCGAAAACCCCCAAAATTCCAAAGTCAACCCGTAAGGGTTCTTGAACAATTTCTCAATTATTCGTAAATTCCGAAAAATCACACCAATGAATCCGTAGAAATACAAGTATCCGAGATAGATAATCCATATCTAACATATTCTAACATAATATCGATTTGCACGAAGAGATCGAAAGCAAAACACCCAAGATCCGAAATTCTAGATCCAAGAATCATTACCTTGATTTGGAGTGAAGAAACCGATTTAGATGATGATTAATCCAACATAGGAGCTTGAAAATGAAGCTAGATGATTGCAGCTCGAAAAGACCTTTCCGAATCGCCCGAGCTCGTCCGAAATGATTGAGAAATGAAGAAATGACTAAAGTTGGACCGAACTGTCCTACTTATACTGTCTCAGCTTAGCGCGCGCTAACTCCTGATGTTAGCGTGCGCTAACGCGTGTACCGAGTAATCCAGTACCTCCTGACTGAATCGTTAGCGTGCGCTAAGTACCTTTGGTAGCGTGCGCTAACGACTGTTCTTAGCGTCGTTAACCTTATGTTAGCGTGCGCTACCGATAGTTGATATCCAAAATCCGGAGTCGAACCTCGTCCTGCATTGCGAGCGCGTTAGCGTGCGCTACTCAAGTCTTAGCGTGCGTTACCGGCATAGTTAGCGTACGCTACTTACCACTCGTAGCGTGTGCTACGAATTTCCCAAATCAGCCCGGTACCTTCCGGGTATGCGCCTCACTTGCGCTAGCGTGCGCTATCTTGAATCATTGCGTGCGTTACATGCACCTCATTAGCGCGCGCTAACTACAATGTGTAGCGTGCGCTACCTCTCAAACTGAAAATCAAAACATGATGATGATGACAATAATCTCGGCTCGATCTCAAACAGTGATGATCCCAAAATACGCCGAATGGTGAACATAGTTGACTGAATATGAATGATGAATGATTATTACTGAGTGAAAAAAATTAGTGACGATTCTTGAATGATAATAAATGAATTCACAAGGGTATTACATACTCCCCCTTAAAAAGAGTTTCGTCCTCGAATCGAGGGTAAACAACTCGGGATATAAACTATCCATCACGATCTGAAAACAATAATGCCCAAATAGTCCTCGGGACCAAATCAACCGCAAGCCCAAGTCCCCAAGACTTGACGTCTCGAAACACAGTGAACGATTTCTCAATTATCATGAAATCTCGAGCACAACGCCGGAGGGATGAACTCCCAACAAATGACCCAAATCTCAAGATTCTCAAATATGATCATAATAAGATAGATCAACAATAAATGATCCACAGTCACGATACATTATTACGGATAGATTTACACAGTCATCCAAAAACAAGGTTACATCTCAAATGTACCCAACATCGATATCCTCCCATATCATCGATTTCCTCTATCTCAACGATTTAAGGTATATCCGACGATGAACTCGCCTCTAACTATGATCTCAGAAGGTCACGAGAATGAAAGTGACAAAAATGAATGATGAATGATAAATGACTACAAATCCGACAAGGATTTGGAGTGACTCACCAAGGTGAATTAATAACGTCATGAGTGATAGTTCCCTGAAGTGATTGGAACCGCCGTTCCTCGTGAATTGAATGATTAATCGATAATTATGTGTCCCAACATGATTGATATATATGATGAATGAATTATATGAATGAATGAACGACAATGAAATGAATGATTATCCTCCTACCGAGCAAGAATTAACTTTCTCAAAACTGGTGATGAATGTCCTTACCTCGGGCTCTCGAAGCCTGATAGGGCCCCTTGAATGAAGTACGGGCTGGAGTAACAAAATCCCTCGAGGCTCTTGAGCTCCCTTGAGATTTCTTGGCGCTAGAACCCTGCAGGTATTTACCGGTGTCCATGCCTCCCACACGAGAAAACAAACAATAGCCGCACCGTACACGGTACTAACGTGACTGCCGAATCACGATTAAAGCAAACAACGGTCGAACTCGTCGTGCGAGAGGAAGATCTTGTCGGCCTGAAGACGACTAGAAAATGACCCCTTGGACGTCGGACCCGATGTCCCTCCGAACGAGCCGGCATCCTAGTCCTCTCACCAAGAAAGCGAAAGATGCTTCGAGTAAGCTCCTTGATCAAAAGCTCTGCTCCAAGAGCCTTCGATGAACTCACTAAGTGAATTACAATTGTGATTGAACAATTGCATCCTCAATCGCGGATTTAGCCTCTTGCTAAAATACTTAATTTTATCCGCCTCAGTACGGATAATTGACGAAGCAAACTGAAGTAGTCCCTGAAACTTCTCAGCAATGACAATGACACCCTCGTCCTCATCGGGTTCGGGGTTCAAAACCTCTGACAACTTGGCTTCACGAAGTGGAGCCGGATAATACCTCTCTAACATGAGAGTCTTGAACTCGCTCCAAATACAATCACGATCGATGGGTTTCACAGAAAGCCACCACGAATAAGCGCCCTTACTCAAGTAATAAGCCGCTCACGCCACTTTAATCTCTTAGGACTTGAACCATGTCGAAGAGTTTATCAAAATGCTCGAGCCAATGAACAATATCAGCTGGTTCCGACGAACCCTCAAAAGTAGGCGGCATCTGACGAGAGATATCGCCAACGATCTGATTCACTCCTCCAGTCTGTCCATGAAATGGCACCTGGCATCCCTGTTGCGGTGGACCACGAACCATCGAGGTCTGTATGGTCTCCACTATCCGCGTCATCTGAGTCATCTGGGCCATCATGCCCTGCATAAATATGAATGGATCAACCCGAACACCTTCCGAGTGAGATGCCTCTCGTACGACTCCCTGACAGTGAATGATTATCTGCTGATGTATGAGTAGCCTCTCTTTTTGTTGTATTTATTATATCCCTTTCGTTCGTGTGGGCATGCACACGAGATCCGGGTCCGGCCCGCACCGCGGCCTCTTCCCTGCGTCCTCGCGACTCTATCCATACCGAAGTAGGAAAGTCACAGGCTGATTATAGATTCCGCATGAATATCGCATTATGATTACGTTACAGAGTGACAATAATGAGCATACACGCTCTAACACAATGAATGCATTAATGATTTAATGAAATGATCGTCGACATTACGTCAGAGTATGATAAGACTGTATGAAACATCAAATGAGGTAACATGATTGCACGATGAAATTCTGAAATGATTACCTTGAACAAGTTAAGAAGGTTGAAAATTCGATCCTCAAGATCAACAACCGAACCGTGAGATGGGTGAATGATTAATGAATTAACCGAACAATGAGATTGGTAGTGACGAGTGAATTAGCTAAACGATGAGATTAATTGAGTGATGAATGAATTAGCTGAACGATGAGGTTAATTGAGTGATGAACGAATCAACTGAGTAATGATATTGACTGAATGATGAATGAATTAACTGAGTGATGAATGAGTTAACTGAGTGATGAATTAACTGAGTAATGATATTGATCGAGTGATGAATGAATTATCGAGCGATGAATTAACCGAGTAATGATATTGATCGAGTGATGAATGAATTAACATGATTGACAAGATCGAATGATGATTGAGGATTATTAACCGATGAATGAGTTGATCCTTAATGCTTACACAAGCCACACGTGTCCCAAAACAATTAGTCATGAATCAATCATAACACTAATATCGCATATAGGTTTCAACAAGGCATGAACAATTAATGACATGATGAATGTATGAACATAAAGAGAATCGAGTCCTTACACAGGTCATACGAAGCTTCGAGGTCTCGCGATACTAGTCTTCACTGACGACGACTCGATGAATGAATGACTCGTGCAGTCGCACTAATATTACGACTCACAAAACCCGACTGACTAGATTGTCATAACCTGACAGTCCTACTACTACCGCGTCAGTAGGACCACATAACTCACATCTCAGGGTATCTCACAACCCAGAGCTCTGATACCATTTCTGTAACACCCCCAAATCCTATTGGGTTATTACAGTGCCGTGGACCCCACACCAGGAGATCCACCAGGCAAACATGACTAATATACATTAAATTGAACAACAAGGGAAAATCATAGTCCTTACCATGATGTCCGACACAATATTCCGATAAGGAATTTCAATGACAAAAGTGGCCTACATGGCCAAAATGAAATACAACAACATCCACGAACATCTGTTCGGGTAATACAACATGACAACAACTGACGATGCCGGAGTACACTCCAACTGACTGACCAACAATGAACAACTCGGACTAGTATCGCTCGAATGCCTCGTTGCCAACGTCATGCCTCTGTGTCTCAACTCTCTCCTCGCAAGCACCTAAAACATGAAAACATGTTCCGCCCCCACGGGGTCAGTCATCCAGATAATGAACATCAAATACATGTATAACATGATATGCATCCAAAGGCATAATGAAACGGTACAATGATAATAGTAATACGAGATGCTCACAAACCAAGGTAAGAACCGAGCATTCGTGAAATACTATGCCCACGGCATACTATTAATACCTGTTCGATAGGTTAGAACATAAGTGCCCGACGGCGAATCAAAATCACAGAATACCACAATGAATTACAAGACATGAACCAAACCAGGACTGAATTAATTATGAATCACAATGCCCGAAGGCTCCAATGAAATTACCAGGACAATAATAAAGGCTTACAAGCCGTTAAGATGAAATTAAAAAATATCACAAACACCTGAAGTCGAGCGGCCAAGTCAGTATCAATGAGGGCCGAAGCCACGGCACGAAGCCGTATCACAATGAGGGCCGAAGCCACGGCATCCAGCCGTATCACAATTAGGGCCGAAGCCACGGCATCCAGCCGTATCACAATTAGGGCCGAAGCCACGGCACGAAGCCGTATCACAATGAATGATAGTGTGCTGCCTTGAGTCGGCCAACACGATGATAGTAACACACGGATAGACACCGTCCTTGACAGTCCCAAATTAACACCTCGATTGCCTTAGAACGGCCAACCGACAACAATGATGCAGCGGATGATTGAACACTTCGATTTGCCTGAGAACGGCCAATCGATAACAATGACACGATGAATGAGTGAATACCTCGATTGCCTTAGAAAGGTCAATCGATAACAATGATGCAGTGAATGATTGAACATTTAGATTTGCTTGAGAACGGCCAATCGATGACAATTATACGAATGATGTCTCGGCACCTTTAATCGGTTACCGACGACGAAGGTGAGAAATGAATAAGCCAATGCCTTTAATCGGCTGCATGCGGTTTAATGACGATCCAAACAGGAATAACAATGATCTCAATGATGTCTTAAATTGACATATATATTAACAACAATCGATACATCGATACCGCGAACCGGCTATCGACAATGACATTAATAATGAGTATTACAATGCCTTGAATCGGCCGTTAACGAACAACAATAAACATTTGGCAAAATTGCCGGAAGGTATCGTATCGAACGATCTCTTGATATCAATGAATTCATGAAGAGACTAAGTCTCGGAATGATACAACACATTCATACACATACATGATGACATTAGCTCATTGACTAGTACAAGTATAAAACTTGCCTCAAACCGAAGGCGAGAAGGTACTTCCACGATCAACGTCCTTAATGAAATTACCGGCCGCTCGAACAACCTTAAACAACACAAAAACCAACAATTCTCTTAATACGATCAAGCATGATCATAACCAACTCAAAAGTCGATACAACAATACCCGAAACTCATTGGGGCATTTAAACAACGCGTTGTAAACAATCTCCAATTGTTTACAACCAAAACTCAATTACATCCGAAACCAACTCCCAATGAATGATTCAAACCCACAAAACCTCATGAATACCATCAATAATCCAATAGGAATACTTAAATCGAGATTTCAACAACGTCTAGTCGAAAACCCCCAAAATTCCAAAGTCAACCCGTAAGGGTTCTTGAACAATTTCTCAATTATTCGTAAATTCCGAAAAATCACACCAATGAATCCATAGAAATACAAGTATCCGAGATAGATAATCCATATCTAACATATTCTAACATAATATCGATTTGCACGAAGAGATCGAAAGCAAAACACCCAAGATCCGAAATTCTAGATCCAAGAATCATTACCTTGATTTGGAGTGAAGAAACCGATTTAGATGATGATTAATCCAACTTAGGAGCTTGAAGATGAAGCTAGATGATTGCAGCTCGAAAAGACCTTTCCGAATCGCCCGAGCTCGTCCGAAATGATTGAGAAATGAAGAAATGACTAAAGTTGGACCGAACTGTCCTACTTATACTGTCTCAGCTTAGCGCGCGCTAACTCCTGATGTTAGCGTGCGCTAACGCGTGTACCGAGTAATCCAGTACCTCCTGACTGAATCGTTAGCGTGCGCTAAGTACCTTTGGTAGCGTGCGCTAACAGCCTGTTCTTAGCGTACGTTAACCTTATGTTAGCGTGCGCTACCTGATAGTTGATATCCAAAATCCTGGAGTCCAGAACCTACTTTCCTCTGTTCTGAGCGCGTTAGTGTGCGCTACTCTGAAGTCTTAGCGTGCGTTACCAGCATAGTTAGCGTACGCTACTTACCACTCGTATCGTGCGCTACGAATTTCCCAAATCAGCCCAGTACCTTCTGGACTGTCTGCCTCACTTGCGCTAGCGTGCGCTAATACTGAATCATTGCGTGCGTTACATGCACCTCATTAGCGCGCGCTAACTACAATGTGTAGCGTGCGCTACCTCTCAAACTGAAAATCAAAACATGATGATGATGATGACAATAATCTCGGCTCGATCTCAAACAGTGATGATCCCAAAATACGCCGAATGGTGAACATAGTTGACTGAATATGAATGATGAATGATTATTACTGAGTGAAAAAAAATTCTGAGTGACAGTTACTGAATGATAATAAATGAATTCACAACCGGGTATTACATACTCCCCCCCTAAAAAGAGTTTCGTCCTCGAAACTGAGGGTAAACAACTCGGGATATAAACTATCCATCACGATCTGAAAACAATAATGCCCAAATAGTCCTCGGGACCAAATCAACCGCAAGCCCAAGTCCCCAAGACTTGACGTCTCGAAACATAGTGAACGATTTCTCAATTATCACGAAATCTCGAGCACAACGCTGGAGGGATGAACTCCCAACAAATGACCCAAATCTCAAGATTCTCAAATATGATCATAATAAGATAGATCAACAATAAATGATCCATGATACGATACATTATTACGGATAGATTTACATCATCCAAAACAAGGTTACATCTCAAATGTACCCAACATCGATATCCTCCCATATCATCGATTTCCTCTATCTCAACGATTTAAGGTATATCCGACGATGAACTCGCCGCTAACTATGATCTCAGAAGGTCACGAGAATGAAAGTGACAAAAATGAATGATGAATGATAAATGACTACAAATCCGACAAGGATTTGGAATGACTCACCAAGGTGAATTAATAACGTCATGAGTGATAGTTCCCTGAAGTGATTGGAACCGCCGTTCCTCGTGAATTGAATGATTAATCGATAATTATGTGTCCCAACATGATTGATATATATGATGAATGAATTATATGAATGAATGAACGACAATGAAATGAATGATTATCCTCCTACCGAGCAAGAATTAACTTGCTCAAAACTGGTGATGAATGTCCTTACCTCGGGCTCTCGAAGCCAGATAGGGCCCTTGAATGAAGTACGGGCTGGAGTAACAAAATCCCTCGAGGCTCTTGAGCTCCCTTGAGATTTACTGGCGCTAGAACCCCTGCAGTATTTCTGCCGGTGTCCATGCCTCCCACACAGAAAACAAACAATAGCTGGCACCGTACACCGGGTACTAACGTGACCTGCTGAATCACAGTTAAAGCAAACAACAGTCGAACTCGTCGCCTGAGAGGAAGATGCTGTCCCAGCACGAAGACGACTAGAAAACGACCCCTTGGACGTCGGACCCCGATGTCCCTCTGAACGAGCCGGCATCCTAGTCCTCTCACCTGAAGAAACTGAAAGATGCTTCTGAGTAAGCTCCTTGATCAAAAGCTCTGCTCCAAGAGCCTTCCCGATGAACTCACTAAGTGAATTACAATTGTGATTGAACAACTGCATCCTCAACTGCGGATTTAGCCTCTTGCTAAAATACTTAATTTTATCCGCCTCAGTACGGATAATTGACGAAGCAAACTGAAGTAGTCCCTCAAACTTCTCAGCAATGACAATGACACCCTCGTCCTCATCGGGTTCGGGGTTCAAAACCTCTGACAACTTGGCTTCACGAAGTGGAGCCGGATAATACCTCTCTAACATGAGAGTCTTGAACTCGCTCCAAATACAATCACGATCGATGGGTTTCACGAAAGCCACCACGAATAAGCGCCCTTACTCAAGTAATAAGCCGCTACGCCACTTTACTCTCTTAGGACACCGAACCATGTCGAAGAGTTTATCAAAATGCTCGAGCCAATGAACAATATCACTGTTCGACAAACCCTCAAAAGTAGGCGGCATCGGCGAGAGAGATATCGCCAACGATCTGATTCACTCCTCCGATCTGTCCATGAAATGGCACTGCATCCTCATTGCGGTGGACCACGAACCATCGAGGTCTGTATGGTCTCCACTATCCGCGTCATCCGAGTCATCTGGCCATCATGCCTGCATAAATATGAATGGATCAACCCGAACACCTTCCGAGTGAGATGCCTCTCGAGTACGACTCCCTGACAGTGAATGATTATCTGCTGATGAATGAGTAGCCTCACTATTTGATGAATTAATGATATCCCTCGCGTTCGTGTGGGCATGCACACGAGATCCCGGGTTCCGGCCCGCACCGCGGCCTCTTCCCTGCGTCCTCGATGGCTCTATCCATACCGAAGTAGGAAAGTCACATTATGATTATAGATTCCGCATGAATATCGCATTATGATTACGTTACGAGTGACAATAATGAGCATACACGCTCTAACACAATGAATGCATTAATGATTTAATGAAATGATCGTCGACATTACGTCAGAGTATGATAAGACCGTATGAAACATCAAATGAGGTAACATGATTGCCTGATGAAATTCCTGAAATGATTACCTTGAACAAGTTAAGAAGGTTGAAAATTCGATCCTCAAGATCAACAACTGAACCGTGAGATGGGTGAATGATTAATGAATTAATCGAACAATGAGATTGGTAGTGACGAGTGAATTAGCTAAACGATGAGATTAATTGAGTGATGAATGAATTAGCTGAACGATGAGGTTAATTGAGTGATGAACGAATCAACTGAGTAATGATATTGACTGAATGATGAATGAATTAACTGAGTGATGAATGAGTTAACTGAGTGATGAATTAACTGAGTAATGATATTGACTGAGTGATGAATGAATTATCTGAGCGATGAATTAACTGAGTAATGATATTGACTGAGTGATGAATGAATTAACATGATTGACAAGATCAGAATGATGATTGAGGATTATTAACTGATGAATGAGTTGATCCTTAATGCTTACACAAGCCACACGTGTCCCAAAACAATTAGTCATGAATCAATCATAACACTAATATCGCATATAGGTTTCAACAAGGCATGAACAATTAATGACATGATGAATGTATGAACATAAAGAGAATCGAGTCCTTACACAGGTCATACGAAGCTTCGAGGTCTCGCGATACTAGTCTTCACTGACGACGACTCGATGAATGAATGACTCGTGCAGTCGCACTAATATTACGACTCACAAAACCCGACTGACTAGATTGTCATAACTTTGTGATCCTACTACTACGCGTCGGTAGGACCACATAACTCACATCTCGGGGTATCTCACAACCCGCAGCTCGATACCATTTCGTAACACCCCAAATCCTATTGGGTTATTACGGCCGTGGACCCCACACCAGAGATCCACTGACAAACATGACTAATATAGATTAAATTGAACAACTAGTGTAAATAATAGTCCTTACCATGATGTCCGACACAATATTCCGATAAGGAATTTCAATGACAAAAGTGGCCTACATGGCCAAAATGAAATACAACAACATCCACGAACATCTGTTCGGGTAATACAACATGACAACAACTGACGATGCCGGAGTACACTCCAACTGACTGACCAACAATGAACAACTCGGACTAGTATCGCTCGAATACCTCATTGCCAACGTCATGCCTCTGTGTCTCAACTCTCTCCTCGCAAGCACCTAAAACATGAAAACATGTTCCGCCCCCACGGGTCGGGCCATCCGATAATGAACATCAAATACATGTATAACATGATATGCATCCAAAGGCAGAATGAAACGGTACAATGATAATAATAATACGAGATGCTCACAAACCAAGGTAAGAAATACTATGCCCACGGCATACTATTAATACCTGTTCGACAGGTTAGAACATAAGTGCCCGACGGCGAATCAAAACCACAGAATACCACAATGAATTACAAGACATGAACCAAACCAGGACTGAATTAATTATGAATCACAATGCCCGAAGGCTCCAATGAAATTACCAGGACAATAATAAAGGCTTACAAGCCGTTCAGCGGAAATTAACAAATATCACAAACACCTGAAGTCAGAACAGCCCGAAGCTGTATCAACGAGGGCCAAAGCCACGGCACGAAGCCGTATCACAATGAGGGCCGAAGCCACGGCATCCAGCCGTATCACAATTAGGGCCGAAGCCACGGCATCCAGCCGTATCACAATTAGGGCCGAAGCCACGGCACGAAGCCGTATCACAATGAATGATAGTGTGCTGCCTTGAGTCGGCCAACACGATGATAGTAACACACGGATAGACACCGTCCTTGATAGTCCCAAATTAACACCTCGATTGCCTTAGAACGGCCAACCGACAACAATGATGCAGCGGATGATTGAACACTTCGATTTGCCTGAGAACGGCCAATCGATAACAATGACACGATGAATGAGTGAATACCTCGATTGCCTTAGAAAGGTCAATCGATAACAATGATGCAGTGAATGATTGAACATTTAGATTTGCCTGAGAACGGCCAATCGATGACAATGATACGAATGATGTCTCGGCACCTTTAATCGGTTACCGACGACGAAGGTGAGAAATGAATAAGCGAATGCCTTTAATCGGCCTGTACAGTTTTAATGACGATCCAAACAGGAATAACAATGATCTCAACGATGTCTTAAATTGACATCTATATTAACAACAATCGATACATCGATACCGCGAACCGGCTATCGACAATGACATTAATAATGAGTATTACAATGCCTTGAATCGGCCGTTAACGAACAACAATAAACATTTGGCAAAATTGCCGGAAGGTATCGTATCGAACGATCTCTTGATATCAATGAATTCATGAAGAGACTAAGTCTCGGAATGATACAACACATTCATACACATACATGATGACATTAGCTCATTGACTAGTACAAGTATAAAACTTGCCTCAAACCGAAGGCGAGAAGGTACTTCCACGATCAACGTCCTTAATGAAATTACCGGCCGCTCGAACAACCTTAAACAAAACAAAAACCAACAATTCTCTTAATACACGAATCAAGCATGATCATAACCAACTCAAAAGTCGATACAACAATACCCGAAACTCATTGGGGCATTTAAACAAACGCGTTGTAAACAATCTCCAATTGTTTACAACCAAAACTCAATTACATTCGAAACCAACTCCCAATGAATGATTCAAACCCACAAAACCTCATGAATACCATCAATAATCCAATAGGAATACTTAAATCGAGATTTCAACAACGTCTAGTCGAAAACCCCCAAAATTCCAAAGTCAACCCGTAAGGGTTCTTGAACAATTTCTCAATTATTCGTAAATTCGAAAAATCACACCAATGAATCCGTAGAAATACAAGTATCCGAGATAGATAATCCATATCTAACATATTCTAACATAATATCGATTTGCACGAAGAGATCGAAAGCAAAACACCCAAGATCCGAAATTCTAGATCCAAGAATCATTACCTTGATTTGGAGTGAAGAAACCGATTTAGATGATGATTAATCCAACTTAGGAGCTTGAAGATGAAGCTAGATGATTGCAGCTCGAAAAGACCTTTCCGAATCGCCCGAGCTCGTCCGAAATGATTGAGAAATGAAGAAATGACTAAAGTTGGACCGAACTGTCCTACTTATACTGTCTCAGCTTAGCGCGCGCTAACTCGATGTTAGCGTGCGCTAACGCGTGTACCGAGTAATCCAAGACCTCCTGATCAATCGTTAGCGTGCGCTAAGTACCTTTGGTAGCGTGCGCTAACGGCTGTTCTTAGCGTACGTTAACCTTATGTTAGCGTGCGCTACCGATAGTTGATATCGAAATCCCGGAGTCCGTAACCTCATCGCCTCTGCATTGCAGGCGCGTTAGCGTGTGCTACTCAAGTCTTAGCGTGCGTTACCGGCATAGTTAGCGTCGCTGCCACCACTCGTAGCGTGCGCTACGAATTTCCCAAATCAGCCCAGTACCTTCTGGACTGTCTGCCTCACTTGCGCTAGCGTGCGCTAATACTGAATCATTGCGTGCGTTACATGCACCTCATTAGCGCGCGCTAACTATAATGTGTAGCGTGCGCTACCTCTCAAACTGAAAATCAAAACATGATGATGATGATGATGACAATAATCTCGGATCGATCTCAAACAGTGATGATCCCAAAATACGCCGAATGGTGAACATAGTTGACTGAATATGAATGATGAATGATTATTACTGAGTGAAAAAAAATTCTGAGTGACAGTTACTGAATGATAATAAATGAATTCACAACCGGGTATTACAATGGCTTCCAGTCTGGCCACAGGGGCAAATATCTCATCGTAATATAGGCTTTCTTCCTGTCTGTATCCTTGTAGGACTAGACAGGATTAGTTCCTGATAACCAGTCCATTCTAATCCTTCTTGTTTCTAAACACCCATTTGGTTCCAATTACAACTTGATGTTCTGGCCTGGTACTAGATACCATACATTGTTTCTTCGAAACCATTGAGCTCTTCTTCCATAGAAGTTATCCAGGGAGAATTATTTAAAGCTTCATTGGTAGAAACAGGTTTGGATTGAGCTAAGAATACATCAAGGGTACACATAGTTAATCTCCTAAGTTCAGCTTGAGATTTCCATACAGGAAATGGAGAATTCTCATAATCGGTCTCTTCTTGTGCACCCAGTACAGTTCCTTGTATACTCTGTATTCTTCTTCAGGTAGATACACAAGCATCAATGTACCCTATAATTAACTCATGTGGGTGATCTCTCAACCATCTCCTGTCAGGTTCTAGTTCGGCATCCCGTATTGTATCTTGTGGTGATTTAGTTTCAGCTTCAGCTTGTACAGCGTCAGCTTCGACTACATATGATCTAACAGCTGCGGGATTAATATCTAAATTTACGACAGGCTCTATTGGAGTTTGGGGGTAATCAATGGAGAGTGTTCGGATATTCTGGGTTAAGTATTCTACTCTTGTAGGATCAAAGTGAGGTTCGTCGAACACTACATGAACAGATTCCTCTATTGTCAGCTTTTTTTGCTAAAGATTCTGAAGGCTTTGCTTACAGAGGAGTATCCTACAAATATCCCTTCATTCGACTTTCCGTCGAAGGTCTTGAGTTGATTGTTTTGTTGTTATGCTTGTTGATGATATAACAGTTTTTTGTATAGCACGTTGTATTGGATGCTTCGCCCCAAAACCGCTGTGGAAACTTGCTTGTGGCAATCATGGTTCTTGTTGCTTCCTTGAGCGTCCTATTCTTTCACTCAGCAATACCATTTTGTTGAGGCATGCGGGCTGCTGAGTATTCGTGCTGTATTCCATTGTCCGAATAGTATTGCTCTATAAAGCGATTTGTGAATTCAGTATCTCTGTCGGAACGAATGGACACAATACTCAATCCTTTCTCATTATGTAGCTTTCTCAGGTGCTCAGGCAAACGGTCTACAGGACCGTAGAGGTCCATATATAGCATGTCCAGAACCCTGTGGGTGGATAGGTATGATTTGCTTTTCAGGGTGGTTTTGACTTGTTTGCCTTTCTAACAGGGTCCGCAGACGCTGTCTTTATGGAATGACATATCGGGCAAACCTCTAACCATTCACTGTCTGGAGAGCTTGTTGATCGTCTTGAAGTTGATGTGAGACATCCTCTTTTACCATAGCTAGTTTTGATCTGCAGTGCCTTTGGCAACAAAACAAGGAATAGTGGAGCTCGTAGGCTTTCAGTCAGCAATATACATATTACATGACCTGCTTCCTGTGAGGACGAATTCTTTGGCCTTGATGTCATTCACTCTACAGTGGTCTATATAGAATTTCACCAAGCACTGTATGTCACAGAGCTGGCTAATACTAAGTAGATTGTATTGTAGGCCTTCAACATAGGCTACGCCGGTGACTTTGAACTTTCCTACAAGTAAGGTTCCCTTCCCTCTTGTTCTTCCTTTGGATTTGTCACCGAAGCGAACCTTTGGACCACGACCTTATACATAATCTGACAGTTTGCTTATGTCTCCTGTCATGTGCCGAGAGCATCCACTGTCAAAGTACTATATGTCTTTTTCTTTTATATCCTTTAATAAAAGAGACTAAGTAGATTTATGTCCCCTTTAATTGTTTGGTCCATGTATGTTAGTGCCCTTTTTGTACCCAAATTTGCCTAACAACAATAGGTTTGATGTAGGTTACTTTTGGTCCAGTTTTGTGGTGTCTACGTGGGGAAGGCACGTTGTCGCTGTAACCTTGATTATCATGCATGTAAGGGTTATTATTCTAATATGATTGCCGTCTAGGAGGTGGAGCCATTTCATAGGTCTTACAGCTTGTCTTATGGGTCTCCAGTTGGATTCCCAGAGCTGTTGTTGATGCTGCAAGTGACCTGCTTTCTGGATGGATAACGGGGCTCTTGTATCCAATATCTAGGCCCATTGTACTGTTGATAGTACTGCGGTGTTTCCCTTTGATATTTGGATACAACCTTCTGTCTAGATGGATGCTGGCGGTTTTGATATGCTCGGGGAGCATGCTGTTGATTATGCCTTACAGGCCTGGGAGGCTGAGGGTTCCACTGTTTGTGATATGAACTTGGTGGTGGAATTGCAGCCTTTGCTGTATAAAGGGTAGCTTTAGTTCTTTCGAGACTTGGAGTCTCTTCGGGAACAGGAATGGGTTCCATACCCCTAACGAATACTGTATTGGTGTTTCCCTTATTGGAGAATGAGTTATACCCTAAGCCACTTTTGTTATGGGCATGTTGCCTAGTGCTTAGAATTTCTTCCATCAGTTTAGATGATTTCTCGAATGATTTTAGGATGGTCTCTAATCCTCCTTCTCGCTTCTCAAGAGTTTTTACTTTGGATTCGAGTAAAGCAAAATCATTTGTTTTGCTCTCATTATGAGACGTAGACTCATTTAGATCATGGGCAAGTTGATGATTTCTTTCCATGAGTTTTTCAAATGTGACCTCGTTGTTTTTGCAATCAATAGACATAGTTTCATAGTTATTTTTCAGCAAGTCATTCTCATCTTTAAGCTATAATTTTGAAATTTCGAGCTTTATGTTTTCTCGTTTTAAAGGCTTATGGTCCTTTCGAATGTTTTTGAATTCATTCAACATGTTTTCGAAGGTATGTGATGCATTTACATGCATAGAAGAATTTGAACTACTTCATTATCGCTATCCTCATCATCCTGTAATTCTTTGGCCATAAAGCACATATATGCTTTATCTTCGATCTCATCGTCGGAGGAGTCACTGTCAGTGATTGCCTGAAGGCACTCCTTGGCCTTGTTCGATGCTGGCGAGGCTTCTGATTCACCAATCAGGGCCTTGAGCTTGTTTTTCCAGACACGTCTTCTTTCGTCCTTTTCTTGTTGCTCAGCTTCTGGCAACTTTTATACTTTCGCTTGTGGACATTTTCTATAATTATAGCATAAGTTAGAATCACCAGAGGAAGGAGATTCAGAGCTTTACCTTGTGAAAAGGCTTGGGCCTGTAGGGGGTCTTTCCAGACTGTTTGATGTACTTTTTGAATTTGTACATTAACAGGGCCATTTCATCAGTGATAGGATATCATCATCATTGTATACAGTCTTCTGTGTGGATTTGGATGTGATGGGTGTAGAGCTATGTCGCCTGTCAGATACAACAGCTAGTGCTGTAGTCTTGGCAGGTGACTCTTCGGCCTTTTCTCTCTTGTCAATATCATACTCAAAGGCTTTGAGGTCAGCGAAGAGGTCAAAGGTAAAAATATCATTAAGATTACAGGATACACGCATAGCTGTAGTCTTAATGTCCCATCGAGCAGGGAGTGATCTAAATATTTTTAAATTTTTCTCCTTTTGGGTATACACTTTACCCAATGCTTCAAGTTCACTAACAATGCCAGTGAATCTGAGGTCAAGCTCCTCAAGCGTTTCAGAAGATTTCATTTCAAAGGATTCGAATTGCTGATTAAGTTTGGAAATTTTATTTTCTTTCGAGAGCTTAGTACCCTCGCAAATCAGCTTGAGTTTTTCCCAGATTTACTTAGCCGTCTTACATCTATTTACCTTTGAGAATGTGCCTTTGTCGAGAGTGACAAATAGCACATTCTTGGCGATGTTGTCTAGATTGGCTCGCTTGCGCTCATCAGCCTTCCACTGATCGCGATCTTTCTCGAGCATCTCGGCATAAGGTTGCCCTTCCATCCTCGGGGCTGTATTGACCTTCAAAATTTTGATAGGTCCTTCCTGGATTTCATAAATCATTTCCTCGTGCATGGCTGGGAGATGGGCTTCCATCCTGAATCGCCCGCTATGAATGCCCATCTGTATGGGGATGGTATAATTTACTGAGTCTCAACACATTGCCCAAAGCTCGATGGACGGCCTACCAGAAATGTGATACGAATCGACCATCCCCATCAATAATAATACTCTTAGGAGTCACATGCGACCTCACAATTTCTGCAATGAACACCCGGGCTAATTTCTCTGGCCCCTAAGTATCCTTAATACCCAAAAAATGAGCAGATTTGGTTAGTCGATCGACAATGACCCAAATCATGTTCATTCCGGTCCGAGTCCTAGGCATGCTGGTAATAAAATCCATAGAAATATCCTCCCACTTCCACTCTGGAATATGAAGTGGTTTCAATAACCCCACAGGTCACTGATGTTCGATCTTAACCTACTGACAGGTCAAGCATTTCGATACGAACTCACCAATATCTTTCTTCAAGTCACCCCACCAAAAATTAATCCTTATATCCTTGTACATTTTACTTGTAACAGGATGTATGGAATATGGCGTCGTATGAGCTTCTCTCAAATTTTTTTGTCTCAACTCAGCATCGCGTGGTACACACAATCCATGAGCTTTTCCCCTTTTCACATCCTCCCTCAACTGAACTAAAAATGGGTCATCATACTGCCTCATCTTGATGTCATCAATCAAGGACGAATTGATTTCCAACGTATATAACTGACCCTGAACTCTCTGAAGCCAAAGCTCGATGTTCTGACCAATTGAGTCTCATCGGATCCTGCTTTGAGGCGTAAGTACCTCTAACATTTGAAGTGACATCGGCTTATGGCTCAATGCATCCGCTACTACATTCGCCTTGCCCGGATGGTAAAGAATCTCAATATCATAATCCTTGATTATTTATAACCAACTATGTTGCCTCATGTTCATTCATTCTGGCTGAAAATGTACTTCAGAATTTTGTGGTCCGTGTAAATCTTATACGACGATCCATAAAGATAATGCCTCTAAATCTTTAAAGGGAAGACGACCGCAGCTAATTCCAAATTATGAGTAGGATAATTTGCTTCATATGATTTCAACTGTTGAGACGCATAAGCAATCACCCTATCCCTATGCATCAAGACATAACCAAGTTCGAGACCTGAAGCATCACTATAAACCACAAATTCATCGGTTCCATGTGGCAAGGATAGAACTGGTTTGGTAGTTAAACGCCTCTTCAACTCATCGAATCTATTATGCCTATCCACGTTCACTCAAATTTCTGAGTTTTCATAAGCAATTACGTAAGTGGTCGAGCGATCCTGGAAAGCACCTCAATGAATCTACGGTAATACCCCACAAGTCCTAGAAAACTTCTCACTTCTTTCACATTCTTAGGTGGTTCCCACGCCAGTACCACCTCTATCTGCAGATCAACCCGAACTCCTTCCGCTGAAATCACATGCCCGAGGAATGTTACTTCCTTGAGCCAAAAATCACATTTGGAAAACTTCGCACATAACTGCTCAGCTCCCAAAGTATCTAACAAAATACAAAGGTGTTCGGCATGCTCCTCCTAGCTCCGAGAATACATAATGATATCATCAATAAAAATAACTACGCATTTGTCCATATATTCGATAACTACCTTGTTCACTAGCTACATGAACACTGCAGGGGCGTTGGTTAGACCGAAAGGCATAACCACAAACTCGTAATGGCCGTATCTCGTCCGAAAAGCAGCTTTCGATATATCCCTATCCTGAATCCTCAACTGATAATAGCCTGACTGTAAATCAATCCTCGAGAAGACTATCGCTCCCTGAGCTGATCAAACAAGTCATCAATCTGGGGTAAAGGGTATTTATTTTTGATGGTCAGCTTGTTTAATTCTCGATAGTCGATACATAAACGAAGTGATCCATCTTTCTTTTTAACAAAGACACCGGTGCACCCCAAGGTGATGCGCTCGGTCGAATGTACCCTTTATCCAACATATCCCCCAACTGTTTCTTCAACTCTAACATCTCTGATGGTGCCATACGATATGGTGCCCGAGAAATAGGAGCAGCATTCGGCTCTAGATCAATAAGAAACTCGAATTCTCACTACAGTGGTAATCCCGCTAAGTCATCCAAATACATCGGATATTCATTAACGACTGAAATCAACGACATCTCAAGTCCACCATATTCTATCTTCAAAGTGTAGCACCAGTAGCCTACGCAAACCCTGGTTCAGGAGTTTATCGCCTTCAAGGTGTTGATCACACTTCCCAATCTACCCAGTTTACAACCCACAAGAGTATGTTTTGTGCCATCCTCAACCACTATCGAGATAGTACGAGTCCTATAGTCCATGATAGCACTGTGACAATCCATCCAATCATCCCTGAGGATCAAATCGTCGCCCTTTAAGTCTACAACGATGAGGTTCGAGGGCCAACCCAAGTTTTTGATCCTCACCGGACAGTCTCTGACTTCCAGGTTCCCAACCAAGCGATCCCCACTGGGCATACCCACTACGAACGGATCACACCCGAATAAACAGTCGATACCAATACTATGTATGCAATACCATGTAATAAAAGAATGAGTAGCACTCGAATCAAATAGCACCGAAACTGGATGAGAAAGGATCTGAGTGGTACCTGATGTCATTGGAGCATTTGCCTCCTCTGCACGTCTCATCAGGTATAGATGTGGATGTGTTGGTCACTAAGTATACAATAAACAGCTTAGAAAGTATGAGTACAATAAGTTGTATGATTTTTGAAGTTAATTGCGTAGCGGAAGTCTGTTGGGTGAGTTGCTGTAAATACAACTAGGTGTTATCCTGTTTACTTGATGCGTACAAGGTTTTACAATGTATTCCTAATAAATCACAATAGAATGAAAATAGTAAAGACAGAAGATAAATAACACACAGTTTAAAGTGTTTCGAGGTAAATCCCTCTACTTACACTGGTCCTCCACACAGGAGTAAAGAGTTTATTAAAATCACTACGTACACAACGTGACTTTAATTAAACATGTCTCTGTATTGTTCACCCAGATTAATACAGGGACTGTAGATTTGGGCCATCCACATAGATTGGCTTGAGCTCTTTCAACTCGCTTCTTCTCACACAGATCGAAGCTTCGTCTTCAATGCTATTCTTACCACACAAGTCAGAATACACAAGGATCCTTAGTCTACACAGGGTTAATGATATTCTCAACGGTAAGGTTTGAACAAATCTCAGACAGCAACTTTATCTTTGATGAACACACATTGAATGCTGTGTTGTTTGCGTTGAGGACTTGGTATATTTTTTTGCTTGGATACTGTTGTATGCTCACGAAATATGCTTCTCTTAAATAGCTAGATTGTCAGAGTAATCTTGTCAAAATATGTGCGATAATGAATAGCTTTTCGTGTCGCTCAAGTCCTCTTGCTTGGGGCTATTTATAACTTTGGAGATGTATCCATTATAAATATAGCCGTTGTTGGTTGGTGAGATGTTGACGTATGCCTCTTGATTGGAGGCTGCTGAATGTTTGAAATAAAAAAGATCGCATTTAATGCTTCATGTATCCTTTCTGTCTTTGCATTAAATGCTCTTCAGAACGTTTAAACTTGTCTCTCTCCGGCTGCATTAAATGTTGTCCTATCAGCAATAAATGCTCCTTTAACCGTGAATACTTTATGAATAAACAATGTTTGTGTCACAATGGTTTAAAGCTTTTTATTTTCAGTCCTGTTGGATGTGTTTTACTTTTCCCAAGTAAAACACCTTCAAGCGGTATGCTGTATCTAACACATTAAGTTTCTTTGATGTATGAAGTAGGCTCTGTATGATGTATTGTAGAAGATCTCTTCGGTGTATGGACGGGCTGTATGGAGAGTCCTAACATCTTCCATACTTAATAACATTATAACTTCTTGCTGTGTGTTTTGGCAATTTATCAAAACCAGAATGTTCATCCCAATAATTTCACCCTTTTTGATAATACCAAAACTTTCTTTTAGATGTCTTCATCTAGATACAGAGAGGCTGTCGTCGAGTCTTTTTGTCCGATTGATCTGATCTTCAATACTTAGTCTAGGAATGTGAACTGCTTGCACGCAAGTTCTAAAATGAAAGATCCTACATGTTTAATTATATTACAACGGAACTTATGATTGGCGCAGGCACAATCTTACAGAATGTAGTCTCGTTTGAATACAACTTAATCTATGAACTATTCGCAGACACGTTCTTACAGCTTTGTAACTTAACAAGTTTTATCTTGTTCAACTATAGCCAAATTTCGTAATCAACCAGTAAAAACAGTAAACGCAAATTACGAGCTGTAATCTCTCAAGAAAAACAAATATTATTGATATGAATGGGAAGATTACAAGTTCTTGAGAAGACAAAAACAAATACATACATACTGTGATGGTAACTCTACAGAAAAAACAAATACAGCGAAATGGCAAACAGGCTACCTCCTATGCTGAGAATGCCTCCAAGGTCTTCGGTCAGGATCATTCGCGGTCCCTTTCCACCAGTTGACTAGGGAGTCATCGCCTCGATCCCTGTAGATACTTCTTCCCTCAGGAGATTTATCGAAGGCAAGTATCCATTCTTCCGGGTGGGTGAGCCGTTCACCCTTCTAGTGCATTGACTTCATCAGCATTTGCAGAGGGAGCCTTCATTCCGCTAACATCCTCAAGAATTCATCTTCAACATCCTGCAGCGTCTTGAATCGGTTGAAGAGGGCAGACTCCCTGATGAGCGTACAAAAGTATCTCATTAGTTCATTTTTCTTCCAATTCTTCAGACCACCGACTGAAGGTTGATGGTCGGTGGGCAGCAATATCTCGACGGGCTTTCGCACATTGTTCTTCCAAGGAAAGTTGGGATCCTGGAACTCAGGTCGAGAGCCAGATATCCTGTATACTCTTGAAGCTTGACTTAACCCGGGTGAGCACAGTCTACCAATAGCACCAACAACACTTTTTTCCAGCGCTGCTTCCATTTCTCTCTCTTTAATCTCAATCTTCGGCCAGCCTCTCTGGCTTCTTCCCCCTTTTTGGCACCATCAATATCTGATACCTTTGAATGAATCTCCTGTAGGAGCTTCATGGACTCGTCCTGTTTGTTCGACAGATTATTGACTTTATCAATCAGAGTACCGAGCACCAGAGACATATCATATATCTTGTGGTCATGGTCGGTGAGCCTGGTGCTGGTATGCTGAAGGGCAGCAACTGTATTAGCCTCGGCAATCTGGAGCTTTTCTTATTCTTGCCTTAGGATTTTCTCCTCATGCTGCTTGAGTTGATTTAGCATTTGCCACAATGTGTTAGGCATTAGGCGAAATGCATCTTAAACATCGTTGATCGCATATTTCAGTTTGGGTAGCTCATCCTAGGCAGTCTCTCGCATCCAATCGATATCTTTTCCGACGTTACATAGTGATTTTATTGCGTCTTGCAGGACACTGTCTGTTGACCAATGGCTTGGAGTTGCGGGATGCGGGCTTCAGTGCGCGGGGAGCCGGGGTGTGCAATTTTCGAATCCTCTGGCTGTTCAAGTTGACAGAGAGCCACATGATGACGAGAGCCTCATGGTGGATGTTTGATGCAGCTTTGCCACTAGACTGTGACTTCCCTTTCAGTCTAGCCTTCTCTTTTGCCTTGAAGTAGTCAGAGATTAGCATCTGGCAAAAGTTATCCTCCCAGCGGATTAAGACTTCGACGTTCTGGGTGTCCGTGACCACCAGAGCATATAATTCCTCGTTCTTCTAGTCGGCCCATTGGTACAGGGTGTCGTATGGGGCAACCCTGTAGGACTTCCAGATCTTAAAGCGTTCAAACGCTTGCTCAATTTGGACTTGGAGTAGAGTATTATTTATTACTCCCTATGTCCGCCACCCATGTGCAATAATTTCCTTTTCTATTCGTCTGCAACCTATGTGCATTATTTATTTTTAGCAATTTTTTATCCTTTCACAACATAAGTGGGTCCATTTACTCCACTCACAACACATCCTACCAACTAAGTGAACTCAAATATTTAAACCCGTGCTGGTCAAAAGAGTGCATATGGGTGGTGGACGGAGGGAGTATTTCATAGGGGGATGGACTCCGGACAGTAGTTGGGTCTACCATCCAGATGGGATCTGCAAAAGGTATGGGAGCCTGTTTCGGAGAGGGATCCTAAACAGGGGATTATACCCTATGGGGAGAGGGACACCGTATAGAGGTGGCTACCTTGTTAGGAATAGCGACTTTTGGATCCAAAGGGGTAGTCGACTCACCGGAACCCTCCAGCTTCGCAAACAGTTGATCATCCATCATATCCGCCACAGGCTCAGGATCTGCAGTTTCTGCAGTAACTGTTTCTTCATAGGGATTGCGCCCTGTGGGAGTGATTCAGCAATTATGACGGACGGAACATCTACAATGACCGCTGTAGTCACTGTAGCCTCGTCCTTAGAAGGCTTATTTGTCTTCTTCTTCTTCTCTACAGCATGAGGTGACCAGCTGTCAGAGACACTCCTCTTCCTTTTCTTTTCGTCCGTCAAGATTCTCATAGTTACGTCCCTTGGGTCACTTGAGATCGGCATGCTTTGAAGTTGGGGTCTTTTGGCAATTAAGTGTGATTTGTTGAACGCGGTGTCAATCATTCCACCAATGAATTTTTCGGTGCCAATATTCTTGACATTGGTAGATTATTTGACTGCACAGTGAGTAAGAATATGATTCAGGATGAGGCCGAATGATTTCTTCATAGTTTCAGGTTTGGCAGCCTCCTCTTGTATCCTTTTCAGTAGAATTTGACACCAGTTAACCTTTTTCCCGGACATGATGGTGACCATCATTCTGAAGCGTAGGTTGGTGCACATTTGAAAAGCCCCTATCTGGTTCTCAACAACCCGGAAACAGAAGTGGTGAAGGTAGATATAGGGCAGATAGAAATTTTTCTTGTGGCATGAGGGGTGCACATTCCCCTCATTCTCATCGCCAGTGAACAACTTCCAGTGTGCAGATAGAAGACTCTCCAACCCGAAGGTCTCAAGCTATTCCATTTTAAAGCCATCAGACGGTAGCCTGTATAGTTTCTCCAACAACTCTCTGTTCGCAGAGACCTTAATCTCTTGAACAGTTGCAGAGATTTTAGAAATTTCTCCTCCTTTTCTCTTCATGGAAAAGAAACAAGTCTGGGAAGTCGACATTCTTGCAGAAAAAGAGTTTGAAGAAATAGGGAAATATCGAAGAAAAATTGCATAAGATATGTAAACTGTTTGCTGAAGACTTGTTTAATTTGCTGAAAGCGTAAAGAGTCTAAGGGAGCAAAATACAGTCCTTTTACAGGGTCCATGGAAGATTAGGGTTACATACAGTGAACGGTCAGATTTAAGGGATGGGAACCGTTTTATGAAAGAGTGACCAGGATGGATTCAGAGTAACTATTACGTCTTATCCATCTATTTTTGAAATGATAACGGTCCAACTTCTGATAGTTTGCCTTCTCTGTTGCACGAAATGGTGGTTTTGAAGTTATTAAAAATCACGGTTTTTGAGGCATTGAATTCCAAGTGTCTTTAAAATATTAAAGTATAAAACATTTGAAATGTAAATAGGGCACGTGGACTTAAAAAGTTTTCAGTATGAATAGAGATATAATATAATATTAATTGGCATCCTATAGTGTATGTACTATATCGAATCAATACAGCGTTCCCCCTTAAAAGGTACATACAGGATTCAATTCTTACACCAATATCTGGATTAATACTGTATTTAGGGTCGTACTGTATTCCCCCATAATTAATGCATACATCGGTTGTAGGAAGATTTCATGCCTTATTTGTCCTACAGTACTATTTGACTCATTCTGAGTGTATATTTAATTAAAGTGGATACTATATTCTTGAGTCTTACAACATTCCTCCTCAATTGATGAGTAAAAGCGTAAAAACTTACAGGGAGTCAGGCTATAACATTCCTAATTCTTGACGAAGCATACAGAATCTGGTTGTGCTGAGAGGTTTTGTAAAGATGTCGGCCAACTGAATGTCTGTATGAATTTTCTCGATCCGAACTTCCTTATTCTCAACATGATTCATGATGAACTGATGCTTTATATGAATATGCTTAGTTCGTGAGTAAAAATACAGAGTTGTGCATTATTGCAATTGCACTCGTGCTATCGTACATGATCGGCGTCTCTCTGGCACTGATTCCATAATCTTGTAGCTGTTGTTGCATCTAGAGAATCTGCATTCAGCAACTTCTAGCGGCATAGTATTCCGACTCAGCTGTAGAAAGTGAGTTGGTCAATTGCTTCTTATTGAACCATGACACAAGTCTAGGTCCAAGAAAGTGACAAGTACCACTTGTGCTCTTCCTGTGCAACTTAGAGCCTCTGAGATCCAAGTCCCTGTAGCCAACCAAATCGAATCCTCATTCCTTAGGATACCATAATCCTACATCGACTGTTCCTTTCACATATTTAAGAATTCATTTGGCTGTCGTGAAGTGTGACTCCTTGGGTGTGACTTGATACCGAGCACACACTCCTACAACAAACTGGATATCGGGCCTGCTAACTTTTAGGTACATGAGTGAGCCAATAAGCTTCCTGTAGAGTGATTGAACAACCGTCTTTCGAGCTTCGTCAGCACTAATTTGTGTGGAAGTGCTCATGGGGGTTAATGAGGATTTGGGGTTATTCATCCCAAACTTGTTGAGCAGCTCCTTGCTGTACTTCTCCTGGTTGATGAAGATTCCTATAAGCAATTTCTTCACCTGCAATCCTAGGAATAACTAAGTTGTCCCATCATACTCATTTCAAATTTACTTTGCATGAGATGAGAGAACCTTTGACATAAAACAAGGTTAGTATAACCAAATATAATATCATCGACACATATTTGTACCATTAACAGGTCATCTCCTTCTTGTATTTTAAATAGGGTCTTGTCCACAACACCTTCCTCAAATCCATTATTTATAAGGTATAGGGACAGGGTTTCATACCAAGCTCTAGGTGCTTGCTTAAGTCCATATAGTGCTTTATGTAGCCTGTATACTAGGTCTCTGTTAGGCGTATTTTTATGCGCTTTTATATCATTATTTTATATCCATCTTGAGCCTAAATCAGCATAAATGAGCTTTTAATGCACTATTCTTTTATGTTTTGCAGGAAATTGGAGTCCGGAAGCTCGAACGACGAAAAACGGGCGAAAACGGCAATTTATGGCCTGGGTCCGCGGCACAAACCAAGTGAGCCGCGGCAGACGCAGGTGACCAGCAGGATGCCGAGCAGACTGTACCCTGAGCCGCACCACAGCTTAAGTGAGCCGCGGCCCAGGAGGAAAAATTCGCCCAGGTATGGGCGCTGGGCGTTTAGGGGCCGCGGCACAGATTAAGTGAGCCGCGGCCCACCGGGCGGTTTTGCTGAATACTCCGCGTTCCTGGGCCGTTTTGGAGCCTGTTCTCGACCTAATCACACTGACGCGTTTTGGAGGCTTAGGACTGCTATAAATAAGCATTGAAGGGCTAAAGAAAAAGGGGAGATCGGAACTGGGAGGTGGATCGCTAGCTAGGGCGAAGAACACAAGGAGGAGATTTGTGGGCGACGACAAGACCACGGATTCCCTACGGTTTTTCTTAGTTTTCCTGCATCTTAGTTTTTAGATCTATTCGAGTAAGATTGTGATTGTAGCCGATTTCATGACGGTTTGATTATTTATTATTATTTCGATTTACTCGTTATTCTATTGAATTGGATTATTCTTACTGTTCTTAATGCTTTTTAATTGTCTGGCCAACAGTTAATTTGTTTTGAATGTCTTTATGGATTCGGGAGATGAAATTAAGGCATAGTTCTTGTGAGACGAATCATAATTTTCGTGAGATAGAGATATACTTATGGGAATTGTGAAGCCTATTTATTTTGGGAATTCTCGAACTGTTTTAGCTATTAATTATCTAATTCGAATAGGGATATATCGAGTTAATAATTCGTAGTATTTTCTATCGACCTTGGGAAAGGCTTTAGAATAATTTAGGAATTCCTGGCTTACAATCAAGTGAATAAAAGTGAATTGAATTGAATAAATTTCATTCCTGATTGTTTGAGGTGAAAATCATAATCCTACGCCCTTATTAGTAATATTATTATTATTAGTACTATTATTTATTTTCTGAAATTAGTTTAGATATAAATTCTATTTAATTGATCTTCAAATAAAATTGTGAGTTGACTACATTTTGGTACTTAGTGAAATCAGTCCTCGAGGGAACGATACTTTACTTATCACTTTATTACTTGTTGACACCGTGCACTTGCGGTATATTGTGAGGGATTTTCCCACAACAAGTTTTTGGCGCCGTTGCCGGGGACTGATTTTTCGCTAATATCAATACCAAGCGACTCTAATTTTAATTTGAAGTTTTTTTTCGTTAGTCTCTATATTTTTAATTTCTTCATTATGTTTTCCTTTGAGTATCGTGGCCCTTGGCATTTCATAAATTTCGATGTTCTTAATAATTTGCCAAATCGGGTCAATAAATTTCTCCCCAAAACAAAAGACCATGCTTGAACAATGTGTAGACGTTCTCAAAAATCCTGATAGTACCCTTTTTGAGCGAGAATGTGCAAGTCGTGGTCTTGAGATTCACTATGGTTATTTTCCAGCTCATTTATTTAGTAGTGAAGTTGAGGGGGAGGTTGAGAAGAAAGATATGCTAAGTTTTAGGGTCAATCTCCCAGCACCCGATAATTACATAAAGTGTGATGAGCCTGTAGAAGAAGTTACAATTGATGATGTTTCCAAAGAAATTTCATTAAATTGTCATCAAACTTCGACTAATAAGGTGAACACTTTTGTGCCAAAAATTTTATTAACGGTGCCACGCATAATTTTTCCTAAATCCATAATGGGAGAAATTGACCCTATTACTTTTGATTCCGTTAAGGCTGATACCACGAGTTCTAATGAGGTTGTTCATGATAAGTCTGTATTATTTACCCATTCGAACTCTGCTTATTTTTTCATGCCTTATCATTTTTATATTCTTCCATCATTTTTTGGTTGTCCTCATAATTCTTCTTACTCATTATTTGTGGCAACCGGGCATGAACCAAAGCCTCCCCTATGGAATAAGAGGCTTATAGATTGTAAGAAGGGGGTATTTGGCAATCTTCCTAGAAAGAAGCCACGTTGAATTTTTGTTTGCCACGTCGTGCTCAAGACGTAAAATAGAGCGCTTGATGGGAGGCAACCCATCATTTTTACTTGCTTTCTAGTCAGTTGTTTTTATTTGATTTTAGTTATTAATTTTTTCTTTGTTTTGTTATTTCGTTTGGATTCGTGTATTCTTGTTGGCTCTTATTTCTCTAATATTTCTTTATAACCCCAATGAGTTATTATTCTTCATATTCTAGTCTTTCTTGGATTTAATGTCTATTGTTATCTCATGACTAGAGACTAAGTTTGGGGGTCCCTCGTGATTCTGAGCGTTATTTGAAGTATGGATTGACCGACGTTTCCACTCTGACATGTGTTGGCTTTCAAGAAGACATTTGGAATAAGTTTCACTTTTCCTTATCTCTTTTATTTTCACATGAGTTGTATTATTGATGATGTTAGGTGTAGTGGAATAAATGGAAGCATGCGATAAATTTCTTAAATTGTCTTGGGTATAAATTGCGATTGCTTTATTGTCCTCGCATGCTGTTGATGGTTTTTGTTAAAAACGTGAATTTTTCGTGCTTCCGTGTGTAAAACTGATGTTACGATACTGATTTCTCTTGGAAGAAACGGTTGAATTTTAGTCTAGTTGCAGTCAGCGATATCTGTTTATGTGGAGTATTCAATTAGGTCCGAAATTTTATCGTTTTTGTAGAAATTTTAGCAAATAAGAAAGGAGACATACGTGTTTTCAAATCACCGTTTATACGTTTGGTTAAACTTTTCGCGTAGCTAATCGTCCAGTAATATAAGTCATGTGGGCACTTAAATTGAGTTTAGAGTCGGACAGTTTTTCCAAAAGGTCGAGATATTAGTTGTTCTATGAGGGAAATCTAGTAACCGGGGGTATTCACGTGACCCGTTGTTTACTCTCGCATAAAACGACGACCCTGAATAGATTAATAATTTAGAAATATCGCATTACCGATGATGGGAAGCCTAGTAACCGGGGGTATTCACGTGACCCGTAGTTTACTCTCGCGTAAAACAGCAACCTTGACATGCGGGAATAGCTATTCGAGTTTTTTCTCCGCTGTGGAGGGGAACTTAGTAACTAGAAGCATCCATGTGCCCCATGAGTGTCTTTTACGTTAAACGGTTCCCCAAGACATGAGAATGGAATTCCACCCTAGGACCATCCCGATGAAATATCCCGAGAGCCGAAACCTAGTGGTTAACTCGAATCTATATTATTGATCATATATAAGGGAATGTTGTCCGAGGAGTAATGTCGATAATGAAACTCTTGAATTTTGCCACTAGGCTGTGGGACTGGGCGAATTAGCTTGTTTAATCTAACTCTTCATATTGACGGTCGGTTAAATTCACGCTTGTTAATCTTTGAGCTTGATTTTCTTCATGAACGATTGATTAGGACTGAAATTGGTTACTTAGTAGAATCAGTGTCCTGGATGCGACTCACTATTGCGATACTTGTATTATTCTTTGAGACTTTCAGGGTAGTTTTGATTAAGTTGAGCACTATGGACTTGCATGATTATTCACGATACATTTTGTTTAAAATTGATATTTTTTGCTTGAGGACAAGCAAAGGCTCAAGTTTGGGGGTATTTGTTAGGCGTATTTTTATGCGCTTTTATATCATTATTTTATATCCATCTTGAGCCTAAATCAGCATAAATGAGCTTTTAATGCACTATTCTTTTATGTTTTGCAGGAAATTGGAGTCCGGAAGCTCGAACGACGAAAAACGGGCGAAAACGGCAATTTATGGCCTGGGGCCGCGGCACAAACCAAGTGAGCCGCGGCACACGCAGATGACCAGCAGGATGCCGAGCGGACTGTACCCTGAGCCTCGCCACAGCTTAAGTGAGCCGCGGCCCAGGAGGAAAAATGCGCCCAGGTATGGGCGCTGGGCATTTAGGGGCCGCGGCACAGATTAAGTGAGCCGCGGCCCACCGGGCGGTTTTGCTGAATACTCCGCATTTCTGGGCCGTTTTGGAGCCTATTCTCGACCTAATCACACTGACGCGTTTTGGAGGCTTAGGACTGCTATAAATAAGCATTGAAGAGCTAAAGAAAAAGGGGAGATCGGAACTGGGAGGTGGATCGCTAGCTAGGGCGAAGAACACAAGGAGGAGATTTGTGGGCGACGACAAGACCACGGATTCCCTACGTTTTTTCTTAGTTTTCCTGCATCTTAGTTTTTAGATCTATTCGAGTAGGATTGTGATTGTAGCCGATTTCATGACGGTTTGATTATTTATTATTATTTTGATTTACTCGTTATTCTATTGAATTGGATTCTTCTTACTGTTCTTAATGCTTTTTAATTGTCTGGCCAACAGTTAATTTGTTTTGAATGTCTTTATGGATTCGGGAGATGAAATTTAGGCATAGTTCTTGTGAGACGAATCATAATTTTCGTGAGATAGGGATATACTTATGGGAATTGTGAAGCCTATTTATTTTGGGAATTCTCGAACTGTTTTAGCTATTAATTATCTAATTCGAATAGGGATATATCGAGTTAATAATTCGTAGTATTTTCTATCGATCTTGGGAAAGGCTTTAGAATAATTTAGGAATTCCTGGCTTATAATCAAGTGAATAAAAGTGAATTGAATTGAATAAATTTCATTCCTGATTGTTTGAGGTGAAAATCATAATCCTACGCCCTTATTAGTAATATTATTATTATTACTACTATTATTTATTTTCTGAAATTAGTTTAGATATAAATTCTATTTAATTGATCTTCAAATAAAATTGTGAGTTGACTACATTTTGGTACTTAGTGAAATCAGTCCTCGAGGGAACGATACTTTACTTATCACTTTATTACTTGTTGACACCGTGCACTTGCGGTATATTGTGAGGGATTTTCCCACAACAAGTTTTAGCGCGTTGTCGGGACTGATTTTTCGATAATTTCAATACCAAGCGACTCTAATTTTAATTTGAAGTTTTTTTTCGTTAGTCTCTATATTTTTAATTTCTTCATTATGTTTTCCTTTGAGTATCGTGGCCCTTGGCATTTCATAAATTTCGATATTCTTAATAATTTGCCAAATCGGGTCAGTCAGCCGCCTCCCCCAAAACAAAAGACCATGCTTGAACAATGTGTAGACGTTCTCAAAAATCCGGATAGTACCCTTTTTGAGCGAGAATGTGCAAGTCGTGGTCTTGAGATTCACTATGGTTATTTTCCAGCTCATTTATTTAGTAGTGAAGTTGAGGGGGAGGTTGAGAAGAAAGATATGCTAAGTTTTAGGGTCAATCTCCCAGCACCCGATAATTACATAAAGTGTGATGAGCCTGTAGAAGAAGTTACAATTGATGATGTTTCCAAAGAAATTTCATTAAATTGTCATCAAACTTCGACTAATAAGGTGAACACTTTTGTGCCAAAAATTTTATTAACGGTGCCACGCATAATTTTTCCTAAATCCATAATGGGAGAAATTGACCCTATTACTTTTGATTCCGTTAAGGCTGATACCACGAGTTCTAATGAGGTTGTTCATGATAAGTCTGTATTATTTACCCATTCGAACTCTGCTTATTTTTTCATGCCTTATCATTTTTATATTCTTCCATCATTTTTTGGTTGTCCTCATAATTCTTCTTACTCATTATTTGTGGCAACCGGGCATGAACCAAAGCCTCCCCTATGGAATAAGAGGCTTATAGATTGTAAGAAGGGGGTATTTGGCAATCTTCCTAGAAAGAAGCCACGTTGAATTTTTGTTTGCCACGTCGTGCTCAAGACGTAAAATAGAGCGCTTGATGGGAGGCAACCCATCATTTTTACTTGCTTTCTAGTCAGTTGTTTTTATTTGATTTTAGTTATTAATTTTTTCTTTGTTTTGTTATTTCGTTTGGATTCGTGTATTCTTGTTGGCTCTTATTTCTCTAATATTTCTTTATAACCCCAATGAGTTATTATTCTTCATATTCTAGTCTTTCTTGGATTTAATGTCTATTGTTATCTCATGACTAGAGACTAAGTTTGGGGGTCCCTCGTGATTCTGAGCGTTATTTGAAGTATGGATTGACCGACGTTTCCACTCTGACATGTGTTGGCTTTCAAGAAGACATTTGAAATAAGTTTCACTTTTCCTTATCTCTTTTATTTTCACATGAGTTGTATTATTGATGATGTTAGGTGTAGTGGAATAAATGGAAGCATGCGATAAATTTCTTAAATTGTCTTGGGTATAAATTGCGATTGCTTTATTGTCCTCGCATGCTGTTGATGGTTTTTGTTAAAAACGTGAATTTTTCGTGCTTCCGTGTGTAAAACTGATGTTACGATACTGATTTCTCTTGGAAGAAACGGTTGAATTTTAGTCTAGTTGCAGTCAGCGATATCTGTTTATGTGGAGTATTCAATTAGGTCCGAAATTTTATCGTTTTTGTAGAAATTTTAGCAGATAAGAAAGGAGACATACGTGTTTTCAAATCACCGTTTATACGTTTGGTTAAACTTTTCGCGTAGCTAATCGTCCAGTAATATAAGTCATGTGGGCACTTAAATTGAGTTTAGAGTCGGACAGTTTTTCCAAAAGGTCGAGATATTAGTTGTTCTATGAGGGAAATCTAGTAACCGGGGGTATTCACGTGACCCGTTGTTTACTCTCGCATAAAACGACGACCGTGAATAGATTAATAATTTAGAAATATCGCATTACCGATGATGGGAAGCCTAGTAACCGGGGGTATTCACGTGACCCGTAGTTTACTCTCGCGTAAAACAGCAACCTTGACATGCGGGAATAGCTATTCGAGTTTTTTCTCCGCTGTGGAGGGGAACTTAGTAACTAGAAGCATCCATGTGCCCCATGAGTGTCTTTTACGTTAAACGGTTCCCCAAGACATGAGAATGGAATTCCACCCTAGGACCATCCCGATGAAATATCCCGAGAGCCGAAACCTAGTGGTTAACTCGAATCTATATTATTGATCATATATAAGGGAATGTTGTCCGAGGAGTAATGTCGATAATGAAACTCTTGAATTTTGCCACTAGGTCATGGACTGGGCGAATTAGCTTGTTTAATCTAACTCTTCATATTGACGGTCGGTTAAATTCACGCTTGTTAATCTTTGAGCTTGATTTTCTTCATGAACGATTGATTAGGACTGAAATTGGTTACTTAGTAGAATCAGTGTCCTGGATGCGACTCGCTATTGCGATACTTGTATTATTCTTTGAGACTTTCAGGGTAGTTTTGATTAAGTTGAGCACTATGGACTTGCATGATTATTCACGATACATTTTGTTTAAAATTGATATTTTTTGCTTGAGGACAAGCAAAGGCTCAAGTTTGGGGGTATTTGTTAGGCGTATTTTTATGCGCTTTTATATCATTATTTTATATCCATCTTGAGCCTAAATCAGCATAAATGAGCTTTTAATGCACTATTCTTTTATGTTTTGCAGGAAATTGGAGTCCTAAGCTCGAACGACGAAAAACGGGCGAAAACGGCAATTTATGGCACAGGGGCCGCGGCACAAACCAAGTGAGCCGCGGCACACGCAGATGACCAGCAGGATGCCGAGCGGATCGTACCCGAGCCTCGCCACGGCTTAAGTGAGCCGCGGCCCAGAGGAAAAATGCGCCTGTATGGGCGCTGGCATTTAGGGGCCGCGGCACAGATTAAGTGAGCCGCGGCCCACCGGCGGTTTTGCTGAATACTCCGCATTTCTGGGCCGTTTTGGAGCCTATTCTCGACCTAATCACACCGACGCGTTTTGGAGGCTTAGATCGCTATAAATAAGCATTGAAGAGCTAAAGAAAAAGGGGAGATCGGAATCGGGAGGTGGATCGCTAGCTAGGGCGAAGAACACAAGGAGGAGATTTGTGGGCGACGACAAGACCACGGATTCCCTACGTTTTTTCTTAGTTTTCCTGCATCTTAGTTTTTAGATCTATTCGAGTAGGATTGTGATTGTAGCCGATTTCATGACGGTTTGATTATTTATTATTATTTTGATTTACTCGTTATTCTATTGAATTGGATTCTTCTTACTGTTCTTAATGCTTTTTAATTGTCTGGCCAACAGTTAATTTGTTTTGAATGTCTTTATGGATTTGGGAGATGAAATTTAGGCATAGTTCTTGTGAGACGAATCATAATTTTCGTGAGATAGGGATATACTTATGGGAATTGTGAAGCCTATTTATTTTGGGAATTCTCGAACTGTTTTAGCTATTAATTATCTAATTCGAATAGGGATATATCGAGTTAATAATTCGTAGTATTTTCTATCGATCTTGGGAAAGGCTTTAGAATAATTTAGGAATTCCTGGCTTATAATCAAGTGAATAAAAGTGAATTGAATTGAATAAATTTCATTCCTGATTGTTTGAGGTGAAAATCATAATCCTACGCCCTTATTAGTAATATTATTATTATTAGTACTATTATTTATTTTCTGAAATTAGTTTAGATATAAATTCTATTTAATTGATCTTCAAATAAAATTGTGAGTTGACTACATTTTGGTACTTAGTGAAATCAGTCCTCGAGGGAACGATACTTTACTTATCACTTTATTACTTCTTGACACCGTGCACTTGCGGTATATTGTGAGGGATTTTCCCACAACAGTCTCTGCCTTCAGTGTTGACAAACCTTGGTGGCTGTTCAACATAGACTTTAAGAATACACTCTTAAGGTCCATCTGATATACTATAAAGCTATTATGGGCGGCAACACCTAGGAATATCCTGATGGATTCCAGTCTGGCCACAGGGGCAAATATCTCATCGTAATATAGGATTTCTTCCTGTATGTATCCTTGTAGGACTAGATGGGATTAGTTCTTGATAACCAGTCTATTCTAATCCTTCTTGTTTCTAAACACCCATTTGGTTCCAATTACAACTTGATGTTCTGGCCTGGTACTAGATACCATACATTGTTTCTTCGAAACCATTAAGCTCTTCTTCCATAGAAGTTATCCAGGGAGAATTATTTAAAGCTTCATTGGTAGAAACAGGTTTGGATTGAGCTAAGAATACATCTAGGGTACACATAGTTAATCTCCTAAGTTCAGCTTGAGATTTCCATACAGGAAATGGAGAATTCTCATAATCGGTCTCTTCTTGTGCACCTAGTACAGTTCCTTGTGTACTCTGTATTCTTCTATGGGTAGATACACCAGCATCAATGTATCCTATAATTAACTCATGTGGGTCATATCTCAACCATCTCCTGTCAGGTTTTAGTTCGGCATCCCGTATTGTATCTTGTGGTGATGTAGTTTCAGCTTCAGCTTGTACAGCGTCAGCTTCGACTACATATGATCTAACAGCTACGGGATTAATATCTAAATTTACGACAGGCTCTATTGGAGTTTGAGGGTAATCAATGGAGAGTGTTCGGATATTCTGGGTTAAGTATTCTACTCTTGTAGGATCAAAGTGAGGTTCGTCGAACACTACATGAACAGATTCCTCTATTGTCAGCTTTTTTTGTTAAAGATTCTGAAGGCTTTGCTGATAGAGGAGTATCCTACAAATATCCCTTCATCCGACTTTCCGTCGAAGGTCTTGAGTTGATTGTTTTGTTGTTATGCTTGTTGATGATACAACAATTTTGTGTATAGCATGTTGTATTGGATGCTTCGCCCCAGAACCGTTGTGGAAACTTGCTTGCGTCAATCATGGTTCTTGTTGCTTCCTTGAGCGTCCTATTCTTTCACTCAGCAATACCATTTTGTTGAGGCATACGGGCTGCTGAGTATTCGTGCTGTATTCCATTGTCCGAACAGTATTGCTCTATAAAGCGATTTGTGAATTCAGTATCACTGTCGAAACGAATGGACACAATACTCAATCCTTTCTCATTATGTAGCTTTCTCAGGTGCTCAGGCAAACGGTCTACAGGACCGTAGAGGTCCATATATAGCATGTCCAGAACCCTGTGGGTGGATAGGTATGATTTGCTTTTCAGGGTGGTTTTGACTTGTTTGCCTTTCTAACAGGGTCCGCAGACGCTGTCTTTATGGAATGACACATCGGGCAAACCTCTAACCATTCCCTGTCTGGCGAGCTTGTTGATCGTCTTGAAGTTGATGTGAGACATCCTCTTTTGCCATAGCTAGTTTTGATCTGCAGTGCCTTTGGCAACAAAACAAGGAACAGTGGAGCTCGTAGGCTTTCAGTCAGCAATATACATATTACATGACCTGCTTCCTGTGAGGACGAATTCTTTGGCCTTGATGTCATTCACTCTACAGTGGTCTATATAGAATTTCTGTTGGGAAAACAAATACCCTATATCGAAACAGCCGGGATACCCGATCCCTGTATCGAATGTTATTTGATAAAAGAGGTTTTGACATATATGCCAAACCGAATACAGTAAAGGAAACTGTATCGAAGCTTTGAGGCTTTATCCTGTATCGAAGACCTGCCTCGAATCAGCATATAAGTGAAGCTCTTCAGTACAGCAAGAAGACTTGTAAAAAGACCAAGTATGGAAACTGTCTCGATACTCGAAATACAGTTATCTTCCATACAGCTCACAACAGGACAAAGAAGGAACAGAAGTCAAGTCCCGTTGAATAAATAAGTATTTAAATACTCAAGGATAAAGTATTTAAATACTGCCAGTCTTCAGATCTTCAGAATCCTGCGAAATCCGGATCGTGTCATAATCCCGTTGAAACGAAATCTTATTCAAACGGATACATCTCAACGGATACTTTCTTCAGAGACTATATATATCCTATGAAGACATTGAAGATCAGTTACCAAGTAACCTAACACTCAAGCTATCAAAAGTTATCATCAGAGCAAACATGTCTCCAAAGCTTACTGCAATCAACAAGTAAGAGATATACAGTGCTCAACATCAAGAACAACCATCATCAGCTCAAGAACTTCATATTCGAAGCTGCTCTTCTTACCTGGTTACCTACCTTTTACCTCTGTGTAAAAACTGAGCTCTGTGTGAACTCAACAAGTTATTCTGACCTGTGTGGGACGAATAAGGACGAAGCTTTGGAACTGTGTGTGAAGAAGCTAGTCAAGAAGGAAGCTTTAACCAATCTGTGTGAACGGTTGAAAGTGACATTCTTTGTATCAATCTGTGTGAACGATACAAGGATAAGTTTGATTATAATTACGTAGTTGTGTACGCAGTAATTATAATAAACTTTTTACTCCTGTGTGGAGGACCAGTGGACCTAGAGGGGTTTACCTCGAACCACTTTAATTACTGTGTTATTTACCTTCAGCTTTTACTGTTTTAAAATTACTGTGATATATTAAGTATACACCATACACTTAGTTGCTGTATACACAGCAACCTACTGTATCCCAGACTTCCGCTACGCACTCAGATTTAGAATCCGTACAGTTTGTTGTTTAAACTATTTTCCAAACTGTATCCAGTATACTTAGTGGCCAACAAGTGGTATCGGAGCGGTTGATTCTAAAAAGAATCAGTCGTATTTCTTTTTAACCGAATCAGATTCAAATCACTTATTTTCAAAACAGTCTCTTTCACTCCTTTATTATCAGTATGGATACTTCTATGATTAACAAAGTCCCCATGTTCCCTATTAACGAATTTGACGACCGGAGAATTAGAATGGAAGCTCATCTTGCAGCAATGCATGAAGAGATGATTTTTGTCATACAGGATGGTCCTATCAAGATCATGAAGGTCAATCCGGCCGCAAGGATTGAGGGCCAAGCCCATGCTGAAATGCTCGAGAAGGAACGCGAGCAATGGACAACAGATGAAAGGAAGCGAGCCAATCTCGACAACGTGGCTAAGAACGCGTTATTTGTCACTCTTGACAAAGGCACGTTCTCAAAGGTAAAGAGCTACAAAACAGCCAAAGAAATCTGGGATAAACTCAAGTTAATTTGTGAGGGAACTGAGCTCTCAAAAGAAAACAAGATTTCAAGACTTACTCAGCAATTTGAATCTTTTGAAATGAAACCAATGGAAACACTTGAGGAACTTGACCTCAGATTTACTGGTATTGTTGGTGAACTTGAAGCGTTGGGCAAAATTTACACCCAAAAGGAGAAGAACTTAAAAATTTTCAGATCTCTCCCAGCCCGATGGGACATTAAGACCACAGCTATGCGTGTATCCTGTAATCTTAATGAAATATCCACTTTTGATCTCTTCTCTGACCTCAAAGCTTTTGAGTATGACATTGACAGAAGAGAGAAAGCTGAAGAATCTCCTTCAAAGGTCACACTCGCCAGATCGAACCGTCGACACAAAGATGCCTAGCTCACAAAGCCCTGGCCACAAGAATGCCGATAAATGACGATGACATCCTATCCCAAGATGAAATGGCGCTTCTAATGCATAAATTCAAAAAGTTCATCAAACAACTGAAAGACTCCTACAGCCCAAACTCACAACAAGGTAAGTACCAAACATCATCCTGATGCTAACTCGTGCTATAATCACAGGAAACCGTGCCATTATGCAAACAAATGTCCTCATCCCAAAGTCCAAAGATTGCACGAGGCCGAGCAACAAGAGAGAGATGAAAGAAGACGTGCTTGGAAAGACAAGCTCAATGCCCCGATTGGAGAATCAGAAGCCTCCCCCACACCATCCAAATCAGCAGAATGTCTTCAGGTGGTCACTGAAAGTGATTCATCTGACGATGAGTTCGATGATAAAGCATACATGTGCTTTATGGGCAAAGATGTTCCAGAAGGTGAAGACAGCGACGATGAGGTAAGTTCAACCTCAGCTATTCCATCTAATGCATCTCATACTTTCGAAAATATGATGAATGAGTTTAAAAAATTCAAAAGGCCCATGAGACTCTAAAAACTGAGAATATACAGCTTCAATTAACAAATTTAGAGCTGAAAGATGAAAATGACTTGCTGAAAATAAACTATGAAAATATGTCTCTTGATTGCGAAACCAGCAAAGTCGATTTTGAAAAACTCATGGAGAGCAATCATCAACTTGCTCATGAACTAAATGAGGTTAAAACCCACAATGAGAGCAAGACAAATGATTTGGTTCTACTACAAACCAAAATCACAACTCTCGAAAAGCGAGAAACTGAACTTGAGACCATTCTGAAGTCTTTTGAAAAATCGTCCAAAAGAATGGAAGAAATTCTGAGCACTGGGCAACATGCTCATGATAAAAGTGGCTTAGGATACAGCTCATGTTCGAACAAAGGGAAAACTAGTACAGTGTTCGTCAAGAGTGTGGAACACATTCCAGAATCGGAAGATACTCCTAGTCCCACAAAGGAACCTGCTGTACCGAGAAAACCGAAGGCTGCAATTCCGCCCCCACAACTCTAATATTCGAGACAGTGGAACCAACAGCCACTCAGAAGGCGTAATCAACAGCATGCTCCACAATCATATCATAAACGCCGGCAGTCATTCAGAAAGAAGACGGTATCCAACCACCAAAGGCCCGCACAGAAGACACTCGATACACGCCAGGTATTGGATACAGAGCCCCGTTATCCCTCAAGACACAGATGCCGATTCGATCAAAAACAAGATTGGGAATCCAACCGAGACCTAAGACAAGTCATTAGGCCTAAGAAAATGGCTCCACCTCCTAGACGGCACTCGTACTGGAATAATAATAATAACCCTGAATTTTACATGCATAGTAATTATCATGATTATAACAACTACGGATATGCCCCCCGTAGATATCGCAACACTGTACCGAGTACGTCCTACAGTAAACCAATTGTTGTCAGCAAAGCTTGGGTACCTAAAGGAACTAACATACATGGACCCAAAAATCAAAGGGGACCTAAATCTACCTAATTTCTTTGTAACAGGACATTCTTGAGGAGGATACCTGGTACTTTGATAGTGGATGCTCTAGTCACATGACCGGAGATAGGAGCAAGCTATCTGATTTTGTAGAAGGTCGCGGTCCAAAAGTTCGCTTCGGTGATAAGTCTAAAGGAAGAACAAGAGGGAAAGGAAACCTACTTGTCGGGAAATTCAAGGTCACCGATGTTGCATATGTTGAAGGCTTACAGTATAATCTACTTAGTATTAGCCAGTTCTGTGATAAACAGTTCTCGGTGAAGTTCTATATAGATCGCTGTAGAGTCAAGAACACCCAAACCAAGGAAGTTGTGCTTACAGGAAGTAGATCAGGTAATATGTACATTGCTGACTGGAAGCCTATGAGCTCCTCAATTCCATGTTTTGTTGCCAAAGGCACTGCAGATATTAGCTGGTTATGGCACAAGAGGATGTCTCACGTCAACTTCAAGACGATCAACAAGCTTTCAAGACAGGGTATGGTTAGAGGTTTGCCAGATGTGTCATTCAAGAAAGACAGCGACATCGGACCATGCAATAAAGGCAAGCAAATCAAGTCAACCCTGAAAAGCAAATCCTACCTTTCAACCCAAAGAGTGTTGGAAATGCTACACATGGATCTCTACGGTCCTGTAGACCCAGTAAGCTTGGGAGGTAAGAAATACTGCATGGTTGTTGTTGATGATTATTCCAGGTATGCTTGGACGATCTTTCTTAGCAAGAAGAAAGAAACAACATCAAGGTGCCCGAGCTCCCCGAGAAAGTTGCAAAATGAAAAAGCATCGAGTATCGTGTGCATTCGTTCCGGCAGAGGTACTGAATTTACTAACCGCTTTATAGAGCAATACTGTCGGAGAATGGAATACAAAGACGAATACTCACCGCCCGTACACCTCAACAAAATGGTGTTGCCGAGCGAAAGAATAGGACGTTGAAAGAAGCAACAAGGACAATGATTGCCGCAAGCAAATTGCCACAGCTTCAGGGTGAAGCAACCAATACAGCGTGCTACACTCAAAACCGCTGTATCGTCAACAAGCACCACAACAAAACAGCATATGAGGTATGGAATAACAAAACTCCATTAGTTTCGTATTTTCACATTTTTGGATGTAGGTGTTACGTATTGAACAATGGGAAGGACCAACTTAGAACCTTTGATGAAAATCAGATGAAGGAATATTCGTAGGATACTCCTCCGTCAGCAAAGCTTTCAGAATCTTCAATAAAAAGAAGCTGACGATCGAGGAATCAGTTCATGTAGTGTTCGACGAACCACACCATGATCCTACAGGAGTAGATGATATCACTCAGGACATTCACCATATATCTATCTTGGATCCACCTACACCCATAGAACCTGTCGTTGATTTAGAAATCAACCCCGCAGCTGTAAGAATAGATGTGGATGAAGCTGACGCATAAGTCAAGCCGTATCCACGTAAACTTTCGATACAAGACGGATCCTGAACTAGAACCCGACCGAAGATGGTTGAGAGATCACCCGCAAGAGCTGATCATTGGAAACATTAATGCAGGTGTTTCTACTCGTAGGAGAATACAGAGTACACAAGGAAATGTACTTTGTGCACAAGAAGAATCTAATGCTGAAGTTTCACAGTTTCCTGAATGGAAATCTCAATCCGAACTTAGGAGACTCAATATGTGCACTATCGCTGTATTCTTAGCCCATCCAACTCTGTTTCGACCATAGACGCTCTTAACAATTCTCATTGGATAACATCTATGGAAGAAGAGCTTAACGGTTTCGAAAGAAACAATGTATGGTATCTTGTACCCAGACCGACACACCAATCGGTTATAGGAACCAAATGGGTATTTCGAAACAATAAGGATCGAAATGGACTTATTATAAGGAACAAATCCAGACTAGTAGCACAAGGCTATTGTCAGGAAGAAGGAATCGACTATGATGAAACCTTCGCCCCTGTAGCGAGACTAGAAGCCATTAGGATATTCTTATCCTTTGCCGCCCATAAGAGTTTTATCGTATACCAAATGGACGTCAAGAGTGCTTTCCTAAATGGAGATCTTGCAGAAGAAGTTTATGTTGAACAACCACCAGGGTTTGCCAACACAGACGGTATCGATCTAGTTTACAGGCTAAGGAAAGCCCTGTACGGACTTAAACAAGCCCCTAGAGCCTGGTACAAAACCCTGTCCCAGTATCTAACCAACAACGGATTTGAGAAAGGTGCTGTAGACAAAACCTTGTTCAAGATACAGGAAGGTGATGACCTTCTAATGGTACAAATCTATGTCGATGATATTATTTTTGGTTCAACTAACCTTGCTCTATGTCAAAGGTTCTCTCATCTCATGCAAAGTAAATTTGAAATGAGTAAGATGGGGGAACTTAGTTACTTCCTAGGTTTGCAGTGTAAAGCGATTGCCACAGTATATTCATCAACCAGAGAAATACGGAAGGAGCTTCTCAACAAATTTGGAATAAACAATTCCAAATCCTCGCCAACCCCTATGAGCACTTCCGTGCAAATTAGTGCCGATGAAGCCGAAAGCCGTTTGACCAATCACTCTACAGAAGCTCATTGGTTCGCTCCCGTACCTAACGGCTAGCGTGCCCGATATCCAGCTTGTTGTTGGAGTGTGTGAGATATCAAGTATCACCAAAGGACTCACACTTCAAAACAGCTAAACCAATCCTCAAGTACATTAAAGGAACAGTCGATGCGGGACTATGGTATCCTAAGGAAGGCGGATTCGATTTAGTTGGATACAAACTCGGATCTCGGAGGTCGCAAGCTAGATAGGAAGAGTACATGTGGAACTTGTCACTTTCTGACCTAGACTCGTTTCTTGGTTCAAGAAGAAGCAATTGGCTAACTCTCTTTCCACGGCCGAATCAGTACTATATCTTTGTAGGTAGCCGTATGCAGATCCTTGGATGCGGAACAACCTCGCCGACTATGGAATCGATGCTAGAGAGACTCCAATCATGTGTGATAGCACGAGTGCAATAGCAATCACGCAAAATCCTGTTCTGCACTCGCGCACTAAGCATATCAACATGAAGCATCATTTTATCAGGAATCATGTCGAGAACAAGGATGTTCGCCTGGAAAAACTTCATACAGACGTTAAGCTGGCCGACATCTTCACCAAGCCTCTCGACATAGAAAGATTCAACATACTCAGACAAGAATTGGGAATGCTACAGCCAGACTCCCTGTAAGTAATTTACTGTTTTTCCGCAACAATTGAGGGGGAATGCTGTAAGACCCGTGAATACAGTATCTAACATTAATTATCTTTACACTCAGAATCATCAATACAGTACTGTAGCGAGCGAACGCATATGAATCCTACAGCTGGTGTGTGCAATAATTAAGGGGGAATACTGTAGGACCCATGAATACAGCATTAATCCAAATATTGCTGTATGGAATTCAAAACCTATAAGTACCTTTTTAAGGGGGAATGCTGTATCGACGCGGAAAACAGCACATGCTATAGGATTTCGATTCAGTATATAATATAATATTATTTCCTTTTAAAATAATTTTTGTCTACGTGCCCTGTTTTTATGTCAAACGTCATGTTCATTTAAATGCCTTACACGACATCTGGACAACTGAATCTCAAAAGCCGCGATGTTTTTAAATTGTTTATTATTTTTAAACCGCCGTTTTAGGCATTTAGGGTATCAACCTATGTCATAAGTGGGACCCGCTCTAATTTTAAACTTTTTAATGGATTAGCGTACCAGTTACACTCAGTCCATCCTAACCGTTGATTTCAAAACCGGTTCCCATCCCTTAAAATCTGACCATTCGTACTCTGCAAAACCCTATTTCGCCGCCCAACTATAAAAGGACTGAATCTGCCATTAGAGACTCTTTACGCTTTCTGCAATTACAAGAGTTCTCAAGCAAACAGTATACATATTTTTCTGCATCTCACTGCATATTTCGATTGTTTTCTTGCACCCTATTTCTTAAGAAAACATCAATGGCTGGTCAATCTTCTTCCCCTGTTCTGAAGAAATCCGCCAACATCATTGATGGCCGGATCTTCTCCAAATCTGTCATCATGGAGCGTATTCTCTCGGAAACCAACGACTCAGAACCTATGGAATATATCATTACTCGTCTTCAACAACAAGGCCTCTATCGCCTTGGGAGCAAGACCGCCGACAAATTCGACGCCCATCTGGTTGAGGAATTCTACCTCAACGCCGCCGTCCGTTTTCTCATCGGCCCGTGGAGGTCACGTTGCCGACATCACCGCAATCCAGGAGTGGAAATCAGATCAATCGCGATCTACTCCAGTAATCTACAAAGCTACCGTCGATGGCTCGACCATGGACCAACTTGAGACGTTCGGGTCTCAAGAGCTCATTACAAAGTTTTATGGACTGCTTACGGGTCCAAAGTGGTTGATATGGTGACAACTACTCACACAAGAAAAATTTTCTTCTTCATTTTGTGTATCTTCATGACTTTTGCTCCAGGATCATTGAAAACCGAACCGGTGCGTTCGAGATGTGCACGAACTTAAGGTTCAGGATGATGGTTGCTATTTTGACCTGTGAAAAGGTCAATTGGTGCCAAATAATTCTGAAACGCTTACAAGAGGAGGTGTGCAAACCTGCCACTCAGAAGAAATCCTTCGGTTTGATGCTGAATTACATCCTGACGAAGTGCGGACTGACGCAATCCGCCGACGCGAAGAAAAATAGCTCGAGGATATACTTAGGAGGCGTCAAGCCCACTGCGTATAACCAGAGCACCATGCATTGCAATCACCCGAGAACCAGGCACATGCCAATTTCTGACAACCCAAGAGATGAAACCTTGAAGGTCCCAGAAATGGAATCTTCAAAGAAGCGAAGCGATCTCACAAAGAAGAAACACTCACGGGTGAGAAGCCCAAGAAGAGACTCGGAGGCTTTCAAAAATCAAATATGCCAAGCACTCCAAGGAAGTCTACCCGTGGCGCAACCCATCGATGAAGAACCCTGTGGCCCAACCCCGTGGAAGAGGTGTCTCCCATCAGACGACAGTAGATCCCGAGCCTTTGGCGGCTACGACGGATATTGAGACATCTGCCAACGCTCAAGACTTTAGCGAGTCGGCTGCCCATTCGGAGCCAAAAGCTACTTCTCCTCTGCGGGATCCCACACCCGTACAGGATCCAATTTCCTTCAGGGCACCATCCCCTGTAAGGAGTCCCTCTTCCGTACAGGATCCCATACCTGTACAGGAATCCCTCGAAACAGCGTCTCCAGACGTTATTCGAAGTCCCTCCCCTGACTTGATAATTAATCAGACCCTTCTTTCGGTTCAAATTGAACACGCGTACGAAAGATTTCTGCAATGGAAAGGCTACAGGCTAGCTCCGTACGATACACTGTACAACTGGAGTGATTGGAGCCACGAAGAGAGATTCGTCTCCGAAGTAACAGACTCAACTGAAATTGAGGCCCTGCTTCGATGGGACAACTCCTCTTGCAAGGATCTAATTGAAAGCCATCGTCTGCACAAATCTGACGCCCGGAGGAAAGGAAAGAAGAAGTCAGAGGATTCTCCCATTAATCCAAAAGATGACGAAGATCATGACTCAGACGACGACGACGACGCTTTACAAGCAGGTCTGAGAATGAGTCGTGAAGAGGCTGAAGCTCGAGACGCCTCTCCACCCAGAGATGACGAAGGGCCTTCTACCCAGGCTAATCCCCTTCACATACCTGAGAACATTCCCGACCAAGAGGAATCACCCCTCCAAATGAGGAAGTTCAAGAAATTTTGGAATGTGCACCCGAGCCTCGTCGCGACCAAGAAGCCATTCCCGAAAGCCAACAGAGGATTCGGTCCCTCCGCATCCATGATTGTGAAGAATCTTCGCAAGGATGCTTCTCCACCCACTGCCGCCGAACCACGTGAAGTCGCTTCCCGCCTTCAACCGTGGAATCCGAGGACGGTATCGAACTCCGAGGATGTCCAACTTACTTCACGCCCATCCGTGAATGTAAGAAGGTTGAACAATGTGCAGAACCTTGCCCAACCGTATTCTCCGATCTCGCCGCACGAAAAGAGCGCTGCGAGCTCTTGGCCTTCGATCGTATTCATCCAGATGCAAGAAATGCTCTATCTTCCGTTGAAAAAGCACTGAATGATGCATACTGCCGCCGAAGAAATGACCACTCTTCAACACGAAGTATCTCGAGTTGTCGACGCATTCATTCTTTTGCCGTAAGTTTTCAAGCAAGCCTTGAAGATCATGGAAGATAAGCAACAAAGAATCGCCAAGGAGGAAGCTACAAAGACGAGGATAGCTGAAGCCAAGACCGCTTGTGCTATGATTGAGAACAGCTCTCAACTGCGTGCTCACGACAAATGTATTCAAGAAATGTCGCAGACTCTTTCCTCCCTTGTTGAAAGAATGACCAGCATCGAGACCAAACAGGACGCTGCTCTAGAAATCCTGCAAAGTCTTGATGAAGCCAAAAAGGGGGAAGAGGCACGAGAAGCTGCTAGGAGAATAAGGATGCAACAAGAAAGGGAATTTGAGGCTGCTCAGAACAGTATCACTACCGAATTGAACAAGCTAGCACCTCAATCCCAAAGTTTTAAAATTTCAGGCTCCAGAACGGAATTTCATGATCCCAATGTCCCTTGGCAAACTCTTATTCAGAGACCTTCGGAAATTCGTCTGCCGACCAACCGCAACCCAACTGTCGACGAAGTGAACACTGGAGGAAGAACGAACTAATGAGATACTTTGTCAGACTCATCAGGGAATCCGCCATCTTCAAGAATTATAAAACGTTAGCGGAGGCGGCAGATAAATTTACAAAGATGCTAGAAGAAGGTAAACTCCCTCTCCAAATCGAAATGAAATCCAAACATAGAAGAGGAGATCGGGTCACCCATCCAGAAGATTGGATACTTTCCTTTGATCGATCTTATGAAGGAAGAGCGATATACCAGGATCGAGGCAATGATTCTCTTCAAAACTGGTGGCATGGCACCGAGAATGAACAAGGAAAAAGACCATGGAGGCATGCGGATTATAGATAAGGAGATGAAATCTATGTATATTATTTTTGTTTTATAATTTCTATTCGAAACAGCAAACTCTGTACTCAATTCATTTTGAATATCAATAAAAACGTTTGTTTGTCTTGAAAGATTACAACTCGTAATCTACTGTATTAATGTATGATTACTTAAATTTTTTTTTGAATCTCAAGTTAGATAAACTTGATTGAAAAATAAGCTGTACGAACTAGTCTACGAACAGTTTATAATTTCAGTTGTAAGCTTTAGAATACATTGTAAGATTGTTCCTGCGCGCCAATCATAAGCTTAAGTTGTAAACTGTATCGAACTTGCCTGCGAGCAGTCCATTAGTGTAGACTAAGTCACTAAGTCAGACCTTTGACAAAAGACCAAGAAATCTGCCAGAAGTCATCAAAGAAGAATGCTTCATGAAGAAGGTTTTGGCATCATCAAGAAGACTCGAAGAGTTAAGTAAGAAGGTCTTGGCAAATTGTCAAAAAGGGGGAAATTGTTGGGAAAACAAATACCCTATATCGAAACAGCCGAGATACCCGATCCCTGTATCGAATGTTATTTGATAAAAGAGGTTTTGACATATATGCCAAACCGAATACAGTAAAGGAAACTGTATCGAAGCTTTGAGGCTTTATCCTATATCGAAGACCTGCCTCGAATCAGCATATAAGTGAAGCTCTTTAGTACAGCAAGAAGACTTGTAAAAAGACCAAGTGTGGAAACTGTCTCGATACTTGAAATACAGTTATCTTCCATACAGCTCACAACAGGACAAAGAAGGAACAGAAGTCAAGTCTCGTTGAATAAAGAAGTATTTAAATACTCAAGGATAAAGTATTTAAATACTGCCAGTCTTCAGATCTTCAGAATCCCGCGAAATCCGGATCGTGTCATAATCCCGTTGAAACGAAATCTTATTCAAATGGATACATCTCAACGGATACTTTCTTCAGAGACTATATATATCCTATGAAGACATTGAAGATCAGTTACCAAGTAACCTAACACTCAAGCTATCAAAAGTTATCATCAGAGCAAACATATCTCCAAAGCTTACTGCAATCAACAAGTAAGAGATATACAGTGCTCAACATCAAGAACAGCCATCATCAGCTCAAGAACTTCATATTCGAAGCTGCTGTTCTTACCTGGTTACCTACCTTTTACCTCTGTGTAAAAACTGAGCTCTGTGTGAACTCAACAAGTTATTCTGACCTGTGTGGGACGAATAAGGACGAAGCTTTGGAACTGTGTATGAAGAAGCTAGTCAAGAAGGAAGCTTTAACCAATATGTGTGAACGGTTGAAAGTGACATTCTTTGTATCAATCTGTGTGAACGATACAAGGATAGGTTTGATTATAATTACGTAGTTGTGTACGCAGTAATTATAATAAACTTTTTACTCCTGTGTGGAGGACCAGTGGACGTAGAGGGGTTTACCTCGAACCACTTTAATTACTGTGTTATTTACCTTCAGCTTTTACTGTTTTAAAATTACTGTGATATATTAAGTATAAACCATACACTTAGTTGTTGTATCCACAGCAACCTACTGTATCCAAGACTTCCGCTACGCACTCAGATTTAGAATCCGTACAGTTTGTTGTTTAAACTATTTTCCAAACTGTATCCAGTATACTTAGTGGCCAACAATTTCACCAAGCACTGTATGTCACAGAGCTGGCTAATACTAAGTAGATTGTACTGTAGGCCTTCAGCATAGGCTACGCCGGTGACTTTGAACTTTCCTACAAGTAAGGTTCCCTTCCCTCTTGTTCTTCCTTTGGGTTTGTCAGCGAAGCGCACCTTTGGACCACGACCTTATACATAATCTGACAGTTTGCTTATGTCTCCTGTCATGTGCCGAGAGCATCCGCTGTCAAAGTACTATATGTCTTTTTCTTTTACATCCTTTAATAAAAGAGATTAAGTAGATTTATGTCCCCTTTAATTGTTTGGTCCATGTATATTAGTGCCCTTTTTGTACCCAAATTTGCCTAACAACAATAGGTTTGATGTAGGTTACTTTTGGTCCAGTTTTGTGGTGCCTACGTGGGGAAGGCACGTAGTTGCTATAACCTTGATTATCATGCATGTAAGGGTTATTATTCTAATATGATTGCCGTCTAGGAGATGGAGCCATTTCATAGGTCTTACAGCTTGTCTTATGGGTCTCCAGTTGGATTCCCAGAGCTGTTGTTGATGCTGCAAGTGACCTACTTTCTGGATGGATAACGGGGCTCTTGTATCCAATATCTAGGCCCATTGTACTGTTGATAGTACTGCAGTGTTTCCCTTTGATATTTGGATACAACCTTCTGTCTAGATGGCTGCTGGCGCTTTTGATATGCTCGGGGAGCATGCTGTTGATTATGCCTTACAGGTCTGGGAGGCTGAGGTTTCCACTGTTTGTGATATGAACTTGGTGGTGGAATTGCAGCCTTTGCTGTATAAAGGGCAGCTTTAGTTCTTTCGAGACTTGGAGTCTCTTCGGGAACAGGAATGGGTTCCATACCCCTTACGAATACCGTATTGGTGTTTCCCTTATTGGAGAATGAGTTATACCCTAAGCCACTTTTGTTATGGGCATGTTTCCCAGTGCTTAGAATTTCTTCCATCAGTTTAGATGATTTCTCGAATGATTTCAGGATGGTCTCTAATTCTCCTTCTCGCTTCTCAAGAGTTTTTACTTTGGATTCGAGTAAAGCAAAATCATTTGTCTTGCTCTCATTATGAGACTTAGACTCATTTAGATCATGGGAAAGTTGATGATTTCTTTCCATGAGTTTTTCAAATGTGACCTCGTTGTTTTTGCAATCAATAGACATAGTTTCATAGTTATTTTTCAGTAAGTCAGTCTCATCTTTAAGCTCTAATTTTGAAATTTCGAGCTGTATGTTTTCTCGTTTTAAAGGCTTATGGGCCTTTCGAATGTTTTTGAATTCATTCAACATGTTTTCGAAGGTATGTGATGCATTTACATGCATAGAAGAATTTGAACTACTTCATTATCGCTATCCTCATCATCCTATAATTCTTTGGCCATAAAGCACATATATGCTTTATGTTCGTTCTCATCGTCGGAGGAGTCACTGTCAGTGATTGCCTGAAGGCACTCCTTGGTCATGTTCGATGCTGGCGAGGCTTCTGATTCACCAATCAGGGCCTTGAGCTTGTTTTTCCAGACACGTCTTCTTTTGTCCTTTTCTTGTTGCTCAGCTTCTGGCAACTTTTATACTTTCGGTTGTGGACATTTATTTACATAATGTCCAGTTTTATATAGTTATAGCATAAGTTAGAATCACCAGAGGAAGGAGATTAAGAGCTTCACCTTGTGAAAAGGCTTGGGCCTGTAGGGGGTCTTTCCAGACTGTTTGATGTACTTTTTGAATTTGTGCATTAACAGGGCCATTTCATCAGTGATAGGATATCATCATCGTTGTCTACAGTCTTCTGTGTGGATTTGGATGTGCTGGGTGTAGAGCTATGTCGCCTGTTAGATACAGCAGCTAGTGCTGTAGTCTTGGCAGGTGACTCTTCGACCTTTTCTCTCTTGTCAATATCATACTCAAAGGCTTTGAGGTCAGCGAAGAGGTCAAAGGTAAAAATATCATTAAGATTACAGGATACACGCATAGCTGTAGTCTTAATGTCCCATCGAGCAGGGAGTGATCTAAATATTTTTAAATTTTTCTCCTTTTGGGTATACACTTTACCCAATGCTTCAAGTTCACTAACAATGCCAGTGAATCTGAGGTCAAGCTCCTCAAGCGTTTCAGAAGATTTCATTTCAAAGGATTCGAATTGCTGAGTAAGTTTGGAAATTTTATTTTCTTTCGAGAGCTGAGTACCCTGGCAAATCAGCTTGAGTTTTTCCCAGATTTACTTAGCCGTCTTAAATCTCTTTACCTTTGAGAATGTGCCTTTGTCGAGAGTGACAAATAGAACATTCTTGGCGATGTTGTCCAGATTGGCTCGCTTGCGCTCATCGGCCTTCCACTGATCGCGATCTTTCTCGAGCATCTCGGCATAAGGTTGCCCTTCCATCCTCGGGGCTGTATTGACCTTCAAAATTTTGATAGGTCCTTCCTGGATTTCATAAATCATTTCCTCGTGCATGGCTAGGAGATGGGCTTCCATCCTGATTCTCCAGTCATCAAACTCATTAATCGAAAATATAGGGACCTTGTTTATCATAGATGAGTCCATTTTATACATGAAATGATGAAAGTGTAAGATGAAGTTTTCAAAACCTAGTGATTATGGGATCTGATTCAGTTAAAAATCGAATGATTCTTTTTAGAATCAACCTCTCCGATACCACTTGTTGGCCACTAAGTATACAACAAGCAGCTTAGAAAGTATGAGTACAATAAGCTGTACGATTTTCGAAGTTAATTGCATAGCGGAACTCGATTGGATGAGTTGTTGTAAATACAGCAACTCAGTGTTCTCATGTTTGCTTGATGCGTACAGGTTTCACAATGTATACTTAATAAATCAAAATAGAATGAAAACAGTAAAGACAGAAGATAAATAACACACAGTTTAAAGTGGTTCGAGGTAAACCCCTCTACTTCCACTGGTCCTCCACACAGGAGTAAAGAGTTTATTAAAATCACTACGTACACAACTACGTAACTTTAATTAAACATGTCTCTGTATCGTTCACACAGATTGATACAGGTACTGTAGCTTTGGGCTGTTCACACAGATTAGCTTGAGCTATTTCGACTCACTTATTCTCACAAAGATTGAAGCTTCATCTTCAATGCTATTCTTCCCACACAGGTTGGAATACACAAGGATACTTAGTCCACACAGGGCTAATGAAATTCTCAACGGTAAGGTTTGAACAAATCTCAAACAGCAACTTTATCTTTGATGAACACATGCTATATGCTGTGCTGTTTGCATTGAGGACATAGTATATTTCTTCGCTTGGATACTGTTGTATGCTCACGAAATATACTGCTCTTAAATAGCTATATTGTCAGAGTAATCTTGTCATGCGCGATAATGAATAGCTTTTCATGTCCCTTAAGTCCTCTTGCTTAGGGCTATTTATAACCTTGGAGATGTATCCATTATAAATGTAACCATTGTTGGTTGGTGAGATGTTAACGTCTGTCTCTTGATTGACGGATGATTAATGTTTGAAATAAAGCATATCACATTTAATGCTTCAGACACCCTTTCTGTCTTTGCATTAAATGCTCTACAGAGCGTTCAGACTTGTCTCTATCCGGCTGCATTAAATGTTGTCCTATCAGCAATAAATGTTGCTTTAATCGTGAATACTTTATGAATAAAAAATGTTTATGTCACAATGGTTTAAACCTTTTTATGTTCAGTCCTGTTGGATGAGTTCTACTTTTCCCAAGTAAAACACCTTCAGGCTCTATGCTGTATCCAACACATTAAGTTTCTTTGCTGTACGAAGTAGGCTCTGTAGGATGTATTGTAGAAGATCTCTTTGCTGTATGGACGAGTTGTATGAAGAGTGCTAACAGATTTCATACTAAATAACATTCTGACTTCTTGCTGTGTGTTTTTCCAATTTATTAAAATCGGAATGTTTACCCCAACAGGGTGTACTGATCCTGCACTTGACACTGCCCGCCGGTCCGGATGACGCCGACCTCTACCACAACCTGAACTCTGAGGACTCTGCGAAACTGGAGCCTTCTGACCGACAATAGGTTCTCCCTGCGTTGTTGTTACCATTAGAGTTCTGACTGTTCTGGAAACTGCCTCGCAATGTGCTGCACGATGACCACTCCATCCGCACGAGTGTCAAGTAACCAATGAAAACAGACAATCCTTCACCAAGTGCTCACTCTGACTGTATTTAAAACACACTCTTCTACTAGGAATGGAGGACTGAACCGAATGGTTACCATGGGTGCCTCCAGCTTGATGAAACGATCTTCTCCCTGATGCGGGATCAGATTATGGCTTAAAAAACCTACCACCCTTACCGGCCGAGAAGTTGCCAGTAGTCTTCTGTTTCTTAGACTCAGAACCAAGCTATGATCCTTGAACAGCCATCTCAATCGCCATAGCACGATCCTTATATTATTTCAATGTAGCGCGCATAAGTGGTGCCATGCTCTGTCTTATATGCGGCTTCATTTGCATATTAAAATAACGAATTTTATCTGCCTCAGTTCTCACTTGATCTCTCAAATAGCACGACTACTGATTATAGGCAATGATGGCCTGGGATATCGGTACATCCTGCAGCATAGCTATAAAGAACTCGACGATTCAGCGAACTCGAACTGGCGGCGGACAATACTCCACCTCCATGGGGGTCTTAAACTCATCACAGGTAGCTATGCGATCCCTAGGTGACACTGCCTCCCACCATTCAGCGGCTTATTTGTCCAAGGTATTGAGCAATATGTACCTCATACCATCTCTATAAGCCACGGAAACAAAACTCCTACCTAACTGGATAAATCCAATTCTCCAAACCCAAGGAATCAGTAGAACCAACAAAACGAGGGGGGTGCATCTTCATCACCTTCTGAAGCCATTTGCTAGCTTCATCTTCTACGTTCGGGGGCAGATTCTAGTACCCACCTTGAGCTATGTGAGCAAATTGAGCTACCAACTGCTGAAGAATAGCGGTAGCTCATGTGTCGGCGTTCTTACCCGATGGTTGGTCCTATTTGAATGATAAGTCCTGATGTCCGTCAGAACTCAAGGGCAGAGTATTCAACACTGAAAGTGAAGCCAAATCTGTGGATGATTGGGAAGGCGTAACTCCCTCATCAGCAGAACCGCGACCACGACCTCGGCCACGTCCCCGAACTAGTCTACCACGACCTCTCAACATACTAAAGAATAAGAAACGAGATGAGACAAGATCAGCATAGTTCACAATTTACATCGTCGGTACCCCAACTCACGATTCTAATTTCCATAGGAAAAATAATACAGAAGCGTAACAGTTTGAGGAGACTTACATCCGCGGGTCGCACGAAGATATGGCAGCACGATGATGTTAGGATCAACAACTGACTCTTACAACTCAACTGATAGACTCAAACTGACCGGCAGTCTAGGTATTCACAACCTAAGCTCTGATACCATAAATGTAACACCCTAATACTCATAAGGGTCATTACACGCCATAGAACCTTCATCAAGGTCTACCAGGCTAAAATATTCACACAACTCCACAATAATCCCATAAAGATATAATATTTAATAATGTAAATTAGCCGTGGCCTCGGCCTAAATATTTTAATTTTAACACAGTATGATAAAATCTATAATAAATCCATTTACCCCACAAGGGACTTCAACAATTAACTTTAAAACAGGAAACGTTTATTCAAATGGCTCTGACAGACATCATGAACATACTAAAATGAACACCCCAAACTTGAGCCTCATAACATCATGTTTGACCATCCTTTGCATGCGTCTCCCGTGCTGGCTCCTCAGATCATCCGATACCTGAAATGCATGAAACGTATTTCCCCCAATGAAGGGGTTAGCATTCGAATGGCTAGTTCAAGTACACAATTATACAACATTATATACAAACACAATTCAACACTATTTTCACATTTGAAAAATATTTGAGAAAACAATATTCCAAAATAACAAGTTTCAGCGAAACATCATCATCATAATGATCACAACATCATATATCATCCCAAATCAACCACACTTGGTAATCCACGGCCATGCCCCTTAGCATCGACCCCCACGGGTCCCGTCAAACCGTCCCCAGAGGGAAAACCACTTCCACAATCGTGCCCTTTAGCATCTGCCCCTAGAGGTTCCGTCGAACCGTCCCCAGGTGGAAGAACCACAACACACACATATATGTTTTTCATAAATCATCATTCATGTCAAATTCGCATCATATACAATATAATGTAATACACGTACTTGCCTCGGTTATTTCGACATGCAAAAAATAGTGAGCGGAAGGGACCTCGGTCTGAATTCTCCTCAATAATTTGTTCATATCACATAACAATATTCAATCAACCACAACACCTTAAAAACATAAGAAATCGTCTTCTGTTCTACCCTTTGGAATAATTCATCGAACACTACGAAGTCATAATCACTCTTAATTAATTAACGATGGAAATCTTGAAATCTAATCCACAAAAATTTAAGGAAACAAAGGATTACGATTATACAATCATAATCTAATATAAATCTAATCTAATTCGGACTAGGAAAATGAAATCGCAACAAAACCCCCCAAATCCCAAAACCTAGGGTTCTAGGAATTTACCTCGATTAGGATGGTGAAAGATGATTAGATGTTGATAACTTCATACTAGTAACTTGAAAATATTGATGTGATATCTGGCCGAAAGCTACCCTTACACTCGCCCAAGATCGCTAAAGTCGCCGGAAGGAAGAAATGAAAGTGAAAAATGACAAAAATTGGCCACTACTGCCATATATATACTAACGTGACTTGGCGTGCGCTATGGGAAGGTTTAGCGTGCGCTAACAGGCAAAAATGCAGTCCAGTAGTTTCTGCCCAGTCCCGTTTGCGTGCGCTAAGGTATGTGTTAGCGTACGCTACCTGGTTCGGTCCAGAACTCCTGAGATTTCTGTCCAACTCCAAAATGTTCTGTCCAACCTCCTCAACATTCGCTAATAGGACATTAGCATGTGCTAATTGACTCATTCCAAAACCCAGAAACCTTATGTCCAGCCTCATTAGCGCGGGCTACGGGCAAGACTAGCGTGCGCTATAGTATTACATTAGCGCGCGCTATCTTTAAGTTTAGCGTGCGCTAACTGCTCTGATACAACAATACAATTGTGAAGTCAGGTCAGAATGACCACGACTCGGAAGGTACGAAGCTCGATAGTTACCGAGAAACAATGAAGTGTCAGCGAGGAACAACAACATACAAGCTCAAAATCTAATCAAACACATAATTCCAACCATCCGACAAAGCGGAAAAAACAATTCCGATAACAATGCTCAAAACTATGGAAAATTTACAAAACAACCCAAACTCCCGAAAATCACGATTCGAGGTGAGATAACCATCTCCGAAAACCGTAACAGGTCTAAAAATATTAAATGAACTTGTAGAAACAATGAATAGTTAGGTTTGAACAAGATTTAATAGATACGAGACTCAATGCGAAAAAGTTACACTAATACACATATTTTCATAAAATAACTCCAAAACACATTCGGATGGTCAAGAATGCAGAACAAAGTAGTTTAAGAATACCAAAAGAATTACAAGCGAGTTGTCCAAAAATGGAAATACACCAAAAATAGAAATTACTAAAAATAGAAAGTGCGGATATTACAATTATGAACATGTTTAAGAATTAATTCATTTTCTTGAAGATTTCTTGGTGTATATATAACATATATTGGTGATTATATGGTCAAGTATTGTTTTTTTAATAATATATATATATATGGATTTGACATCTCAAAGTCGAGCTATGATGATTGGAATCATAATTTTCGTATGTTCTTGATAAATATGAATTCTGATTATGTAATATTGTTGTTATAGGATGGATAAAAGTTCGATGGGTCTACAAAAATAGGATCCAAGAGTCATAGATGGAATGAGAGGATTTATTTGATTTGTGAAGGATGATGATAGTGATAGTATAATTCATTACTGTCCATGCAATAAATGTAAATGTTGCAGCGATATGTACCGTTTTACACTTGATATTGTATGAGAGTACTTTAAAAAGAACGGGTCTTGTGATAAAACACATGCTGGATTTACCACGATGAAAGATCAAATTCACTTATTCCCCCATGATCACGGACAGTATAGTAATAGCACATCCAATGATCCCACAAGAAGGTTGATTGACGACGTGTTTGGTTATTATGAGAGGGACGTACCAGTTGAAGGTCACGAATACCATATAGACGAACCCCTACATTGATACCCGTTAACACTGTTGATAGATACAACAAGCTAATCCAGCTCCAACAAACTCTTCTTTACACTGGGTGTCACATGACGGTTCTTGATAGTGTCATAGAGACTACGAGAGTCAAGGTGTAGAACAAAACCTCAATTAAAGTTGTGGATGATTATTTGGAACTTACAGGGAAAATGCTCCCAGAAGGTCATCGTCTTCCTAGTAATCACAGTAAGATGAGACGTATCCTGAAAGGTCTTGGGCTATCGTATGTAAAGATCTATATATGCATATATGATTATGCTTTATTTTGGAGAAAGACTAATGATGAGCTAAAGAGATGTCTGGTATGTGACACAGAGAGGTATAAGTTCACTCCTTCTAATAAAGAGAAAGCTATAAAGGTTCTTTGGTACTTCCCTCTAAAGGATAAACTGGAGAGGCTTTTCATGTCTCCTCATATAGCCAAGGCGATGAGATGGCAGGCTGAACCTCGCGTCAATGACAAGGATACTATGATACACCCTTCTAATGGAGAGGAATCATATAGATAGGGAGTTTCCATAATTTGCATTAGATGTACGAAATGTAAGACTCGGGCTCGCATCTGACGGATTCAACCCTTTTGGCCACATGAGTCTTTCATATAGTATATGGCCGGTGGTAATTTTTCTTTACAACCTTCCTCCATAGATGTGCATGAAGTAGGAGTATAATATGTTGACTCTCTTAGTACCTGGCCCTGGGTATCCAGGAAAGTGTATTGATGTTTATTTGAGACATTTGATCGGGGAACTGAAGTTGTTGTGGGAGTAAGGTCATCCGTCGTACAAGAGTTACTCACATGAGATGTTCTACTTACGTGCTGTGTACCATTACTATTAGTAATTTTCCTACGTACGAAATGCTGTCTGGATCTGTTATTAGTGGACATGGAGGATGTCCAGTGTGCTTGAATGCATACTAAGCAAGGTATCACTATCGGAAGGTTATCAGCATGTGTCACCGTCTATGCCTTAAGAGGATGCATGTATGGCTTACGGATGCTGCACCATTTGATGGGACTGTAGAGGTGGGTGATCCACCATGGGAGTGGACTGATGAGGATTTTTTGTCGTGCCAAGTGAGTATGATTATGGACAGTTGATCAACCATCCAGATATAGTAGCGGCAACTCCAGAAGGACCGAACATATGTACTGGTCCCACAAGAGTATATTATGGGATCTGACTTATTGGAGTAAGTTATTAATTAGGAACTACCTAGATGTGATGCACATAGAAAATTTTTTTGTGAAAGTGTTGTTGGTACAGTGTTATGTTGGGAAGGGAAGACTAATGATGGCTCTAAGACACACATTGGTTTAAAATAAACGAACATTAGAAAACATTTATGATTGAAGGAAGGGAATGGAAAACACAAAATTCCGAAAGCAGCTTACACCGTCACCCCTGAGAAAAAGGCTGAGATTTTTTCGTGAATGAAGGCTACTAGGTGTCCCAGAGTATATTCTGGAAATGTAGAGAGGTGTGTTAACTTCAAGGAGAATTAGTTAACTGGATTGAAGAGCCATGATTGCCATATCCACGAGACATTCCCACTGAATTTTTTCGAACTCATGCCTCACCTCATGATCCATCTTCCTCGCCAACTTTTACTAACGGGCCTGGTCCACTATACGTGGATATTTCCAATAGAAAGACAACTTGGTGACTACAAGGACTCTATGACTAATAAGTCTGCACCTAAAGGATGTATAGCCTAAGCATATCTTGCATGGGAGTGTGCAACATATACCAAGTTCTATTTGGGCCTGTGGATCCCACACCCGAGCCTATGTCAACCATTCCAGTGCAATTTAATCTCTCCATTATCACTAACAAAGTTGAAACAGTGTCGCCCCACCGCTCGCAGCCCCTGCGGACCTCAGCCCAGAACCGCCCCACCGCACCCTGTTGGTACTTTTTTTTTTCTTATTTCGTTTTACTTTACCTATGAACATCGAATAAGAAATAAGAAGCATTATCTAGATTATGCGAAAGTGTTGCTTTTAACCTCAAACCAGAAAGCCTTTCTTAACACTACTATTGATTTCATTAGGTGATTATCATAATTATTTTGTAATTTAGGTTTATTTGTTGTTTTTTGAAATATTAGTGTTGATTGTTGAATTTATTAGGATATTGGTGTTGATTGTTGAACTTGTTGGGATATTGGTATTAATTGTTAAATTTATTGGGATATTACTGATTGTGTTCGAATGATATTGAATTTGTTGAGATATTAGTGTTGATTGTTAAATTTGTTGGGATATTAGTGTTGATTGTTGAGTTTATTGGGATATTAGTGTTGATTGTTAAATTTGTTGGGATATTGTTGTGTTAATTGTGTTGGAATAACTATTGAATTTGTTGGGATAATAGTGTTGATTGTTGAATTTATTGATTGTTGAATTTGTTGGTATCTAGTGTGTATATTGGTGTTTGTGAGTTTAGTTACTGTGATATTTTGTGAATATGTACATGTTAAGTGGATAAAATTAAGAAACTAACGGGCGGTAAGAAAAAAGTCGAAGACTCCTTAGTCGGGAGAGAGTTCCACAACTTCCAATCATGCAGATCTTGTGGGTAAGTATGTGGATCAAAGCAACTCTTGCGTACGTGAGCTAGTACAAATGGTGGGCTGAAGTTTAAGGATGGAAACTTGTATCTAGAAGATGAGGCACATACCACTGCGAGGTGCTTATCTTATCAGACTCCCAGACTTAGGCCGACCCCCACTACTACGGAGACGACTCAACCTCATATGCCTCCTATACACCACATTCTCTTACCTCCTACATCTGAGAGTCATGGAGCTACACAGAGCACGTCATCTGATGTGCCTTCCGATCACCTTCGACTTTATTTATGCTCCATATGGTACCAGCGATTCCAAGAATCGATGAGAAAGGAGTCCACCGACCATATAGCTTGGTTAACCAAATGGAGGCGTATGTGTTCCAGTCGTGGCCTGAGAAATACTTATATGTCGGATATCTAAGACGAAGTTTGTTGGGATAAGAAATACCCGGTATCGAAACTATTGGGATAAACAATCCCTGTATCGATCGTGTTGTCAGAATGTTTTGACAATATGCCAAATCCTGCATACCGCTAATAGCTGTATCGAAAAGCTGATCAAGTATCAACTTGTATCGAAGACTTCTCGTAGTCCCACCATACAATATATCTATCATACAGCAAAGAGCCCCGCAAAGCTAAGTATGGAAGCTGTCTCGAAACATCAATACAACAATCCTTCCATACAGCCCTCAAATAGGACAAGAAGGAATCTTCAGTATTCACTAGAAGTTAAGTCCCGTTTGATAAAGAAGTATTTAAATACTAAAGGATCTCAGTCTATTCAAGTCAACTATCAAGTTGTCACAGAATCTTGCTCAACGGATCTATTTCAATGGATAGATTTCAGAGGCTATATATATCTCCAGAGTTTGAGGATCAGATACAAGATACAGACATATACAGAATACACACGACTTACAAACGAACAAGTGCTTACACGAATATTCAGAGCAAAACATATCTCCCAAAGCATTCTGCAATTCTGATAGAAGAGATATACAGTGCTCAAACCGTGAACAACACATCATCAGCTATAAGCTCAAAAAGTCAAAGCTGTTGTTCAAATATTGTTCTAACCCTTGAACAAACCCATCAGTCTTGTGTGGACTGAGAAACCTTGCTATTCCCGAACTGTGTGTGACGGACTTGCATTGAAGAAGACGAAGCTTCAGAACTGTGTGTGAAGAAGCCAGTCACGTGTTAGCTCAAACCAATCTGTGTGAACGGTTGAAAGCTAAGATCTTTATATCAATCTATGTGAACGATATATTGATTAGGTTTGGTTATAATTACGTAGTTGTATACACAGTAATTATAATAAACTTTTTACTTCTGTGTGGAGGACTAGTGGACGTAGAGGGGTTTACCTCGAACCACTTTAAATATTATGTTATTTACCTCCTGCCTTTATTATTTTGTTAATTGTGATTATTTAAGTATACACTGCACACCGAGTTGCTGTATCCTCAGCAACTTACTATATTAAAGACTTCCGCTACGCACTCAGATTTAAAAACTATATAGCCTGTTGTTTCAAACACTTTCCAAGCTGTATATTGTATACTTAGTGGCCAACAAGTGGTATCGGAGTGGTTAATTCTAAAAAGAATCAGTCGTATATTTAACCGAATCAGATCCAAAATCACTTATTCTTAAACATTCTTTTTCATTCCTACATTCTCATATGGATACATCAATCATCAACAAAGTTCCTATGTTCTCTATTAATGAGTTTGATGATTAGAGAATCAGTATGGAGGCTCATCTTGCAGCAATGCACAAAGAGATGATTTTTGTAATACAGGATGGCCCCATCAAAATTATGAAGGTAAATCCGGCCCCTAGGATTGAAGGACAAGCTCATGCTGAGATTCTTGAAAAAGAGCGCGAACAATGGACTTCTGACGAAAGAAAGCGCGCCAACCTCGACAATGTTGCGAAGAATGCGCTGTTTGTCACCCTTGACAAAGGCACATTCTCTAAGGTAAAGATCTGTAAATCAGCCAAGGATATCTGGGATAAACTCAAGTTGATTTGTGAGGGAACTAAGCTCTCAAAAGAAAACAAGATTTCAAAATTAACTCAGCAATTTGAATCTTTTGAAATGAAACCAACTGAAACATTTGAGGAACTTGACCTCAGATTCACTGGAATTATTGGTGAACTTGAAGCTTTGGGCAAAACTTATACTAAAAAGGAGAAAAATCTAAAAATTTTCAGATCTCCCCCTGCCCGATGGGACATTAAGACCACAGCTATGCATCTGTCTTGAAATCTTAATGATATATCTACTTTTGATCTCTTCTCTTACCTCAAAGCATTTGAGTATGATATTGACAGAAGAGAGAAAGCTGAAGAATCCCCTACAAAGGTTACAACTCTATCCGCTGTATCCAACCGTCGACACAGCATGCCCAGCCCATCAAAGCCAAATTACAAAAATGCTGACAGCAACGACGACATCCTGTCGCATGACAAAATGGCGCTCCTCATGCATAAGTTCGAAAAGTTCATCAAGCAGTCTGGAAAGACTCCCTACAGGCCCAATCCTGTTCACAAGGTAAGTACTGAAACTTCCTCTGGTGACGCTAACCTGTGCTACAATTGCAGGAAACCAGGACATTATGCAAACAAATGTCCTCATCCTAAAGTTCAAAGGTTGCCGGAAGCCGAGCAACAAGAGAGGGATGAACGAAGACTTGCTTGGAAAAATAAGCTCAACGCACTGATAGGAGAATCAGAAGCCTCCCCCACACCATCCAAATCCGAAGAATGTCTTCAGGTAGTCACTGGCAGTGACTCATCTGACGATGAATTCGAAGATAAGGCATATATGTGCTTTATGGCAAAAAACATTCCGGAAGAAGAAGATAGCGATGATGAGGTAAGCTCAACCTCAATTATTCGAGTAAATACATTGCATACTTTTGAAAACATGATGAATGAATTTAAGAATATTCAAAAAGCCCACGAGACTTTGAAAAATGAAAACATTCAGCTTCAACTTTCCAACATAGAGCTGAAAGAAGAAAACGACTTGCTGAAGATAAACTATGAAAATATGTCAATCGATTGTGAAACCAGTAAGGTCGAGCATGAAAAACTCATGGAGAGCAATCATCAACTTGCTCATGAACTAAGTGAGACTAAGTCTCAAAATGGAAGCAAGACAAATGATTTTGTTCTACTTCAAGCAAAATTTAATACTCTCGAAAAGCGAGAAGACGAACTCGAGACCATTCTAAAATATTTCGATAAATTATCTAAAAGAATGGAAGAAATTCTAAGCACTGGGCAACATGATCATGATAAAAGTGGATTAGGATCCAGCTCATTTTCCAACAAAGGGAAAACTAGTACTGTGTTCGTCAGGAGTGTGGAACACATTCCTATATCGAAAGAAACTCCAAGTCCTATGAAGGAACCTGCTGCACCGCAAAAAGCAAAGGCTGCCATTCCGCCCCCGCAATCCTATTCGAGACAGCGGAATCATAAGCCATTCCAACCTGTAAGGCGCACGCAACAGCATGCTCCCCGAGCATATCAACAGCTCCAATAGCCATTCAGAAAGAAGGCTGTATCCAAATACCAAAGGCCCGCACGGCAAGATTTCTAAGACAAAGACGCCTGTGTCGGATACGGGAGCCTCATTATCCATCAAGAAAGAAGGTGTTCCAGACAAAGATCGACAACACTTTGGGAATCTAACTGAAACCTGAAGGCAAGTCAGAAGGCCAAAGAAAATGGCTCCACCTCTGAGACGGCATAAGTACTGGATTAATAATAATAACCCTGATTTTTACATGCATAATGATTATCATGGATACAGTAACTACATACATGCCCCACGTAGATACCGCAAAACTGTACCAAATATAACCTATAGTAAGCTAATTGCTGTCACGAAAATTTGGGTACCAAAAGACACTAACATTCACGGACCCAACAATCAAAGGGGATCTAAATCTACCTAATTTGTTTGCTACAGGACATTTTGGAGAAGGACATATGGTACTTCGACAGCGGATGCTCCCAGCACATGACACGATATAGAAGCAAGCTATCAGATTTTGTAGAAGGTCGCGGTCCAAAAGTGCGCTTCGGTGATAAATCTAAAGGAAGAACAAGAGGAAAAGGAAACCTTCTTGTCGTAAAATTCAAAGTCACCGATGTAGCTCATGTTGAATGCTTACAGTACAATATACTTAGTATTAGCCAGTTTTGTGACAAACAGTTCTCGGTGAAATTCTATATAGATCAATGTAGAGTCAAGAACATCCTGACCAAAGAAGTTGTGCTCACAGGAAGCAGATAAGGTAATATGTATATTGCTGACTGGATGCCTACGAGCTCCATAATTCCTTGTTTTGTTGCCAAAGGCACTGCAGATCTAAGCTGGTTATGGCACAAGAGGATGTCTCACGTCAATTTCAAGACGATCAACAAGCTCTCAAGACAGGGACTGGTTAGAGGATTGCCGAATGTATCATTCCAAAAAGACAGTGTCTGTGGACCATGTCCAAAAGGCAAGCAAATCAAGTCCACCCTGAAGAGCAAAGCCTACCTTTCAACCCCACAGAATTCTGGAAATGCTACGTATGGATATCTATGGTCCTGTAGACCCGGTAAGTTTGGGAGATAAGAAATACTGTCTCGTTGTTGTTGATGATTATTCCAGGTATGCTTGGACAATTTTCCTAAGTAAGAAGAAGGAAACAACATCAAAGCTCCCCAAGCTCTTGAGAAATCTTCAAAATGAAAAAGGGTCGAGTATCGTGTTCATTCGTTCCAACAGAGGTACATAATTTACTAACCACTTTATAGAGCAATACTGTTCAGAAAATGGGATACAGCACGAATACTCAGCTGCCCGTACACCTCAACAAAATGGTGTTGCCGAGCGAAAGAACAGGACGCTGAAGGAAGCAACAAGGACAATGATTGCCGCAAGCAAGTTGCCATAGCGTTTCTGGGGCGAAGCAACCAATACAGCATGCTACACTCAAAACCTCTATATCGTCAACAAGCACCACAACAAAACAGCATACGAGGTATGGAACAATAAAACTCCGTTAGTTTTGTATTTTCACATTTTTGGATGCAGGTGCTATGTGTTGAACAAATGGGAAGGATCTACTTAGAACCTTCGATGAGAAGTTAGATGAAGGAATATTTATAGGATATTCCTCCGTCAGCAAAGCTTACAGGATCTTTAATAAAAGGAAGCTGACAATCGAGGAATCAGTTCATGTAGTGTTCGATGAACCTCACCATGACCCTACAGGAGTAGAAGCTGTTACTCAGAACATCCAACAACTTTCTATCTTAGATCCACCAACTCCTATAGAACCTGTCGTTGACCTAGAAATCAACCCCGCAGCTGTAAGAATTGACGTTGATGAAGACGATGCTATGAAAGTTGAAGCCAAAACTACAGCAACCCAAGATATAGTACAGGACCCCGAATTAGAACCCGACCGAAGATGGTTGAGAGATCACCCGCAAGAGATGATCATTGGAAACATTAATGCTGGTGTTTCTACCCGTAGGAGAATATAGAGTACACAAGGAAATGTACTATGTGCACAAGAAGAACCAGATAATGAGATATCACCATTTCCTGAATGGAAATCTCAATCAGAGCTTAGAAGACTCAATATGTGCACTATTGTTGTATTCTTAGCTCAGTCCGAACCTGTTTCTACCATAGAAGCTCTCAACAATTCTTATTGGATAACATCTATGGAAGAAGAGCTTAACGGTTTCGAAAGAAACAATGTATGGTATCTTGTACCCAAACCTACGCATCAATCAGTAATTGGAACCAAATGGGTATTTAGAAACAAGAAGGATCGAAATGGACTCATAATAAGGAATAAATCAAGGCTAGTCGCCCAAGGCTATAAACAGGAAGAAGGCATAGACTATGATGAGACATTTGCCCTTGTAGCCAGACTAGAAGCTATTAGGATATTTTTAGCCTTTGCCGTCCATAAGAGCTTCATTGTATACCAAATGGACGTCAAAAGTGCATTCCTAAATGGAGACCTTGCCGAAGAAGTTTATGTTGAACAACCACTAGGGTTTGCCAACACAGACGGCGTAGACATAGTATACAGGCTGAGGAAAGCACTGTATGGACTTAAGCAAGCCCCTAGAGCATGGTATGAGACCCTGTCCCAGTATCTAACCGATAATCGATTCGAGAAAGGAGCTATGGACAAGACCTTGTTCAAAATACAGGAAGGCGATGACCTTCTAATGGTTCAAATTTATGTAGATGACATTATATTTGGTTCAACTAACCTTGTTTTATTCCAAAGGTTCTCTCATCTCATGTAAAGTAAATTTGAAATGAGTATGATGGGAGAATTTAGTTATTTCCTAGGTTTGCAGGTAAAGCAGTTGCCTATAGGGATTTTCATCAACCAGGAAAAATACAGCAAGGAGCTTCTCAACAAGTTTGGAATGAATACTTCCAAATCATCGTCAACCCCCATGAGCACTTCCGTGCAAATTAGTGCTGATGAAGCCGGAAATCCGGTTGACCAATCACTCTACAGGAAGCTTATTCGCTCTCTCATGTACCTAACGGCTAGCAGGCCTGATATCCAGTTTGCTGTAGGAGTGTGTGCGAGATATCAAGTAGCACCCAAAGAATCACAATTCAATACAGCTAAACGAATCCTAAAGTATATTAAAGGAACAGTCGATGTAGGACTATGGTATCCTAAAGAAGGCGGATTCGATTTAGTTGGCTACAGTGACTTGGATCTCGGAGGCTGCAAGCTAGATAGGAAGAGTACAAGTGGAACTTGTCACTTTCTTGGACCTAGACTTGTGTCTTGGTTCAGCAAGAAGCAATTGGCAACTCACTTTTCACGGCTGAATCAGAGTACTATGCTGCTGGTAGTTGCTGTATGCAGATCCTTTGGATGCAGCAACAATTGTCAGATTATGGGATTGAAGCCAAGGAAACGCCTATTATGTGCGATAGCATGAGTGCAATTGCAATAACGCACAACCCAGTATTGCACTCGCGCACTAAGCATATCAACATGAAGCATTATTTCATCAGGAATCATGTCGAGAACAAGGATGTTCGGCTGGAAAAAGTTCATATAGATATTCAGTTGGCCGACATATTCACCAAGCCTCTCGACACAGCTAGATTCAACATGCTTCGACAAGAATTAGGATTGCTACATCCTGACTCCCTGTAAGTATTTACTGTTTTTACTCAACAATTGAGGGGGAATGCTGTAAGACCCAAGAATACAGTATCCACCATTAATTATCTGTACACTCAAAGCCTTCAATACAGCACTGTAGGGAACAAAGCGATATGAATCATCCTACAGCTGACATGTGCAATAATTAAGGGGGAATACAGTATGACCAATGAATACAACATTAATCCAAAAGTTGCTGTATGGAATTGAAACCATATGTACCTTTTAAGGGGGAACGCTGTATCGTCGCGGATACAGCATATACTATGGGAAATCGATTCATTATATATTATAATATTTCATTTAAAACATTTTTTGTCCACGTGCCATGTTTTCATGTCAAACATCTTTTACATTAAATGCCTTACACGACATCTGGACAATCGAATCTTAAAAGCTGCAATGTTTCAATTGTTTAATATATTTTATACCGCTGTTTCAGGCATTAAGGGAAATTTGAAATGTCAGAAGTGGGACCCGCTCCTATTTTAAAATTCAATGGATAAGTGTACCAGTTACACTCAGTCCATCGTAACCGTTCATTTTAAACACCGATTCCCATCCCTTAAATCTGACCATTCGTTCTCTAAAAACCCTTCTTCGCCGCCTACTATAAAAGGACTGTAAATGCCATTTGAGACTCTTTACACCTTCTGCATATTCTAAGAGTTCTCGAGCACTCAGCCTACAAGATTTTTCTGTGTTTACTGCATATTTTTTTTGAATCTTTTTCACCATTCCTTAAGAAATCATCAATGGCGTTTACCCAGACATCTTCCACCTCTCTCAAGAAATCACTCAACTTCATCGACGGACGGATCTTCTCCAAATCTGATGTGCTGGAACGCATTCACACCGAAGGTGATGACGTTGATTCCATGGAGGTCGTCATTACAAGAATCCGTCAGCAAGGTGTCTACCGCCTTGGAAGCCACACCGCCGAAAAATATGACGTTCATCTGGTTGAGGAATTCTACCTCAACGCTGTAGTTCGTTTTCTGTCACTGGCTCATAGAGGTCATGTCGCTGACATCACAACCGTTATCCGCGGAGTGGAGATCCGAGTTGACCAAGAGCTTCTCCAGAACATCTTCAGGCTACCTGCTGATGGCCTGACTATGGAAGAACTTGAGACCTTTGGGTCCCAAGAACTGTTGACTCAGTACTATGGCTTATTCACCGGTTCAGCAACAGTGGAAATGGTTCATACCACATGCCATAAGAAAAATTTTTGTTTACCTTTTGTTTACTTACATGATTTTTGCTGCCGTATTATTGAGAACCGAACTGGTGCTTTTGAAATGTGCACCAATCTCAGGTTTAGGATGATGGTCGCAATAATGACCTGCGAGAAGGTCAATTGGTATCAAATCATCCTTAAGCATTTGCAGGAAGAGATGTCTAAGCCTGCTTCTTAGAAGAAATCGTTTGGTTTGTTTTTGAACCATATTTTGACAAAGTGCGGACTTCCACAAACCGCAGAGGCAAAGAAGATTAGTTCACGGATATTCTTAGGAGGCGTCAGGCCTACTGCCTTCAACCAGAGCATCCTGATTGCCAACAGACCTTTTGATGTAACCGAGCTGATCGGCCACCAAGAACCGGATTAATCTTAGAAGTTTAGCTAAGAAAACCCGAAATATATGAAGTACTCTCTTTGCTTTCTCTCTCTAAAAAATGCTGTATTCTCAGAGTCTGGATCCCTTTTTTGAGGAACCCCCCCTCTCCCTTTTATAGGAGGGAGGATACCTTGTCATCTGAGATGATCCCTGATTCCTAGAGAGAATCCCGGATATCCAGGGATTCAAGCTGCGATTTCCTATCCCTGGATTTCCGGGATTGCGAGGTATGGGCTCTCAATCCCTGGATCTCCGGGATTGTCAAGGTATGGGTTCTCAGCCCCTGGATCTTAGGGATTCTGTCAGGTGAGTCAGGATCTTCTTTCCCAAGAGTCCGATGGTTTTTAGGTCGGCTCATCCCTATTTAAATCAGTAGTTTGAGAGGCCTTTGAGGTCGGCGACCTGTTATCGGATATCATAGGTCAGCGGGGGCCTCCGAGGTCGGCGCCCTTTATCTTAACAGATGTCACAGCTAAATGGGGCCTCCGAGGTCGGCGATCTTCTAAAGGACCTTGGGGTTGCAATCTCCTTATCTAAGAACCTAGGTCGGACCTTTATTGGTCCATATTTTAAACCGGGTTTTCAGCGAGCGTACATTCGACGTCCTATCAACCAGTCCCCCCTACTCTAGTCGAGCTGTAAGACCGAGTAGAGTAAGATTTGTTTACAACCGGACGACCTTGACGCAACTGTCCTAGGGACTCTCATTCCCAGATAACGAGGCTCTCCGTACTTTGTGCGCTATAATTAACCTGTCTTTTCCTTTCCCTGCCTCCAAGACGTCACCTCGGTGGCCGAAGCCAGGTGTTGACCTGCCATAGGTCGGTTAAGACGGTGCCAAATCCCAGCCGTTCCTTCGGATAGGGCATCGGACGCTCCAGATCGTCCCTATCCTCCTCGGTTTTTGCCCCTCCCTCCTATAAAAGGTCTTCTTCTTCCCCCTTTACCACTTCCGCGATTTTACCCCCTCAATCTCTCGTGCAAAATTCCCGTGCAACCCTAGCAATCGCAGCTATTCGCCGGCGACAAGTTTGCTCCACCTTTCTCCGTGAACTTCCACCCAATCCCATGGGTATGTTCATCTAAACATCTTTAGCTTTTTGATTTGTTTTACACATATTTTTCCTTTTCTTCTTCCTCCCCTTTTCCTCAAGTTATGTAAATCGCTTGGATTCCCAAAATATTTCGCGAGTCGGCCGTGAATTCTTTTTGGAGGGTCTTTCCTCTTCGATGGGGATTCGGGGTAGGTCGGGCGAGCCACGGTTCCTCCTTCCGCCTTAGGGATGAACCTTTAGGCGACGTAGACTGGTCCGAGCTAGGTGACATCCCCCTCCGGCATCCCCTAATCGTTGTAGATCCTCCTTCCCCTCCCCGCGGACGAGGTAATCGTGACCGGCCTTTTAGCCGACCCTATCAAACGGTTGTAGGGCGACTCGAGTTCTCCCTCCCCATCCTCTATCGAGGACTAGCCCCGCTACGGCTAGTTTTATAAGATTTCTTAGGCTTCCTCCGGTGGGAATTTGTCACACCTCAAAGCGATACCCCGATCATCCTCCGGGTCATATTACCTGGTTTGTGGACCAGGTGAGCAGTGGTCTCCGCTTCCCACCCCATCCCTTTCTTGCCTCTCTCTCCACTAAATACAATCTTCCCCTCAACCAGTTCTCTCCTAACTCTTTTCGCTACATGGTGGGTTTTCTCGTGCTGTGTCATTACAGAAAAGAGGAACCCGACTGGCTTTTACTATTATTGCTTTGGGTTAAAGAGTTTTAAAGGCTCTTTTTACTTGACCTCCCGGAACGACGCCCATTTTTTCACCCACCTCCCTTCCAATGTGAAGGACTGGAGGTCCCGCTTCTTTTTCCTTCGGCTCCCCACATCCGATTCCTGGGGCTTTCCTACGCAATGGACGCAGGCTACTCCGAGCCAGGATCCTATTCCCAGGCGTAGTTCCATCCGGGCTACGTGGGTCGAGAAAGTTCGGGAATGGAATGCCATTCCCTATAATGCTTTCCAGCTGACGCAATTCCATGATCTTCTGTTCCATTGTGGGCTGAGCTCGAATCCCTACCCGGCTATCCCCGACATTGGTAGGCTTTATCTATGTATATATTTTTTTAGATCTTTGTTATTTTGCTTTTTTGTCTATTTCCTTGACCGTTTGTACTGTTCTTTGTAGATCGATTCATGCGAACCTGCCAGTCGGATGCCTCCAAGCCAGCTGAACCAAACAAAGCGAAGGTTCCTAAGTCGACGAATCCTCCCAAGGAGAGGGCGGAGGGCTCGTCCAAAGCCAAACGGAAGGCTCCTGCACGCCCCAAGTCTGGGGTAACTCTTCCATCCGATCTGGCTCCTACCTTGACCACCGGACGAGGCTCTGCGAGCTCGTCTCGGCAACTTCAGGTCACTCAGAGGGCCTCTTCTCCTAGCTCCCCTGCTTCCAAACGGCCGAAGACCGCGGGTCCTCCAGGTCCGGCTATGGAGACTCTTCTCCGTTGCAAGGAGTTTGAGAAATTCCTCCCTTACTTTAGCTCCATGGTCCCGTCTAAGGATAAGCTGGGGTTACGAGACGCCGCGGAGGACCCTAAATTTGACGCTATGATGATGTACTTTGGGAAGGTATTCCCCTTTTCGCCTTCATACCTCTTTTGGTTATTTTTATGTTTATTATTACCCTTTGCTGACCTGGTACAATTTCTTGTGCAGTTCTTCGCCACCTTCGTGACCTTCGCCGAGGATCATAAGCTCGGCGCTACCTCTTCTTCGCAGCTCACCCGGATGCAAGCCGACACAGAGGCCGCCACGGCGGCTAATTACGATCTTTCGGCCCGGCCGGGAGAGGGAGTATCGCTTAGATGCCGCCCTCAAGAAGGAGTCCGAGCGGGAGGCGGTTTTAGAGCGGGCCCAAATGGCCAAGGTTCGGCTAAACCAAGAGCTGGAATTTTGGAAGACCATGTCTTGGTGAAACGGAGAAGGTGGGCCGGCTCGAGGCTCGATTATCGGAAGCTAGGGCCGAATCCGAAAGGATAGCCCAACTTGAGGCACGGCGAAGGCCGAATCGAGAAGGTCGCCGACTTCAAAGCTCAAGCTAGAGCGGCGTCGGAAAAAGTGACCTGCTGGAGACCCAACTAGCCGAGGCTAGGTCCGAAGGATCGTCTTATGAGCGCGGGTGACGGATGGCCGACGTCGATTCCTAACTAGTGACGTTGGTCACTCTTTTCTCGGAGGCCTACTGCTCCGCCTCCTGCCCGGTATCATAATTCCACCGCATTCTGGTAAAGCCACCACCGCGACGCAATATTTTGACTTTGCTCGACCCGTGCTCGTGAGCACTAGCTTCATTGGGCTTTTCGGGCGAGCCGACCGGATCTTTGCATTGACGGGGCTCCTGCTCTTCGGGTTGGTCCGGACGTGGAAGAATCTCCGAGGCGGCCCGGTGGAAGGACGCCTGAGGAGTCCCTAAAGGAATCTGGCTTAGACTTGGAGCTGCCTTCTGATCCTCCCAGCTCACCTGTTAGGGCCAATACTCCTACTCCCGAGGTGGTTGGGACCGATAGTGATGCTTCTCCTCCGCTGCCTCCTCCGTCTTCAGAGCCTGTAGCTTAGTGTAGACAATGTATATTTTTCTTTTAATTTTTTTTTTCTACTTTATTTGTACTGGCACATCTTATTTTGAATGACAACCTTCTGAGTTGAATGTACTTTGGGTTTGTGTGTTTTTTGAGTTGAATGACAACAAAGTTGATATAGCTCGGTATTGCTTGTAATCTTAATGTATCTTGTGCCTGTTTATTTTGATACAACAAAGTCGATATAGCTCGGTATTGCTTGTAACCTGAATATATCTTGTGCCTGTTTGTTTTGATACAACAAAGTCGACATAGCTCGGAGTCCCCACTTTAAATTTCGAAAATTCCTAAATGTAATCCGACCCGTTTGACTTAACCTTTTCACCGATCTCTAGTGTAAGTTGGGTATTTCCCTTTAGTCATAGTTTCATAGATCGGTTCGCCTTTACTCGGATCTGGAGGCGTTTTGCCTATTCAGATGTCAGAGGGTGGTTCACCCTTACTCGGATCTGGAGGCGTTTCGCCTGTTCAGATGTCAGAGGGCGGTTCACCCTTACTCGGATCTGGAGGCGTTTCGCCTGTTCAGATGTCAGAGGGCGGTTCACCCTTACTCGGATCTGGAGGCGTTTCGCCTGTTCAGATGTCAGAGGGCGGTTCACCCTTACTCGGATCTGGAGGCGTTTCGCCTGTTCAGATGTCAGTTCACCCTTACTCGGATCTGGAGGCGTTTCGCCTGTTCAGATGTCAGATGGCGGTTCACCCTTACTCGGATCCGAGGCGTTGCTGTTCGGATGTCGAGGCGGTTCACCCTTACTCGGATCTGGAGGCGTTTCGCCTGTTCAGATGTCAGAGGGCGGTTCACCCTTACTCGGATCTGGAGGCGTTTCGCCTGTTAGAGGGCGGTTCACCCTTACTCGGATCTGGAGGCGTTTCGCCTGTTCAGATGTCAGAGGGCGGTTCACCCTTACTCGGATCTGGAGGCGTTTCGCCTGTTCAGATGTCAGAGGGCGGTTCACCCTTACTCGGATCTGGAGGCGTTTCGCCTGTTCAGATGTCAGAGGGCGGTTCACCCTTACTCGGATCTGGAGGCGTTTCGCCTGTTCAGATGTTAGAGGGCGGTTCACCCTTACTCGGATCTGGAGGCGTTTCGCCTTGTAAGGGCCCTCCCAGTTCGGCTCCAGCTTTCCTGTTTTCCTGAGGGCATCAGCTCGCCTGAGCACCAAATCACCGACCTGGAATTGTCTCTTCTTGACTCTTTTGTCATGAGCTGCTTTTGTCAGGCTTTTGTATCTTTCAGTTCGTGCTGCTGCCGCTTCCTTCATTATTTCCTCATTCTCCACCTCGTTGAACCATCGAACCCGATGGGACATTTCTCCGACTTCTGCGGGGATGACGGCCTCGGACCCGTAGACCATACTGAAGGGTGTTTCTCCTGTTGATGATCTAGGTGTGGTCCTGTACGACCATAGTACCGAGCTAAGCTCATCCACCCATCCTCCACCCACTTTGTCTAAGCGGGTTTTTATCCCCTGCAAGATTGTTCTGTTAGTTACCTCTACTTGCCCGTTAGCTTGCGGGTGAGCAACCGCAGCGAACCTTTGCTTGATATGCATGCCCTCGCACCAGGACTGGGTCCTCTTCCCATTGAATTGGGTTCCATTATCTGAGATGAGTATCTGGGGCGCTCCGTACCTGCAGCAAATGTTGTCAAACAGGAAACTTATGGTTCGTTGCTCAGTTATGGTGGCCACAGGCTCGGCCTCTACCCATTTGCTGAAGTAGTCTATGGCTACTATTAAGAACTTTCTTCCTCCCGGCTCTTCTGGATTGCACTGGCGATTATGTCGGCCAAGGCTTCCTTCGTTAATGCCATTGTGCTGGGTGCGACTTCTTCTACAGGGGTGGCGGGCGTTTTCTCCAGAGTCGCTTCTCCACCCGCCGCCGCTAGCTCCTCTTCTAGATTTCTGGGTATTAAATCCCCTGTTCTCTTCTGGTTCATTTCTTCTGCCATTACTAACCTCACGTCTCAGCTCAAAGTGACTCGATGTCACGTTCCCACAGACGGCGCCACTTGATGTAACCGAGCTGATCGGCCACCAAGAACCGGATTAATCTTAGAAGTTTAGCTAAGAAAACCCGAAATATATGAAGTACTCTCTTTTCTTTCTCTCTCTAAAAAATGCTGTATTCTCAGAGTCTGGATCCCTTTTTTGAGGAACCCCCCCTCTCCCTTTTATAGGAGGGAGGATACCTTGTCATCTGAGATGATCCCTGATTCCTAGAGAGAATCCCGGATATCTAGGGATTCAAGCTGCGATTTCCTATCCCTGGATTTCCGGGATTGCGAGGTATGGGCTCTCAATCCCTGGATCTCCGGGATTGGCAAGGTATGGGTTCTCAGCCCCTGGATCTTAGGGATTCTGTCAGGTGAGTCAGGATCTTCTTTCCCAAGAGTCCGATGGTTTTTAGGTCGGCTCATCCCTATTTAAATCAGTAGTTTGAGAGGCCTTTGAGGTCGGCGACCTGTTATCGGATATCATAGGTCAGCGGGGGCCTCCGAGGTCGGCGCCCTTTATCTTAACAGATGTTACAGCTAAATGGGGCCTCCGAGGTCGGCGATCTTCTAAAGGACCTTGGGGTTGCAATCTCCTTATCTAAGAACCTAGGTCGGACCTTTATTGGTCCATATTTTAAACCGGGTTTTCAGCGAGCGTACATTCGACGTCCTATCACCTTTTATCTGAAATTTGCCGCTATCTGCCGATCCGAGGGACGTTTCTTCTAAGTCCCAAAGTGTTGAATCATCGAAGAAGAGAAAAAGATCTCACAGCAAAACTCCAGTTGATGTTGAGAAGCCTAAAAGGAAGCTAAGGAGGCTTACAAAAGTTAAAGCTACAGAACCCTCCGAGGATGCTCCTCTCGTGGCTCAACCCACTGATCAAGTCCCCCGGGGCCCAACCCCTGTGGAAGAGATGCCCGCTACTGTCAATACAGTAGATCCCAAGCCCTTGGCGGCTATGACGGATGCTAGGACATCTGCCAACTCAAAAGTCTCTGGAGAGTCAGCTACTTTTATGGATCCAAAAGCTACCTCTCCTATACGGGATTCCACACCCGTTCAGGATCCATCTCCTATCAGGGTACCATCCCCTGTAAGGAATCCCTCTCTGATACAGGATTCCACACCTGTAGAGGAACCCATTCCTACAGCGAACCCAGGCGCTGTACGGAGCCCATCCTCGGACACAATTATTTCCAGGACCCTGCTTTCCGTGCAAATCGAACAGTCTTACGAGCGGTTTCTCCAATGGAAAAGTTACAGACTTGCTCCGTATGAAACTCTGTACAACTGGAGTGAATGGAGTAACGAAGAAATATTTGTTTTGGAAGTGACGGACACTCAAGAAATTGTTGTCCTGATCCAATGGGACAATCTATTCGTTAAAGAGCTTATTGAAAGCCATCTGTTGGAAAAGGCCGAAGCTCGAAGGAAAGGGAAAGATACGTCCATGGAATCTCCCGATAGTCCAAAGTCCGATCCTGATTCCGACGACGATGACGATGCACTCCAGACTGGTCTGCGGATGATTCGTGAGGAAGCCCAAGAAAAGAGAGATAAAGGGACATCTGTTCATCAGTCGCCCCCCTCACAGCAAGACACTGTTCCCGACAATTAGGATTCAGTCCCTCATGTCGCAAAAGAACAATATGTTTCGCAACAGGCATCTGAGCCTGTCGTCGCCCCCACCTAAGAAAGATCTAGCGCCATCCAGCAAGAGGAATCAGTCCCTCTGCTGGAACAGGCGGATGCTGAGAGACAGCAGGAGGAACTGGTCCCTCCTGTATCCATGTCTTCAGAAACCACTTCGACACAGGAGGATGCAGCACCCCCTGTTTCCGAACCCAAAACTGTTACTCCCGCACCATCAACCGCCTTAGAATCCGAGTACGTTGTTCTACCTGAGGATATCCATCTCATTTCACGCCCAAATGTGAATTTGAGAATGTTAAATGGAGTCGAGGACTTTGCCCAGCCAGACTCTCCCAGCACTGCAACAAGAAAAGAGCGTTTACGTGCTCTTGGCCTCTAAACTCTATTTATTCAGGACGCAGTAAATGCTCTACACTCTGTAGAAAAAGCTCTTGATTGGCTACACACATCTGCCGTTAAAGAGATGACCGGACTGAAGCATGAAGTCTCCCGAGTGGTAGAAGCCTTCACTGTCTTGCCACACGTCTTCAAGCAGGCCCTGAGCCAACTGCAAGAAAAATAGGAGCAGATCCTGAGAGAAGAGCAATCAAAGTTACGCGTGTCTGAGGCCAAGACAGCATCTGCTCTGATCGAATACGGTTCCCAACTGCGAGCCCACGACAAAAACATTAAAGATATGTCACAGGTGATCTCCTCCCTTGTTGAGAGAATGTCTAATATTGAGACGAAACAGGATGCCGCCTTGAAAATCCTGGAACGCCTTGATGAAAAGGTGTCATACCTTGATGATGCCAAAAAGGGGGAAGAAGCAAGGGAAGCCGCTAGGAGAACGAGGTTGGAGCAAGAGAAAGAATTGTTAGCTCTGTTTGAAGACTCCATCACTGCAGACATAGCCCGTATCTCAACGCCGAACGTTAGGATATAGGGAGATAGACCAGAATTCCAAGATCCTAAGTATCCTTGGAAAAGCCTAGTCCGAAAGCCGCAATCTATGAACCTCCCGGCAGACCGACAGCCTACCGCTGCAGAGATCAAGAACTCGAGGAGAAATGAACTGTTAAGATACTCTGTTGTACTTATCAGGGATTCCTCAATTTTCAATAGATGTAGAACGGTACAGGAATCCGCAGAGGAGTTCAAGACGAAGCTGGAAGATGGATCGCTTCCGCTACAGCTGCACATGAAACTAAAGCACAAGAATGGTGACTTGGTTACCCACCCAGAGGATTGGATTCTTGTCTTCGATAAATCATATGAAGGTCGAGCCATTTATCAGAATCGAGATAGGGAAGCACATCAAAACTGGTGGAAGGGTACAAAGAATGACCCTAAAAGGCTATGGAGGCATTCAGACTTTAGGAGTTAAATTTCCTTGTATTATAATTTTTGTAATCTTATTTTCAGAACAACAAAATTTTGTAGTTTTCATTTCAATATCAATAAAATTTTTGCCTGTCTTGAAAGATTACAACTCGTAATCTACTGTGTTCTTGTTTGTTTAAATTCACTTTATTTATTCTTGTTGTATTCATATTATGAAACCTATCTCAATACACAAACTGTAAGAACTTGTCTGCGAACAGTTCATAGTTTACGTTGTATGTATCTAGAATACAATGTAAGATTGTGCCTGCGCGCCAATCATAAGTTTTCAAATGTAACTTTCTTTTGATAAAAGCTGAACTTGCCTGCGAGCAGTTCTTAGTGCTAAGCCAAATTCTGAAGGCCAGAACATTCGAAAGAAGACCAAGAAGTCTGCCCTACTTCAAACCGCTAAGTGTCAAAGTTTTGGCATCATCAAGGATGTTTGGATAACATCATAAGGTTTTAAAAGGAAGACTCTGAAGGACTTGGCAAATTATCAAAAAGGGGGAAATTGTTGGGATAACAAATACCCGGTATCGAAACTATTGGGATAAACAATCCCTGTATCGATCGTGTTGTCAGAATGTTTTGACAATATGCCAAATCCTGCATACCGCTAATAGTTGTATTAAAAAGCTGATCAAGTATCAACCTGTATCGAAGACTTCTCGTAGTCCCACCATACAGTATATCTATCATACAGCAAAGAGCCCCGCAAAGCTAAGTATGGAAGTTGTCTCGAAACATCACTACAGCAATCCTTCCACACAGCCTCAAACAAGACAAGAAGGAATCTTCAGTATTCGCTAGAAGTCAAGTCCGGTTTGATAAAGAAGTATTTAAATACTAAAGGATAAAGTATTTAAATACTGTAAGTCATCAGAAGATCTTCAAATCCCGCAATATCCGGATCTCAGTCTATTCAAGTCAACTATCAAGTTGTCACAGAATCTTACTCAACGCATATATTTCAGAGGCTATATATATCTCCAGAGTTTGAAGATCAGATACAAGATACAGACATATACAGAATACACATGACTTACAAACTAACAAGTTCTTACACGAATATTCAGAGCAAAACATATCTCCCAAAGCATTCTGCAATTTTGATAGAAGAGATATACAGTGCTAAAACCGTGAACAACACATCATCAGCTATAAGCTCAGAAAGTCAAAGCTGTTGTTCAAATATTGTTCTAACCCTTGAACAAACCCATCAGCCCTGTGTGGACTGAGAAACCTTGCTATTCCCGAACTGTGTGTGACGGACTCGCATTGAAGAAGACGAAGCTTAAGAACTGTGTGTGAAGAAGCCAGTCATGTGTTAGCTCAAACCAATCTGTGTGAACGGTTGAAAGCTAAGATCTTTATATCAATCTGTGTGAACGATATATTAATTAGGTTTGGTTATAGTTACGTAGTTGTGTACGCAGTAATTATAATAAACTTTTTACTCCTGTGTGGAGGACCAGTGGACATAGAGGGGTTTACCTCGAACCACTTTAAATATTGTGTTATTTACCTTCTGCCTTTATTGTTTTATTAATTGTGATTATTTAAGTATAAACTGCACACCGAGTTGTTGTATCCTCAGCAACTTACTGTATTAAAGACTTCCGCTACGCACTCAGATTTAAAAACCGTACAGCCTGTTGTTTCAAACACTTTCCAAGCTGTATATTGTATACTTAGTGGCCAACAAAGTTGTACGTGGAGCTTACAAAAGACCTGCCTTCCTTGTTGACAACCTCCCATCCTTGCCAACGGCTAAAATTTAGCCGACCCACCTTGGCCGACCTAATTTGAGCCGATGGCCGGTGTAACACCCCCAATCCACTCAGGAATATTACAACTCCGAAAACCCTCTCCGTGAGGATCTACCATGCTAAATATGTAAACAATACATCCCATTGCAAGTCGACGTGGCTAAATAACGAACCATTAGACCGAGTTGGTCTTTTGCCACAACATACACATCAAACATACATAGCTCTGCCTCGATAGTACTCATGCCAGGTTCAAATACACGAACCATATTTTACAAGCGGGGAATACAACAGTGGAACAGACAATACAATATGACTTGACCAATATACTCAGAACTGGTTTTCATGTGATTAGTATCGTTCATTTTCCATGATCCTTCGTACTGATCCTTTGTTTAGCTCCCCAAGGCCCTGCATATACCTGGATGCAATACAGACATCCAACCCCCGATTACTCGGGGGTTATAAAAATTTCACTATTTTTCTAGTGCAAGTATAAGCTGCAAATACTAGCCATACACAACATCCTCCGCGAAACATAATAATCGAGAACATCCAACCAGTTAATCATAACAAACACTTCCCGAGATAATTCACTTGATTAAAACCGTTTGAACCATGAAAGGTAGGAATGAATTCTATGTACATCTTGCAAAACAATTTAAGATCTCGGGAGTTTTAAAAACATTTAGAATTTAAGAATTCTCATCTTATCGAAAACCATTTAGGGATATAGCCTAATGATCATTTTCCAAAACACAAATCCGATAACAAAACACGGGGTCCACGACCCAATCATACGATTCTGATCACAAAACACGGGGTCCACGACCCATCCATATCAATATATTCCCAAGGATTATTTGCGTCACGTGCTAGCAAGCCACGAACCTCAGAGCCTCCTCGAGACATACCCGAATGAATAACCCAATGGTAAACCACACAATATCACATTTCACCATGACAACAGTCACAAAACCACAACCATGACATACGTTCATAGTTATCCCGGCATCGGGCTAGCAAGCCACGAACCTCGGAGTCCCAACGAGACCTACCCGGTTTGGACAACCCATGACACGTACGTCACACAACCAAACCACAACCATAAGTTATCCCGGCATCGGGCTAGCAAGCTACGAACCTCAGAGCCTCCACGAGACATACCCGATTTGGATAACCCTATGGTCACGCCCGATCCGTACTAGCAAGGATGGATCTCGAAGGTTGAACAAACCCTACCCGGTGGCACATCACTTTACAACCATCACACAACAATAAGGAAGTACAATTTCTAAAACAACACCGAACATCACAACCTTCTCACAAAGGAGTCACAATCAATATCACACGATAACACATACTCACCAAACAAATACACGTACTAACACACAATCCTTGACAAGTGAAAAGAAAGGCATACTACAATCACGTAAAATGATCACAACACCCTCCACATACAACACCAATACACATATTCAGAAAATTACATTTGTTCACAAAACATATGAGTTATCTTTATAGAAATTGTTATTGAAAATATACCGATTCTTTGGGAAATTCATTATAAGCATTCAAGTAGCACACATAATTAGTCACCAACTACTATTTCTATGGAACACGTAATGTATGGGCAAGTTACTTGCCTCGATAATCGATACCAAAAACTCCGACAAACACTGCTCGACCGAAAAACCTCGAACACCTACAACTTCCGTAAGAAACTATGAAAATACAATCGCAACAAGGAGCAAGACCAAAACCAATGGGAAACGCCTCAAATCAACGAAGGAAAACTCATATGAACATTTAATCGAACACTAAATGTTCACGGTTCCTCATGAACACTCGAATCATCAATTGGGTTGAAAGAATCAAGGAAATGGATATACAATCTATAGAACATGTTTAACAACATCATTTAACACTACCCGATTCATCAAAATCAAGAACAAAACCCCCAAAATACCCAAAATTAGGGTTCTAAAAATTTTACCTTGACTAAAATGGTGAAAGATGCTGGGATGTTGTTAAATCCAGGCTAGGAACTCAAATATGTTGATGGATGATGATATCAGGCCAAAATCCAGGCTTGCACACCCTCAACATCGCCCAGATCACCGGAAGAAAGAAATGAGAGGAAGAAATGACGAAAGTTGACCTCTGCAGTCCTATGTATACTGTCAACAGTTAGCGCGCGCTATGGAATGTGTAGCGTGCGCTATCGGCTGAAAAATTCAGTCCAGAACCTTCTGCCAATCTCCATTAGCGCGTGCTAATAGGTGAATTTAGCGTGCGCTAATTATACACTATATGCTCACTGTGTAATCTTTGCTATTTCGACCATAACTCCTTCGTCTGAACTCCAATTGAGTCACCGTTGAACCATTGGAAAGCTAACTTGATGCTCTATGAGACTATAAAGTTTCAGAATTTTTAGACTTTATAAGTACCAGTGGTGATCTTACAAAGTCGATCCAAATGCACAACGACGATACTTCTCGACAAAACATCGATCATTCAACATGCAACGAAATACTAACGGACAACGACATACGACCACATAAATACAGGCACCACATATCCACTTGAATCGGTAAATAAGTAAGATGTCCGGATGCTAAAATCCTGGGCATTACACTCTACCCCACTAAAAATAAGTTTCATCCCGAAACTTAAAACATGGACCAATCAGGCAGGGCAACTCTAGATAACATCCGTTATCTGTTTTTGATAGCACACATAAAACCTCATGCAGTACAGAACTTTTACAGTTCGATTCACTACGCCATAGCAATTAGAAAATGCGACGAACAAACATCACTACGGTAGATTAATCCAGCAGCACAACAACCAAAACATAAGTCTAATGCTGAATAAATATGAAATTCCAATAACCCAAAGGTTTGGAAGAGATCAAATACGAAGACAATTTCCCGAACTTAAGGAAATTATGAAGTAGCCCAGACACTCGAAAATCACAATACGAGATCGAACAACAATAATCAGACAACAACAATCGAACAACAATGATCAAACAACAACTCCGAAGTTCACAACTCACTCAAGACATTAAATGATCTTGTAAAAAATACAAGATGTTTATTTCGCTTAGGGCTCACGGGAAACGAACCGAACTGGGAAAAGTCATAACGATAAATGGATTAATCCAGAACAATATCACAACTCGTTCGAACGATAAAAACCAAAGAACAGAACAAGTTCAAAAAGTATCAACCAACACGAGCGAGTCGATAGAATTGAAAAATACAAAAGTTAAAAAAAAATCCGGGTTTTACGATCCACTATTAACAAAAGAAGTTTGTCCCTGAAATTTGAAACAACGAACCAAGGAAATAACATAACAAGCAACTGGCAGACTACACCTTTCAGGGACTTCTCAGAGTCGACCCTGATATCGGTGCTGGAGTCCGTGCCTCGGAAGACTCGGTGGCCACCTCACAAAACTGAATTCTGTGTCCCTCGAATCCGCACTTGTAACACATTATTGGCAGAGAAGGACAATGTGCACATAAATGCCCCAACACATTACAGTTAAAACACCTCCTGGCTTTACCAGGAGTCAAAGTTGACGACTTGGAACTCTTAGTCCCACTCATCGAGCGATGGAGCTTCACGGTAGAAAGACCACGGTGTTGCAGTTTATAAACTCCAACTCCTGTACAGACCATAAGATCATCAGACTTTCTCTGATTCTTCGACTTGGGCACGCGCTCCGACGATAAAGAAGCTATCTCGTAAGCTAAGGCTCGATTCTGATAATCTCTCAACATAGTGCAAGTGAGTCCCACCATATACTTGCAAATCTTCAGCTTCATCTGCATGTTAAAATGATGGATCTTCTCTTCTTCAGTCCTCACCTGATCTAGCACATAATTGAGTTGTTTGCTATAGTCAATGATAGCTTGCGACACCAATATATCCCGTGGTTCTGCTAAATAAAAATCGCGAATCCTCTGATCTCTAATCGGTTCTGGACAAAACACAGCTTCTATAAATTCTTGGAGCTCCGCCCACGTGACAACACGATCATGAGGTTTAACAGCTTTCCACCAATTAGCAGCATCTTTGTCAAGAAGGTACTGAGCGATAGGCATCTTCCGATCTTCAGGACAATCAACTGACTCGAATATCCTAACTAAAAAAGCCAACCATCCCAAACCAATGCATCCGCAGCACCAGCGAATCGAGGGGGATTCATACAAACCACTTCTCGAAACCATTGGTTTGCACCAACGTTCTGAGTCGCCGCCTGGGTCAACTGAGTCATCTGTGTCGCTACTTGTTGCAATATAGTAGCAAGACCAAAGCCAATGTAATTCCCGGCAAGGTTCTTTGGATCCCGTGTCTGATCCACGTGGCCATCTGTACCACGGTTATGACCACGACCTTTGCCCCTCGGCATACTGACAAGTAACCACCTAGCGCAACGAAAATCATAATACACAATCACACACAACAATTGTCATCACCCATTAGCAAACATAAAATAGAGTCACAGGTGATCGATTTTACATCTGCAAAAGTTAGACCTAATGGCTAAAAATGCAGTTCCATATCTTCTGCCCAGTTTAATTAACGCGCGCTACAACAGAAAATAGCGTGCGCTAACCATGCCACATTAGCGCACGCTAGCCTTACATTTAGCATGCGCTAACTGCTTTGATTCAGCAATATAATCTTGAACACATCCCAAACAGTACTAGAATCCGAAGGTTACAAACAAATAATAACATACAAATCCAAATGTCAATGGTTCACACAATAACGATATCACACGAGCAACCATCAAAAGACAATTAACATCTAAACTGAAATCCCATCTCTCAGTAAGGAGGGCTTTCTCAGCGTGTGCATACTGAACGACTCAACGTTCACACCACCAGTTTAATCACAATCGTGAGCACTATTGCCTAAACAACAATATCATCATCACCACATACATCCTGACTGACAATCATGAAACCGAAAAGTTAAAAGCGAGATTCACGTCTTGAGTAATTTTGGTAGACCTCATTTGAGCTTAAAAAAATCATATTTTATAAAATTATAGTACAAAACGAAAATGAAATATCAATATCTTAAATTCTCAAAAATTTTCGGCCTCAAGGTCATCATACGAAAATCAAAATGTTTTCTCCCTTGAAGGATGTTTTAAAATAAAATTTACCTGACTCCCCAAAAATGTTTCAAACCTTAAGATCCCAAAGTTATTACTCTTGTAAAAACGTTTTATACAAAGGTATATACACCCGACCACTCTTCCTTCCAGCATAACTCGAGACTCAACAAATATATGTCACATACTCACAATTCACATTTAAACACCACCTCATAACGTATAATCACACAAGCTCGTATAACACGAGACACAACATATAGTAGGGAGACTTACATCCACAGATCGCACGAAGATGATGGCTTCACCTTGATACGAATCACGACCGACATCTCAGACGACGCATCGCGACACGACTTAGTCAGACACAATCCGACAAGACAAGACTCGACAATACACGACTCAACCCAACAGCCTAAGTTTCAGCAACCTAATCTCTGATACCATATTCTGTAACACCCCAAATCTACTCGGGAATATTACAGTGCCGTAGACCCTCTCCGTGAGGATCTACCAGGCTAAAACATAAAGAATACATCTCATTACAAACCGACATGGCTAAATAACGAACCATTAGACCGATTTGGTCTTTTGCCATAATATACACATCAAACATACATATCTCTGCCTCGATAATACTCATGCCATGTTCAAATACACGAACCATATTTTACAGCCGGGGAATACAACAGTGGAGCAGACAATACAACATGACTTGACCAATATATTCAGAACTGGTACTCATATGATTAGTATCGTTCGTCTTTCATCATACTTCGTACTGATCCTGTGTTTAGCTCCGCAAGGCCCTACATATACCTGGACGCAATACAGACATCCAACCCCCGATTACTCGGGGGTTAGTAAAATTCCACGACCCAATCATACGATTCCGATCACAAAACACGGGGTCCACGACCCAGTCATCCATATCAATATATATCCAAGGATTATTCGCGTCCCGTGCTAGCAAGCCACGAACCTCAGAGCCTCCTAGAGACATACCCGAGTGAATAACCCAATGGGAAACCACACAATATCACATATTACCGTAACAACAGTCACAGTAACCACAACCATGACATACGTTCATAGTTATCGCGGCATCGGGCTAGCAAGCCACGAACCTCGGAGTCTCCACGAGACCTACCCGGTTTGGACACAACCAAACCACAACCATAAGTTATCCCGACATCGGGATAGCAAGCCACGAACCTCGGAGCCTCCACGAGACATAACCGATTTGGATAACCCTATGGTCACGCCCGATCCGTACTAGCAAGGACGGATCCCGGAGGTTCAACAAACCCTACCTGGTGGCACATCACTTTACAATCCTCACACAACAATAAGGAAATACAATTTCTAAACAACACCGAACATCACATCCTCCTCACAAAGGAGTCACAATCAATATCACACGATAACACATACTCACCAAACGAATACACGTACTAACACACAATCCTTGACAAGTGAAAAGAAAGACATACTATAATCACGTAAAATGATCACAACACCCTCCCCATACAACACTAATACACATATTCAGACAAGTACATTTGTTCACAAAACGTATGAGTTATCATTATAGAAACCGTTATTAAAAATATACCGATTCATTGGGAAATTCGTTATAAGCATTCAAGTAGCACACATAATTGGTCACCAACTACTATTTCTACGGAACAAGTAATGTATGGACAAGATACTTGCCTCGATAATCGATATCAAAAACTACGATAAACATGTCTCGACCGAAAAACCTCGAACACCTACAACTTCCTTAAGAAACTCTAAAAATACGATCGCAACAAGGAGCAAGACCAAAACTAATGGGAAACGCCTCAAATCAATGGAGGAAAACTCATCTGAACATTTAATCGAACACTAAATGTTCATGGTTCCTCAAGAACACTCGAATCATCAATCGGCTTGAAAGAATCAAGGAAATGGATATACAATCCATAGAACATGTTTAACACATCATTTAACACTACCCGATTCATCAAAATCAAGAACAAAACCCCCAAAATACCCAAAATTAGGGTTCTAAGAATTTTACCTTGACTAAAACGGTGAAAGATGTTGTGACGTTGTTAAATACATGCTAGGAACTCAAAGATGTTAATGGATGATGATATCAGGCCAAAAACCACGCTTACACACCCTCAAGATCGTCCAGATCACTGGAAGGAAGAAATGACGCAAGTTGACCTCTGCAGTCCTATATATACTGTCAACAGTTAGCGTGCTCTACGGCATGTGTAGCGTGTGCTATCGGCTAAAAAATGCAGTCCAAAAGCTTCTGCCAATCTCTGTTAGCGCGCGCTAATAGGTGAGTTTAGCGTGCGCTAATTATACACTATATGCTGACCGTGTAATCTTTGCTATTTCGACCATAACTCCTTCGTCCGGACTCCAATTGACTCACAGTTTGAACCATTGGAAAACTAACTTGATGCTCGATAACACTGTAAAGTTTCAGAATTTTTAGACTTTATAAGTACCGGTGATGATCTTACAAAGTCGATCTAAATGCACAACGACGATACTCCTCAACAAAACATCGATCATTCAACATGCAACGAAAAACTAACGGACAATGGCATACGATCACATAAACATAGGCACCACATATCCGCTTGAATCGTTAAATAAATCAAGATGTCTGGATGCCAAAATCATGGGCATTACAGCCAGCCACTTTAGCCGACGGTTATCGGTTTTAGCTGATGACTTTTTGCTGTTGGCTAAAGTCTGAATATTGATAGTGATATTATTCATGCTCCTTTATTTTTTATAACATTAACAATAAAAAGTTGATGAAGCAGTTTAGAGACTTTCATGTACTTTGTTTGGTACTTGAACATAAACATTTTGTTAACGTTTAATGTCGAATATCGAGTTATTTATATTTACAATCCAGATTCAACCACACATTTGTGGATTTTGGTTACCTTATTATTCCACATATAATCACTTTATATGCTCGTTGATATATTTTTACTAGCAAAATAATATTGGTTACTACTTACATTCTAAAATAAAAATAACAGTATCTACTCATTTGAGATGAGTAATCATACATTTATTACGTTCTAAATATTTTATATACATGTAAATAACTATTTTCCCAACTAAAGTTATTCACGTAACCAAAACTTCATGTAACTGAAGAAACCCAAGAATCATTGACAACAACCACATAAATAATGAAAGGTAATTAGAGAAATAATGATATTATTATGAAGTGCATTAACATATTACATTTGGATACCTTTTATATATGTTCGTATATTTACAACTACAAAATAGAAATTTATGGAATTAAAAATATAGCGAGAGTAAACAAATATTTCAAATAGCAAGAAAATATTGAAAAGAAAGAAATAAGAAAAATAAGTGAAAATACACTAACCATATATATGAGATGATAATAACAACTACAATATTAAAAATAAAGTAACAATTTTATATGAATAACATGTAACTAAACAAATGATGAGCGTAATTAAAAAAAGAATGACATTCTAGTAACGGAATTGCAATAAACTTACACAACCATATATAGTTCAGTATTTATACATAACATTACAAAATTAGAAATTGTTCCACTGTTGGCGGATCTGAATTAAATCATTCATTCGCAGGTGCTAATCAGGGACAACATCGGGCTCAGACTGACATCTCTGCAGCATGTCCATTGCGTAGCGTACACTGGCTCTGATATCAACTGATGCAGCTAGAAGCGTGATAAAAGCGTAAACTTCCGTTGATTCTTAGAATATTAGGAAATTATAAGCAATACGTGATTTACGTGATTATTTTGTTAATTCAAGATTAATACCGAAAGAACACAAATAAAACACGAGAAAAGAGATAAACCCTATATTTTCCTATTCATATTCAACTCCATTACAAAATTCCTGAAACTCCTATTTATAACAGATAAAAATAGATTTAGGTGCCTAGGCAATAAAGTCTGTCCCAATAACAACTAACTAAGGCCTACAAAGATGGACGTTTTTGGTAACTGATATGAAAGGATTTTGTCTTCCTAAAGAGGCAAGGTAATGGGCCGGAAATCTAGCTAGAAATTTTATTATCAGACTTTTTATTATTCTATAAGTGTTATTGCTGTAAATATATAATATTTGTGTTACTTATATTAATAAATAATTTTTGTTGTATATATGTGTAAACTATTCATAGATAAATTGGGATTTTAAGTTTCTAAGCCCTAGAAGCTCGACCCAATAATAACTAATTAAATTCTAAAATTATATAAAATATAAATAGTAATAAATCATTAAACACAATCGTATCTCCATCGGATAATTTTTATATAATGTAATAATAATATTAATAAATAATTGTAATAATAATAACAATAATAAGAATAAGAAGAAGAAAATGTGTCCTTCATCCATTCCGTCTGCCCCAATCCTATATCAATTCTCGTACACATTGTAGCCCCATCACAATCGTCTCTAATCACATAAAGTGTCGGTGTACCATCTACCAACATAACGCGTGAATACCTATTTTGTAGCGGCCTCATGCTCCGAGTCCCACCTGTTAGGAGTATGCCCTCGAATGCCACTCAGAGGATGTTGAGTGAGGGCATTGTACTTGTAATTATGTAAATCATTAATATAAGGCAATGTATATTTCTTTATTTACTGGCAGTTACTAGCATTCCTAACTCGTAAATATACATATAGAAACTAGTCCGTGTATTTGAGAGCAAAACGTTCCACTCCTTATTTGATAAGGGGGTCGGCACTGTAAAGGTTTATAGCTCAAATACTTAATCGTTCACAAGTCGATGAAACTTGACTGGGCGTTAAGTTTATGTGAAGACTTGTATGACGTGTTCTTTGACATGGAGAGTGCCTGTCGAACACTAATGGTTAGTGGGAGCATACGTTATAGGTATGTTAATTGGATTAGTATACTCGAACCGACTCACCCTCGATTCGTCACACGGATTTCACTCCGGGACAGTCAATGACGGAATCGAAAGGTTGTGATAGGTATTCGTGAACCTTCGACTTGAGGATTTAGTAGGGATGTGCTTGTGACATTAAGATTTTCATTAGAGTAGTTCGACCCTATAAACCGGGAGGTGGGGGTCAACCTCGACGTGCATCTTAACGGGTAAGTAGCAGGTCCTACTGAATACCAAGATAGAATTCTTTCTCCCGTTAGTGAGCGGGTTATATGTCCTATGCGGTTATTGGCAGATGAGATCATAAGTCTTTGGCCAAAGCATTGGAGCTAGTTGTATTGGATACACGAGAGCTCAATGATCTCGATTTGCATTAACACATGCATAGCGTCAAGTACATATAGGGTTTGACTGACCGTGACCCTATAACTTGATCGGGACATTTGAAAGAAGGGTTTATACGTATACTGGTATTCACGACAGAATGGTTCTTGAATGATCTCAATCATTCGTTCTCAGTTGGGGTACGGTGTAGGACGCCAGGCTGGCTAGGTGGTGCTACTACTCTTTGGTTCCTCCCATTGCTGACTGAGACGGACCTACCGAGTCACGCAATAGGATTGACGACGGAATGAATCAAGCTAATTCTCTCATTATGAATATTAGATATTGGATATCTAATTTTGGGACATTGGATGTTTAAATTGATTTATTGGATAAATTGATTTACGACCTAATGAAATAAATAAATTACTGGGTGATTAATTTAATTCATGAATATAATTATTTCTTACAGAAATTAATTATATTATTTTGTATTTGATACGTTTAATTAATTAGATTAATTAATCGATATAAATACATCGAAACGGAATCGGAGTTTATCTGTTTGGACTCTCAGGAGTCTGAAACGAACTAAACTCGTCCGTTTCATCCTCATAGCCCCCCCACTAATATACATGTGTATGTATTGACTTGTCCATATCATGATATTTGGAATATCATGTGTTGAGCGGACAAGTATCATATACATTATATGGTGGGGTTAGATTCTCATTACATGAGTTGTATTCTTGTGAGCTGGAAATACATAAGAGAACTTTGATCTCTCATTCAACACACATGATTACTTACATGAATTGTAGTGAGAGAAAGTGAGAAAGGAGTTCTTCTTCATAGTCATCTTCTTCATCAACTTAGTTCTTGATTTTTCTTAGAGAAAATATCAAGATATAAAGAGAGTAAGATTAAAAAACTTAGAGTGTAATAATCTTAATATACAAAGCTTCAACACTTGATTCTAGCTGTAACCTTAGAGGTTGATCGGGTATTGTCATTCCGTTCGTTTTTCCGGCGCGTGACAAGTAGAGGCGCGGTATTTCGGCATTGGATCGTTCAAGTGCTTGGAGTGCTTCGTTCGTAGAGAATTCAAGTAAAGCTTGGGGAATAGCTCAAGAGAAGGATTCCATCTAATCAACGGACTACAAGGGTGAGTTTCTATATCTCTTGTTGAATTCATTTATATATATTCGTATATACATAGCTCGATCGATCCTCGTAGGGATTCAGATCGAATTAATTTTTTATTTTACCGCTTCCGCTGGGCCTTCGTTTTAGGCACCGAATCCCAACAGTGGTATCGGAGCGTAGGTCTTGCGATCGTATATATGATATTGGCATTTGGAATGCTTGATTAGATGGTATATGATTTATAATCATAATCGTATTAATCGCTGATTTTCTATTGTTCATCTAAAAATTATTTTTTCATGATTTTATGTTACAATATAAATCTATTTTTCTTTTGAAAAATTGATCTAAATGAGTAATATAAAGATTATAAAAATATTATTTTTGGAATCGGGGCAAAAAACGAGCCGAAAACGTAAACGGACCCGACAGCTTGGTGCGTCCGGCGCCGCGGCTCGCCACTCTGGATCATGCGGTCGCTGACTCACGGACATGCTCGGAAGCCTCTCGGCCGCTCGGCAATGGTCTCGGTCCTCGCCGGTCCTGCTCGGCACTTGGGCGACTTATTGGCCGGGCCGTGCTCCGGCCGTGTTTTTCGACTCCGTTTTTTATATTTCGTTCGATAATTAATTTCCCACAAATTAAATTGGATTTAATTTGACTAAGATTTAATTATGGTAATTTTAATCTTAGGGGAATTAATTTAATGAAATATTTTATCGTCCGGAACAAGTTAAAATTGATGGTTGTTTGAATTAATTGGATTAATTCGTTTTGAATGAATCGATTGGATCGGTTCGTATTGTTGATTGGATCAATGTATCTCTACGCTTTTCATTTATATAGTATTAATTGGATGAATGCTTTTGAATGGGGATGTGGTTCGTGGACTTAGTTTTTGAATTGTTCGTTTTATTCGATTGGGTTGTAAAGGCCGTTTGAGCCTATTTATTTTACTATAAATATTTGTATCTAGGATGCAATTTTCAATATAAAATTTATATGTAATGACGAAGACCGGAGGAAGATCCGTTTCGAGAAGACGAAGATTCAAGACGAAGACTTGTAATTAGATTACAGAGTTTTTGTTTTCTAGGAACGGTCCATGAACCACATGTTGGTAGCAACTAGGTTGTGAATGGTTGTTTTATATTGTATGAATGCCTCAAACGCGTTTAAATGAATTAATGTGCAAACTGTAACATTAATCGCGATAATTCTCCCACAACAAATTATTAAGTTTATAAGGTTTCAAGGTTTTCCTTCCCTCCATCGAGCTTTTGGGAAATTGAAATACAAACCAGATGTGCTATGCTTCCGAGTTATCGGGGTAGTCGTTCGGGGAGGACGGATAAATTACCGGGAGCGCATTGGATGCCTTCAGTTGGAGCAAATTTTATCCCTAGAAACCTGATAGGTTACCAGATAAGATTCAATTGTGAAACTGATTTGCGTCGATGGTATAAACTTAACTTGTTCACGAACCATAGAAACCGTATAGGTTGAGGGGAGTGAACAAGGGGAAAAAGAAGATCGAATAATCCATTAGATGGGTTGGTGTTGGACACCACTTTATGAAAATTAATAGTCTAGAAACATCTAGTTCGGTTGCCCTCTATTAAGATTTATAAAGAACTCGATCACCACTAAAATAGTGGGAGCTGGGTAACAAGAATAAAAAGGACCTTAATTCTATACTCAGAACATAATTGAATGAGTAACTAATTAATCTATCGTACTTAATGCAGACTCAAATCTCAATATGACAATGAATCCACTCGCAATTCTACTCGAAAAGAACACCTTAATGAGACCTAACTTTGTGGATTGGCTCCGCAATATGATGATTGTCCTCAGTATAGAGGCATTGGGATACGTCTTGGAGACGGACATTCCAGCGTCTCCTGTGCGGACCCGAGCCAATCAGGAAGAGATTGAAAACCACGAAAAGTCGGTTAAGGATGACGTGAAAGTCCATGCTTATATGATGGATTCCATGTCTAATAAGCTTCAGAGAACTCATGAGAAAATGACTTCTGCTAGGCAGATTCTATCTCACTTAACCGAGCTTTATGGTGAGCACAGCAGAACTGCTAGATATGAGATTGTAATATCCGCAATTTCGATTTTCCTGTAATTTTCTTTTTTTCGGTGGAAGTCCGTTTTAACGACTCGCTCATAACCATTTCGTCATTCTGAGAATGATTAATTCTGCACTTTTTGTCATCCGAGTTCGTTTCGGTATCGTTTTGTTGAGATCCGTTTTCTTTAGCGGCTTTTCCGCACTTGAGTTTGATTCTTGCGAATCTCGTCTGAAACTATTGTTTCGAGTTTCTCGTAAGTTCATTTAATGTTATTATTCATGTTGTGAGCTTTCGCTTGGTGTTTCGATCGTGTATCGTGTATTTCGGACGTTTTGGGTCATTTTCGTAATCGTGTGTTCTCTTAGTGCTTGGATTCGTCTTTGCGAGTAATTCATAACCGTATCTTCGATTCATACTCAGGTTCGGGTTTCGGGGTCGTCGGGCCGTCAGAGTGGCCACGACCGGAGCCGGGCCTGGCCGAGTTACGGCCGTAAGGTGCGATTCTGGCCAGACGTGTTTCGGCATGCATGGCTCGATTTAATGCCGCGATGGCCGTAAGGGCCGAGAGTTACGGCCGTACGGGCGCTGAGCATCTTCCGGACGAAGGCCGGTTACGGCCGTAATGTGTGCCAGTTACGGCCATAAGTGTCCCACAGGTGCTAGGCAGATTTTTTGACGAATGCCGGTTACGGCCGTAAGGCCTGCCGAGTACGGCCGTAAGGGCCGAGTTACGGCCGTAACCCTGCCGGCTATATATAGCCTGGGCTCGGCCAGACCTTCATTTCTCACCCTTTTTCCTCGTTTTTCGGCGGCTGGCGACGGGAGGATCGGGAAATCGAGTTCTTGGCCGAGTCTAATCAATTTCAAGACGTTTTGGAAGATTCTTGTTGATTATATCATCCTCCAATCCGTGTTCTTCGTCGAATCAAGGTATATTTCTTGATTTTCCTCCAAGTTGACTTTTTGGGGAATTTGTTCTTGATTTCGATTCTAGTCCGATTTTGATGAATCGGTTGATGTTAGTAAACATTATTAATCGTGTTCAATGGATTTTATATCCATATTTTCGATTCGTTCAACCCGATTGATGATTCTTAGGCTCTTGAGGAACTTTGAACATTTAGTGTTCGATTAAATGCCTCAAAGAGTTTCTTTCGGTCGTTATGTTGATTTCAATTGATATTGCGTTATTGAATGAATTGTATTTCATTCAAGGTTGTTCGAGTACTTGTGTTTATCGGAGGACGCCGTTCGTGGAAGGGTTCCATCGCCTTCGGTTGAGGCAAGTTTTATACTTGTACTAGTCAATGAGATTAATGTTATCATATATGTGTATGAATGTGTTGTATCATTCCGAGACTTAGTCTCTTCATGAATTCATTGATATTAAGAGATCGTTCGATACGATACCTTTCGGCAATTATGCCAAATGTTTTTATTGCTCGTTAATGGCCGGTTCAAGGCATTGTGATACTCGTTGTTAATGTTATTATCGATCACCGGTTCGCGGTATCGATGTATCGATCGTTGTTGTTGATATTAATGTCGATTTAAGACGTCGTTGTAATCATTGCTATTAATGTTGGAGTTTTGTCCTTGATGTTGTTTTGGCCGATGAAAGGCGTTGACGTATTCACTTCTCTTCTTCGTTGTCGGTAACCGATTAAAGGTGCCGAGACATCCTTCGTATCATTGTTATCGATTGGATTTTCTAAGGCAATCTAGGTGTTCAATCATTCATCATATCATTGTTATCGGTTGGCCGTTCTAAGGCAATCGAGGTATTCACTCATTCATTGTGTCATTGTTATCGATTGGCCGTTCTCAGGCAAATCGAAGTGTTCAATCATTTATCATATCATTGTTATCGGTTTGCCGTTCTAAGGCAATCGAGGTGTTCAATCATTCATCATATCATTTTTATCGGTTGGCCGTTCTAAGGCAATCGAGGTATTCACTCATTCATCGTGTCATTGTTATCGATTGGCCGTTCTCAGGCAAATTGAAGTGTTCAATCATTCATCATATCATTGTTATCGGTTTGCCGTTCTAAGGCAATCGAGGTATTCACTCATTCATCATGTCATTGTTATCGATTGGCCGTTCTCAGGCAAATCGAAGTGTTCAATCATTCATTGTATCATTGTTACCGATTGACCGTTTTAAGGTAATCGAGGTATCAAATCATCTACTGCATCATTGTTATCGGTTGGCCATTCTAAGGAAATCGAGGTATTGAATTGGGGCTGTCGAGGATAGTTCCCATCCGTTGTGTCGTTGTTATCAATTTACCACTCTAAGGTAATCGAGGTATTGAATTGGGACTGTCGAGTACAATGCCCATCTGTGAGTCATCATTATCGTGTTGGCCGACTCAAGGTAGCACACTAACAAAATTGTGATACGGCTTTATGCCGTGGCTTCGGCCCTAATTGTGATACGGCTTCGTGTCGTGGCTTCGGCCCTAATTGTGATACGGCTTCGTGCCGTGGCTTCGGCCCTAATTGTGATACGGCTTCGTGCCGTGGCTTCGGCCCTAATTGTGATATAGCTTCGTGCCGTGGCTTCGGCCCGAATTGTGATACGGCTTCGTGCCGTGGCTTCGGCCCGAATTGTGATACGGCTTCATGCCGTGGCTTAGGCCCTAATTGTGATACGGATTCGTGCCGTGGCTTCGGCCCTAATGGTGATACGGCTTCGTGCCGTGGCTTCGGCCCTAATCGATAACAGCTTCGGACTGTTTTGGCTTCATGTGATTGTGATATTTGACAGCTTCGGCTGAGTGGCTTTCAGGACTTTTTGATTGTCTTGGTAATTCCATTGGAGCCTTCGGGCATTGTGATTCATAATTAATTCAGTTCTGGTTTGGTTCATGTCGTGTAATTCATTGTGGTACTCTGTGATTATGATTCGCCGTTGGGCACTTATGTTCTAACCTGTCGAGCAGGTATTAATAGTATGCCGTGGGCATAGTGTTTCACGAATGCTCGGTTCTTACCTTGGTTTGTGAGCATCTCGTATTATTACTATCATTGTACCATTTCATTCTGCCTTTGGATGCATATCATGTTATACATGTATTTGATATTCATTATCTGGATGACTGACCCCGTGGGGGCGGAACATGTTTTCATGTTTTAGGTGCTTGCGAGGAGAGAGTTGAGACACAGGGGCATCATGATGGCGAAAAGGCATTCGAGCGATACTAGTCCGAGTTGTTCATGTTGGTCAGTCAGTTGGAGTGTTCTTCAGTCTGTCAGTCATTGTCATTATGTATTACCCGAGCAGATGCTCGTGGATGTTGTTGTATTTTATTTTTGGCCATGTAGGCCCATCGTTGTCGTTGAAATTCCTTATCGGAATATTGTGTCGGATATCATGGTAGGGACTATGATTTCCCCTTTTCGTTTAATTTAATGTATTTTAGTCATGTTCGTCTGGTGGATCTCCTGGCGTGGGGTCCACGGCACTGTAATAACCCAATAGGATTTGGGGGTGTTATAGAGATATCCAAGCAACTGTTCAGTGCAAGGATGAAGGAAGGTGAGAAAGTTGGGGAACACGTCCTCAAAATGATATCCATGATCGAGAGATTGGAGGCTCTTGATTTTAAAATGGATACTTGTCTCCAAACCGACCTTATCCTACAGTCTCTCCCTGAATCCTTCTCACAGTTTGTTATGAACTTCAACTGCAATGAGATTGCATGTAATTTAGCTGGGCTAATGAACAAACTTGTGACCGCTCAGTGTAAGATGAAGACTCCGCGGATGAAGGAGTCTGATCTTCTGATTTCTTCTGGACCCCGGAGGTCTAAGAATAAGAAGAAAAAGACCAAGAAGCAAACAGGACCACAAGTTAAGAACCTTAAGGGAAAGGGCAAGGCCCCGATGGTTCCGAAGAACAAGAAGAAGAAGGATGCTTGTCTCAAGTGCGGTGAGATGGGCCACTGGGATAGAGACTGTCCGATTCTTCATGGCACTTCAGGTACAGAACTTTTAGTTTTGGAAATAAATTGTTCTGCTACTATATTTTTACTTCCTGGATACTGGATTCTGGTGCTAGTTCTCATATTTGTATCATGAATCAGGATCTGAAATAAAGTAGGAAGCTTGGAGTTGGAGAAGTTATGATCATAGTCGGAAGCGGGCATAGGGTCGAGGCGACCGACATAGGATCACTTCTTTTGGGTTTAGAATCCGGCTTTATTTTGACTTTAGAAGATGTACTTGTTTTGCCCAAGGGGCATAAAAACATTGTATCCATTCCGGTCATGGACCGAAAAGGCTTTTCATTTTTCATTGGTGATGGTTACTGCAAAATTTATTTTAGAAATAAACTAAAGGGTACTGCTACATTGTTGAATGGATTGTATCATCTAAATCTCATCAACAAAGTAGTTGTGAATACTATGACTAGAAAACGTGGTAGGGATGAAACCAATCAAGTTTTGAAATGGCATCTTAGACTTGGTCATGTTGGTTAGACCAAGGTTTACAAGATGGAAAAAGATGGACTTATGGGTCCACTGGGATCAGATCCCTTTCCTACTTGTGAATCTTGCCTTAAAGGCAAAATGACTAAGTCCCCCTTCACAGGGACTTTTGAAAGAGCCGCGGATAAATTGGGATTAATCCATACCGATATATGTGGTGCTTTGGAAGCAGCACGTGACGGATATCAATATTTCATTACATTTACAGATGATCATACTAGGTATGGTTATGTATACTTAATGAAACATGAATCCTAGGCCTTTGAGAAATTCCAGGAATTCAAGGCCCTGGTCGAGAAACAAACTGGTAATCATATCAAAACACTTTGGTCGGACCGAGGTGGCGAGTATATAAGTACGGAGTTTGACGAGTTCCTTAAGGAACATGGAATAGTTTCACAACTAACACCTCCAGGTACTCCTCAGTTAAATGGTGTGTCAGAAAGAAGGAACCGGACCTTGTTGAACATGGTCCGTTCCATGCTGGGATATACTGACTTACCGATTTACCTGTGGGGGTATTTACTCCTGACTGCTGCTTACATCTTGAACAGATGTCCTTCCAAATCCGTTCCTAAAACTCCACATGAGATGTGGGAGGGCAGGAAACCAAGTCTTAATCACATTATGATTTGGGTATGTCCCGCCTATGTCAAGAAGGCTAAGGTGGAGAAGTTGGAAGCTAAGTCCGCGAAGGGACGTTTCATTGGATTCCCATATGGGATGATGGGATATCTATTTTAGATGCCCGAAGATCGAAATATCGTTGTTGCTTTACAAGCACACTTCCTGAAAGATGAGTTCATTCAGGAAGGCGGAGCAGGTAGAAGTATTTCTTTAGAAGAATACAATGAAACTCCTCGGGAGACACCTGTGTAAGAAACTGGAACCGAACCTTCTGAAACACAAGTACAACCACCTCGTAGGTATAATAGGGTGTCTCATTTACCTGAGAGGTATGGTCTTGTGCACTTGGAGGAGCTGGGTCTCCATGAGGTTCCAAGTGATAGCCAAGAGACCGACCCGACGACCTATGACCAAGAGATGGTGGATGTAGACTCCGCGAAATGGCGTGAAGCTATGGAAGCTGAGATAGACTCGATGCATGTCAATCAGGTCTGGACTCTAGTAGGCCGCCCCAAGGGCATAGTGCCTATTGGGAACAAGTGGATCTACAAGAGAAAGACTGATGGTGATAGCAAGGTTTACGCTTATAAGGCCAGACTTGTGGCAAAGGGTTATACCCAGAAGGAAGGGATCGATTACCACGATACCTTCTCACCCATAGCCATGATCAAGTCTATTCGCATGATGCCTGCTATAGCTGCCTACCACAATTATAAGATATGGAAAATGGACATAAAGACGGCTTTCCTTAATGGATTCCTCGAGGAGGAAATCTATATGGAGCAGCCTAAAGGCTTTGTGTCCGAAGTTGATATTCAGAAAGTGTGCAAGCTTCAGCGTTCCATTTATGGACTGAAGCAAGCGTCGCGTAGTTGGAACCTTTGTTTTGATGAGGCGGTCAAGAGTTTGACTTCGTGCAAAATGAAGAGGAACCTTGTGTATACAAGAGGGTTAGTGGGAGCAAGATCGCATTATTAGTACTATATGTGGATGACATTCTACTAATAGGAAATGATGTGGGAATGCTCAGTTCTGTGAAAGCTTGGCTTTCGAGTAATTTCTCCATGAAAGACTTGGGAGAAGCTACCTATATTCTTGGTATTCGTCTCTACTGGGATAGAACGAAGAGAACAATAGGTCTTTCCCAAGCCTTCTATATAGATAAAATCTTAAAGCGATTTAAGATGGATGATTCTAAAAGAGGGTTCCTACCGACACGACATGGAATAAAACTCTCCTTGAAGATGTGTCCTCAAAGTGAGGAACAACGAAAGGAAATGAGTAACATACCATATGCTTCGGCCGTGGGTAGCCTTATGTATGCTATGTTGTGTACGAGACCTAACATTGCGCATGCTGTAAGCGTGGTGAGTAGGTTTCAGGCAAACTCAGGTAGGGAACACTAGACTGCCGTAAAGAACGTTCTCAGGTACTTGAGAAGGACTAGAGATATGGTTCTGATGTATGGCGGTGGAGAATTGGATGTGGTGGGATTCACTGATTCGGACTTCCAAGGACTGAAGGATGACTCGATGTCTACTTATGGCTACATATTTACTCTTAATAGAGGAGCAGTATCTTGGCGTAGCACCAAGCAAAGCGCGACTGCTGATTCCACCTGTCAGGCTGAGTATCAAGCAGCCTCGGAGGCTTCCAAGGAAGGGTTCTAGATTAAGAAGTTTCTGGGAGAACTTCAAGTGATACCATGTCTTGAGTCACTGTTCTACAGATCTGCGACAACGATGGAGCTGTAGCGCAGGCCAAGTAGCCGAGGTTTCACAACAGCACCAAACATATTGAGAGGAAGTATTAACTCGTAAGAGAATTTGTTCGCAAGGGATACATTGTGCTGCAGAGAGTAGACTCGGCCGACAACGTCGCCGATCTACTGACCAAGCCACTTTCTCAGACTAGCTTGGAGCGTCATCTGGAGAACATGGATATTAGATACCATAGTGTGTGGCATTGAGTGCAAGTGGGAGATTATTAGGAGTATGCCCTCGAATGCCACTCAGAGGATGTTGAGTGAGGGCATTGTACTTGTAATTATGTAAATTATTAATATAAGGCAATTGATGTTTCTTTATTTACTGGTAGTTACTGGCATTCCTAACTCATAAATATACATATAGAAACTAGTCCGTGTATTTGAGAGCAAAACGTTCCACTCCTTATTTGATAAGGGGGTCGGCACTGTAAAGGTTTATAGCTCAAATACTTAATCGTTCGCAAGTCGATGAAATTTGACTGGGCGTTAAGTTTATGTGAAGACTTGTATGACGTGTTCTTTGACATGGAGAGTGCCTGTCGAACACTAATGGTTAGTGGGAGCACACGTTATAGGTATGCTAATTGGATTAGTATACTCGAACCGACTCACCCTCGATTTGTCACACGGATTTCACTTCGGGACAGTCAATGACGGAATCGAAAGGTTGTGATAGGTATTCGTGAACCTTCGACTTGAGAATTTAGTAGGGATGTGCTTGTGACGTTAAGATTTTTATTAGAGTAGTTCGACCCTATAAACCAGGAGGTGGGGGTCAACCTCGACGTGCATCTTAACGTGCAAGTAGCAGGTCATACTGAATACCAAGATAGAATATTTTCTCCCGTTAGTGAGCGGGTTATATGTCTTATGTGGTTATTGGCAGATGAGATCATAAGTCTTTGGCCAAAGCATTGGAGCTAGTTGTATTGGATATACGAGAGCTCAATGATCTCGATTTGCATTAACGCATGCATAGCGTCAAGTACAGATAGGGTTTGACTGACCGTGACCCTATAACTTGATCGGTACATTTGAAAGAAGGGTTTATACGTATACTGGTATTCACGACAGAATGGTTCTTGAATGATCCCAATCATTCGTTCTCAGTTGGGGTACGGTGTAGGCTGCCACGCTGGCTAGGTGGTGCTACTACTCTTTGGTTCCTCCCATTGCTGACTGAGACGGACCTACCGAGCCGCGCAATAGGATTGACGACGGAATGAATCAAGCTAATTCTCTCATTATGAATATTAGATATTGGATATCTAATTTTGGGACATTGGATGTTTAAATTGATTTATTGGATAAATTGATTTACGGCCTAATGAAATAAATAAATTACTGGGTGATTAATTTAATTCATGAATATAATTATTTCTTGGAGAAATTAATTATATTATTTTGTATTTGATATGTTTACTTAATTAGATTAATTAATCGATATAAATACATCGAAACGGAATCGGAGTTTATATGTTTGGACTCTCGGGAGTCCGAAACGAACTAAACTCGTCCGTTTCATCCTCATAGCCCCCCACTAATATACATGTGTATGTATTGACTTGTCCATATCATGATGTTTTGAATATCATGTGTTGAGGGGACAAGTATCATATACATTATATGGTGGGGTTAAATTCTCATTGCATGAGTTGTATTCTTGTGAGTTGAAAATGCATAAGAAGAGGACTTTGATCTCTCATTCAACACACATGATTCGTTACATGAGTTGTAGTGAGAGAAAGTGAGAAAGGAGTTCTTCTTCATAGTCATCTTCTTCATCAACTTAGTTCTTGATTTTTCTTAGAGAAAATATCAAGATATAAAGAGAGAGTAAGATTAAAACACTTAGAGTGTAATAATCTTAATATACAAAGCTTCAACACTTGATTCTAGCCGTAACCTTAGAGGTTAATCGGGTGTTGTCATTCCGTTCGTTTTTCCGGCGCGTGACAAGTAGAGGCGCGGTATTTCGGCGTTGGATCGTTCAAGTGCTTGGAGGGCTTCGTTCGTAGAGAATTCAAGTAAAGCTTGGGGAATAGCTCAAGAAAAGGATTCCATCTAATCAATGGACTACAAGAGTGAGTTTCTATATCTCTTGTTGAATTCGTTTATATATATTCGTATATACGTAGCTCGATCGATCCTCGTAGGGATTCGGATCGAATTAATTTTTCGTTTTACCACTTCCGCTGGGCCTTCCTTTTAGGCACCGAATCCCAACACCACCAACAATGTTTCTGTGGGGAAAAAACTTAGATTCCAATTCGAGAAAAGAATTTAGCAGCATCTCCCCCAAAAAGGACTATCCCAAAAATATAACTTACAACATACACCGTCACTATCCAGACGCGTGCCCAAACATATAATACCGGTCTAATATATACTGGGTACCTATATACTGTGGGTACAGCCTATATAGACATAAAATACACGGTCTGATAAATACTGGAGCTACCTCCCCAGACATAAAATACGGACACTCCATGCTATATGAATAACAAACATACCTTAATTAAGACACGTTCGGGCAAGGAGATCAATTTCAGCAATTTCAAAATTTCTCACTTTCAATTTTCAAGAGTTTTACAAATTTCCAAAGAATGTTAAACTTCTATAAAATTTACCTTAAACCTGGTTAAAATAGAGTCCAAATGGAGGCGGGGACTTCTTTCCAAGTATATCATTTCTCGTGGATATTCTTCTGGAATACCTGTTGTTACCCAAAATATTATCCGGAGATGATATGCTGGAATGGATGAGTAACAAACAAAATGCGAGAGCACGTCTGTAGGGAAGTAAATAACACAAGATTTGCCGGGGTTGTTCGTCCCGGACTTTAATGCTCTCGCGAGATATTATTAATACGAATACTTGGGAGTACAAATATTAATGTTAGAGTACAATTACAATGAGTGTAAAGACCCTAGTTATCTTAGCTCTTGAGTGCTGAAGATTGCCGGAAGAACCAGAGTTGATGCTCTATGAGTTCTTGTAACAACGGTGGAGTGCTGTGCCGACTGTGAGAAATCGGCGGTCTCTCACTATGTGAATTAGCTGAACTCTCGTATGGAAGTAGTTTCTGAACTTGTGAACTTCTTAAAGGAACTTCTGAACTGTAGGGAGTTTTCGTTTCTGCCGACCGTCTTTTGGTTAAGAGGTCCTGAGAGAGAAATCCTAGATAGAGTCAAGAGAAAATCCGGGAGAGAAGCAGAAGGCCCTTTCCAAATGCTGGAAGTCTTCTATTTATAGGAGAGGAGGTAGCTGGGATGTCTTGATCCCGAGTGGACGATTGCCTTTCTTGTATTATAATAAGCGGCGAGCGTCTTTAGCGCATGGGTTGGTCTTCTTAGAGTCCGCGGCTACTACTGACAGACAGCTGTGCGAACCAGTGAGAATGCCATGTGCCTCATGTCGTTGTCTTGGGGGGTCCACCTTGGACCTTTCGGCGGGTCTGTCGGTAGGTGAGGTTTGTCCTTGCCGCCGACAGTTGTTGATGGGCTGGAGTCAAAGGCCTTTTCCTACGGCGCCTTTTCCCGATCTGCATGTGGACCTTTACTCTGAGATCTGGTCTTGGTAGATACGACGGATGATGGCCTTATACGTGGTATAGGACGGTCGTCCTTGATCGGACACCAGAGTCGATCGCTAGGTGTCAAGAGTCGGTCGCCCCGGACGTCGATCGCTCAGTACCTGAACTCGGTCTGGAGTCTTTCATTTGTCAAGTTGCCTTGATTCATTTGACGCTGACTCGGTCGCTCGGCCCCTTTGACGATCGCCGTCGAGATGTGTTAATCACGACACAACAATTGTGTAACACCCCCAATCCACTCAGGGATATTACACGCCGTAGACCCTCTCCTCGAAGATCTACCAGACTGGTAACAACAATTAACGTCTCGACAATGCCTTCAAGGCTAAATGACTCAGTAGACCGATTTGGTCTTTCAATAAAATATACAACTCAATTCCAACATATACCCACGCAGTGGTCAAAGTACAATAAACTCCCGTACCACGGGGAAAAGATACTGCAGCGGAAAAGAAAATACAATTAGACCATTACGACATCAACGGATCCTCGTGTGATTAGTATCGTTCATCTTTCATCATCCTTCGTGCCGACCCTGTGTTATGCTCCAAAACCTGAATGCAAAAATAGACATCCACCCCCCGAATACTCGGGGGTTAGCAAAACTCCACTGTTTTGCTAGTGCAAGAACAAAGTGCAAATACGAGCCATACAATTCACATTCCACGAATAACAATAACCAAGGATCCTCAAAGATCCAAACGAAACGAAAAGTACTTCCCGAGGCAAGAGTTTGAGAAAACATTTCAAAATCGAAATACCATAAATCAATGGAAATAATTTATAAGACGGTTTAGAATGCCATCGAGAGTTTTAATAGAAACCATTTAGGATTATCAAATCCTACTTTTCAAAATCCACAAGACAAAAGGGGTCACCGCCCCAAAAGTTTACTTTCCGTAAAATCACCTTTACCAAACCGTTGGGATTTTAGCCCCAAATCCGTAAAATGACTTTTACAAAAATGTTGGGATTTTAGCCCCAAATCTCATCAACTCACAGTATACAAGAACGACCACAAGGTTCGTCTCCCAACATCAAAATCCACAAATAAAGGATTTAAAACAAACAACAAAATACTCTAGAGCCATCCTAGCCAAGTAGGCCAAATGAACAACTTACCTCTTACACACTTAGTCAATGCATGCAATCATGAAAACCGTTCAAAAGCACTCATTTCCGGAAATGTCAATATCGAATCACATTTGTAAAATGCACCACAATTAACCGCGGACCCACAGCTTCGTGGATCCCTGCCGAGACCCCGTCGGATCTAACCCACAGTGGTTAAAAGCAAGCTCGCGGTTCCACAGCTTCGTGGAGCCCTACCGAGACCCCGTCGGGTCTAACCCACAGTGAGCATACACACACACACGTTACTCATGCAATACTAACATGCTAAGAATGTAAGTTCATTAAGAATACTCACTAGAGATGGCCATTAACTCGACACCATTATCAAACTCTTCCAAACACAATAACAAGATTAAATACGGAATACACGATTCCATAACTTTAAACAATAGGAGTATCATCATCAAATCCTTCAACGTTCAAAATAATCAAATCATAATCAATTCCCAAAACATGCCGTTCACAAAACACACACGCATTTGAAAGAAAGCCTTTAACGAGGCCAAACCGAAATCTTTTGAAACTTCATTTCAAATAACCAAATAAACACATCCAGACGACCACCGATCATCATATCCATAAAACGAGAAAAGTATGGGCAAGGTACTTGCCTCGATACCACGAGCACTGAACCACGAATGGATACGGCTCAACCGGGAAGCTTCGGAACGCCCGATGCTAACGAAAAGGAAGACGACAACGAACGGAACGGAAGAATCAAGCACGACCGCGAGGAACCGACGAAAATGAACCTAACGATTCGAAAAGCACAATCACGACCACTTCTAAACGATTATGGAAATGGAATACACCCGGAAACCCGCCTATGATTCATGTATATTCGCACAAAAATAACAACGAGGGCGGACCACAACCAAACCCTCTCGATTCCGTAAAAATCCGCAAAATATCCATGAATCCGTAGGAAAGCTAAAGATACTAACAATATTAATCGTATTCATCATGAATCCACCAACAAAACGGAACGGATCGGAAGAAAAACCCAAAACCCCCAAATTAATCGAAAATAGGGTTCTAGAAATATTACCTTTGAAGATTCAAGTACTAAGATCCGTAGAACACGCGTTAGATTGATTATCCAAGCCTCACAACCGAAGGGAAATGATGAAAATCGACCCCCGGATGAAGAATGCCGGAGAAGTTCTCCTCCTAGGTCTCTCTCTCTCAAGCAGTGAAATGAAGAAGAAGACGGCCGATTTCGTCTAATAAGGACAAGTTTGCACAGATGGCCGCTTTGTGTGCCGCGGCACGGCTTAGGTGTGCCGCGAATGTGCCAAAATTTACTCCTGTGTTTCGGCATTGTGCCGCGGATACCGCGCAGCCGCGCACCCGCATACTGGGTTTAGGTCGCAGAAGACACACGAGTGTGCCGCGCACGGACAGTGTGCCGCTGCATGGCACTGTGCCGTGGCACCGGATGGGTGTGACGCGGCACACAGTACAGTTTGTTCGACCAACAACTGAAGGAATTTGTGTGCCGCGGCGCACACACCTTGTGCCGCGGCCCACACCCTCTTTTGGGTCCCAAAATGATAAAAATGATCCGAAAAGAGAATAAAACGATAGGAATCAATATTTGGGAACCAATAACACGAAATGGATCCACGGCAACCCCGAAACGGCGGTTCCGCACAACAATAACGAGAATACAGTTCAACAGTTGACAGGAAGGACACACTGAAAGGTACACGAGGGTCACTACGATCGAGAAATACACCAAAAAGGAAAATTACCGAAATTCGAAATTGCGGATATTACATTCTACCCTCCTTAAAAGAAGTTTCGTCCCGAAACTTAAAACAAGTAGGGAGAAGCAATATCCCCTCCAGGAAAACTCAACGAGAAACACAAGAAATGCGTAACTTACGCCCATCAGCGAAACGTTACAAGCAACGCAAAGGAATAAACGGCGTGAAAACACGCTCCAGGACGACCAACACAATGCCACCGGTAGAGACATAATAAAATCAACAAGTGACAAGTGTCATCAAACAGATAACACAATCAAGTCGATTATCCGAACAATCACAAAACACAACCCACGAAAATCGATACGATTGACCAACCCAACGGTATATCAATCAAAACATGAGCCACACGCTGAACAAATACGGAATTCCACCGCCCAAGGGTTGGAATATTGAAAACGAGACTAATTTCCCGAACTTAAGGAAATTTCGAAGGAGTCTGAATGTTCAACAATCACGAAACGAGATCAACAAAACCGAACAATCAAACGATCGAACCACAAAGATCGAGACAACAAAAATCGAACGATCATGTTCGGATCACGAAGAACAATAAGGTTCAACCGAAAACTCCGAGGTTCACATCTCGACTCAAGATAAAACATGATCCGGTGAAAACAACAAGATGCACACTCGCATAAGATCCACAGGAAAGGGAATAACGATTGAAAGGTCACAACGCCGAACGAGTAATTCCGAAATAATACCACCCTCGTTCGATCAACAAAAGCAAGGGGCAGGACAAGCTCAAAAAATGTCAATGAACATGATGAGTCGACAAAGTCGAAAACACAAGAGTTCCAAATCCGATCCACTTCGAATAAAAGAACTAATAGAACCAGATGATGTCACTCCCGAACAAGGTTCACAAGAGTCGAACCGAACCCCAAGAGTCACGGCGATAACCAGATCGACCCATAACAAGATCGCAGTTCGTTCGGACGATGAAACCGAAATACAGAACAAGTTCATAAAGTATCAACGAACATGAGCGAATCGATAGACTGGAGAAAGAGAAGATACGGAAGTCAAAATAGTTCAGGTATTACCTCCGACCTCATCCACGAAATTCACAAAAACAGGAGCAAGGTGACAAGACATTAAACAACCGACACATAACGGAACGATCACCGATGTACGCGGCCATACCAACCCAAGCTCTAACAGCTCGCACATGCGCGACAACGCAGAAATCACAACGAGGCGACAATATTCAACACCAACATCCCACCTCTCACAAGGGGCTAACACAACAAATGTGTGGAAAACGACTCAACGCTCACACCGCCAATTCGGTCATACTCGGAAGCAAACATCAAAATGACAACGCGAACATCATACATATATACCAAATTTCCCTCAAACGGGAATGGATAGGTTTTAAAAAAAAACGAAAACCTCATTTTGAAAATAATTTAGAAGAACACCGATTGATCTTGAGTATCACCCTTCAAAAAGTACAAACTTGAAACATCGTTATCGAGACTTTGGAGAACCGTTTCGCATTTGATAAAAAATTGAGGACACTTTCTCTTTGTGAAAACTTCCAGAATATTCGACCCTCGGGTCTAAATAAAAGTGTTTCTAAAACATTGAAAATATCCCAAAACATTTTGGTCCTCGAGGCAGAAAAATTTTGGAATATATTGTGGCACCTGGATGTACCACAAGGAAATAACTCATTTGAAAAAAAATATGTCTCGAAATTTATTTCTAAGGTACTCAAGTTTTCGAAAATAATTCAATGCCAAAAAGGACGATGCCAAAAAGGCTAGAATGCCCAAAAATTTCAGGTAATCACACGGAACATCATAGTGCTGTGGGTCCCGCATCGGAACCCCAGGCTAAAAACCATTTACAAAAATGCCAAAAAGGCTGATGACGGTAATATTTCAAAAACTCACGAAAGCAATTTACAAAATACTAAATACCGTCATAAGAATTTCGTCAAAGCGGTCAAGGCCATAATGCCAAAAACTCGGTTAAGGGAAGCGGTTATCGAAATAAAATTCGGTCGGTAAAATACCGAAAGTCATTACAAAAGAACTCACGCAGCGGATAAAAGAAATACAGTTGAATATGCACAATCCAGCAACACTACTCCTCATAAGAACAAAATATTAGAGTCAAATAACCACATTTAGAACAAAACCACTGGCCCCATTCGAGGCCTCTAAAGACCCTACCGCACTGGCTAGTGAACAAGTCGAACGTGTATAAGCACAAAGCTTCCACAAGAGAACTTGTGAAACGTGCAAATCGATTCGAAAATCATCAAAGAACGGACAAAAACAACAATAAAAGACATCACAAGCGATTTACACTCCTCGTATAAATCAAATACGAGAGTCGATTAAATACATATCGTGAAATCAAAATCCACATAAGGATTCCATCACTTAACAAATAATCATAAAAATAGCTCGTGTCACACGAGGCACAACACAAAGAAGGGAGAATTACTTCCACAGGTCGCACGATGATGATGATCGCCCCACGATACTAACCACGACCAACAACTCAAACGACGCGTCGCGACACGACTCAGTCAGATAAAATCCGACGAAACAAGACTCAAACAACACGACTTGACCCGACAGCCTAGGTTTCCTCAACCTAAGCTCTGATACCATTTATGTAACACCCCCAATCCACTCAGGGATATTACACGCCGTAGACCCTCTCCTCGAAGATCTACCAGGCTGGTAACAACAATTAACGTCTCGACAATGCCTTCAAGGCTAAATGACTCAGTAGACCGATTTGGTCTTTCAATAAAATATACAACTCAATTCCAACATATACCCACGCAGTGGTCAAAGTACAATAAACTCCCGTACCACGGGGAAAAGATACTGCAGCGGAAAAGAAAATACAATTAGACCATTACGACATCAACGGATCCTCGTGTGATTAGTATCGTTCATCTTTCATCATCCTTCGTGCACTCCGTGTTATGCTCCAAAACCCGAATGCAAAATAGACATCCACCCCCGAATACTGGGGTTAGCAAACTCCACCGTTTTGCTAGTGCAAGAACAAAGTGCAAATACGAGCCATACAATTCACATTCCACGAATAATAACCAAGGATCCTCAAAGATCCAAACGAAACGAAAAGTACTTCCCGAGGCAAGAGTTTGAGAAAACATTTCAAAATCGAAATACCATAAATCAATGGAAATAATTTATAAGACGGTTTAGAATGCCATCGAGAGTTTTAATAGAAAACCATTTAGGATTATCAAATCCTACTTTTCAAAATCCACAAGACAAAAGGGGTCACCGCCCCAAAAGTTTACTTTCCGTAAAATCACCTTTACCAAACCGTTGGGATTTTAGCCCCAAATCCGTAAAATGACTTTTACAAAAATGTTGGGATTTTAGCCCCAAATCTCATCAACTCACAGTACACAAGAACGACCACAAGGTTCGTCTCCCAACATCAAAATCCACAAATAAAGGATTTAAAACAAACAACAAAATACTCTAGAGCCATCCTAGCCAAGTAGGCCAAACGAACAACTTACCTCTTACACACTTAGTCAATGCATGCAATCATGAAAACCGTTCAAAAGCACTCATTTCCGGAAATGCCAATATCGAATCACATTTGTAAAATGCACCACAATTAACCGCGGACCCACAGCTTCGTGGATCCCTGCCGAGACCCCGTCGGATCTAACCCACAGTGGTTAAAAGCAAGCTCGCGGTTCCACAGCTTCGTGGAGCCCTACCGAGACCCCGTCGGATCTAACCCGCAGTGAGCATACACACACACACGTTACTCATGCAATACTAACATGCTAAGAATGTAAGTTCATTAAGAATACTCACTAGAGATGGCCATTAACTCGACACCATTATCAAACTCTTCCAAACACAATAACAAGATTAAATACGGAATACACGATTCCATAACTTTAAACAATAGGAGTATCATCATCAAATCCTTCAACGTTCAAAATAATCAAATCATAATCAATTCCCAAAACATGCCGTTCACAAAACACACACGCATTTGAAAGAAAGCCTTTAACGAGGCCAAACCGAAATCTTTTGAAACTTCATTTCAAATAACCAAATAAACACATCCAGACGACCACCGATCATCATATCCATAAAACGAGAAAAGTATGGGCAAGGTACTTGCCTCGATACCACGAGCACTGAACCACGAACGGATACGGCTCAACCGGGAAGCTTCGGAACGCCCGATGCTTACGAAAAGGAAGACGACAACGAACGGAACGGAAGAATCAAGCACGACCGCGAGGAACCGACGAAAATGAACCTAACGATTCGAAAAGCACAATCACGACCACTTCTAAACGATTATGGAAATGGAATGCACCCGGAAACCCGCCTATGATTCATGTATATTCGCACAAAAATAACAACGAGGGCGGACCACAACCAAATCCTCTCGATTCCGTAAAAATCCGCAAAATATCCATGAATCCGTAGGAAAGCTAAAGATACTAACAATATTAATCGTATTCATCATGAATCCACCAACAAAACGGAACGGATCGGAAGAAAAACCCAAAACCCCCAAATTAATCGAAAATAGGGTTCTAGAAATATTACCTTTGAAGATTCAAGTACTAAGATCCGTAGAACACGCGTTAGATTGATTATCCGAGCCTCACAACCGAAGGGAAATGATGAAAATCGACCCCCGGATGAAGAATGCTGGAGAAGTTCTCCCCTCCTAGGTCTCTCTCTCTCTCGCGCAGTGAAATGAAGAAGAAGACGGCCGATTTCGTCTAATAAGGACAAGTTTGCACAGTTGACCGCTTTGTGTGCCGCGGCACAGGCCAAAAATTTACTCCCAGGTTTCGGCATTGTGCCGCCAAGATAGCCGCGTGTGCGCACCGCAGTTGGGTTTAGGTCGCAGAAGACACACGAGTGTGCCGCGGTACTGGCATGGCACTGTGCCGCGGCACCGGATGGGTGTGCCGTGGCACACAGTACAGTTTGTTCGACCAACAACTGAAGGAATTTGTGTGCCGCGGCGCACACACCTTGTGCCGCGGCCCACACCCCCTTTTGGGTCCCAAAATGATAAAAATGATCCGAAAAGAGAATAAAACGATAGGAATCAATATTTGGGAACCAATAACACGAAATGGATCCACGGCAACCCCGAAACGGCGGTTCCGCACAACAATAACGAGAATACAGTTCAACAGTTGACAGGAAGGACACACTGAAAGGTACACGAGGGTCACTACGATCGAGAAATACACCAAAAAGGAAAATTACCGAAATTCGAAATTGCGGATATTACAAATTTCCCCCCAGTTCGCTCCAATGTTTAAGGCATTGGGTGAGGTGGTTTTATCGGCGATCGTTTGAATTACGAACGAGCGACTTATCATTTTATGAAACAGAATCTTCTCTCGAGCAGTCTGATCCATGGTTCAGCTCTTGTGATCTTCAATTTCGCAGATTCCTCGAGGGAGGCTGACCATCTCGACCTAGAGGAACTGCGCACGGTTGCGGAGTTCGATGGACCGACCTCCATGACCATGTCTTGTGCGCGAGCGAAATTCCACCTGTAGGTTTGTCTCGCGACTCACTTTATTGTGAGGGTCCTCCGTTAGGCTGCGCCCGCCTCATAGTTAAACGAAGGGCGAGCGGTCTTGGTCTGGAGGAGTCCTTGCATGGGGCATCGTCGGATTAATTGACTCCACGACCGCGGCTTGCTAGCACTTTTCTACCTCGGATCGTCATGTTAGATCGAGATACTCGACGGTATATGTTGTGACGTGGGTAGGGACGCGTCGCATTGTCCGGGCCTACCATGTTAGATGATGGACCTTTGAGGGCGGGCGAGCGTGTCCACAGATCTGTTTGGAGGGTCCTTCGGCTATGCCCACCTCGTATTTAAATGAAGGGCGACCGATCGCAGCCCAAAGGAACCTTGCATGGACGAAGCTGTCGGTTCCATAGACCTCCAGGACCATGGCTGCACTCTTCTACCTCGGATCGTCACGTTAGATGGCGATCCTCGACGGTATACGTTGTGTTGAGGGAGGCGATCTCTTGCCTAGGTCCATCATGTTAGATGATGAACTTTAGACGGCGAGCGAGTCCTCCATTTTTTAGAGACGTTGCTTTGGGCAGTGGCCTTTTGTTTGACATGGTGGAAACTGGGGAAAGACCTTCAAAGTTTCCACCTCTTGATTGAAGCATAAAGATCTGGTCGCCCGGGTTGATCGGGAGGATCGACTCGTATGAATCCTCTGGCTCGTGTTTGATTCTGGCGATCGGACTAGGAGACTGGTGATCGTCGTTCTGACGCTGATCGCGGCACTTGATCCTTTCCGCCCGGGGCTCCGGCTAAGTTACTAGACTGTCCAGCTTGCCCTCCTCGAACAATCTCCACAGTTGTCTGAGGAGGTTGCGGCATTGATCGGTGTTGTGGCCGGGACTCTTGTGGTAAGCACAGAATTTGTTGCGGTCCAGATGACCGTGGTCCCTTACCGCCTTCGACTTGCTTAGCCGCTCGCACCCCTGTATGGTGTAGAAAATATGAGCCGGAGATAGATTAAGGTTGTGGTAGAGATGGGCTTCCACATCCTCGAAGGTCCTGAAATCACCGGGTGGCTTGGCGACCACCTTGTTGGATTTGTTGATCGCCGTCTCTGCCTCCTCGCCTTGGCAAAGGGCGAGCAACCTCCGCCTGGCCAAAAAGTCTGTGTCCTTGGCGCGGAAGATTGCGTAGGTTGGAGAGATGTCCTTCGTAAGGTGCCTGAACATGGGCAAAAGACAATTGAATCCCCATAGGACCGAGTAGAGGGCGATCTCGTCACTTACGGGCTCGCTGTTGAGGATTATCTCATCCACCTGGTCTATGTAGTCTTCGACGGATTCGTCTTCCCCCTGCCTGATCTTCACCATGCGGTGGGGACCTTCTGGCCGAGCGACCTTGACGGCGAAGTATGATGTGAATTCGCTCGCCAGTTGTTCGAAGGAACTGACTGATCGCGGTGGCAGTGAGATGTACCACCTATGGGCCGGTTTGCCTAATGTTAACGGGAACATTCGGCACCTGGTCGCGTCTGATGCCCTACATCTGGTCATGTAGATCCGGAACTTGCTCAGGTGAGTCTCGGGATCCGATCTCCCCTCGTACAAAGGTGTTTGAGGAGGAGTGATCCTCGGCTGCACGGGGGCGAGTTTGATCTGGACCGCGAGCGGCTCACTTGGCCCGGCGATCTTTCTCTTGGCGCCTGCCCCAGTTTCTCGGAGCGCCTTCATGCAATCGAGCTGGCGTTGCATTGCGGCCATCGCCGTAGCTTGATCGTTCGTGATTTGGCTCTCGGAGCGGGAGCCGAGGCGATCGTGTACCGATCTCCTGGCTCCACGGTAGGCGATGAGATTGTCGTCGCCGATATTGGTTCATCGGTGAGGGGGAACCAAGTGGCCGACCTGCCTTTTGGGAGTAGGGTACGCCGAACTCCTGGTGACGGACTCCAATTTCGTCGTATCGTGGTTGGGGCCAGAATGCCCTGGTCACCACGATGGATCGCTTCCTAGGCGGCTGAAGATGGAACCATCCCGCCTTGCGAGAGCCTTTTCTCGTGAATCGGGGTTTTCTGACGATCGCTCGACCAGTAACCCCTTGAGCTTCCGTTTTCCCACGCGTCGGATGGCCGCGGGGGTTATAGCGGGCGCTGCGCATGCTCTCCGTCGCTCCCTTAGGATGGCCATAGCCTCCTTGATCTATTCCGAAGTTTGGAACTGGTTGAGCGAGAGGCTGGGACCGTCCCTCAGGGGTGGGATCGAGAGTCTCGCGTCGCCGTGGCCACCCTCTGCCATAGGCTGGGGCTCGGATTGAGCCGGAATATGACGTCCGGCGGTTCTGAGAGTGGCTCTCTTCACTGTGGTGGCAGACGCCATTATTCTGAAGGTTTTTCTTTGAAGAACAGTGAGTGTTTCTTCAAGTATATGCCCCGGAGAACAGTGAGTGTTCTTCGAGACGGTCGGAATTAAAATGAAGGTTAAGATCCCCTCCTTCTAGCGCCAATTGTTGTTACCCAAAATATTATCCGAAGATGATATGCTGGAATGGACGAGTAACAAACAAAATGCGAGAGCACGTCCGTGGGGAAGTAAATAACACAATATTTGCCGGGGTTGTTAGTCTCGGGCTTAAATGCTCTCGCGAGATATTATTAATACGAATACTTGGGAGTATAAATATTAATGTTAGAGTACAATTACAATGAGTGTAAAGACCCTAGTTATCTTAGCTCTTGAGTGCTGAAGATTGCCGGAAGAACCAGAGTTGACGCTCTGTGAGTTCTTGTAACAACGATGGAGTGCTGTGCTGACTGTGAGAAATCGACGGTCTCTCACTGTGTGAATTAGCTGAAATCTCATATGGAAGTAGTTTCTGAACTTGTGAACCTCTTAAAGTAACTTCTGAACTATAGGGAGTTCTCGTTTCTGCCGACCGTCTTTTGGTTAAGAGGTTCTGAGAGAGAAATCCTAGATAGAGTCAAGAGAAAAGCCGAGACAGAAGCAGAAGGCCCTTTCTAAATGCTGAAAGTCTTCTATTTATAGGAGAGGAGGTAGCTGGGATGTCTTGATCCCGAGCGAACGATCGCCTTTCTTGTATTATAATAAGTGGGCGAGCGTCTTTAGCACATGGGTTAGTCTCCTTAAAGTCCGCGGCTGCTACTGACATCCAGCTGTGCGAACCAGTGAGAAGATGCCATGTGCCTCATGTCGCTGTCTTGGGGGGTCCACCTTGGACCTTTCGGTGGGTCTGTCGGTAGGTGAGGTTTGTCCTTGCCGCCGACAGCTGTTGATGGGCTGGAGTCAAAGGCCTTTTCATACGGCACCTTTTCCGGATCTGCATGTGGGCCTTTACTCCGAGATCTGGTCTTGGTAGATACGACGGATGATGGCCTTATACGTGGCATAGGACGGTCGTCCTTGATCGGGCACCAGAGTCAATCGCTAGGTGTCAAGAGGCGGTCGCCCCAGACGTCGATCGCTCGGTACCTAAACTCGATCTGGACTCTTTCGTTTGGCAAGTTGCCTTGATTCATTTGATGTTGACTCGGTCGCTCGGCCACTTTGACGATCGCCGTCGAGATGTGTTAATCGCGACACAACAATACCTTACCCATAGCCCTCTGTAACACCCCAATTCACACAAGTGCCATTACATGCCGTAGAACCTTCATCGAGGCCTACCAGACTAAACCATTTCCAAAACCATACACGAAATCGAATACACAATACATATCGAAATACAACAACATGCCAGGGCCCTCGGCCAAAGCATTTTATCCCAATACAACAAACCAAACACAGTACTATTTCGTTGCCCACACAAGGGACTTAACCATAATAACAGAAACAACATAATTCTCTGACTTAGACGACCACATAAAATCCAAATGACTTTCAAGACTCGAGCCTCATCATGCTTGTCCATTCTTCTCGTACGCCTCCCGTGCCCGCTTCTCGGAATGTCCCAAAACTGAATTGTAAATATTTCACCCCAACGAGGGGTTAACATACGAAATGCTAGTATAAGTACATAGTTACATAATGTTACATATAAACATAATATAACATTTCTGTCATAGTTTTGAAAGTATTTATACAAAAACTATATTCCGGAATATCGTACTTTCTCAAAGCATTTATCATTTATAGAACCATCACGTCACATCATATCATCACGACAACATCACTGGTAACCCATGGCCGTACCCCTTAGTACCGACCCCTAGAGGCCCCGTCGAGCCTTCCCCAGGTGGGAAACCACTTTCGCGACCATACCCCTTATCATTGGTCCCTAGAGGCCTCGTCAGACCCTCCCCAGGTGGAAGAACGACAACGCACGCACACATGTCTACTTCCGCGACCGTGCCCCTTAGTATCGGTCCCCAGAGGCCCTACATGCTATCCCCAGGTAGAGAACAACATATCATTCAAAACCATAGTTCGTAAGCAACACACATGCGGGATATGTAACATACGCAACAAAATGTAACCCATGTACTTGCCTGGGATAACACAGTGCGAAGAAATCGATGAAAGGAAGGGTTTCAATTCAACTCCCTTCAAAGGTCCATTCCTAAATCACAATGACACACAATCAATTTCAATACTACGAAAATGCATAGAACTCCCTAAGTTCTACCCGTTGGAATAATTCTTCGAACATCTTGGGGGTATAATTCAATATGATTCATTAACGAAGGTATCCTCGAAATCAATCCGTAAAACTTCAATAGTACCAAAGGATATCGAGTACGAAACCAAAATCCAACAACAATCTAAGCTTATTCGGTTAATTCGGCCAAATCTTCACAAACCCCCCAAAATCCCCCAAAATTCACAAAACTAGGGTTCGTGAGAATCATACCTTGATTCGGATGTTAAGAGATACTTAAATAATGATAACTTTGCATCAAAGGTTGAAAAATGATGATTCCTAATGATATGTGGCTGAGATCTCCTTCTTCAATGCCCCAAATCGCTCACTCACCGGAAGAGTAAGCAAGTAATGGGAAAAATGCCGAAATGGGCAGTTGTCCATGTATTTATAATAACGCGCATTAGCGCGCGCTAGGCTTACGATTTAGCGTGCGCTAACGGGCGGCCTTGGTCTAGAACCTTCGGCTGGGGCCTGCCATCTTCATCCAGGACCCGCCATCTGTCCGCCCCACGGCCCAAAAATTTCTGCCCTGCCTGGCCACGATAGCGCGCGCTGGACGAGCATTAGCGTGCGCTAGTCGATCCGTCCAGAGCCTCCTGGACTAACCTGATCGACCTGGTAGCGTGCGCTGGGCGGCCGAACAACGTGCGCTATGCCTGCCGATTAGCGTGTGCAATGACAGGCAGTAGTGTGCGCTATCCTCCCAATCCTTCCGAAGTCCAGAATCCCAGTAACCTCTCTGGCCGGCCAGGTAGCGCGCGTTACGACCGAATAGTGGGAGATACTCAAGCAACATAGCGCGCGCTACCACGATCCCTAGCGTGCGCTACCTGTTGTTCTGGCCGAAGTCCAGACCCTTCTGCCCCATGCTGCTCGGCCGGTTAGCACGCGCTGCCTTCCGGCCATAGCGTGCGCTATCACCACACCGCTTTGTGTACACTACTCGGGTGACTTAGCGTGCTTTACTCCTCCGTCCAAAATAAGTTTGTTAACATGTTACTCATGGTATAACTCGGCAGTTATTCGACAATCAATGAAATACTGGCAAGAATCACAACATACAAGCCCAAACTCAAATCAAACGCATGATTCCCAATACTCGAAAAATTAGAATACAGTCCATGATACTTACCGCTGACAACCATTACCAATAAAAAGTACGGGTATTACATTCTCTCCCCCTAAAAATAGGTTTCGTCCCAAAACTTACGAAACGAATAATTCGGGGTACCTTGACTTCATATCCTTTTCTGTCTCCCCATGTAGCTTCTTCTGATCCATGCCTTGACCACTGCACTTTAACCAAAGGAATGGTTTTGTGCCTAAGCTGTTTTACCCAACATTCCAAAATATGGATCGGCTTCTCCTCAAAGGTAATGTCGGGACCCAACTCGATCTCTCCGAAATCGATAATATGACTAGGGTCCGACATGTATTTTCTCAGTTGGGAAACATGAAATATGTTATGTACATGATTTAATGATGGTGGTAAACCTAATCGGTAGGCAAGTTCTCTAACCCGTTCGAGAATTTCAAATGGCCCAATGTATCGAGGACTAAGTTTACCCTTCCTACCGAAGAGATAAACTCCCCGAGTTGGCGACACTTTTAGATGTTGGGATTCGGTGCCTAAAACGAAGGCCCAGCGAAAGCGGTAAAACAAAAATTAATTCGATCTGAATCCCTACGAGGATCGATCGAGCTACGCATATACGAATATAAAATAAACAAAGGAAGATTCGAAATCATATCCTTGTCGTCCGTTGATTATATGGAGTTCCTTCTCTTGAGCTATTCCCCAAACGATCCAAAGTGCTCCAAGCCCTTGGATGATCCAACGCCGAAAAACCGCGTCTCTACTTGTCACGCGCCGGAGAAACGAACGAAATGAGAACACTCGATTAACCTCTAAGGTTACGGCTAGAATCAAGTGATGAAGCTTTGATTATAACACTCTAAGTGTTTTAATATTTAATATCTCAATTTAATCTCTTGATATTTTCTCCAAGAATATATCTCAAGAATAATGAATAAATGTGAAGACTTGAAGAAACCTTTTCTCTCTCTCTCTCTCCTGCTCAAATCACGTATGGAATGGGTGGTTGATTTGCTGGGAGAAGTCTTCCTTTTATTCCATTTACAAATCCCACAAAATCACCTTTATCCTTATTTTAAGAGATATCTTATCTCTAATGTCATAAGTCCTCCACCAACCAATTCAAGACTAAGACCAATGCAAGGCATCAAAGTGGGGCGACCTCTAGAAGGAATCGGACGAGTTCAGTTCGTTTCGGACTCCCATGAGTCCAAACAGATAAACTCCAATTCAGTTCCGATGTATTTATATCGATTAATTAATCTAATTAATTAATCATATCAAATACATAATGACATAATTAATTTCTCTAAGAAATAATTATATTCATGAATTAAATTAATCACCCAGTAATTTATTTAATTCATTAGGCCGTAAATTAATTTATCTAATAAATTAATTTAGACATCCAATGTCCCAAATTAGATATCCAATATCTTAATATTCATTATGAGAGAATAAGCTTGATTCATTCTGTCGTCAATCCTATTGCGCGACTCGGTAGGTTCGTCTCAGTCAGCAATGGGAGGAACCAAAGAGTAGTAGCACCACCTAGCCAGCCTAGCGGCCTACACTGTGCCCCAACTGAGAACGAATGATTGGGATCATTCAAGAACCATTCTGTCGTGAATACCAGTATACGTATAAACCCTTCTTTCAAATGTCCCGATCAAGTTATAGGGTCACGGTCAGTCAAACCCTATCTGTTACTTGACGCTATGCATACGTTAATGCAAATCGAGATCATCGAGCTTTCGTGTATCCAATACAACTAGCTCCAATGCTTTGGCCAAAGACTTATGATCTCATCTGCCAATAACCGCATAGGACATTTAACCCGCTCACTAACGGGAGAAAGAATTCTATCTTGGTATTCAGTAGGACCTGCTACATGCCCGTCAAGATGCACGTCGAGGTTGACCCCCACCTTCCGGTTTATAGGGTCAAACTACTCTAACGAAAATCTTGACGTCACAAGCACATCCCTACTAAATCCTCAAGTCGAAGGTTCACGAATACCTATCACAACCTTTTGATTCCGTCATTGACTGTCCCGGAGTGAAATCCGTGTGACGAATCGAGGGTGAGTCGGTTCGAGTATACTAATCCAATTGGCATACCTATAATGTGTGCTCCCACTAACCATTAGCATTCAACAGGCACTCTCCATGTCAAAGAACACGTCATACAAGTCTTCACATAAACTTAATGCCCAGTCAAGTTTCATCGACTTGCGAACGATTAAGTATTTGAGCTATAAACCTTTCCAGTGCCGACCCCCTTATCCAGTAAGTAGTGGAACGTTTTTTCTCTCAAATACATGGACTAGTTTCTATACCTATATTTACGAGTTAGGAATGCCAGTAACTACCAGTAAATAAAGAAACATTTATTGCCTTATATTAATGATTTACATACTTACAAGTACAATGCCCTCACTCAACATCCTCTGAGTGGCATTCGAGGGCATACTCCCAACAATCTCCCACTTTCACTCAATGCCACACACTATGGTATCTAATATCCATGTTCTCCAGATGACGCTCTAAGCTAATCTGAGAAAGTGGCTTGGTCAGTGTATCAGCGACGTGGTCGGCTGACTCTACTCTATGCAACACAATGTATCTCTTTGCGAACAAATTCTCTCACGAGATGATACTCTCTCTCAATATGTTTGGTACTGTTATGAAACCTCGGCTCCTAGGCCTGTACTACTGCTCTGGAAGCGCAGCACAAGGTGTCATGTGAAGTTTACCCAGTAACTTCTAAGTCTGTCCTTTAGAGGCCCCCGAGGCCGCTTTATACTTAGCCTAACATGTGGAATTAGCAGTCGCGCTATACTTAGCATTCCCACATCATTTCCTATTAGTAAAATGTCATCTACACATAGTACTAAGAATGCGATCTAGCTCCCACTAACCATCTTGTATACACAAGGTTCCTCTTCATTTTGCATGAAGTCAAACTCTTTGACTGCCTCGTCAAAACGAAGGTCCCAACTACATGAAGATCGCCATACTATTTCATGGAGTCTACATCCACCATTGCTAGGTCATTTGGTCGCGGGTCGGTCTCTTGTTTATCACCTGGAACCTCGTAGAAACCCAGTTCCTCCAAGTGCATAAAACTATACCTCTCAGGTAATTGAGACACCCTACTAGACCTACAAGGTTGTTGTACTTGTGTTACAGAAGGTTCTGTTCCAATTTCTTGCACAGGTATCTCCTGAGGAGTTTCATTGTATTCTTCTAAGAAAATATTTCTACCTGCTCCGCCTTCCTGAATGAACTCAACTTCCAGGAAGTGTGCATGCAAAGCAACCACGATCTTTCGATCTTTGGGTATGTAGAATAGATAACCCATCGCCTCAGATGGGAATCCAATGAAACGTCTCCTCACAGACCTCGTTTCCATTTTGTCCACCTTAGTCTTCTTGACATAGGCGGGACATCCCAAAATCCTAATGTTATTAAGACTTGGTTTCCTGCCCTCCCACATCTCGTGTGGAGTTTTAGGAACGGATGTGGAAGGACATCTGTTCAACATGTAAGCGGCAGTTAGGAGTGCATACCCCCACAGGTAAATCGGTAAGTCAGTATAGCCCAGCATGGAATGGACCATGTTCAACAAAGTCCGGTTACTTCTTTGTGACACACCATTTAACCGAGGAGTAGCTGGAGGTGTTAGTTGTGAAACTATTCCATGTTCCTTAAGGAACTCATCAAACTCCGTACTCATATACTCGCCACCTCGGTCTGAACGAAGTGCTTTGATATGATTACCAGTTTGTTTCTCGACTAGGGACTTGAATTCCTGGAATTTCTCAAAGGCCTCGGATTTATCTTTCATTAAGTATACATAACCATACCTAGTATGATCATCTGTAAACGTAGTGAAATATTTATATCCGTCATGTGCTGCTTCCAAAGCACCACATACGTTGGTATGGATTAATCCCAATTTATTAGCGGCTCTTTCAAAATTCCCTGTAAAGGGGGACTTAGTCATTTTGCCTTTGAGGCAAGATTCACATGTAGGAAAGGGATCCGATCCCAATGGACCCATAAGTCTATCTTTTTCCATCTTGTACACCTTGGTCTAACCAATATGACCAAGTCTAAGATGCCATTTCAAAACTTGATTGGTTTCATCCCTACCACGTTTTCTAGTCATAGTATTCACAACTACTTGTTGCTGAGATTTAGATGATACAATCTATTTAACAATGTAGCAGTACCCACTAGTTTATTTCTGAAATAAATTTTGCAGGAACCATCACCAATGAAAAATGAAAAGCCTTTTCGGTCCATGACCGGAATGGATACAATGTTTTTGTGCCCCTTTGGCAAAACCAGTACATCTTCTAAAGTCAAAACAAAGCCGGATTCTAAACCCAAAAGAAGTGATCCTATGTCGGTCGCCTCGACACTATGCCCGCTTCCGACTGTGATCATAACTTCTCCAGCTCCAAGCTTCCTACTTTGTTCCAGATCCTGATTCACGGTACAAATATGAGAACTAGCACCGAATACGGATTCGTGAAGTAGAAAATACAGTAGCAGAACAATTTGTTTCCAAAACTAAAAGTTCTGTACCTGAAGCGCCATGAAGAATCGGACAGTCTCTAGCCCAGTGGCCCAGCTCACCGCACTTTAGACAAGCATCCTTCTTCTTCTTATTCTTAGGAACCATCGGGGCCTTGCCCTTTCCCTTAAGGTCCTTAACTTGTGGTCCAGTTTGCTTCTTGGTCTTTTTCTTCTTATTCTTAGACCTCCGAGGTCCAGAAGAAATCACAACAGCAGACTCCTTCATCCACAGAGTCTTCATCTGAGACTGAGCGGTCACCAGTTTGTTCATTAGCCTAGCTAAATTACATGCAATCTCATTGCAGTTAAAGTTTATAACAAACTATGAGAAGGAATCAGGAAGAGACTGTAGGATAAGGTTGGTTTTGAGAAGTATCCATTTTAAAATCAAGAGCCTCCAATATCTCGATCATGGATATCATTTTGAGGACGTGTTCCCCAACCTTCTCACCTTCTTTCATCCTTGCACCGAACAGTTGCTTGGATATCTCATATCTAGCAGTTCTGCTGTGCTCACCATAAAGCTCGGTTAAGTGAGATAGTATCTACCTAGCAGAAGTCATTTTCTCATGAGCTCTCTGAAGCTCATTAGACATAGAATCCATCATGTATGCACGGACTTTTACGTCATCCTTAACCCACTTTTCTTGATTTTCGATCTCTTCCTGATTAGCTCTGATCCGCACAGGAGGCGCCGGAATGTCCGTCTCCAAGACGTAACCCAGTGTCTCTATATTGAGGACAATCATCAGATTGCGGATCCAGTCCACAAAGTTAGGTCCAATCAGGGTGTTCTTCTCGAGTTGAATTGCGAGCGGATTCATTGTCATATTGAGAGTTATATCTGCATTAAGTATAACAGATTAATTAGTGACTTGTTATATTATGATCTGAGTATAGAATTAAGGTATTTTCTATTCTTGTTACCCAGCTCCCACTAATTTTATCGGAACAACACACTCCCATGTGAAATTCGGAAGTATCGTCGCTCTACTTCATAGTGGTGATCGAGTTCTTTATAAATCTTAATAGAGGGCAACCGAACAGGTTTCTAGTCTATTAATTTTCATAAAGTGGTGTCCAATATCAACCCATCTAATAGATGATTCGATCTTCTTTTTCCTCTTGTTCACTCCCCTCAACCTATACGGTTTCTATGGTTCGTGAACAAGTTAAGTTTATACCATCGACGCAAATCAGTTTCACAATTGAATCTTATCCGGCAACCTATCAGGTTACTAGGGATAAAATTTGCTCCAACCGAAGGCATCTAATGCGCGCCCGGTAATTTATCCGTCCTCCCCGAACGACTACCCCGATAACTCGGAAGCATAGCACATCCGGTTTGGATTTCAATTTCCCGAAAGCTCGATGGAGGGAAGGAAAACCTTGAAACCTTATAAACTTAATAATTTGTTGTGGGAGAATTTTCGTGATTAACGTTACACTTTGCACATTAATCATTTTAGCGCGTTTGTTGCATTCATACAATATGAAACAACCATTCACAACCTAGTTGCTACCAACATGTGGTTCATGGACCGTTCCTAGAAAACAAAAACTCCGTAATATAATTACAAGTCTTCATCTTGAATCGTCGTCTTCTCGAAACGGAACTTCCTTCGGTCTTCGTCATTACATATAAAGTTTACATTGAAAAATTGCATCTTAGATACAAATATTTCTAGTAAAATAAATAGGCTCAAAACGGCCTTTACAACCCAATCGAATAAAACGAACGATTACATATGGAAAGCGAGAAGATTACATATGATCCAATCAATAATCAACAATAAATAGAATTGATCCAATCAATTCAACAATAATCGACAATTTAATTTTCGTCCGTAGTGTAACCTTAAAATATTTTCTTTGAATTTTCCCTCATCAAAAATTCCAAATTAATGACTTTAATACAAGAAAATTGAATTATCAAAATATACTGAAAAACGAGACCCAGTGCCTGACAGCCTGGAAACTGCCAAGCAGCACCAGGCACCCTGCCCGGCACCCTACAGGCCACACCCAGCTCCAGACAGGAAAGGGGGCCCGACCATGTCCGGACACGCCCGGCAGAATACAGCACTTACTCAGCCGGGTACAGCAAGTGCTCGGCAGGATACAGCAAGCGCTCGACTGGATCCAGCAAGCACTCGGTCGGATACAGCAAGCGCTCACAGGATACAGCAACGCGCTCGGCCGGATCCAGCAAGCACTCGGCTGGATACAAGAATGCGCTGCCGGATCCAAAGAAGCACTCGGCAGATACAAAGAATGCTCGGCCGGATCAAAGAAGCACTCTACCGATACGGAATGCGCCGCACCGACTTCGGCAGAATACAGCAAGCGTCCGGCCACAGGCCGGACGTGCTCGGCCACACTCGGCAGCTTTATGGAAAATCGTCCAACGATTGGATACAGCTCGTTTTAGGGCAGATTTCTAAAATCCCGTTATTCCTGATCTATATATTATTAATATAAATCATATTTCCAAGAAAAACATAAAATCACGGAAAAACGACACTACGACGAACAATAAAATATTTACGATTATGAAAGTGATTCTAAATCACAAAATAAGCATTCCAAATGCTAAATATCGTATATACGATCACGAGACCTCGCTCCGATATCATTGTTGGGATTCGGTGCCTAAAACGAAGGCCCAGCAGAAGCGGTAAAACAAAAATTAATTCGATCCGAATCCCTACGAGGATCGATCGAGCTACGCATATACGAATATAAAATAAATAAAGGAAAATTCGAAATCATACTCTTGTCGTCCGTTGATTATATGGAGTTCCTTCTCTTGAGATATTCCCCAAATGATCCAAAGTGCTCAAAGCCCTTGGATTATCCAACGCCGAAAAACCGCGTCTCTACTTGTCACGCGCCGGAGAAATGAACGAAATGACAACACTCGATTAACCTCTAAGGTTACGGCTAGAATCAAGTGATGAAGATTTGATTATAACACTCTAAGTGTTTTAATATTTAATATCTCAATTTAATCTCTTGATATTTTCTCCAAGAATATATCTCAAGAACAATGAATAAATGTGAAGACTTGAAGAAAACTTCTCTCTCTCTCCAGCTCAAATCACGTATGGAATGGGTGGTTGATTTGCTGGGACAAGTCTTCCTTTTATTCCATTTACAAATCCCACAAAATCACATTTATCCTTATTTTAAGAGATATCTTATCTCTAATGTCATAAGTCCTCCACCAACCAAATCAAGACTAAGACCAAGGCAAGGCATCAAAGTGGGGCGGCCTCTAGAAGGAATCGGACAATTTCGGTTCGTTTCGGACTCTCGTGAGTCTAAACAGATAAACTCTGATTCCGTTCCGATGTATTTATATCGATTAATTAATCTAATTAATTAATCATATCAAATACATAATGACATAATTAATTTCTCCAAGAAATAATTATATTCATGAATTAAATTAATCACCCGGGAATTTATTTAATTCATTAGGTCGTAAATTCATTTATCCAATAAATTAATTTAGACATCCAATATCCCAAATTAGATATCCAATATCTTAATGTTCATTATAAGAGAATAAGCCTGATTCATTCTGTCGTCATTCCTATTGCGCGACTCGGTAGGTTCGTCTCAGTCAGCAATGGGAGGAACCAAAGAGTAGTAGCACCACCAAGCCAGCCTGGCGGCCTACACTGTACCCCAACTGAGAACAAATGATTGGGATCATTCAAGAACCATTCTGTCGTGAATACCAGTATACGTATAAACCCTTCTTTCAAATGTCCCGATCAAGTTATAGGGTCACGGTTAGTCAAACCCTATCTGTTACTTGACGCTATGCATGCGTTAATGCAAATCGAGATCATCGAGCTCTCGTGTATCCAATACAACTAGCTCCAATGCTTTGGACAAAGACTTATGATCTCATCTGCCAATAACCGCATAGGACATTTAACCCGCTCACTAATGGGAGAGAGAATTCTATCTTGGTATTCAGTAGGACCTGCTACTTGCCCGTCAAGATGCACGTCGAGGTTGACCCCCACCTTCCAGTTTATAGGGTCGAACTACTCTAATAAAAATCTAGACGTCACAAGCACATCCCTACTAAATCCTCAAGTCGAAGGTTCACGAATACCTATCACAACCTTTCGATTCCGTCATTGACTGTCCCGGAGTGAAATCCGTGTGACGAATCGAGGGTGAGTCGGTTTGAGTATACTAATCCAATTGGCATACCTATAACGTGTGCTCCCACTAACCATTAGCGTTCGACAGGCACTCTGCATGTCAAAGAACACGTCATACAAGTCTTCACATAAACTTAATGCCCAGTCAAGTTTCATCGACTTGCGAACGATTAAGTATATGAGCTATAAACCTTTCTAGTGCCGACCCCATTATCCAATAAGGAGTGGAACGTTTTTGCTCTCAAATACATGGACTAGTTTCTATACCTATGTTTACAAGTTAGGAATGCCAGTAACTACCAGTAAAGAAAAAAACATTCATTACCTTATATTAATGATTTACATAATTACAAGTACAATGCCCTCACTCGACATCCTCTGAGTGGCATTCGAGGGCATACTCCCAACATTAGAAACACATGCTCTCCGATGTCGAACTTCAACGGACGATGACGAATGTCGGCATACGATTCCTATCAGCTCTGTGCCGTTAATAGTCGATCACGAATCAGGGCAATCTTTTCTCTCGTTTCAACTAGTAAATCTGGCTCGATACTAATTAATTCGGATGCATCATCCCAATAAAGTGGCGATCTACAACGTCTCCCGTATAAGTCCTCAAATGGTGCCATCTTAATCGAGGCATGCTAGCTATTGTTGTACGTAAACTCGATTAACGGTAAATGTGTTTCCCAATCCTCCTTCCAATCCAATGCACACGCCCTCAACATATCCTCTAATATCTGTATGGTACGCTTTGATTGTCCATCTGTTTGAGGGTGATATGACGTACCAAGTTTCAACTCGGTTCCCAAGGCTGTATGCACAGCCTGCCAAAAATATGACACAAACTGACCATCTCGATCAGAAATTATACTTTTAGGGGTTCCATGCAACCTTACAATCTCCTTGATGAATATTCTCGCTACTTTCTCCAGACCCCAGGTATCCTTAATACCTAAAAAGTGAGCTGATTTGGTTAGTCGATCAACAATAACCCAAATCATATTCATTCCAGTACGAGTCCTCGACATGCGATAAAAACCATAGTAATATCTTCCCATTTCCACTCGGGGATAGGAAGTAGTCTCAATAGTCCTGCGGACCGCTGATGCTCAATTTTAACTTGCTGACAAGTTAAACACTTTGATACGAATTCGCTAACATCTTTCTTTGATTACTCTACCAAAAGCTATTCTTCACATCCTTGTACATTTTACTTGCACCCGGATGAATAGAATAAGAAGTAGAGTGAGCTTCTTTGAACATTCTCTGCCTTAATTCTATATCATGCGGTACACAAGGTATTCCTCGAAATCTCAGCATCCCATCCTCTTGAATTACAAATCCAGGCGTTTTTCGCTTTTCTACATCTTTTCTTAATTGAATCAGCATTGGATCTTCAAATTGCTTGGCTTTGATATCGTCATTCAAAGACAAATCAATTTCTAATACACATAATTAACCTTGAATTCTCTGAAACCAATCTCAATATCCTATCTGACCATGTCTTATTGAATTCTTCGTTGAGGCGTAAGGGCCTCCAACATTTGATGTGATATCGGTTTATGGATCAAAGCATCCGCCACCACATTCGCCTTGCCTGGATGGTATAGAATTTCAAGATCATAATCTTTGATTAATTCTAACCATCTCGGTTGCCTCATATTCAATTCCTTTTGGCTAAAAGGTAGTTAAAACTTTTATGGCCCGTATAAATTTTACAGGACGAACCATAAAGCTAATGCCTCCAGATCTTTAAGACAAATACAACCGCAGCTAATTCCAAATCATGTGTAGGGTAATTCTCTTCATACGGCATCAACTGCCGAGATGCATAAGTAATCACCTTATCACTCTGCATCAAAACACATCCCAGCCAAAGCCTCGAAGCATCACTCTACACTATAAAATCATCGGTTCCTTGTGGTAAGGCTAAAACCTGTGCAGTAGTTAGTCATTTCTTTAATTCCTTGAAACTATCATGTGTATCTTGGTCCCACTCAAATTTTCGAGTTTTCTGAAGTAACTGGGTGAGTGGTCGAGCAATCTTGGAAAATCCTTCGACGAACCTACGGTAATAACCCGCAAGTCCTAGGAAGCTCCTTACTTCCTTCATGTTCTTAGGCGGTTCCCATGCCAGTACCTCCTCTATATTCTGAGGGTCAACTCGAATTCCTTCTGCAAATATCACATGTCCGAGAAACATTACTTCCTTGAGCCAAAATTCACACTTAAAAAGTTTCGCATACAACTGTTCAATTCTCAAAGTGTCTAATACAATGCGAAGGTGCTCCGCATGCTCTATCCGATTCTTAGAATAAATAAGGATATCATTAATAAAGACGACCACGAACTTGTATAAGTATTTGATAAATGCTTTGTTTATTAATTGCATAAATATGGCTGGCGCATTGGTTATCCCAAAAGGCATAACCACAAACTCATAATGGTCATACCTCATTCGAAAAGCCGTTTTAGGGATATCAGTATCCCAAATCCTCAACTGATAATAACCCGATCGAAGATCAATCTTCGAGAAAACAGCCACGCCCTGAAGTTGATCGAATAAATCATCTATTCGAGGTAAAGGGTACTTATTCTTGATGGTTAACTTGTTTAATTGCCAATAGTCGATACATAAACGAAGCGATCTATCCTTCTTATTGACAAATAAAACCGGTGCGCCCCAAGGCGACGTACTCGGTTGGATGTACCCTTTGTCTAATAACTCGCCCAACTGCTTTTTCAATTCCAACATTTCTGATGGAGCCATACGATACGGTGCTTGAGAAATAGGAGTAGCACTCGGCTCCAACTCAATAGGAAATTCAATCTCCCGTTGCGGTGGAAATCCCGACAAGTCATTAGGAAACATGTCAGGATATTCATTAACAACGGGTATTGAGGTGATCTCGACCCCGGCATATTCCGTCTTTATGGCACAACACAAATAACCCATACAACCTTGATTAAGAAGCTTTACGGCCTGTAAAGCACTAATCACACACTACCCAGCTTATATCCTTCCAAAAAATGCTCGGTACCGTCTTCGGCCACTTTTGAGATAGTACGAGTTTGGTAGTTCATGATAACGCCGTGACGGTCTAACCAATCCTCCCCGAGGATCAAATCCTCATCCTTTAAGTCAACAACAATAAGATTTGAAGGCCAATCTCGATTTCCAATTCTCACTAGACAATCTCGGACCTCTCGGTTGCCAACCATACAATCCCCATTTGGCATACCTACTATAAAGGGTTCACACTCGAACAAGCCATCTAAACCAAGGCGATGTACACAATCTAGAGAAATAAACGAATGCGTGGCACCCGAATCAAACAATACCGGAACTGGATGTGAATGAATTTGAGTAATACCTGATGTTACTGGAGCATCTGCATCCTCTGCACATTTCATCTGATACATACGGGGATGAACCGAACCCGCACTCGACACTGCCTGCTGACCTACTTGAACTCAGCCCTTACCACGGCCTGAACTCTGAGGATTCTGTGAAACTGGGGTCTTCCGCTCAACATTAAATTCCTGCTGAGCTGTAATGGCTGCTGGACTGCTAACTGCTCTAGTTTCTTGCTCACAATGAATAGATCGATGTCCACTCTGCCCGCAGATGTAACAAGTAACCAATTGATACGGGCATACCCTTGCCAAATGGTCCTTCTCCTTGCAATTGAAACAAGCTTTTCTTCTATAAGTAACAGTCTGAGCTGAATGACTACAACGAGAACTACCAGCAAGATAAAACCTCTTCCTTGGCGCAGAAATAGATTGTGACTTCGGAAACTTTACACCCTTACTAGTTGATAAGTTCCCAGTATTTTTCTGTTTCTTGGTCTCGGAACCAACTTCTGATTCCAGAATAGCCATCTCAATAGCCAGGGCACGGTCCTGGTATTCCTTCAGTGTAGAGCATGTAAGTGGTGCCATGCTCTGTCGGATGTGTGATTTCATCCTCATATTAAAATAGTGAATCTTATCTGCTTCAGTTTTCACCTGATCTCATACATGACTTAACTACTGATTATAGGTAATAATAGCTTGAGATATCAGTACATCTTGTGGATTTGCCGTAAAGAACTCAATAATTCTACGTTCTCGGGCCAGTGGTGGACAATATTCCGCTTCCATGGCTACCTTAAATTCTTCCCAGGTAGCCGCATGATCTTTAGGAGCTACCGCCTCCCACCATTCAGCGGCTTCTTTGTCCAGAAGGTATTGGGCAATAGGCACCATTCTACCTTCGGGACAAGCCACTGCATCAAAAATCCTATCCATCTGAAAAAGCCAATTTCCCTAGCCCAAAGAATCTGTAGAACCAATAAAGCGAGAGGGGTGCATCTTCGTAACTTTCTGAAGCCATTTACTAGCTTCCTTTTCCAAAGTTGCGGGTGGATTTTGGTGGCTACCCTGGCAATTTGTGATAATTGGTTTACCAACAGTTGTAGTATAGTTATAGCCCCGGGTTCAGCACTGGAACCCGACGGTTGATATTGACTGGTCGAAGGGTCTTGATGCCCTTCGGAACTCAAAGGTGGGTCTTCTGGCACCATATATGATTTCATATTAGTGGTTGGTGGGGAAGGTACATTATCCTCGTCAGTAGCACCACGACCACGGCCTCGGCCGTGTCCTCGGGTTGATCTTCCCCTCTACATACTGAAGAATAAGAAGAATATGGAACAATATCAACACTGCTCATAGATCAACATTATCATAAATTTCATTCTATCATATCGAAGTAAAGAGCAAGATAAGCACAACAGTTTGAGGAGACTTACAGCCACGGTTCGCATGAAGAAAATGTGCCGACTTGGTCAAATGATCCAAAATCACCCAAACCATATTCATACCAGACTTCGATCTCATCAAGATCGTGACAAAGTCCATCGAAATATCTTCTCGACTGCAATAACTCGGCTGGTCGTTGATGCTCGATTTTGACCTGCTGACAAGTCAAACATCTCGCTACAAACTGTGCGACCTCCTCCTTCATATCGTTCCACCAAAAGTTCCTCCTTAGGTCCTTGTTCATCTTAATCGAACTAGGATGAACTGATTAACACGTAGCATGGGCCTCCCGCAAAATACTCTGCCTCTATTCCAAGTCATTCGGTACATAAAGTCGACTCTGGAATCTCAACACACCATCCTCGTGAATCACAAATCCAGGAGACTTCCCTTTAAGAACATCCTCTCGGATTTGAGTAATCATCGGATCCTCCAACTGCTTCAGTTTAATGTCATCGATCAGCGACGACGAAATCTTTAAAGCACAAAGTTGCCCGACAGCTCCTGGCAACAAAATCTCAACACCCAACTCGATCAAATCACGCTGAAGCTCAGATTGGAACGTAAGCATCTCAAGCGTCCGCAATGTAACCGGCTTCCGACTCAAGGCATCTGCCACGACATTCAGCTTGCCTGGAAGATAAAGGATTTCGAGGTCATAATCCTTAATCAATTCCAACCACCTCCTCTGCCTCATATTCAACTCCCGCTGAGTGAATATGTACTTTAGACTTTTATGATCGGTAAAAATCTGACATGCAGAGCCAAAGAGGTAATGACGCCAAATATTGAGCGCAAAAACAACTACCGCTAACTCCAAATCGTGAGTAGGGTAGTTGAGCTCATACGGCCTCAACTTCCTGGACGCATACGCAATAGTCTTGTCGTGTTGCATCAACATACACCCAAGACCCTGACCCGAAGCATTGCTATAAACAGCAAAACCCTCGTTGCCACAAGACAATGCTAGAATCGAGGCTGAAGTCAAACGCCTCTTTAGCTCCTCAAATTCGTCATTCTAGATGAACTTCTCAGATTTCCGAAGCAACTGTGTAAGTGGCCGAGCCAGTTTCGAGAACCCCTCGATTAACCTACGATAGTAGCCAGCCAAACCCAAGAATCTACGGACCTCCTTCACATTCTTAGGCGGTGCCTAATCCAGCACTGCCTCAATCTTCTGTGGATTCACACGAACCCCCTCGGCTGAAATCACGTGACCCAGAAACATCACTTCCTTCAGCCAGAAATCACATTTCGAGAACTTCGCATAGAGTCGCTCGGTCCTCAAAATGTCTAACACCACACTCAGATGATGCGTATGATCCTCCTCATTCTTCAAGTAGATAAGGATATCGCAATGAAGACGACGACACACTTATCCAAATACTCGATGAAAACCTTGTTCATCAACTGCATGAACACTGCCGGCGCGTTAGTTAGCCCGAAGGGCATAACCACAAACTCATAATGTCCGTATCTCATCCGAAAAGCTGTTTTCGGGACATCGGACTCCTTCACTTGAAGATGATAGTACCCCGATCTCAAGTCGATCTTCGAGAATATCGCAGCTCCGTGCAACTGATCAAACAAGTCATCAATTCTCGGCAAGGGATACTTGTTCTTGATGGTCACTTTGTTTAGCTCGCGATAGTCGATACATAAACGCAATGAACCATGCTTCTTCCGTACAAACAAGACCGGTGCACCCCAAGGCAAAGCGCTCAGTCGAATATACCCTGACTCAAGAAGCTCACTCAACTGCTTCTTCAACTCAGCCATCTATGAAGGTGCCATCGAAAAGCACACTGACAGGATGAGAATGGATATGAACGGTACATGTAGTCATGGTAGCCGCCGGATCATCGGCACTCCTCATCTCATATACACGCGGATGAGCGGAGCCGACACTAGAATCTCCCCCTCTAGCTGGCGGGCCCCGACCTCTCCCTCTGCCAACACTCTGCGGAGATTGTGGAGCAAACGGCCCCTGATTCACATTCGGATCCCTAAGCGCTGGAAGAGAAGCCTAGAAACCGAGATCTTTCCCCAAATGATCACAAAAGGAAGCCTTGTGGCCTGACTGGCCACAAGTATGACAAGTCAACTGCGGACGTGGACACTCCCGGTTCCTATGGCCCAGCTGGCCACAGTTAAAACATCTAATCTCGTGAGTGGAGGCACTGCAGTACCTCAGAAGCCCCCAGAAAAACGTGTTGAACCACCCGCAGGAAAATTAGCAGATTGGGACTTCTGTTGAACTCCGCCCTTGTGACCAGAAAAGTTACTAACAGATTTCTGTTTCTTACTTTCTCGAGCCACCTCACTGGCCGTCAAGGACATATCATAAGCAAGAGCTCTACTCTGATAGCCCTTTAGGGTAGTGCAGGCGAGCCCAGGCATGTAATCACAAATCCTCGGTTTCATCCACCTAGAAAAGTGGTAAATCTTGTCGCTCTCCTCCTTAACCTGGGCCTCCACATAGCCCAATTCCCGATTGAAATATGCAATGGCCTGAGAAACCGGAATATCTCGAGGTTCAGCATCGTAAAAAGCATGGACTCGGGCCTGACGAACCGTCCACGGACAGTATTCAGCTTCCATAAGGTCTCTGAACTCGGCCCATGAAGCATTGTGATCCTGAGGCTCCACAGCCTCCCACCAATCAGCAGCCTCCCCACTGAGAAAATACTGGGCGATTGGGACATTGCGATCCTCAGGGCAGTTAGTGGCAACAAAGATCTTGGACATCTCCTTGATCCACCTCTCCCAATAAATAGGGTTTGAAACCCCAGAAAACTGAGAAGGATGCGTCTTTATGACATCTTGAAACCAACGATCTGTTCTGGCCTGAGCAGTACGTGCTAGAGCCGGGTTTTGAACCACCTGGGCTATCGTCGCTATTTGGTTCAGCATTTGTTGCATCATAGCTGCAACACCAATGTCGGCTCCATTGCCGGCTGTGTCGTCTTGAGTAGCAATATGGCCCTGACAACCATCATTACTGCCGGCTCCAAAAGAGTGTGACGTGGCCGCCCCACTGGCTGCCCCACGTCCCCGGCCGCATCCACGACCACGACCATGACCTCTACCTCGGCCTCTTCTAGAATCCATTTTGGAGATAAGAGGTAGCAATTCAATACGATGGTAAGTACAATAGGAAAATAGTCACAGTTCAAGGAACGGAAGTACGATACCAGAAAACAAGGAATTGAGTAAGGAAACTTACGAACACTGGAAGTACCGAGATTATGGCAGTGGGATGACGGTGTGCAAAATAAAATGCAAATAGACCCAATCAACCAACAAGCCTAGGTATCCATAAACCTAGTGCTCTGATACCATTTTCTGCAACACCCCCAAGATATTCAGGGTATATTACAGCATCGTGGATCCTTACGTGGGACCCACCAGGCTAAATAAACAATACTGCCCATCTAACCATCTCAGTTAGCGAGAAACACACAACACCACAATAATAACTAAATGAAATCACCCGGTACAACCGATTAATAGGACATCACCCAAATTCACAAATACGATTTAACGTACAAAACATATCCTGAATCAAAAGTGCCTAAGTACTCACGAGTACTATCTATTAGTTCACAAGTTTGGAAAACAAACACATCAAAATGGACAACGGAAATAAAGGGACTCTATTGCACACATCAACATTCCCGGCCAGCATCCTCGTACTTCTCCAATGCCCGCTCGTCCGACTGAACACCACCTGAAATTCATAACAAGTATTTCCCCAAAATGGGTCCCAAAGGGGTTAGCAATTACGGTAGTATAAGTAATCAAGGCAAACCATTCGCTTACACATTTCATAGTACATGCATCAAGTCTTTTCAAAATTCAAAACCAGACATGTCTTTTCCCAGAAAACAAACAGTCAAATAGCACAGTTCAATCTTGCCTAGGACCGGGGCTAAACCACTGGTCCCATCCGAGACCTCTATGGACCCTCCCGGACTGGCCATATTTAAAAATCAAAATCACGCACATGCATCGCCTAGGACTGGGGATAAACCACTGGTCCGATCCGAGGCCTCTATGGACCCTTGCGGACTGGCTAGCCAACAAGCTCGTGAATTCGGGGCTAAACCACTAGATTCCTCCGGCGGCCGTCAGACCCTCCCGGAGTGAGCAAAACACACAATATACATTACCATTTCATGTTAAGCATAAAGGTTTCACGAGAATACTTGTCTTGAGTAATTAACGACGAAATGAACGGAACGGAGAATCAACCACGATCGCTAGGAACCGACAACCATGAACTTAACGATTTGAAGAATACAATCACAACTCATTCTACAGGAGTACGAAAATGGACTATGCCCAAAAACCCGCCTATGATTCATGTAAATTCGTGCAAAAACAACAATGAGGGCGGATCCCAACCGAACCCTCTCGATTTCACAAATACCACGAAATTTACCATGAACTCATAGGGAAAACATGAATACCACTAAGATTAATCACATACATCATGGATTAATAAACAACGCGGAACGAATCGGACATTAAATTGAAAATCCCCAAATTTCCCCAAAAGTAGGGTTCTAAGAGATTACCTCGGATTGAAGACGAAGAAAAAGAGTTGGTATTGTTAATATACACCAAGAACTCAAGAAAGATGATGGCTTGGAGTTACAAGACTTCGAATTGCCCGAAAATTGCCAAAGGATCGCTCAAACGTGGAGGAGGAAAAGAAATGGGAAAAAATGACAGGAGTTGACATGCTCTGGCCCTTATATACTGGATCTAATTAGCGCACGATACTCTCATGGTTAGAGCGCGCTAACGGGGTCGTCCAGTAGTCCAGTAGCTCTTGTTTTAAGACGTTAGCATGCGCTACTATAGAATCGGCGCGTGCTACAACCAGCATTAGCATGCACTAAAGATAGTATCAGAGTGCGCTACCTGTACACTCCTGTCCAGAGTCCAGAACCTCAACAACCTACTGCTCTTACTGGAGTACCGGATTCGTGCGCACTGACAACCTATCTAGCGTGCGCTAAGTCCCACCATTGGGCGCGCTAAGAACGGTCTTAGCGTGCGCTATCGGGATACAACAGATAACTGGAGGGTCTCTGGAATGTCCCGTTAGTGCACGCTAAGGGCATCCTAAGCATGTGTTAACGAGTGCAGACAGCAGAAGAGACAACCCTCAATGTTGGAAAACGATGAATTCTCCCCCGGATGAAAACATCGTGCACTCGACACTAAACAACAGACTGAAGAAAACACATGCACGATGAGTTCGAGTCCAAACTAGAGTACTAAAAAATGATTCTGACTACCCAAGAGTTCGGAAAACGGAAACGATAGTAACTACCCCACGGAATTACAAAACAGCCCAAAACATCTGAAACACACGATACACGATCGAAACATCAAACAAAAGCTCACAACACGCATAATAACATAATATGGATTTACGGAAACCCCAAAACGGCGGTTCCGAACAACGATTACGAGAATCGAACCAAATAGCGACGGAAATGACACTAAACATGGAATTGAGTAAAACAGGTCCGAAACATGCTCGGATAACAAAAAGTTCAGTATTAAATGTTCTCAAAATATCAATACGATTACTACCGAGTCACTAAAATGAAAAATACATCAAAACAAAAATACCGGAAAAAGGAAAAATGCGGATATTACACACGGCCTCGGACTCGGACTCAGAAGGTGCTTTGCACCTTCCTCGTAGGATTCGGATTTTAGCCTTATAAAACTAACTAAAGCCAACTATTGTGCACCATAATGGAGCACACTTGATTGCTCCGTTATGGTGGAAAGTCCTTTATAAATAGCTCAACACTTCCTTATTTTTCCAATGTGGGATGGAATTCCACACCACATTCCCATCTATTAAATGGCTTATATTTGTGCATTAATTACTCATTCATTCCTTAATGAAATTGAACAAGTAAATACCCTAAATTAATCTACACAAAATGTAGATTCAAAATATACCATTTAATATCATTAATTACTATAATTAACTATGGTATTAATTTAAGCTATTTTTCCAACAATCCCCCGCATGAATGATGATTAATGCAAATGTAATATGCACTAAGTCCCGACGACCTATTATTACATCAGGATAGGTAGTAGTTAGCCTTGAACCTTTCTTAGTGTAATGCTATCGGATTTACTCGTTGCTCGGTGAACGTGATGTCTTTAATCGGTCAACTTTTATGTAAACCAAGCAACAACATACACAAAATAATAGATCTAATATCTTCCGTTCTCACGTTGTGTCTATTTTGGCCTTGGACCATTTCTTGGATTCATAAGTGTTGGTAATTTTATTAAGCGGCCTTACTTCTTCACTTATATAAGTGATCTCCTATAAAGAGTATCCTGCCACACTCCACCTATAAAAGGCTATAGGAATCATTAAAAGCTTTAAAAAGCTTACCCTTTACCACAAGCTGCAGGCTTGCACTTGAGCAGCTACGAGAATGGATTTTCAAGTGCTTAACTTGAACTTTCACAACTTAGTTGTCTCATTGAACCAAATTCTTGGGATGTCCAATCATCGTGGTTGAGTTACCATTATGAAAATTCTCAATGTGTGGATTTAAATCCCATTCCCCTTGCTGCATTATATAATTGATCACGGTTGATACCTTTCATAAACGGATCCGCTATATTGTCTTTTGACTTTACATAGTCAATACACATTATTCCTATAGTGATCAATTGTCTAATGGTATTGTGTCTTCGATGAATATGTCGAGACTTACCATTATATATACTGTTCTTTGCCCTCTCTATGGCTGCCATGCTATCACAATGTATCATAACGAGAGGCAGAGGTTTTCCCAACAGGGAATATCTTCTAAGAAGTTTCTTAACCATTCGGCTTCTTCACCGGCTTTGTCTAAAGCAATAAACTCCGATTCCATTTTAGATCAGGCTATGCATGTTCCCTTAGAAGATTTCCATGATATTGCTCCTCCACCAATGGTAAATATAAAACCGCTTGTGGATTTAGAGTCTTTAGTATCGAATATCCAATTGGCATCACAATATCCTTCGAAAATAGCTGGATATCTCGAATAGTATATACCATGATTGATGGTGTGTTTTAAGTATCTCAACACTCTTGTCAATGCGGTCAAATGATCCTTCTCGGGGTTACTGGTAAACCGACTCAATTTACTAATAGAATATGCTATGTCTGGCCTTGTACAATTTGCTAAGTACATTAGGCTTCCAATTATCCTAGCATATTCTGTTTGTGATATGGGTTCTCCTTGATTTTTGGCTAAGTGTAAACTTAAGTCAACAGGTATCTTAGCCGGAGGTAGATCGTATGCCTTGAATTTCTTAAGCACATTCTCAACATAGTGAGATTGTGATAAGACTATTCCATCGGGTGTTCTGGAGATCTTGATTCCTAGAAATCACATCGGCTAATCACATATCCTTCATGTCAAAGTTCTTCTTTAACATTTTCTTAGTGCCTATGATGATTTTATTATTGCTACCTATAATTAGCATATCATCAACGTAGAGACACACAATGACAAAATGTCAGATGTACCTTTGATGTACACACATTTATCACATTCATTGAGTCTGAAACCATTTGACATCATTACTTGGTCAAATTTCTCATGCCATTGTGTGCTTGCTTAAGTACATATAAACACTTAACAAGTTTACAAACTTTGTTTTCTTGGCCGGGAACCACGAACCCTTTGGGTTGTTCCATATAAATTTTATCTTCTAAATCTCCATTTAGAAAGGCTGTTTTTACATCAATTTGGTGTATCTAAAGATTGTATAATGCTGCTATTGCAAGTAGCATTCTAATGGATGTAATCTGAGTAACTGGTGAGTATGTATCGAAGTAATCATACCCTTCCTTTTGTTTGTATCCTTTGACTACCAAACATGCTTTATATTTGTCAATAGATTTATCGCCTTTGTATTTCTTCTTGAGAATCCACTTGCAACCTAAATGTTTATTTCCAGGAGGAAGATCGACAATATGCTAAGTTTGATTGTTTAAGATTGACTCGATTTCACTATTAATAGCTTCTTGCCATAGATCGGCATTGGAACCAGACAATGCTTCCTTGATTGTCTTTGGTTCGTCTTCTAATGAGTAGACTACAAAATCCGGACCAAAGGTTTTTACAGTTTTTATTCTTTTTCCTCGCCTTGGTTGCGGTGTTGGTCCATTACTTTTAGGCGAGATTTCATCATAAGTCCTCTTTTCCGAACTTATGTCATTCTTTTCTTTCTTAGGGAATATAGTTTCAAAAAATATGACATTTCTTGATTCTATGATCATTCCCTCATTTATATCGGGTACTTCCGATTTGTGTACCAAAAATCGGTACGCACTACTGTTATTTGCATATCCTATGAAAATGCAATCAACCATTTTTGGTCCTATTTTTACTTGCTTGGGTTTCGGTACTTCAACTTTTGCTAAGCACCCCTACACTTTTAAGTATTTATAGGATGGCTTTCTTTCTTTCCATAATTCATATGGAGTTTTATTTTGCTTCTTTTTAGGTAATTTATTCAAAATTTTATTAGCCGAAAGAGTAGCTTCTCCCCACATGTTAAGTGATAGGCCCAGGCTTATCAATATAGCATTCATCATTTCCTTCAATGTTCTATTCTTTCGTTCTGCAACACCATTGGATTGGGGTGCATAAGGTGCATTCGTTTGGTGAATAATGCCATTTTCACGACAATATTCCTCAAAAGGTGAAACATATCCACCACCTCGATCACTTCAAATCATTTTGATTTTGGTGTTGAGTTGGTTTCCAACTTCTGTTTTGTATGTTTTGAAAGTTTCGAATGCTTCATCTTTGCTTCTCAAAAGACACACATAACAAAATCTTATGCAATCATCTATAAAGTTATATAATAATTCTTTCCACCTCTTGTTTGCACAAGTTTTAAATCGCATAGATCGGTGTGAATCAATTCAAGAGGTTTTGTAGATCTTTCCACTGAATGAAAAGGAGATTTTGCCATTTTCGCTTCAACACTTTTTTCACACCTTTTGTGTCAATCATAAGTCATTTTTGGCAATAAATATAAATTTACTAAACAACGTAGTATATTTAGATTTGCATGTCCTAATCTATCATGCCATAAATTAGGAGACTCAACCAAATAAACAACTTTATCGTTTATTTCATTATCACCATGTACATTGATAGCATTTTGAAAAGTCCGTTATCTATGTAGCCTTTTCCAATAAAGTGACCATTCTTGGTTATTACAACTTTGTCTGCTTCAAACACTAGCCTAAATCCAGCTTTGCTCAATGCTGAGCTAGACACAAGATTCTTACGGATGTCCGGAACACGTAGCACATTCTTGAGCGTCATTTTCAATCCCGACATCATCTTGAGTATAACCTCTCCAGTTCCAACAACATTTGAGGCAGCGGGGTTTCCCATGTACAACCTTCTTTCCTCGGTGACGGGATCGTAGGATGAGAACATGGCTTTATCAGCACAAATGTGTTTGGTAGTGGCAGTGTCCACCCACCATCCGACTGGAATACCGACCATGTTGACTTCATCTACAACTTCACACAGATCAAGACTGGACAAATCAACGAGCACATAGTTATTTTCGATAACATTTGCTTGATCTCTCTTCTTGTCCTTCTTTGGTTTGCAGCAATCTTTCGCCATATTCCCGATTTTTCCGCAGTTGTAGCATTCTCCTTTGATCTTCTTTTGATTCTTCAAGTCTTGCCTCTTCCCATTAAATTTCCGCTTTTTGTTGTGGCTTGACTCGACGAGATTTGTTTTTGCCTCCATAGATGACTTGTTCATCTTGACATCGGTCTTACGATTGTCTTCTTCGATCCTCAGTCGCACAATAAGATCTTCAATGCCCATCTCCTTGCGCTTGTGCTTGAGGTAGTTTTTGAAATTCTTCCACATCGGGGGCAACTTCTCGATTATGACAGCAACTTGAAAGGATTCGGACAAACTCATTCCTTCCTCCAAAATATCGTGCAGGATCAACTGTATTTCCTGCACTTGCTCAAGAACAGTTTTGTTGTCCACCATGTTGAAGTCGAGAAAACGACCTACGTTGAACTTCTTCAAACTGGCATCTTCTTTTTTATATTTTGTCTCCAATGAGTCCCACAATTCTTTGGACGTTTTGATTGTGGAATAAACACTGTAAAGTGTATCATCCAACCCATTCAGAATATAGTTTCGACATAAGAAGTCGTTGTGATGCCATGCATCCAACGCCGTGCATTTTGGGTGTCAGTTTCATCATCCCCCATAACAGGAGGAGATTCGGAAAGAAAGCGACACAGGTTGAGAGTAGTAAGGTAGAACAATATTTTTGATTGCCAACATTTGAAATCAGAATCTGAAAACTTCTCGGATTTCTCGGCATGGGCAGGAGCATGAACATTGTTGCTTGACGACGCCATCTTCTACAGAAATTTCGTCCTACGATTGTTGTTTGGTATGATGTAGAAAATGACGAAACAATACAAACCGAGGCAAGAGTTGGATTCTCTCTCCATAAGATGAAATTGCCCCGCACAGTACATACGGATCAATGGCAAACATCCCCAAGATACAACGGTTTTCTATAAACTTGATGCCTTGTAATAGGAATTAGTTGTGTCAAGATTTATTCATCCCAACAGGCGATCGACTATAAGGCCGAGCGACCAAGTAAAACACCAGTCAAACTATGGCTAGATCGCCTAATCGAAGAAACCAGACCACCATCAGGTACCTAGCGATTGACTCCCAAGACGATCGCCCTTTGGTATCTGGTGATCGACTCTAGTGTCCGGCTAAGGACAATCGGCCTACGCCCCGAACAGAGATGATCGCCCGTCAAAGTCATCGAAGACTGGATCTCAGAACAGCACCCACGTGCAGATCCACAAAAGGCGCTGACAGACAAGATCTTTTGCTGACAGACAAAACCTTTGACCACAGCCTGTCACCTACCTCACCTACCGACAGGCGCGCCGAAAGTTGTCAGTGGGACCACCCGTGATAAAGAACTCAGACGTATGTGCTCCTCATTGGATCACATGCCGGCCGCTAGCAAGAAATGCAGACTTTAAGGGAACAAGCCCATGTGCTAAAAGACGATCGCCCGATTATTATAATACAGAAAAGGCGATCGCCCGGCAGATCCAAGTCCTATAAATAGAGAGCTTCCTCCTACTGGAAAAAGGTTCAGAACTCATTCACTTATATTCCGAATTCATTCACGGAAATACAGAAGAACACACATACCATCAAGCTCCCTGCTGTCTCGCCGGAATCCATCTCGGGACTTCTCTCTCCGAATCCCTCATCCAGAAGACGATCGACAGAGGCCGGAAGTCTCCACAAGACAGATTCCAAGAGATTCATAAGCCCAGGAGCTCAAGCATCCAGCTAATACTCGCCGTGAGAGACTGTCGATCTCTCACCGCCGCGACTGTTCACCTCCTTTGTTACAAGAACTCACAGAGCATCACATTTGGTTCTTCCGGCAATCTACACGCTCACTAGCTAAGATAACAAGAATCTTTACACTCATTGTAATTGTATTCTTACATTAGTACTTGTATCCCTGAATATTAGTATTAATAATATCTTGCGAGAGCATGCAAGCCCGGGACTAACAACCCCGGAAAATCTTGTGTTATTTATCTTTCTCACGGAAGTGTTCTCGCATTTGTTTGCTATCCATCCATTCCAGCAATATCTATCTCCGGATAATATTTTGGGTAGCAACAATTGGCGCTAGAAGGAAACCGATCTAACCCTGAAAATTTCATTCCAATCATCCCGAAGAACTCTCACCGTTCTCGGGGCATATACTTGAAGTGACACTCACTGTGCTTCAAAGAAAACCTTCAGAATCATGACATCCGCCGGTACATCGAAGAGAGCCGCTCTCCGAACCGCCGAACACCATATCCCGGCTCAGTCCGAACCCCAGCCGACGATAGGGGGAAGCCGCAGCAACGCGAGACTCTCGATCCCGCACCCGAGAGATGGCCCCAACCTCTCACTCGATCAGTTCCAAACCGAGGAACAGATCGAGAAGGCTATGGCCATCCTAGAGGAGCGACGGAGAGCATGCGCGTCGCCCGCGATAACTCCCTCGATCGTCCGCCGCATAGGAAAACGGAAATTCAACGGGCTACTGAGCGAGCGATCGTCAGAAAGCCCAATTCGCGAGAAAAGGCTCCCGCACAACCAGACGGATCCATATTCAATCGCTTGGGGCGCGACCCATCCTAGCGACCGGGGCATTCTGTTTCCATCCACGAAAAGACGGAATCCGAATCCGTCACCAGTAGTTCGGCCTACTCACCTCATAGCCGAACGCAAGTCAGCCATCTGACTCCCGTCCCGATCGCCAGGGGATCAGTACTCAATCGCCTCAGCACCCGCTCCGAGCGCCGAGCCGCGAGCAGCCAGGCCACGGCGATGGCCGCTATACAACGCCAGCTCGACGAGATGAAAGCACTCTTGGACACTGGGGCAAGCTCCAGCAAAAAGATCACCGGGCCGAACGAGCCACTCGCGGTCCACATCGAGCTTGCCCCCATACAACCAACGATCTCTCCTCCCAAAACACCTCTGTATGAGGGGAGATCGGACCCCGAAACCCACCTGAGTAAATTCCGAATCTACATGACTGGGTGTGGGGCATCTGATGTAACCAAGTGCCGGATCTTCCCGTTAACATTGGAGGAGCTGGCCCATAGGTGGTACGCCTCACTACCACCACGATCAATCACTTCCTTTAAGAAACTGGCGAATGACTTCACGTCATACTTCGCCAACAAGGTCGCCAGACCAGAAGTCCCCCACCGCGTGATGAAAATCAGGCAGGGGAAAGACGAAACCGACGCAGATTACATTGACCGAGTAGACGAAATCATCCTCACCGGTGAACCCGTCAGTGACGAGCTCGCTCTCTTTTCGGTCATGGGGGGATTCTACAGTCATTCTCCCATGTTTAGACATCTCACCAAGGATATTCCCCCAACTTACGCGATCTTCCGCGCTAAGGCTGCCAACTTTCTGGCCAGGCAAAGTGACACGCTTTTTGTGTAACTATCGCAAGTGCACGATATCGTATCAAGTAGTAAAGTGGACTTTTTGAGTCCGGTTTATCGATCCCACAAGGAAGTTATGTTATAATTTGAATTATACACTATTAGTCTATTTTTATAGATACTTAAGATGAGTGAAACACACAATTAAAAAGTTTGGTTTAATAATTGCAAAGAAATTGCAATAATAGTTTTAATATTATAAGGAAATAAAAAGATAGCAATAATAATAGATTGATTATCGATAAAATGAAATAGTTGGGATTACAAACTTAGTTCGTTATTAGTTATAAAAGATGTATTGGAGATCATAAGATGAATTTACTTATTATGTTGTGTAGATTCGATTTTCCTTAAAAAGACGGTTTCTCTTTCGAACTATAAAACGCCCCTTACATATTGAATCAATCCACTATATTTCTATGTTGATTGGCTTCAATACATAGCATTAGGATTTGTGAAAATAACTCAATGAATCATCTAAGGACTAGGGGTATATTTCTATCCCCTAGAACAACTTAGAGTGAAGATCATTTGATCTAATCAAACATATTTTCTTTCGAAACATATGAAGATCATAAATATCTTCATTAATTGGCCAAATAAATAAAGATTGTTAAAACAATGAAAATCACACACAATAATAAGTAATTCATAATATATCTTTATACAAACATAAATAACATGACTAACCTTGTTTATAATCCCAACTTAAGAAACTTAGCCCATAAAGGGTTTATTACACATATTACAAGCTTTGGTGGTCATTCTTAGTTGAATCAAGAGAAAGAATTGATCCTAACTCCCTTAGTAGATAAAGGAGATAGAAGCAATAAACTCTCTGAACAACATATACTACACCACACTTACAAAGATCATTCAAGAACACAAGTGTGTTCTTCACACAAAAAGAAAAGTTTACAAGAAAATGGAAAATTATATGATGAATGGTGAATGATGAAGGATCTAAGGGGTCTATTTATACACCTAAAGTCATCTAATAGCTCCAAAACTACAACATTATTACATTATATCGGATCAATGCCAGCCATCCCCTCAATAATACACAAAAAGTATAAAAAATTAGACAAATCATAGCAATCTGTCAAGAGTTACGGCCGTAACTTTCAGGAGTTACGGCCGTAACTAGGGTGACTTACGGCCGTAACCCCTGAATGTTACGGCCGTAACGTGGCTTCGTAAATTTGCTCATTTGAAGCTTTGATAGTTACGTTTTCAGCCCAGAATTCCTCAGACTTTGCGTTTTTGCCCTGCATCTTCTTCGGATGATAACTTTTGATATATAACTCTGATTTTGAATCCGAAAGACTGCCGAATTCGTCTCGAAAAGCCCTACAACATGAATATATCAAAATTCAATAAAGAGAATATTTATTAAACATGTTGTTTCTTGAGTAATTCAGTTATTTAATCCGATCATCATCCAATAAAAATAAAATTATTAAAACTAATAAATTAAAAGCAAAAACGAGTAGACTAGCTCAATTATGGGTGAATTTTATCGATACCAACCATGGATAAGTGTACAAAAATGACACTTATCACACCCCAAACTTGAATTCTTGCTAGTCCCGAGCAAGACTCTTTATTATTCACACTCCAAAAATAAAAATAAAAATAAAAAATAAGAAAATTAATACACACATAAATTAAAATATAAAAAGAGAAAAGGAGATCAAAATGCCATTAATAAACAACAACTACTTTATACGGTAGATAGAAATGAATCAAGATTCAAAATAAATCTACTAATATTTTTGAGGTTAAAACACGGTTTTATTTTGTAATTCCAAAATGTAAGGTTTTCCCCCCAAAAGGTTGATTATTTCTTTCCCACTCGTGATACACACGACTCCCTTTAATGGTTGCTCTCGATCACTCGTTTATTTTTCGACTCAATATGAAGAAGAATTTCATTGGCGTCATCAAATATTGTGATTTTTACAAAATTGAGTGTATTGAAATGCTAATTAATTCAAATCGCTCATAAACTACATCCCTTTTAGTGATAGCTTTCACACCGTTATTTGCTAACGTGTAGCTCTTTTCACTAACACAATTTCTATCTCATTTTTTTCGTAAAAGGTGATAGCTTTCACACCGTTATTTGCTAACGTGTAGCTCTTTTCACCAATTTTTCGAGACGGCAGCTACGCACCAACAATGGTTAGTCCTTTATTTTTCGCAAAATTTAAGACTTCCAAAATTAGCAAATATTGTTGCTCAACACTTCTCCTTTTCGTCATTTATTTTTAGGTGATAGCTTTCACACCGTTATTTGCTAACGTGTAGCTCTTTTCACCAATGACTCCTTTTTTAGGGAATAGAATTTTTGCAGAAAATCATTTTTAGTTAAGCATGAAAAATCAAAAACTCCACAAATTAAGTAAATTTCGCTTTATTTTTCATCAACCAATTGATTCTTCTTTTCTCAAGGTAACGAATGACTCGATTTTATATGATAATTACAAGGCTTGGAAAGAGAGATTAAGGCTCAAAAAAAAAAAAATTTGGAATATACAAATTTTTTTACCTAAAACGATTTTAGAAGTTTGTATATAGCTAATTTATGGTGTTATGGCGGATCTAAAAATCTCAAAAATCAAAATACTATAGATATATATATATAAATATATATATATAAAAAAATTAAGGAAATAACCAAATCAATCAAAACACACCAAAATTATTAAACAAACCACACCAAAATTACAACACACCAAAATACTAAAACAAACCACCCCAAACTTGAAAATAAAGCTGTCCTCGCTTTAAAAATAAAATAAAAATCAATGCGTAAAAGAGAATACTCCCGATTAAGAAAGTTGATGTCCGAGCCTAACGCCTTTTAGAATCTGCAAGAGAATAAATATACGAGGCACACACAAAAGAAAATAAAATATACTCGTAAGTATAACATAATTTTATAGATGCGCATCAAGAAAGTCCGAAGAGTCGCCTTACGCTGCCATCAAAGTTTTTATAAAAGCAAAACAAGAAATAAAAATTACAGAATACATAAAACGCGAATAGATGCGCGTCAAGAGATCAAGAAGAAACTCCTTAAGCTGCCATCATTTAGCACGATTATTACACATGACAGAAAGTAAAAATACAAGAGGTCCATCATGGGTTATCAAAGGGAGAGGAATGAATCTACTTTTCGTTTTCTCACGGTAAAATCTTCTACCTGCATAATTTTAGCTAGAGTGGATCTGGTTGAGGAACAAATTCATTGAGTTTTTCGATTAGTTCTTCTGGTGTTGTTGCAACGACTATGATTCGTTTTGCACGCTCGGAAATAAATCCCTTTTCGGCAGAGTAGTCGATGAAAGACAAGAAACCATCAAAGAAACCATTGACATTAAGCACTCCTATTGGTTTTGATGAACATTTAGTGGGCTCTGGTAACCACATGAAAAAGTTCCTCAAGTGTGCCAAAACCACCGGAAGGGCGATAAAGGCGCGAATTATTTATCATGTGAGTTATGCGATCTTGCATATTCACAGATCTAAACTCATCTCCAATAGTTGACCGGTAATTTTACTTTCAGCCGGAGGTTTTGGGATTACTCCCAACACTCTTACTCCTTCCATATAGGCGACAGCACTCGCCCCATTAATCCTAGACTTCCTCCTCCGTAAACTACATGAATGCATTTTTCTCCTAAGGTACGACCCAAGTTGTGGGTCGTGATGAAGCATGCCTCTTTTCCAGAACTAGATCCACCAAAAATGCAGACTGTGTAAAATTTTTTTGTTGAAGATGATGACTCCATTTTTGAAAAGAAAAAAAAATTTTTTTAGAGAGAAACAGAGAAAAGTGCAAGTTTGAGGGATGAATGAAAGAAACCAAGAGAAAGTTTATTTATAGAGAAAAAGAAGGTAAAAATTGTTTAACAAGTTTGTGATTGCGTTTGATTGTGCTTCAACTACTTAATAGAATAATGAAAGCTTTTATCGCGTATCACATTTTTATTCGGAAAATCTCACCACACGACAAAAATAAAAGATACTTACGCGTATGTACAGTAGTTGTGATTGTGGCTCACATCTTCCTCTGATTTTACGTTCGAAACGGCCTAAACGCCTTCTATGAGTCGGGGAGAAGCTTCCCATCCAATTTTCTTACAAATTGGCAAACAGGTCTTTTAACGTCGATTCCCAAGACGTTGTTCATATTCTGGTTTGAATTTATTCCACAAACATTGAATTCGTAATACACAAGTCCACTAGGATGCGTGTCAAGAGAAATTTCGATGTTATCTAAATTCTCCTTATTCGGACCATCATTAATGAATCGAATTTTATCTTCTCTGTTTGTAGATGGAATTCCTAAAGATCGACATTTTGCATTACAGTTCCATCTAGCACATTTATAGCAAACGGCTAGAATCTTTGCTCGTCGTTTCTTGGCATATGAACTTTTTCCAAGCCCTGGTAAAAATCTAGTTGGTGTTTCTGTGAATTCACCTTCTATTCTTACTTTGGCTTCGATAATGAATCTTATGTCAAAAGGTATGCTTTTATTCATAAGCAACCTCATCCTTTCAAGCCTTGTCTTATAAATTTTTAAAATTGCATTTTTGCTTAGAAAGGGAAATCTTTTTTCAATTTTAAACAATGTTTCATCCATGATAAAAAAAACAAAAATAAAAAGACAATGAAAATAATTAAAAAAAATATATATATACAAATATCAGTTGTTGTGGGAAACTGAAAAATCCGACTTTAATAGTCACGGAGTACCGTTATCCGCCACTTGACCGGACAAACACAATTTAGTACTAAGTTACAACGTCGAGAAATTTGTACCTACAAAAATAGTTTATAATGTAAGATTTCAAATATAACTTATACTTCCCCGGCAACGGCGCCAAAAACTTGACACGCTTTTTGTGTAACTATCGCAAGTGCGATATCGTATCAAGTAGTAAAGTGGACTTTTGAGTCCGGTTTATCGATCCCACAAGGAAGTTATGTTATAATTTGAATTATACACTATTAGTCTATTTTTATAGATACTTAAGATGAGTGAAACACACAATTAAAAGTTTGGTTTAATAATTGCAAAGAAATTGCAATAATAGTTTTAATATTATAAGGAAATAAAAAGATAGCAATAATAATAGATTGATTATCGATAAAATGAAATAGTTGGGATTACAAACTTAGTTCGTTATTAGTTATAAAAGATGTATTGGAGATCATAAGATGAATTTACTTATTATGTTGTGTAGATTCGATTTTCCTTAAAAAGACGGTTTCTCTTTCGAACTATAAAACGCCCCTTACATATTGAATCAATCCACTATATTTCTATGTTGATTGGCTTCAATACATAGCATTAGGATTTGTGAAAATAACTCAATGAATCATCTAAGGACTAGGGGTATATTTCTATCCCCTAGAACAACTTAGAGTGAAGATCATTTGATCTAATCAAACATATTTTCTTTGAAACATATGAAGATCATAAATATCTTCATTAATTGGCCAAATAAATAAAGATTGTTAAAACAATGAAAATCACACACAATAATAAGTAATTCATAATATATCTTTATACAAACATAAATAACATGACTAACCTTGTTTATAATCCCAACTTAAGAAACTTAGCCCATAAAGGGTTTATTACACATATTACAAGCTTTGGTGGTCATTCTTAGTTGAATCAAGAGAAAGAATTGATCCTAACTCCTTAGTAGATAAAGGAGATAGAAGCAATAAACTCTCTGAACAACATATACTACACCACACTTACAAAGATCACTCAAGAACACAAGTGTGTTCTTCACACAAAAAGAAAAGTTTACAAGAAAATGGAAAATTATATGATGAATGGTGAATGATGAAGGATCTAAGGGGTCTATTTATACACCTAAAGTCATCTAATAGCTCCAAAACTACAGCATTATTACATTATATCGGATCAATGCCACCATCCCCTCAATAATACACAAAAGTATAAAAATTAGACAAATCATAGCAATCTGTCAAGAGTTACGGCCGTAACTTTGGAGTTACGGCCGTAACTAGTGACTTACGGCCGTAACCCACTGATGTTACGGCCGTAACGTTAACTTCGTAAATTTGCTCATTTGAAGCTTTGATAGTTACGTTTTCAGCCCGAATTCCTCAGACTTTGCGTTTTTGCCCCAGATCTTCTTCGGATGATAACTTTTGATATATAACTCTGATTTTGAATCCGGAAAGACTGCCGAATTCGTCTCGAAAAGCCCTACAACATGAATATATCAAAATTCAATAAAGAGAATATTTATTAAACATGTTGTTTCTTGAGTAATTCAGTTATTTAATCCGATCATCATCCAATAAAAATAAAATTATTAAAACTAATAAATTAAAAGCAAAAAACGAGTAGACTAGCTCAATTATGGGTGAATTTTATCGATACAAACCATGGATAAGTGTACAAAAATGACACTTATCACAAAGGCTACTCATCCTCCGCCTAGGCGAGGAAACGCCACCTCCTGTCCAGAAGATAGCGATCGCCAAAGTAAAGAAGGCGATCGCCAAGCCACCCGGAGATCTCAAGGCCTTCGAGGACATGGAAGCCCATCTCCTCCATACGTTCAACCGAACTCCGACACATATTTTCTATGCCATCAATGGGCACGAAAAGCTCAAAAAGCCAAAGGCGATAAGGGACCACGGTCACCTGGACAACAATCAATATTGTGCCTACCATAAGAGTCCCGGCCACAGCACCAACCAATGCCGCGACCTCCTCAAACAGCTCTGGAGATTGTTCGAGGAGGGCAAGTTGGACATCTTATTGGCTTAGCCGAAGCCCCTACCAATCTCTATACACGGTCGTCCGAGTCGAACACAAAACAGGTTGGAAAGCTCATACGAGCCGACCCCTGGATCAACCTCGGCGACCGTCTCTACATGCTTCAATCAAGATAAGGGGACCTCGGAAGTCTCCCCGATCTCCCTCCTTATTTAAGAAACTGGAGGACTCGCTCGCCATCTACAGTTCACCATCTAACATGATGAACTAAGGCACGAGATCGCCTCCCCCGCACAACGTACACCGTCGAAGGTCAGCATCTACATGACGATCCAAGGTGGAAGAGTGCAGCCATGGTCCTGGTGGTTGATGGAACCGACTGCTTAGGCCATGCAAGGTCCCTTTGGGCCAAGATCGCCCGCCCTTCGTTTAAATACGAGGCCGGCGTAGTCTGAGGGCCCTCCAAAATTAATCAGTGGACACGATCGCTCGCCCTCAAAGGTTCATCATTTAACGTGGTGAACCCGGACAGTGCGACGCGTCACTACCCCCGTCTCAACGTACACCGTCGAGGGTCACCATAGTCGTGGCGACCCGAGGTGGAAGCAGAACTAAACAAGCCGCGGGCGTGGAGTTGAATCATCCGACGCTACCCCGCGCAAAGACTCCTCTAGACCGAGACCGCACGCCCTTCGTTTAAATACGAGGCGAGGCGCAGCCTAACAGAGGACCCTTATAATAAAGTGAGTCACGAGACACTCAATGTCTTCGCTCATCAAGACATGATCAGGGAGTCGGTCCATCGAACTCCGCGATCGTGCACGGTTTCTCAAGACGGACGACCGTCCTCGAGGATTCGACAAAGTTGAAGACCGCTCACTCAACGAATTATTTTCACCCCCTTACTTTCACTAAGTGAATAAAAACAAGGGGGAAGAGTGCGGACTACCTATACGACGATCGTCCCTATTCAACAACATACGGAGGTCGTCATTTTTTAGCAAGTTGTGCAGCGATCGAATTTGTTGTAAAAGTTATCTTTATGAGTTTATCAATTCATTTGGAACTACCCTCGCAACGATCTCTCCTCACACATTTGTACAAAGTCAAACAAAGACTAAAAAATAACAATCATTCAAGTGATAAGTCAGAAAATCAAACATTCATTTCATTGCTTGAAGGATCAAAATACATGGTCGCCCGAAGCTACAAAGAGAAAACTACAAAAATACAAGACAAAAAGCTAAAGCAAGCAAGCAAGAGCGAAGAGTCTCAGGCCTCTGCCTGGCCTTCGCCTTCAGCCGTCGGCTTGACCTGTGGTCCTTCCCCAGTTTTCGGAGCGACCTCACCATCCTCCGGGTCATCAGGATGAAAGATGTTCGCCAGAGTCGGATACCAGCTCAGATCGACGCCAAGCTCCGAGAGATCCAAAATCGGCAAGGAGAAAGCAGGATGGAGAGGATGCTCCAACGCATATGCCTTGAAGTTCTCAGCAAGGGGCCCGACCTCCAAACCTCCTTTCATAGCTGCTCGGATCGAGTCGGCGAACGCCATATAATAGGCGAACTCGCTGACAAACTCCAAGTTTTGAAAGGGATCAGCCTTGGTCGCCTCTACCTCTCTTTTCAGCTCCGCCATCGCCTGTTGCGACCCTTGGAGCTCGGCCTCCCTCACAGCAACATTCTCCCTCGACTCCGCTAGCTCTCTAGTCAACCGAGCGATCTTCTCCTTCTGACGAGCGAACTCATCCTCAGCAACCTTCTGCGCCCGGACGGCATTCAACATCTTGTCCCGAAATTGGTCAACCGCCAAACGAGACAACTCGGTTTCCTTCTTCGCCAGCTCAAGCTCGCGGCTCGCCCGCTTGGCTGCCTCCAAAGAGTCCTTCTCCATCGCCACGATCTTATCGGCAAACTCGGCGTTCTCTTTCCGAGTTGCCTCGAGATCCGCCTGCAGGCGAATAGTGGAAGGCCGCCCCTCAAACTCCTGCGCAGCCTGGACAACCATGGTCGCCGTCTGGAGAGAAAGGGCGAGAACAGCCTGCATCGTACTCCCCGATCGCTGACGAGCGATCGCATCCAGATCGGTCGTCCAGGCCTTCGGTAGAGCAGAAGCGGCCTTGCTGACGTATTGCGGGATGTCACAGGACTGGCGAGGAGATCGGCTGGCTAAGAAATCCAACACCATCGGCGGGCAAGACGGATCTGTGCGACGGATCCTACATCAATACAACAAAGTTAACACAACTCCTACGCAAATGCAAGTTTCAACCCAAAAATGCAATCTACCTCTCAACCCTCTCAGGGTCGCGACCGAAATACGGTTTCCCTAGAGGAGTCTCAGCGTCGGCGATCGCCATCTCTCGCATAAAAGCCGCAGAGGGCGGCTCATTCCCCGGAGCAAGAACGGTGATCGGAGGCGCGGCGTTCGGCACTTCATTGCCAGGGGCAGGAGCAGGAGTTTCTTCAGGCCTCGGCCTTTTGCGATTCGATCGAAGCCCCTCCTCTGGAACTCCCTCCTCAGCCACGATCGGCTCCACGCGAGGTTCCGCCTCTGGAACAATTGGCAACGCAACAGGTGGGGCCCGAGATGACTTCTTGTGGCGGAGACGGCCTAGAACTCCACGATTCGACATGGCGATCTCTGGCGGGGGCTCCAAAAAGCGAGGAAAGCGAACCTCTACAGTTAAGACGATCGATCAACAGTCAGATACTTTCCTCAAGTAAGGCGATCGCCTAGGAAGTGAAGGTCGCAAAAACTCATACCTGGTACCGAGAGATGTCTCGGGAAACGGAATAGCCGAGCCGACAACCAGCGACTCTCCTTATTGATCCGGTTAGCGTCAAGGTCGTCGTCCGACAAGCTCCGTATCCGCTCCCAGACAACCAGGAAATCAAAGGGCAGCTCCTCGACCGCCGGAATGTGAAAACCTGTAAAACCGAAATCAAATTAGATCAGTCCAAAATGCATCCGAACGAAGGGAGAGTCTAAACCCTTACCGGGATTCCTCTCCCGAAACTCAGTAGGGATCTCCAGCTCGCCCGAAGGATTGTCGCTCGCAGAAGCCCTCCACTTGCCGGCGACCCAGAACCACTTCGTCGGATCCCCCCGCGCCTTATTCGGGACTCCATGGATTACCCGACCAGATCGGCCCTGAATATGGTAACCGCCGACCGACCCTTTCTGAGCCGTCAGCTTGAACAAATGGTTCATCTCCAAGGGCGATGGGAGGCGGTGACCGCCGAAAAGAATGAGAGTGCAGATAATTTGGAGCCAAGCGTTCGGCGTCAGCTGAAGTGACGCCACGTTCCAAGCGGCCAGCAGGTGGGAGACAGCAAAAGATAGAGGGAAGCGCAGCCCGGCCTCCATAATCGCCTCATTCACGGCGACCATACCGATCGGAGGCTGATTGGCTCGCTCATTCTCCGCCAGCGCGAATATATCCACATCTGAAGGAACATGGAACCTCGTCCTCCAGACGGCCAGATCTTTCCTGGTCGTCGAACTCCGGATTTGGCCAAGCGACCACAAAGATCGCTGCGCAGCCCGGTACTGCGACCGTTTGGGAAGCTGATAAGGGTAGGCGACTGAGTAACCCCGGAAATCGAATCTCGGAGACGGACCGGTCAACTTCTCCATAATCTCAGCGAAAGCCTTATAGGCCCGGCCGAAAGCACTATGCTGCTCCCAGTAGGCCCTAATCGCCAGATCTTTCTCTATCTGCGGCAAATCTGTCTTGGCCCGCCTCCTTAGCGACGTCGGCTTCATTAAATAAAGCCTCGATTTCAGCAGGGTCGATTCCGGCCCGAATAGCCTCAGCGGACGTCTCTAGGTGGAAGTCAGAAGAAGGTCCTCCCCGGACAGTCGATGTCCCGGCGACAGAACTGGTACCCACTCCATGTGATGATGACGTTCCGGCCATTCTCAAAGAAAGAAAGGAGAAAAGGATTTTTCTTACCCAAAGATGAAATCGAACGACGATCGGCTCTAAGATCTTCAAAAAATCTTCAGCAAGTCCTTCTTTCTCCAGTAAGTGCGTGTGAGGACGAAGACTGCAACACTGCGCCCTTTTATAGGAGATGGCAGGGACTCGTTTGCAATAATCGAAAATCTCAGGGGTCGGATCCCAAACGTCGCATTTATTGACTCCCTCGAGACCCGCGTACGCGTCTTTTCAAGGACGCGTCAGCCGAGGAGTCATTAATGACCATTGATATCCTCCAACAGAAGCCCGACACGTGCGCGGAGACTTTTACACGCCCATTGCCTTTCCCGCGCAGTTTAGCGGCCAACCAGGTCGTCCAAACTCAGAATATATCAGCTCAAAGACGATCGCCAGTTCAGTTAAACGCAGAGTCGCTCGTCAAAAGTTCAGCGATCGCCAAGAGAACCACCTCACCCCACGTTTCCAACATAGGAGCGAGCTGGGGGGCAATTGCTGTGTCAAGATTTATTCATCCCAACAGGCGATCGACTATAAGGCCGAGCGACCAAGTCAAACACCAGTCAAACTATGGCTAGCTCGCCTAATCGAAGAAACCAGACCACCATCAGGTACCTAGCGATCGACTCCCAAGACGATCGCCCTTTGGTATCTGGCGATCGACTCTAGTGTCCGGCTAAGGACAATCGGCCTACGCCCCGAACAGAGATGATCGCCCGTCAAAGTCATCGAAGACTGGATCTCAGAACAGCACCCACGTGCAGATCCACAAAAGGCGCTGACAGACAAGATCTTTTGCTGACAGACAAGACCTTTGACCACAGCCTGTCACCTATCTCACCTACCGACAGGCGGGCCGAAATTTGTCAGTGGGACCACCCGTGACAGCAACTCAGGACGCGTGCAGGCTCCTCATTGGACCGCAAGATACTGGCCGCCGGCCGCGGACTTTAAGGGAACAAGCCCATGTGCTAAAAGACGATCGCCCGATTATTATAATACAGAAAAGGCGATCGCCCAGCAGATCCAAGTCCTATAAATAGAGAGCCTCCTCCTACTGGAAAAAGGTTCAGAACTCATTCACTTATATTTCGAATTCATTCACGGAAATACAGAAGAACACACATACCATCAAGCTCCCTGCTGTCTCGCCGGAATCCATCTCAGGACTTCTCTCTCCGAATCCCTCATCCAGAAGACGATCGGCAGAGGCCGGAAGTCTCCACAAGACAGATTCCAAGAGATTCATAAGCCCAGGAGCTCAAGCATCCAGCTAATACTCGCCGTGAGAGACTGTCGATCTCTCACCGCCGCGACTGTTCACCTCCTTTGTTACAAGAACTCACAGAGCATCACATCTGGTTCTTCCGGCAATCTACACGCTCACTAGCTAAGATAACAAGAATCTTTACACTCATTGTAATTGTATTCTTACATTAGTACTTGTATCCCCGAATATTAGTATTAATAATATCTCGCGAGAGCATTCAAGCCCGGGACTAACAACCCCGACAAATCTTGTGTTATTTATCTTTCTCACGGAAGTGTTCTCGCATTTGTTTGCTATCCATCCATTTCAGCAATATCTATCTCCGGATAATATTTTGGGTAGCAACAGAATTGAATTCCAGGTGAACTACTAAATATTTGGTACTTGAGTATGAATTATATGCTAGAATGAATGTGTTAATTATCTTGGTTAATTCTGCATGTTTAACCATCATCTGTAGGGGTCTATTTATAGCCTGTAAAGGGCCCTGTGAAGTACAAAGCACACCTCCGAAATGCCCGTTACGACAAGTGCGACGTGCACGTGCTCGGCCTCGGACTCGGACTCGGACTCGGACTCGGAAGGTTCTTTGCACCTACCCCGTAGGATTCGGACTTTAGCCTTAAAAAATTAATTAAAGTCAACTAGGGTGCAACATAATGGAGCACACTTGATTGCTCCTTTATGGTGGAAAGTCCTTTGTAAATAGCTCAATATTTCCTTATTTTTCCAATGTGGGATGGAATTCCACACCAGATTCCTATCTATTAAATGACTTATCTTTGTGCATTAATTACTGATTCATTCCTTAATGAAATTGAACAAGTAAATACACTAAATTAATCTACACAAAATGTAGATTCCAAATATACCATTTAATGTCATTAATTACCATAATTAATTATGGTATTAATTTAACCTATTTTTCCAAAAATAAAAATATCCAGAATATTATTAATTACATAACCAAATAAAAAAGTAGCGATATAATGTTACGACACAACACTCAATGTATATAAACTCAAGTGCACTCGAACACTAGTATCAGGCTCGAGTTCCGCTGCTGCCATTTCTTCCCATGGAAGGCTCTCCAACCATAAATTGTACGTGGACATATAATTAAACTTATCCACCCTTATAGGAGTTAGCCTAAAATCGCTAATACAAGTACGAGAATACAAACGGTATATCTGAAAATATAACACTTCTCGAATCATATAAAATATGTACACAATATATCATATTATAAAATATATACACAATATGTACACAATATATAATAGAAACGGGTTTCCAGCTTAGTGCATCAGCCACTACATTCACTTTTTCTGGATGATAAAGAATCTCCAAGTCATAGTCTTTAATCAATTCCAGCCATCTCCTCTGTCGCATGTTCAACTCTTTCTGACTGAAGATGTATTTAAGCCTCTTATGATCTGTGGAGATCTGACAGGAGTCCCGTACAAATAGTGTCTCCATATCTTTAGGGCGAAAACAATAGCTGCCAATTCCAAATCATGAGTTGGATAATTTACTTCATATGGCTTCAACTGCCGTGAAGCTTAGGCGATCATCTTCTCATTCTGCATCACTACACAATCGAGACCTTGATTTGAAGCGTTACTGTAAACTATGAATCCTCCAGTTCCTTGTGGTAGTATTAGAATTGGAGCCGTCGTCAATATCTTCTTCACTTCATCAAAACTGGCCTGATTTTCAAACTTTTGGGTTTTCTGCAGTAATCGAGTAAGTGGACGGGCAATTTTGGAAAACCCTTCCACGATGCGACGATAATTCCCAGCAAGCCCTAAGAAACTTCTGAATTCCTTCATGTTCTTAGGGGACTTCCATTCCAAAATTGCCTCGAGTTTCTGGGGATCTACTCGGACCCCTTACGCTGATACCATGTGACCAATAAACATCACTTCTTTTAGCCAGAATTCACATTTAGACAGTTTGGCATAAAACTGTTCACTCGTCAAGAGGTTCAAAATGATCCACAAATGCCGCTCATGCTCTTCCGGACTCTTGGAATAGACCAAAATATCATCCATAAAGACAACTACCAATTTGTCCAAATAATCTATGAACACTCGATTCATTAACTGCATAAACACAGCAGGCACATTAATGAGACCAAACGGCATTACTACAAACTCATAGTGCCCGTAACGAGTTCTGAATGCTGACTTCGAAACATCTGATTCTTTAATCTTCAACTGATAGTACCCCGATCTCAAATCAATATTCGAAAACACTGTCGCTCCTTGCAACTAGTTGAACAAATTATCGATCCGTGGCAACGAGTACTTATTCTTAGTTGTCATCCTGTTTAGCTCTCGGTAGTCGATGCACAATCGAGGCGATCCATCTTTCTTTCGAACAAAAAGAACTGGTGCACCCCAGGGCGAAACACTTGGCTGAATATAACCCTTGTCCAGTAATTCTTCCAGTTGCTTCTTCAATCATACATCTCGGTATGCCTTTTCCTCGACCAAAACTCTGGGGTGGTTGGACACTCTGCTACGTCTGTGGGACTCTCGCTTATTTCTAGGCCAGCTGCGAAGTACGAGCTCCAAATAATTTAGTGGCATCCTTGCAGAACATCGCTCGATGCCCTTCCTGTCCGCATTCGTAACATGTCACCATAGAATGAAAACAGTCACGCCACAGGTGTCCTGGGCGACCACAATTAAAACATTTTGTTGCCGCATCAGTAAGGGCTGGTACAAATCTAGGGTGCCTTACGCCTTTGGATGGTTGCGGAGGCTTCTTGAATGAGTGGAAATACGACTGAGCCTTGCGGGGCCCACTATTCTTATGTTCTGTAAAACCACCAAAAACCTTTTGCTTCTTGGATTCAGAAAACTATTCTATAGCTGCTTCTTTCATTTTGTATGGAAAAGCTTTGTCTTGATACTGGCGGAGAGTAGTGCATTTGAGTCCTAACATGTACATCTGTATCTCTGGATTCATTCTCATATCAAAGTGAATCATCATTTCTGCATCGGTTCTGACCAGGTGTCGAACAAATGCCAGCTGCTGATGAAATGTGTTAATCATTTGGGTTACAAACTCGTACGTCGGTTGTGTAGAGAATAACTCTCGAACCTTAGCTTCCCTCACCATACGAGGGCAGTATTGGGTTTCCATCAGCAGTTTGGCTCTCCCCAATCGGCATCATGATCAATAGGTCAGGTGGCTTCCCACCACTCGGACGCTTGCCCCGTCAGGAAATATTGGGCAATGGGGGCTTTCCGGTCGTCCAGGCAGTTAATCCCTGCAAATACTTTCTCCAGATCTCTCAGCCAGTGATCCCATGTTGGCATCTCAGAAAAACCATCGAACTTCGGAGGGTGCATCTTCGCCACCTCCTGTAGCCATCTATCTCCTCGATTTCCTAAGTCTGGGACGCCTTGATGTCTCTCTCCCAGCTACAATCCTACGGCCACTTACATTCTGTCCACAACTTGAGAAAATTGGGTCATTTGGTTGACCACCTGACGAAGGATGTCGGGGACAATAGGTTCGGCATTTGTTTCCACGGTTTGCTCTCGTTCATTATTGACGGACTCTTGTTGTTCGCCAGAACTGTAATTAGCCTGATTTGACAGCGAATTAGGAACAGAGAGTGAAGCTTCCCTCTCAGTATTTCTACGTCTGCATCCACGACCGCGACCACGTCCATGTCCTCATCTCAACATACTATAAGCATACATACTCAACATATAGGAAACAATATCGTTCTAACGTTCAATTATCAAAAAGGAGATAACATGTAAATGATAAGATAGAGTTTAGGAAACTTACAACCACTGCTGACATGAAGACGTAGACAATACAGTGATGTTATTCGTGACTGGTTAACTCGAAAAGACACATCTGAACCCTAATTTAACCCAACGGCCAAGATATCCATAATCTTAGCTCCGGTGCCATATTCTGTAACACCCCAAGATTTTCAGGATTATTACAGCACCATAAATCCTTGATATAAGGATTTACTAGGCTAAGAATTTAAGAACAACATTATTAAATACCAACCGTGAAATTTATTATTACATTACAAGTCTGGAAAATGTAAATCCGTCAACGCTCGATAATAAAAATTCAAAGATAACCCAAAACAACAACATACTCGAGTAATTTATTAAAACAAAACACAACTAACGAACTCTCCCGGCCATAACATCACTCTGCACCTTCGTCATGATGCAGCTCTAGTTGTTGTTTCCCCGCCCTCCTGGATCCTGAACATAAAACAAATGTTCACCCCCGAAGGGGTTAGCACAGCGATGCTAGTACAAGTATGATAATTATACAACAATGGTTTATTGAGCGACCGTAGAATAATAACATCGATAGTATCAACAATGATAACAACAAGTCTCTCCAATGAGAAATAATAACAATGCATAACACAACGTGTCAATATCAACATAATCATGGTATTCCAATGATCAAGCGCATACAACATAGATCCCCATGATGATCCCGTCGGACCAACACATGGTGGAAGTTCCCATCCAACGATCGAACGCACACAACATAGATTCCCATGATGATCCCTTCGGACCAACACATGGTGGACAAAACAATCACAACACATATGCATGACACATAACAATATAATCGACATCAACACAGATAAACATAATTAAAGTACTTGCCTTCGAAGGATGGCAAGAAATAAATACTTTAACAACTTCAACAAATTCGAAGGCCGCCCCTTCGATCAACCGTTCGCAAAGCTAGAACCTTACATAAAAGGAAATGACGACAAACTCGACTTACGTAACAAGGCTATCACACGAACATGCTAAATGTTCCCAAAAAGTGACCGAACTAGTTATCATCATACGGCCGATTCCCGGTTAATTACTTAGAGCACATACGTCGAACGAATACCATACTACATGCGAAACGAAGGATCATAACGGGGATAACACGTTGATGTCTATGGATTTTAGCATATTCAAATCATCACAAACCACAGTCCAATTCTGGCCATCAATTACTAATACATGTACCGGTTATCTAAACGAATTCATAACAAGGTAAGTACGTTCAACCGAATTCTAAGTTAATCCCACTTATGATTCTCGTCCCTCCGCGAGTGAATTCATCTTATCCAAGTTCTACGTTCACCATGATTGTTACAACATGATTGTATCGTTCTAACCATTCATATAAAGATTACCAATCCAAACAATCTTTTCGGAACATGAATCTACTTGAAGGACATCCTCTACATTCATCTTCATGAATTCCTCTAACCTAGGTGATAATATTAACAAGTTGTTCAACATGAATATCTCAAAAATCATCACCAAAGGCATGATATAATCTCATAAAACTTCATCCCGACGTCTGTCATAAACTAGGCTCAACTTATATCGATGGGAAAACCCATGTTCATCCAATACAATCTTCCTAAACATGGTGTTCAATTCATCATGATAATAACAAACTCTATAATCTCAGTAACATGCTTATAACATCATTAAGAACATGAATTCCAATTGGTGAAGGATCAACATACCTTAATATGGAGGAGAACGACGAAATATTTGGTGAAACTCAACACCGGAAGTTTGAACTCCAAACCAGAAGATCTAAGATCTAAGATCTTCTAAACCAAGCTGAGAGGCTGATATAAGGGATTTATAGGGCTGTGGAACTCTCAAATTTGCAGAAAATTGGACAAGGAGAGGGGGTGAAATGAAAATAGGTTGATGTCTATAAATAGAGTTTCAAACCTTACGTACGTTATCCACAAGACATTACGTGCGTTATCTATCTTACGTACGTTAGCAACAAATTCTTACATATGCTATCGTCGGGCGGTAGCTCACTGTCTCATTTCCTGTCCTCCATTACGTACGTTAACAATGCTTACATACGTAATGTGATTAACGTAGTGTATGTTATGATACACCTTTAACGTACGCTATGCTCGTTGACTCGCTTTATCAAAAGTTCTCCAGATTCTCCTGACAAATATCCTTATCTGGATTCACATCCGAATCACACCTTATCTGCCTTGACCACCTATTGTGTACGTTATGTATCAACCGTAACGTACGTTACATGTAGCCCATTACGTACGTTATGTACACCTATTAACATACGTTATTGTCATGCAGAAGCATGTATAAATCGAAAAACTTAACATGATATGATCAAGAATATCTGAATAAAAATACGGAAAAATCACACTTCGATTATCAATATGACATAATCAAATACCACAAGGTTCAAATATAGATGATCTACACCAAACTTCAAAGTGCTCTCCCTATCTGCATCAGTCTTTCTTTTGAAGATCCATTTGTTCCCAATGGGCACAATACCGTCGGGTTGATCTACCAAAGTCTAGACCTGATTGGCATGCATTGATCTATCTTAGCTTCCATGGCCTCTCACCACTTCGCGGAGTCCACGTCCACCATCGCTTAGTCATACGATGTAGGATCATTCTCTGGGATACCATCTATTTGGTGGAGACTCAGTTCCTCCAGATGCATATAGTCACACCTATCATGTAATTGAGAAATCCTTCTTTACCACACGGTGGCAGTGGTTGTGTTTCAGAAGGTTCGGTTCTTTATTCTTGCGCAGGTGTCTCCTTGGGAGTTTATCTATGTTCTTCCAAAAAGACATTTCTAGATACTCCACCTTTCAGAATGAACTCGTCTTCCCGAGGAAGTGTGTGATGGAAATAAAACACAGCGAAAGCGGCAGGTTTACTAAAATTAGCCCTCAAGAATCGGATCTATTTAGGCTCATCAAATAATTAATTACATAAATTAATAAGCAATTTAAACAAGCAATATCTATATATATATACGCGTCTAAACATGATAATTTGTAGTATCCTACCTAGATCTAAAAGATATTAGAATACGTTATCTTTGAAGCAAAGTCTTTGAATTTCTCCTTGATCTTCTATTATTTCTACCTTTAGAGTATGATATGCCTTAATCCGAACATTGTGTGGACAACGAGATACGAATGTAGGTCACAAGTCATCCAGGAATAAGTCTAGAGGGGGGGTGAATAGACTTATTGAAACTCTTAAACTCTTTTTCTCAAAGAGTAAGTTTCTTCAGCTGATAGATAAACAAATGACTTGGAGTCGTTTGTTCTTAATACGTGCAGAAGTCAGCTGATGACGAATACAAAACAACTAATGAAACACTTAGCAATGAATGCAGCAGTTAAAGTATGATGCTATAAAACAGTAAAGTACGCAGGCAATTATAGTGGTCTCAGAGGTGGGGTAATCCTCTACTAATCCACTTTTCTCCAAACCAGTTGGAGATGAATTCACTATAATTTTCAACCAGTGATAAATATTACAGTGATTCAACCAAACTACAACAGCTTCCAACCAGTGGAAATCCGTTCCGTTGTAACACACTTGACTGCCTTGCACTTCTTGATCCTCGATCCTTGGATGCCTTCTGATCTCTTAACTTCAACCAGTGAAGTACCCCGGACTCAGTATTATAGACACGAGTTTTTGTCTTCTCCAACTAAGAGCTTCTTCAAGTATGAACTTTTTAGAACCGCTCTTTTCACGATGCTATTGATTGCTTTTGATTGCTTGAATGCTTTGATCGCTTGAGAGTATGTTCGCACCGGTAGTTGCTCAACTTCAAATCTTCGGATATTTATAGGTGTTGATCTTTGAGCATTTCTTCATAGCCGTTGCAAATATTTTCAACAAATCCATCCGTTGGAGAGGTAGACTTCATTGTTTTCTTTCTGAACGTTGCAATACTGGATTCCCATTATTTTAATCTATCTTCTGACCGTTGTGAAGACTCTGCATGTGAGGCGCCGAATCTTTTGAATATAATAGGATTAAAGTCTTCAAGGTGGGTCTGGATGAATTATTTAATTCATATCCTTTGCGGGAATCTCTCCAATTTGTCTCTTCACGTTGCATGTGGCTTTTCGTAATTTTTGACTTTTCAACGCATGCTGACGTGGAGTTGGAGTACTTGGCTGATCTCGACTAGGCTGATGTGCAGTTAACTTCTCTGCAGTATGGACCTCTCTGATGTTCACTGTTTAGGACTTGTCTGATCAGATGACTTGTCTGAGGTATCTTGACTGCAGTCTAGTCAAACATACCTGATGATTTTTGTTGACCAGAACTACTCTGATTTGACTCGGCTGATCCTCTCTAATGGACTTAGCTGTACTTTATTGCTTAGCCGGTTTTCAGCCTAACTTATTTTTGGCCTATAGAAGATACTCATTTGGTTCTTCTTTACATTTTGCTAAGTTTTACACTTAACATAATTTGGCCTATGGAAGATACTCATTTGGTTCTTCCTTACATTTTGCCAAGTAATAATTATTTAAATTTATATTAATGACATCATCAAAATCTAACAAGTATTCCTAACAAATTCCCCCTATTTTGATGATGGCAAAACTCTAGCAAGTATTCAAATAAGCAAGTCTGCACTTGAGTGCAAGATACAAACTGAAATCAGTCTAGTATTGAGACAACTGGAAATTGTCATTCAACAGACTGTTATAAAATTTTCTGACTTGATTATGTTTGAAATTTACAAGAAAATTTTACAAGTACAGAAATAAAATCATTACAAGTACAAAATAAAGTCATCTGCCTCTGCCTCTGCCTCTTCAAATAGGCTGTTTGGCGGGCCTGAAAGATTTAGCTCCGATAGGTCTTGTCTTGACAGGTGCAAGACCATACTTCCTCTTTACAACAAGAGCTGCAAAGTCTTGCTCTTCTTGGGATGAAAACTTATTCTCAAGACACAGCTTCTTGATTTTTCTCTGGAGAGCAAGTTCATTTAAAGCACCTCGTCTCTCCAAGGTGGGAGGTTCTTTGGCTCTGAACTGAGGGATCATGGGATAAGCGTTGTATGTCTCAGCATGTTTCTTCAGAATAGTCCCGAGTTTTGGATGAGCTTCTTCCATGAAGTTGATGAAGATCTGATGTGGAGTAAGATTATCATCCTGGAGTATTTCCCAGATGTAGTAGTCTCTGATGAATTTCTTTTTCGCAGATCCCCACATGGGTATAGCTTCGTGTGGTATAAATTCTTCACCATACCACAACTCCTTGCCTTCCCACTCTAGATTAGGCTCAAATCCTCCTCTAGTCCTCCTTTTCTTGCTTGCAGGCTGATCAGCCTGTTCTTCTGGTTCTGCTCCTCCCTTCCTTTTAGCTGAGGATGTCCCAGTAGTGATCATCTGGACATCCTGTCTCTTCTTCATTCTAAGCTCCTCCCTTATCTCTCCTTGAATACTTCCTTCCCCCTGGATCTTATCTTCCCCCTTTTTTCCAGCATCAACTAACAAGGTCAGCTGCTGCTCCATCCGGTGCATCCAGTCAGACATGCCAAATGGCATTCTGTTGTTTGTAGGGGGAGGATGTTGAGGGACTTCCCTCTGCAGCAGAGTGTCAATCTTAGCATTGATGGTTTGAAGGTCAGGGGTGACCTGGGATGCAAGCAACTCTCTAATGGTATCCTTCACTAATCGCCTTATCATCTCAGTCACCGCAGGTGAGATCTGCGATGGTGGAGAGTGCTCGCCTGAGCCTTCTGCAAATGAACTACTAGACTGCAGGCTCCTATCTGCAGGTGGTACTCCAAATGGGGTCTTTTCTGGTGTCCCTGATCTGGAGTCCTCAGCCAACTCGGCGTCCAGGCTGGTATACCGGGCAGGCACCCCAGCCCTGTCTGCAGCCTCTTGAATTGGCTCTTGCTCCGGCTCCCTTTCTCCTTCTTCCTTCTCTTGCTCTTTCTCCTGTTCTTCCTCCTTTTCTTCTTCATCAATATTCTCTTTTTCTTTTTCTCTCTCAGTATCCTTTTCTCCTCCATCGGCCTTATCATCATCATCATCATCATCACCATCATCATCATCATCCTTCTTATAATCCCTTTTATTATCTTTCTCATCATCCTCATCATCCTCCTTGTCTACTTCTTCTCCATCTTCTTCTTCTTATTCCACTAGTTCCTCTGTTTTTTCAACTACTTCCTCTGTTTCTTTTTCAACTACAACATTTTTCCTCCTTCTTCTTCTTCCTGCTCCTCTATATCATCTATAACAATGACTTCCTCATCTTCTTCTCCATCTACTTCCTCAATCCTTATTTCCTTTTCTAGTTCCTCCTCAACAATTTTCTCATAGGATCCATCAAAAATACTGTGCATAATTGAATGGATGAATTGGTCCATGTTGGTTTTAAAATGAGACATGAACCAATTCTCCTGGAGGATCAAAACTGTGTCTGATACGTTGCAAAAATCTATCAGCACATCCTCTGTGGCTTGGGGATATTCCCAACCACAGGTTTCAATAAAGGTTTGAAGTTTGACAAAAAACAGTGATTTCAAAAATTTCCACTCTTCAAAAACTTTAACAAAGGATTGTTTTAAGGCTAGAGGTTTGACCAATTGTAATTGTTCTATGGACAAATGAAATATATTGTTGTCCAGTAGGTTAAATGTGTAGTTAGCTTCAAGAATTGAGATGATTAGACCTGCTTCTTCCTCCTCTGGAATGTATGCTGGAGTGAGGACAACCACGATCTGAGTTTCCAGGCTGCCTGGAGCAGGCTAGTCTTCCAGGTGGGTAGGTGACCTGGCTGCAGGACTGGCATAATGATCTGACTGCTCTCCTGACTAAACTGCAGTCACTTGGGTCTTTTGGGTGAAGGTTCTGGAGATGACTGCATGATGGATGGTTCTCCAGGGGCTGGTCCCCTTCTCTTGAATCGGACAGCTATTGGTGTGTTGTCTGACTCGGAGTCCGACTTAGCTGCAGGGGGGTTGTCTTCTGCAGGCTTGTCCGACTCGTCTGATAAATCGTATCTTGGGTAGGTCCTTGAGTCAGACAGCTCTTTCAACATCTCGGCTGCTCTCCTTGTGCCTCCCAACTTCCTCAGCGTCTCTTGGTCCAGATGACCAAGTTTCTTGTTGATGTGGAAGGGGTCAGTACTTCCCTTCGCCACACCCATTTTTTCCAACATCCAACTCAGCTGCGTTCCAAACGCCAGCTTGGATTTAAATTTCTTCTCGTCAACAAGCCATTGGGCTTTGTTGACCTCGCGAAAAAGTTGCCTAAAAATGTAATCCGCCGAATCAATCTGCTCGTCTTGAATCAGTGCTCCCAGCACTGTGAATTTTGCCGATGATAGTTGGTCATAACTGCCGGCCATGCCCATGATGATCTTGTTGGTAATATCCAACGCATATCGATATACCTTTTTTATTTCGCTCCTTTTAGCAGTAAGATTCAGCTTCGCAGGCTGATCGTCCGCCTTGATTTTCTTCCAGATTTCGACTGCTGACTGTTTGAGTGCCTCGACGGGTATGCTACGGTGCCTCATACCAAAAGCTGTATGAATTGACTCCGGCGAAATGTCGACTTGAATTCCGCCAACAGTACTCCTAATGCCTCCTTGAATCACATATGCTTCGCGAAGGCGATGATGTCCTCCTTGTACAGATGCTTTGGACTGATGTCCAGGAATGGGTAGATCCCATTGAACTTCATCGATCGGATCAGGTCAAGAACGTCGTAGTTCTCCAGATTTGCTTCCAATAGGCCTTCGAAATCGACGACCAGAAAGAAGATAATCTGGTCTTTGACCGCTTTCATGTTAATGCCTTCGAAATACGATTCCATTTCTGCAAACAAAGGATTTTTAGTGTATTTGGAGTTCAAGAATTTTTTTCTCTGTAAATCTAGGGTTTGAAAGACTAGTAAGCGTAAAAGGTAAAGTTAAAAGGTTTTCGTCCTTATAAAGAAGATGAAAAGACGTATGGATTAAATTATTTATTTGGAATCGGTGGTACGCCTTTTGAGATTCTTTTTAAATTTCAAATTCGAATCGGTGGACTAGGTTTTAATTTTAAAATATGACGGTTGGTTTTAATTGGCTACCGTGGAGGTCGATTTATCGAGTGATCGCCACGTGTATTTAAATGTCACTTGCGAACCAAAGTTAATATAATATTATAGTAGATAAAATATTCAGAGGTCGGTTAAGTTTAGAAAACTTAGCTGGTTTGACTGTTTATTGTTGACTGCTCTGTATCAGGTGAGTTGACTCCTTGGACTTCTCGCCTGAGATTTTGATCAGCTAGGTTTTTCTGTCCGCCCTTCGTCTTCTTGTTTGCATCAGCTAGGGTCTGATTCCTTATAATCAGTTGGGTCCGTCCTTCTTCTGATATGATTCAGCTTGCTTCTGTACTAGATTCCCAATCTAGTAGACCAAGTTCTCTGCTCAGCTCCAAGAATCTTTCTTCTGTCAAAGGTTTGGTAAAGATGTCAGCTATCTGGTAGTCTGTGCTGACTCTTTCAACTATGACTCTCTTGTTAAGCACGTGATCTCTAATGAAGTGGTGCTTAACATCAATGTGCTTGGTTCTTGAATGCAAAACCGGGTTGTTGGTTATTGCAATAGCACTATTGTTGTCACACCATATAGGGACTTCATTGGCAATGATATTATAGTCCCTCAGCTGTTGTCTGATCCATAAAATCTGAGCACAACAACTACCTGCAGCTAGGTATTCTGACTCTGTGGTAGAGATAGAGTTAGAAACCTGCTTCTTGCTAAACCAGGATATCAGTCTGGTTCCTAGGAATTGGCACGTTCCACTAGTGCTTTTCCTATTAATTTTGCATCCTGTGAAATCTGCATCTGAATATCCTGACTGCTCGAAGTTATCATCCTTGGGATACCATAGTCCAACATTGTCTGTAGACTTAAGGTACTTAATTATTCTCTTTGCTGCATCTAGATGTGCCTGTTTAGGCTTAGATTGGAATCGCGCACAAACTCCTACGGCATAGGATATGTCTGGCCTGCTTGCAGTGAGGTATAGCAATGATCCAATGAGTCCTCTGTAGTGGGTTGAGTCCACTGATATGCCTCCCTCATTTGCATCTAGGTGAGTACTTGTGCTCATAGGAATTCTTGCTGGCTTGGCTGATTCCATTCCAAATCTTTTGATTAAATCTCTGGTATACTTCGCTTGGTTGATGAAAATTCCATTTTCCATCTGCTTAACTTGTAGTCCGAGAAATAAGTTAAGCTTTCCCATCATACTCATCTCAAACTCTCCTTTCATGAGATTTGAGAATTTCTCACATAGCTCTGGATTGGTTGAGCCAAATGTCGTCCACGTATATCTGAACTATCAAAATGTGGCCTTCGTGCTCCACTCTAAATAGGGTCTTGTCCATCTTCCCTTTGCAAAAACCATTCTTCTCGAGAAACACAGATAATGTTTCATACCACGCTCTTGGTGCTTGCTTAAGTCCATAGAGAGCGTTCAACAGTTTATAGACTTTGTCTCCTTTGACAAAACCTGGGGGTTGCTCTACATAGATTTCTTCTTCTAGGATGCCATTTAGGAATTCACTCTTTACATCCATCTGATAGACTTCAAAATCCTTAAATGCAGCATATGCGAGGAATAGTCTGATGGCCTCTAGTCTTGCAACAGGTGCATAGGTTTCATCAAAATCTATTCCTTCACACTGTGCATAACCTTTTGCAACAAGTTTGGCTTTATTCCTAACAACAGATCCATCTTCATCACTCTTGTTTTTGTACACCCATTTGGTGCCAATAACCTTCTGGTGATCCGGCCTGTCTGTTAGTTCCCAAACTTTGTTTCTTTCCATCTGCTCCAGTTCTTCTTGCATGGCATTGATCCATGAATAGTCTTCTAATGCTTGTTCTGTTGTTTTGGGTTCTATTTGTGACATGAAGCATGAGAACATAGCCATTCCTGCGGGCAGAGTAGACTGTCTTGTCTTGACTCCATCAGTCAGCTTCCCGATGATTTGTTGGATTGGATGGTCTTTGAGCCACTTGGGGATATCGTCGTCTTCTGGGATTGTTCCCCCTGTTGAATTGCTCTGGTGGATCTCTGCATCAGCTGGGATCTGGTATGCAACCGGATCAGCTACCGTCTTGTCATCTGCAGGTTAGATCTGATATGCAGATGAGTCTTTATCAACTACAACTGGGTCTTCATCAGCGGCAACTAGATCAGATAGGTTTGGTGATCCTGTCTGATCTGCAGTTGTGTCTTCAGCAGCTACAGTTGGGTCATCTGGCTGGTCTGCATGTGAGTCCACCATTCCAGTGTCATGTACAATGACTTCTTCAAGAGTTGTTGATTTGAGCTTTCTCTCAATTAACTCAACTTGCTTCCTGTACTCAACAGTAGATTTATCAAAAACAACATGGGGTGTTTCCTCCACAACTAAGGTTCTTTTGTTAAATACTCTATATGCCTTGCTTCTTTGTGAGTATCCCATAAAGAGACCATCATCAGTCTTAGCATCAAAGGCATTTAGTTGTGTTTTACCATTGTTGTGGATGAAACACTTACAACCAAAAACATGAAAGTAAGCAACAGTAGGAGTTCTATTATTCCAAACCTCATAGGGAGTTTTGCCATGTCTCCCTACTATCATACTCCTGTTCTGAGTATGGCAAGCTGTGTTGACAGCTTCAGCCCAGAACCTCTTGGGCAGGTCCGCTTATGCAATCATGGACCTGGCTGCTTCCTTCAAGGTTCTGTTCCTTCTTTCAGCAACACCATTCTGCTGGGGGGTCCTAGCTGAAGAGAGCTCATGTTGGATTCCATTCTGATTGCTATAATCAGTTATCGCCTTGTTGAGAAATTCTCCTCCTCTGTCTGATCTGATCTTGATGATGGAGAGGGATTTCTCATTCTGAATCCTTCTCAGCAGCTCAGGTAGCTTGGTCAAGGTTTCACTTTTCTTATACAAGAAGATAATCCAAGTGTACCTTGAATAATCATCTACTACAACAAGTGCATGCTTTCGGCCGCTTAGAGTCCTTGGCTTGATAGGACCAAATAGATCCATGTGGAGTAGATCTAAGATCCTTGTTGTTAGAGTTGTAGGCTGGACTGGCTTGAATGATGCTCTCATCTGCTTTCCTTTCTGACACGCATCACAAAGTGCTTCCTTCTTGAATGCTTCATCTGGAAGTCCTCTGACCAGCTTCTGAGAACTAATCTTGTTGATGGCTTTGAAGTTTAGGTGACATAATCTTTTGTGCCACAGCCATCCATTCTCAGCTACTGTCTTAGATAGAAAACAGGTGTTGGGAGTTCCTGTGTTCCAATCTATCATGTAGACATCTCTCCTTCTGAATCCTTGTAGCTTCACTTCCCCAGATAGGATATCTATCACCATACATTTCCAAATGGTGAAGACTACTAGGTTTTTCTCGTCGCAATACTGGCTTATGCTCAGGAGATTATATTTGAGCCCTTTGACATAGTGAACTTTGGATATAACAATATTTCCTCGGTGCAGCTCTCTAAAGCCCTTCGTTTGTCCTCTAGAGCTATCTCAAAGGTTACGTCTGGACCTCTTTCTTTAGTATATTTGGTCAGCATCTTCTTGTTCCCGGTCATGTGCCTCGAGCATCCAGAACCTACAAACCATTCTTCACCTCCAATGTTTGAATTTGTGGATTTGTGGTTGTAGTCCTTCCATCTTTTCTGCAATCATACAAGCAGAGATTTAGGTGCCCAAATCTGTGTGGGTCCTTTCGGGTTAGATGGTTTCCTGTAGAATTGATTTCTCCTTGGATTGTGAAAGTTGTTATTATTGTAACCCTTATAAGGTGTGTAAGGTCTAGGTCTGTATCTCCTGTTGGGATTATATACCGGATATTCCTCAAAATATTGATAGTGTGGGCCATTTCTAAATCTTGGCTGAGACCATTTATTAAATCTTTGAGGTCTCCACACTTGTTCATTTTGGAAATTAGGATAACCTTGATGTTTCCATCTGCCCCTCCCATTTGAAATCTGTTTTTGGGGAGTTGTTGATAATAGTGGGCATGCTGTATGGGCTGCTGCTTCTGCCTGGGCCATTGCCTAGTCGCTTGTCTAGGTCGCTGCCTTGTGTAACCTGGCTGCAGCCTAGACTTGTGACTTGGCTGTTGCCTGTTTTTAAATATCGGCTTGCATATAGGCTCAGCAGTCGAGACTATTGTTTCTCCCTTGATAAAAGTGGTTTTAGAACTAGAAGGAGTGTTAGGATCATATCCAAGGCCTGATTTGGAATATAGTGGCCTCTTATTGGTACACAATTCTTCCAGGGTTGAAGAGGCCTTTAGGGAGGTTATTTCCTGCACCTGAGTCTTATTTGCCTGAGTCAGGTTAGTAAATTCGGCTTTGACATGAGCAAGTGCAGCTGATTTTTTCTTTAAGTGAAACAGTTAGTCGATTTATCTCAGCTATATTAACATCAGTCTGGTTTTTCAAGTCAGCTGCAGTTATCTCAACCTTATTCAGTTCTAGGCTGAGTTTTTCAAAATCATTTTTCAGCTGCCTATTCTCATCTTGCAGCTGAGTCTTCTCGGCTGATACAGCCAGGTGTGCAGATTTAAGTGTTTCAAAATCTTTAAATAGCTGATTTACAGATTCGTGCAGATCCATATCTTGTGACATGGCTGAACTATTATTTGAACCAGAGGGTTTAGATGTTACCTCTTCATCAGCTAGGTTGGCCATCAGGCAGTCATATTCTTCATCACCATCAGAGAATAATCCACTGCTAGCTTCTACATGCTCCTGATCTTCTCCGATGAGGGCCTTCCTTCGGTCTTCTTTTCTGCCCACCTCCTTATTGCTCTCGTCCTTATTGAGATCAGGACAGTCGATTTGGATGTGTCCTGTTTTGTGACAATTGTAGCACTCCACCTTCCAGCTTCCGGCTTTCTGGTTCCTTCTGGGATTCTCCTTATAGTTTTTCTTGTATTTGGAATAGTTTTTACGGAAGTTGCTGAATCTTTGCATGATGAACGCCATCTCTTCCTCAAAATCTAGAGGATTTGGAGGCTTTATATCAGATAAGCTCTTGGCGGGGGACTCGGCTGCAAAGGCTATTTCCTTCTCTGCAGGCTCGATTGAGGATGAACTAGGAAGCTCGAACTCATAAGCCTTTAGATCAGAGAACAGCTCTTGGATCTTTATTTTATTTAGATCCTTAGATTCTATCATGGCCACTGCCTTCATGCTCCATTCAGGATTGAGGGATCTGAGTACTTTCAGCGCCATTTCCCTGTTGCCATAAGATTTTCCGAGGGAATTGATTTCGTTGATGATTTCAGTGAACCTTGTGTCCACTTGATCTATAGATTCGCCGTTCTTCATTTTGAAGTTGTCAAACTTTTGTGTAGCAATTGACAACTTATTCTCTTTGATTAGCTCCGTTCCCTCACACATTAAAGCTAATGTGTCCCAGATTTCCTTGGCATTCTTGTAGTTCTTAATCTTGACCATGGTGGATTTGTCAAGGGTTTGGTACAGCACATCTCTGGCCCGGTTGTCAAGGTTGGCCAGCTTTCTTTCTTCAGGAGTTAGCTCTGTCCTCTTCTTTGGGATCTTCTCTGGCTTCCCTGCTGCGATCTCCTCTGGAGTGTTGTCCTTCTCAAAGATGAATGGCCCGTCCTCTATGATGCTCCACATGTCATCATGGATCGAAGATAAGTGTGCCTACATCCTTATCTTCCAAAGATCATACTCGTCAACTGAAAACACAGGGAGTCTAGAATGCATGTGTTCCATTATAAAATGAGAGTAAAGATATATCTTTGATAGATCTGGTTCGTGAAAAAAAATGAACCAACGTCTCCGATACCACTTGTAGGTCACAAGTCGTCCAGGAATACGTCTAGAGGGGGGTGAATAGACTTATTGAAGCTGATAGATAAACAAATGACTTGGACTCGTTTGTTCTTAATACATGCGGAAGTCAGCTGATGACGAATTCAAAACAACTAATGAAACACTTAGCAATGAATGCAGCAGTTAAAGTATGATGTTGTAAAACATTAAAGTACACAAGCAATTATAGTGGTCTCAGAGGTGGGGTAATCCTCTACTAATCCACTTTTCTCCAAACCAGTTGGAGATGAATTCACTATAATTTTCAACCAGTGATAAATATTACAGTGATTCAACCAAACTACAACAGCTTCCAACCAGTGGAAATCCGTGCCGTTGTAACACACTTGACTGCCTTGCACTTCTTGATCCTCGATCCTTGGATGCCTTTACAGTCTCTTAACTTCAACCAGTGAAGTACCCCGGACTCAGTATTATAGACACGAGTTTTTGTCTTCTCCAACTAAGAGCTTCTTCAAGTATGAACTTTTTAGAACCGCTCTTTTCACGATGCTATTGATTGCTTTTGATTGCTTGAATGCTTTGATCGCTTGAGAGTATGTTCGCACCGGTAGTTGCTCAACTTCAAATCTTCGGATATTTATAGGTGTTGATCTTTGAGCATTTCTTCATAGCCGTTGCAAATCTTTTCAACAAATCCATTCGTTGGAGAGGTAGACTTCATTGTTTTCTTTCTGAACGTTGCAATACTGGATTCCCATTATTTTAATCTATCTTCTGACCGTTGTGAAGACTCTGCATGTGAGGCGCCGAATCTTTTGAATATAATAGGATTAAAGTCTTCAAGGTGGGTCTGGATGAATTATTTAATTCATATCCTTTGCGGGAATCTCTCAAATTTGTCTCTTCACGTTGCATGTGGCTTTCCGTAATTTTTGACTTTTCAACGCATGCTGACGTGGACTTGGAGTACTTGGCTGATCTCGACTAGGCTGATGTGCAGTTAACTTCTCTGCAGTCTGGACCTCTCTGATGTTCACTGTTTAGGACTTGTCTGATCAGATGACTTGTCTGAGGTATCTTGACTGCAGTCTGGTCAAACATCCCTGATGATTTTTGTTGACCAGAACTACTCTGATTTGACTCGGCTGATCCTCTCTGATGGACTTAGCTGTACTTTAGTGCTTAGCCGATTTTCAGCCTAACTTATTTTTGGCCTATAGAAGATACTCATTTGGTTCTTCTTTACATTTTGCCAAGTTTTACACTTAACATAGTTTGGCCTATGGAAGATACTCATTTGGTTCTTCCTTACATTTTGCCAAGTAATAATTGTTTGAAATTATATTAATGACGTCATCAAAATCTAACAAGTATTCCTAACAACGAACCTTGCTTGGACTTCAATTGGGATCGGCCGAAACTAAGTTCCTCACAACTCTCGATTTTCTTTTTCTTCAAGTAATTCCGATTTATAGTAAGAATTAAAATATCATCTCAATTGTGGAATCAAAGACACAAGTGAAGATCCACAATTAAACAATAAGAAGAAAAAATCAAAATCTTGTGTAGGATATATGTGTCACGACCGAAATTCCCATTAAAAGTCCTGTTTATAGGCTTTGGACTCATCTAGGGATCTTAAGGAGGATTAGGGTTAAGACTCCTAGTGCAGCCCAACTTTCCATATTAATCTTTTTTCTAATATGGTTGAGGTCACTAATATCAATTCAGTCCACTAATTAATATTGCACTTCCAACCCAAATCCCAATTTAAGAAATCAGGCTCCTTATTTAAATATACTATTTCCCGTGTTTAAGATATCGAATGTCCATCAATTAATTTAAGCTACTGACATCTTTAATTAATTAATATATTATCCAAGAGTAGTACCACTTGAACCTTATTATTATATCGGAATTAAATCCACCTGCAGGGCTTAATATAATAATCATTATCGAGCTCTTCAAGGGGATATCATCAACCCGCACGAGTCGGGACACGATTTCTAGTTATAATAATAATTGTCATATAAATAATATTATTGCCCAAAATATGAGGCTTATTGGGTCAATTATTATGCCTCTCACCCATGGTAAATCAAAGCAATAAATATTATAAATACACAATTAAATATTATATTTTTAGAATTAAGAAATAATAAGTATCCGAGATTTACGTTCTTCTTACAGTCAGTACAGAAGACACTATCTCACTTCAATCCAGTTTAGCATATACAACTATGCTAATGCATGCTAATAGTCAAGACCAACTAATCTCAAGCATACACTACAACCTTTCACATAATTTTCCTAATAATTATATAGGTTGTGAACTATTATATTATTTTATAAGGCACCGATAATGTGATCTTTTGTGTGACACCAACACACCACATTATCTACAATATAAAATATTTAGACATTTCTTTTGCATAACCATAACGTGAATAAATATGCAAAATATTTGATTATGTGTAATTAATATTCTCATAGGTAGTTACAGGGAAATAAGGTAACACAAGCATAAAGTATGCTTTGCAGTATACAACCCTAACAATCTCCCACTTATACTCAAAGCATGCTTTTAAGTATACTACTCTATTACATAGTCTCTTACTTCTCCCACTTATACTCAAAGCAATGCTACCATACACCGTAATCTCATTCCTTCCACATGCCTTTCAAAAACTTTTGATGGTAGGCCTTTCGTGAAAGGATAAGCAAGATTATCTTTCGATGCAACCCTGGCTACAACTACGTCTCCTTCTTTTACGAAGTGTCGTATGATGTGGTACTTGCAGTTGATATGTTTACTTACCTTGTGGGCTCGTGGTTCCCTCGAATTTACGACTGCACCGGTATTATCACAATAAAGTGTAATACACTTTGGCAAATCGGGTATCACATCTAATTCCTGCAGGAAGTGTAGGTCACAAGTAGTCAGGAATAAGTCTAGATGGGGGGTGAATAGATTTATTAAACACTTTCCAGAGTCTCAGGTGCATTTCTTAGTTGTGATTAAGCGCAGGTGACTTTTGTCGACTGCAGACAGATAATGCGGAAGACACAGCTCATAATAATGCAGGTGACTTATGTCGACTACAGATAACTTTCTAATGGAATAGTAAATATGTATGCAGCAGTTATGTATGATGTTTAAAGCAGTAAATCTCACAAGCACTTATAGTGGTTTCAGAGGTGGGGTAATCCTCTGCTAGTCCACTTCTCTCCAAACCAGTTGGAGATAAATTCACTATAACTGTCAACCAGTGATAAAGGTTACAATGAATTCTTCCTTATTGCAACAGCTTCCAACCAGTGGAAATGCGTGGCCATTTCAACTCACTTGACTTCCTAGCACCTCTTGATCGAAAACCCATGGATTCCTTAACAACTCTCGAGCTGTCTATCATCTTCCAATCAAGAACCCATGGATGCCTTATCAGTCTCGAAACTTCCAAAAACCTCATTCACAGAAGTACCCCGTACTTAGCTTTTAAGACAAGAGTGTTGTCTTCTCCAACTAAGAACTTCCTAGAATATGAACTTGAATGCTTGCTCTTCACGATGTTATAGATTTCTTTGATCATTTTATTTGCTTTGTTTGCTTAATAGTTCACATCGTACTTTGCTCAATTCTGATCTTTAGATATTTATAGTATGATTCTTTGAGCTTCCTTCATAGCCGTTGCTTCACTGTAACAAATTGGTCCATTGGAGAGTGAACTTCTTTGTTTATCTTATCATTCCATTGCACGGCTTGATTCCCTCAATTCAGACCATTTGAATGAATTCTTTTGGTCGCGCCACTTTTCTTGATTTGAATATTCATAAGTCTTCAGAATGCGGATCTCAAGGAATATTTTATTCCTAACTTTTCGGGAATCTTTTCGGTTTGTCTCCTTACGTCTGCATATGGATTTCCGTTATTGTTGACTTCAACACTTGCTGATGTTGACTGAGTTACTTCGCTGATATCTTGTATGAGCACTTATCAGATATCTCTTTGTTAAACCTGCCTGATGTGCGGTCAACCTTCTCTGATGTAAAACTTATCTGATATAACTTGGTAGTTCTCTGAGATAAAGTTCTCTAATTTGGTCTTGACTGAAGTTCTCTGACCTGATGGATGTTATCTGTTCTGACGGTCAAACTTCAGCTGATATTTATGTTGACAAGATCACGTTTGATAACTCGACTGTAGATGGGTTTGGGTCAAACCTCTCTGATATTCCTGTTTGACCAATACTTGTCTAACGTATCGCCTTCTTCAGAACTTAACTGTAGCTTGGTTTTGGTCAAACATCTATGATGTTTTGCGTTGACCAAAACTTGTCTGATAATGAACTTGCCTGCAAACGTCTCTGATATATAGCAGTTCTATGCTTAGTCGCTTTTCTTATTGATCAACATTTGATCAAACCTTAGCCTAAATTTTATGGTCTATAGAAGATACTCATTTGGTTCTTCTTTACAATGCCAAGTACTTAGTGCATACATTTGAATAAATAACAATACAGGGATGACATCATCAAAATCTAACAGGTATTCCTAACAGGAAGTACTTGAGCCATACCGCCTCTTTGGCTGTCTTCGAGGCTGCCACGTACTCGGCTTCCATGGTAGAGTCTGAGATGTATTTCTGATTCACACTCTTCTAACTAAAGGCTTCACCTCCGAGGCTAAACACATAACTGAAGTAGACTTGGACTTTTCTTTGTCTGATGAAAAATCTGAGTCAGTATAACCCACTGGACATAGGTCATCTGCTTGATATACCAGTATATACTCCCTAGTCTTTCTCAGGTACCTGAGTATGTGCCTGGCTGCAATCCAGTGTCCTGGTCCTGGGTTCGATTGATATCTAGCGCCATGCCTACGACATGACAGACATCTGGTCCAGTGCAAAGCATAATAATACACGAGGTTTCCCACAACTGACGCATAAGGAATCAGCTTCATGTCATTTATCTCCTTTTGTGTCTTAGGACACATATCCTTAGATAGTTGAATTCCATGTCTGTAAAGTAGAAAACCTTTCTTGGAATTCGCCATGTTAAACCGCTTTAGCACTGTAGCGATATAGGATGCCTGAGATAAGCACAACATTATTTTCTTCCGATCACGAAAGATCCTAATTCCAAGGATGTGTCATGCTTCTCCCAAATCCTTCATATCGTACTACTCGGACAGCCATACCTGTACGTCCGACAACTCCTTCATGTTGTTTCCAATCAGAAGGATATCATCTACATACAGTATAAGAAACACCAACATGTTTCCATCACATTTCTTATACACGCAACTCTCACTCTGACTGGACAACTTCGTCAAATCGAGTGTTCCAAGATCTAGGTGCTTGCTTAAGTCCATAAATGGATCTCTTAAGCTTGCACACTAAGTGCTCTCTCTAGCAATGAAACTCTATGGTTGGCGCATGTAGATTTCCTTGTATAGACTTCCATTCAAGAATGCAGTCTTGACATCCATTTGCCAAATCTCCAGATCCAAATGCGCAGCTATAGCTAAAAGAATCCGGATTGACTTAAGCATAGCTACCGGTGAAAGGGTTTCATCATAAATCGATACCCCCTTTATGAGTGTAACCTTTAGCCACAAGCCTCGCTTTGAAGATTTCAACCTTCCCGTCACCTCCTTGCTTTTGCTTGTAGACCCACTTACTCCCAATGGCTTGTACCCCATTAGGTAGTTCTACTAGCTCCCACACTTGATTGGAATCCATAGATCCCATTTCTGATTCCATTGCCACTTGCTAGGAGTCAGCATCTTTATCTTGGATTGCCTCATTGTAAGTCCAGAGATCTGATTCTTCTTCGCCTGGGATTGAGTTCGAAGTCTATCCCATGCCTATGAATCGTTCCAGTTTACGAACAACCCTCCCACTATGACGAGGTAAATCCTGAGTTAGTGTAAAAGTATCAAATCAATATGTGGTGTAGTGTTAGTTGGCGCTTGTACGATTGATATAGATGGAGTCTCGCCCCTAAACTCTTCCAGAATTATTTCTCTCATGGGCTTGTGACTAATCATTCAATCCTCTTCTATGAATCGGGCTTTGGTGCTAATAATGACCTTCTGATCTTGGGGACTATAGAACAAGTCACCTTTTGTTCCCTTAGGAGATCCTACAAATACTCATACCTCTATATGAGATGCCAACTTATCAGCTTTCTTATTCAGGCCATGTGCTGGAGTACCCCAAATCCGAAAGTGTCCTAGATTGGGCTTTCTCCCACTCTACAGTTCTGTGGGTATTTTTGGAACTGATTTCGAAGGCACAAGGTTTAGAATGTACGCCGCTGTTTCCAAGGCATATCCCCAGAACGAAATAAGTAAATCTGAATAACTCATCATTGGATTAACCATTTCTAGAATAGTGCAGTTCCTTCTCTCAGCAATACCATTTTGTTGTGGAGTTACCAGCGCAGTGAGCTGGGACGAAATCCTCTCATTTGCCAAGAAATCCAAAAACTCTCCACTAAGGTATTCGCCACCATGATCAGATCCTAGTGACTTGACACTCTTTCCATGACGCTTCTGTTTGAACTTGTCAAAGGCTTCAGACTTATGTCGCGTCAAATAGATATATCCATATCTCGAATAATCATCTATAAATGTGATGAAGTATTCGAAACCACCCCTAGCCTGGATATTCATTGGACCAGGACCACATATATCCATATGAACCAATTCTAACATATTCTGAGCACAATTTCCCTTGGTCTTAAAAACCCTCTTAGTCATTTTACCTTCCAGACAGGATTCACAAATTGAAAATACCTCAACTTGGAGGTCATCCAATGGGCCATCATCTACCAATCTTTGAATCCTAAGATTTACATGACCTAACCGTAAATGCCACATATATATTTTGTTTATGCTCGAAGGTTCTTTTATCTTTTTAGATTTAGATAAAGAGTTAAATGATTTATGTTTATTCATGGGAGTTTGTGCAGCATTAGTGACATATAGTCCATCTGTATAAATACCGTTGCAAATATATTCACCGTTTCTTCTATGAATAGCATCACCATCAAAAGAAACTGAATAACCATCACAACTTAATTTAGAAACCAAAATTAAATTCATTCTAAAATCTGGTACTAATAATACATTATTAAGGACTAATATTTTATCTTCAACTGCACGACTCCCACTGCAACAGCCATAAGCCAGGAATAATCGCCCCAGTTGATGGTGAACTCGCCCGCACTAAGCTGCTTGGTTACCTGAAAGCCATGCAAGTCAAAGCAAACATGATCAGTGGAGCCTGAATCAACTATCCACGGAGTGGAAGTACAGGATGCCAAACATGTTTTGACTACTAGTGCACGAGACATACCTTTCTTAAGAGCCGAGCAGTCCACTTTAAATATCCTTTCTGATCGCACTTGTAGCACTTTTCCTTTAGCTTTTTGTTCGCCTCAGGCTGAGGATCCTTGATTTTTACCGTGAGAGTTGCCACTTGCTTCTGGCCAACTTGTTTCTTCTTCTTCCCCCACTAGGGTTTAGAATTCGAAACACTAGTTGCCGCAAGAACTTGATACCCTTGCCTGAAAAGACATTCCGTAGCTTGAAGATCTATAATCAATTCCGCAAGCTATACTCCATACGATTCATATTATAGTTTAGGCGAAACTGCTCAAAGCTCCTAGGTAAGCTACCTAGGTTGATATCGACCTGCATTTCCACATCGATAGTTGCCCCTAAGATATCAAGTTTATTTAAATGAGAAATCATCCTTAGAACTTAATCCCTTACCGGGGTCCCTTAAGGCATTTGGGTCGTCATCAAGACCCTCATAAAATTTTTCCTAGCCTCCCGATTCTAATGACCAAACATCTCGCCGATATTTTTCATCATTTCCGTGGTCGTGCCCATACTCTGATGCTGATGTTGCAATATATTTGCTAAAGAAGCTAAGATGTAACACCTATTGTGCAGCGATTTATACACCTCGACGGCGATCGATAACAAGGCCGAGCGACCGAGTCCACGACCAAAGGAGCTACGGCGAACTTGTCAAAACGAAGATAACTTTCCACCTTCAAGCATCCAGCGATCGACTCCCAAGGTGATCGCCTTTTGGCACCTAGCGATCGACTCTAGTGCCCGATCAAGGACGACCGAACTATGCCATGAACAAGGCCTTCGTCCGTCAATGTCCACGAAGACTGGATCACGAAGCAAACGCCCATGTGCAGATCGACAAAAGACGCCGTAGAACATGGATCGTTGACTCTAGCCCACATGTAGCTGTCAGTGATAAGGAATGCCTCACCTACCGACATACCCGCTGAAAGGTCCTAAGTGGGTCCTCCCAGGATAGCGACACGAATGCGTGTTGGCCTCTCATTGGATCGCACTTATGGCAGCCAACAACTTCTGCAGACTTCAATGAGACCAAAGTGTTAAAGACGATCGCCCACTTATTATAATACAGCAGAGGCGATCACCCAGCAACTCCCAGTCCTATAAATAGAGAACCTCCAGCAACTGGAAAAAGGTTCCACTCAGTTTATCCTTTTAGAGAAAACACTCAAAAACATTCACACTTTCAAGCTCTCGGCTTCCTCTCCCGAATCTATCTCGAGAGTTCTCTCTCAGCACCTCTCAACCAGTAGACGGTCGGCAGAGGCAAGAACTCCCTGCAGCATAGATTCGAAGAGACTTGCAAGCCTAGGATCTCAGACTCCCAGCTAATACATACTGTGAGAGACTGTCGATTTCTCACAGTCGTCACAGCACCCAATCGTTGTTACAAGAACTCACAGAGCATCATATATGGTTCTTCCAACAATCTTCACGCTCAATATCTAAGATAACTAGGGTCTTTACAATCATTGTAATTGTACTCTAACATTAATATTTGTACTTCAAAGTATTTGTATTAATAATATCTCGCGAGAGCATTCAAGCCCGGGACTAACAACCCCGGCAAATCTTGTGTTATTTACTTTCCCCACGGAAGTGCTCTCGCATTTTTTTGTTACTAGAACATTCCAGCAATATTCATCTCCGGATAATATTTTGGGTAACAACAATTGGCACTAGAAGAAGGGGCGCATCTTAACCTTCATTTTTTATCGCTACCGTCCCGAAGAACACTCACTGTTCTCGGGGCATATACTTGAAGTGACACTCACTGCTCTTCAAATAAAGCCTTCAAAATCATGACGTCCGCCACTACATCGAAGAGAGCGACTCTCCGAACCACCGGACATCATATCCCGGCTCGATCCGAGCCCCAACCTACGGCAGAGGGAAGCCGCGGCGATGCGAGACTCTCGATCCCGCACCTGAGGGGCGGCCCCAGCCTTTCGCTCGACTAGTTCCAAACCGCGGAACAGATCGAGGAGGCTATGGCCATCCTAAAGGAGAGACAGAGAGCATGCTCGACGCCCGTTATAACTCCCTCGGCCATCCGCCGCGTAGGCAAACGGAAGTTCAAGGGGCTACTGGGCGAGCGATCGTCAGAAAGCCCCGATTCGCGAGAAAAAGGCTCTCGCAAGGCCGGACGGTTCCATATTTAGTCGTTTGGGAAGCGATCCATCATGGCAACCGGGGCATTTTGGCCCTAACAACGAGACAACGGAATCCGAGTCCGTCACCAGGAGTTCGGCCTACCCAACTCCCAGCCGAATACAGGTCAGTCGTCTGGCTCCCACTCCGAACGCCAAGGGTTTAGTACTTGATCGCCTCGGCTCCCGATCCGAGCACCTAGCCACGAGCAGCCAGGCCGCGGTGATGGCTTCTATGCAACCCCAGCTCGATGATGTAATACCCGTACTTTTTATTGACTGTTTGTCCTTACCGTTCTTCCTGTTTTGTCGCTCTGTAGACTCTTTGTGATGTAGTTGGCATTGATCTAGAGTTTTATACCTTGTTTGGATCATGATCGTGCTGGTTAGACCTTTCGGAAGTGTTCTGGGTCAGGGAGGTAGCGCACGCTAGGCCGGTGCTAACGCACGCTAATTCTGCGTGAGTAGCGCACACTAGTTTTGAGCCTTAGCGCGCGCTAACGGACTAAGTCGGCAGAGGCTGTAAGGTTTCAGACTTTCTGGACTAGCAGGTAACGCACGCTAGGCAGCGGCTAGCGTACGCTATATGTGTTGCGTAGCGCACGCTAGTGCTCAGTGTTAACGCACGCTAGCGGACTGAGACAGTGAACTAAGATTTTGGCAGGACACCAGTTAGCGCACGCGAGGGATGTTTCATAGCACGCACTAACGTCTTATGACAGTAGCCACTAGACTATCAGGTGACCCATTAGCGCACGCTAATATTGAGGCGTAGCGTGCGCTAGACTGGGACAGTATATAAGGGGACAGTCAGCCCCTGCACTTGTCATTTCACATCATTTCCACTTTTTCCGATCGGGAGAGCTCGGGAGAGGCAATTTGGGGCGATTTGAGGCGGTTCTTCTTCATATATCATCATCCTGGGTTGGATAACTAGGATTTATACAACATCTAATGCATTTCTATCCTCCAAATCAAGGTAAATTCCTTAGAACCCTAGTTTTTGGGAATTTTGGGGATTTTCTTAGATTCGTCCAATTTATACATTTTAGAGCTTGGGAACCCTGAGATTATGATGTATCTATCCAGTATACATGCTTTCCCTATGATTTTATGGATTGGTTTGTGCCGTGTTCGGACTTGTAAGGGTTTGGGTGATTTTTCAAACTCTAGTTGTTTACCCTTGTATTTTCGTGAACTGAACGGGTTTCGGGAGTTTCTTCGTGAATTATGAGTATGGATTACTGATTATCATATCCCTTACGAATCGTTTAGGTGCCGGAAGCGCGTTCTTGGACCTACCAAACTCATAGTCCTTTCCGTTCAATTTCTCGATGTCTCAAAAGCATGTATATATTGATGATTGTACGTTCTCGACTTTAATAGTAAGATATATTAATGGCATGATTATTTATATCCACTCTGGGGCGGGCCAACGGGTCCCCTAAGGGTTTCGTTGCCTCTTGGTGCGATTCCATGGATGATATTAACGAACCACTCTGGGATGGACCGACGAGTCCTCTGAGGGTTCCGTAGCCTCTGGTGCGGTTCAACGATATTCATATATGTAATGATGTGATGCTATAAGATTTAGTTATTTCGGAATACTAGTCTTGAATTGATGAATTGACGGTTACATTTACTTTATTGTCGAGGAGTATTATATTTCATACTTGATATACTTGCACTAGCTATTCGACGGCTAACCCCTTTATGGGGGAAATACTTCTTATGTATTTCAGCTTCCAGGAGAGTGGACAGGCAGGTATCGGGTCAGCATGAAGATGGTGGGCAAGTGTGATACTGTGTCTTTCCTCCGGTTATGTTTTGAGTTTCCCCATTCAGTGTTGTTGTACTGGAATGGTTATTGAATACTCGACTATTGTTTTCCATTTTCCTTGATGTTCCGGCCTGTGTTTGCCGACGTATCGATTTGTGTTGTGATGTCTTTGGATACATTGGATATGTTTTGAGTACCTTTTGTATTGTTCTTCATTCCATTGTATGTAGACCTTCTCGGTCAAAAATTGTAGTTCCGCATATGTTTAGCCTTGTGGGTCCCATGGTGGGGCTTACGGCGCTGTAATATTCTCTGAATAACTTGGGGGTGTTACATAATATGGTATCAGAGCTTAGGTCTATGGATACCTAGGCTGTCGGTCTTTTGGGTCGATTGAGTCGTCATTTGTCCACAGTATCACTACTCTGCCATCATCACAATGCGACCGATACTTGTAAGTCCTATTACTCTTCTTGCGTTTCTTAAGCGTTTTGATTTTAGTTGATATTCTTGAGAATCGGTCACTTCGAGGACGTACGATTTGGATTGTACTTACGTACTTTGTGTATCCTTTAGAATGTCTGCTGACAGGGGATAGAGACGAGATCGTGGTCGCGGACGCGGACTTTTCTTTGAGATATTTTCAAAATTTATAATTGTGGTACTGATGTGTGTTTGTGTTATATTGAGACTCTTTATGGGAGTCGGATGCTAGTATCATGGGGGATCATTGACTTCACGCACATGTAAGTACACTGTTTTGGTTATTCGCTCTTGGCGACGATGGATTGCTCTTGTGATGAGTTTGGAAATTCTGGGTTGTTCTGTTGTTGATTGACAGTTATAATTGAGGATATCGTGTATCAGGTTGTTTAATTTTGATATCAGGCATATCATATGAGAATGTTACTGAATCAAGTATATGTATTCAGCATGTCGTATATACGTGTCCAGTATGTCGAGGCAATGGACAGGAACCATTGGAATTGGCTAAGTGTAGCCTGATTAGCACACGCTAATAGTGAAACATAGCGCACGCTAGTGTATAAATTTAGCGCACGCTAAAGGCTTGGACTAGCGCGCGCAGGGCCATGTCAGAACTTATCCGAGTATTTGGCAAAGTTGTCGACAGCTTCCGAGTTTCATGTGTCAACGACATTTAGCGCACGCGGGACATAAGTATTAACGCACGCTAAATGTAGAACAATTATGGGAATCCCGGCAATCGCGGGTGCTTTCGGCATGTGGGGCACAGGCATCTTCTGGGTAGGCGCAGGCTGTCGAGTCAACTATGATTAGCGCATGCTACGGGTGGATAATAGCGTACGCTAATGAGACTTTTACTGTAGCAAGTCAACGCTATGTTACGTATGCTATGACAAGGATTTTACGTACGTAACACTTGGCACGAAATGAGGCAGTAGTCTCTGGACCTCGATAGCGCATGCTAACAAAGTCAGTTATGCACGCTATGGCAAGTAACGCGCGCTATTTTGTAATAGTAGCGCACGCTAGTAGTGTGCAATTGAGTAATGTTATCCTTTTCGGCCCGTCCTTTCTTTTCCACCAAAAGAGAGAGTTCTTGGAAGATATTTTGAGGTTCTAAATACTTGTGTAATCATGGAGTTGATCATTTTAACAACTCTAATCTTGGAATCGATTGGAAATGGATTCAACCTTGAGAATCAATCCATTTCTTCAAAGAGGTAATTAATTCTCACTTTGGATTTGGTTTTGGATTGAATATCGTTGTTCTTGAGTTGATAATCATCGTGTATATGAGTTTATAAGTATAATTATGGATGGATTACCGTGTTATGTTGATATTATTGTTGAGGTGCGGATATTGATATGATTCGTGTGGTTTTGAATGGTGTTGTTTATCTTCAAGAGATATGTTGGTTAATATCTCCAGACATTTCGACTTTGACGTTGTTGTTGATGATTAGTTCGTATGATAATAGTTAAGGAGGTGTTATGATGATATATGCCTTAGACTATGAATTAGATGATGGCTTAGATGTTAGAACATTGGATTTTGCCGTTTGGTCCATTGTGGACGTGATTTCGGATTAATTCATGATTCCTGAGAGACTCTTGAATTATATGAGATGATAAAAATTTATAATAAGTGTGGGTGTTTTGGGTATGAATATGGAATATTATGTCTAGATCTGAATTATGTGCTTTGATATAATCTTCGCATGGGACTACGAATATGATTACGAGTTTGATGAAATTATTATTCATCTCTGAGTTTGGAAGTCCATGCATATAATGTTCAAGTCGAATGATTGGATTGGTTGATAACCTTAGAATATGATTATCTATAATATTGAACTAATTGGATGGTTCGAATTAATGACGATCATCGGAAAATTTTAACTATGGGTTTACAAGAAGGAACCTTGTTAATTCGTATTTAAGAATTTAGTTTGGGATCGATAACATTTAGACCCTTGTTGGTTCGAATTGGTTGCTGATATGATCATCATATTTCGGCTCGTATTGTATACAGGGATTTGTAAGTGTTGGAGTTGGTTTGTTCAGACTGTGTTTAATCGAGATATGGTGGAACTGTTGAGTTTGTGGTTTGGTGGTATTGATATCGATCGCTATCGAACTTGTTGATTATTAATCCTTCTTTATACAATAAGTTGTGATGTTTGATCGTGGATTATGAATGTTGTGTTGCGGTTGAGGTTGAAGAGTTCGTAGATTACCTTGGTCGGGACTGAGGAACTCGTAGACGAAATCAACCGAATTGGTAACAGTTCGTTGTATTGATATCGAGGCAAGTTTTATACTTATACTAATCAATGAGATTAATGTTATCATGTAGGTATACGAATGTGTGTATCATTTCGAGACTTGGTCTCGTTATGATTTTGTTGATATCAGGGGATTGTTTGATACGACACCCGTCAACAAATTATGCCAAATGTTATTATTGTTCGTAAATGGCCGGTTCAAGGCATTGCGATACTTGTTGGTAAAGTTGATGTCAATAGCCGGTTCGCGGTATCGACGTATCGATTGTTTTTGTGATTGATGTTCCATTGAGATATTGTGGTGATCATCGTTATTGATATCAGTGTTTTTCTATTGATATAGTATTGGCCGATTGCAGGCATTGATGTATTCGATTATCATCTTCGTTATCGGTAACCGATTAAAGGTGCCGAGACATCCGTTGTATCGTTGTTATCGACTGACCATTCTAAGGTAATCGATAATTGAATTGGGACTATCGAGGACATTTCCCATCCATTGTATCGTTGTTATCGATTGACCATTCTAAGGTAATCGATATATTGAATTGGGACTGTCGAGGACATTTCCCATACGTTGTATCATTGTTATCGATTTGCCGTTCTAAGGTAATCGAAGTATTGAATTGGGACTGTCGAAGATAGTTCCCATCCGTTGAGTCGTTATCGATTGGTCATTCTAAGACAATCGAGGTATTGAATTGGGATCGCCGAGGACGGTGCCCATCCGTGAGTTATTATTGTCGTGTTGGCCGACTCGAGGCAACACACTATCATTCTTGTGAACTTGGTAATTTTGTGATCGTTGAGGGTTGAGGATTTCCAGATTGTTGTTTGTATTAATCGGTCCTTAGGGATTGTGATCACAGGATGGTTGTATTAGATATTATTGGTCGTGTCGATCTTTCATTATTCATGTATCATCGTTCACTTTGGTGGGTCGTATGATCCGTATTGGATGTGTTATCCTTTGAATTTCGTTGTCATGTTGCATCGTGATATATCTGGAATCATATCTGCGTGCCGATTGGTTATGTGTAATATTTTTAGCCAGACACGATGGTCATGCGTGGATGTTTCGCATTGGACCGTGCACACGGGATGTAGTCTGTGAGGCTAATTAGGTGCATTGTCCCACGTATATTCTGGATTCCGTATACGGGGGTAGACATGTACATAGACACATTTCCGGATCGGGCATACTGTGATGTCCCTCTTGAGCCTTATTGTTGTGGTCGTTCATAGTCCATGTTGTATTGGATATGTTTGACTGTTTGTGACTGGTTGTTCATACGCCCGAGGGGTTTGTTCGACAGTCGGGGTTATTTCTTTAAGATCCATTATTGTTGATCGTTTAGATATACCTTGTTGAGGGTACTCTTGGTCGTTGTTGTTCCCTTATTGATCGTGTTGGAGGTTATCATGTCGATGATATTTTCGGTTGGTTTATAGATTGATCATTGTTATTGATAGTGTGAGCGTTCGGATTGCGTGTCAGTGTTTCGGGACTTGTTGTCATTGTTTTGTGTGTTATTGGTTTTTGTCCATATTGAGCTTTATCGGTACAATCCGACGGACAGGATTCGGCACAGACAGTTCATGTTACAATTATGAGTTATGATAATGTTTTGAGAATTCTTGGTATTGCTGAATACAGTACAGACGATTTTAGTTGACTTCTTTTCATATTTTGAGATACCCTTCAACATATCAATCGTATGCCGATACTCATCGTCGACCTTTGGAATTCGATTTTGGAGACCATGTCCTACTCTAGGTTTGGAGACTTAGCTTATCGCTTGTCGTTGCCCCCTGTGTTGGGTCTTGTTCATATCGTTTGTCATGTTTCTCAGTTGAGAAGGCATATGCCGGATCCAAGTCATGTTTTTTACTATAGTGAGATTAACGTAACCAAGGATGTTACCTATCCGGAGAAAACAGTGAAGATTCTTGAACGTCGTGAGAAGCGGATTCGGCACAAAACCATCCCATTGGTTTAAGTGCAATGGTCGAGACATGGAGTCGAGGGGACAACTTGGGACACGGAATGGAATTTGCGATCGGAGTACCCCAAACTTTTTATTTCTTAAGTTTCGGGACGAAAATTTTTTTAGAGGGGGAGAATGTAAAACCCGTACTTTTTATTGACTGTTTGTCCTTACCGTTCTTCCTATTTTGTCGCTCTGTAAACTCTTTGTGATGTAGTCGGTGTTGATCTAGAGTTTCATGCCTTGCTTGGATCATGATCGTGCTGGTTAGACCTTTCGGAAGTGTTCTGGGTCAGGGAGGTAGCGCACGCTAGGCCGGTGCTAACGCACGCTAGTTTTGAGCCTTAGTGCGCGCTAACGGACTCAGTCGGCAGAGGCAGTGAGGTTTTAGACTTTCTGGACTAGCAGGTAACGCACGCTAGGCAACGGCTAGCGTACGCTATATGTGTTGTGTAGCGCACGCTAGTGCTCAGTGTTAACGCACGCTAGCGGACTGAGACAGTGAACTGAGATTTTGGCAAGACACCAGTTAGCGCACGCTAGGGATGTTTCGTAGCACGCGCTAACGTCTTATGACAGTAGCCACTGGACTACCGGGTGACCCGTTAGCGCACGCTAATATTGAGGCGTAGCGTGCGCTAGACTAGGACAGTATATAAGGGGACAGTCAGCCCCTGCACTTGTCATTTCACATCATTTCCACTTTTTCCGATCGGGAGAGCTCGGGAGAGGCGATTTGTGGTGATTTGAGGCGGTTATTCTTCAGATATCATCATCTTGGGTTGGATAACAAGGATTATACAACATCTAATGCATTTCTATCCTCCAAATCAAGGTAAATTCCTTAGAACCCTAGTTTTTGGGAATTTTGGGGATTTTCTTAGATTCGTCCAATTTATCCGTTTTGGAGCTTGGGAACCCTGAGATGTATCTATCCCGTATACATGATTTCCCTATGATTTTACGGATTGGTTTGTGCCGTGTTCGGACTTGTAAGGGTTTGGGTGATTTTCCAAACTCTAGTTGTTTACCCTTGTATTTTCGTGAATCGAATGGGTTTTGGGAGTTTCTTCGTGAATTATGAGTATGGATTATTGATTATCATATCCCTTACGAATCGTTTAGGTGCTGGAAGCACGTTCTGAGACCTACCGAACTCATACTCCTTTCCGTTCAATTTCTGGATGTCTCAAAGGCAAGTATATATTTATGATTCTACGTTCTCGACTTTGAAAGTAAGATATATTAATGGCATGATTATTTATATCCACTTTGGGGCGGGCCGACGGGTCCCCTGAGGGTTTCGTAGCCTCTTGGTACGATTCCATGGATGATATGAACGAACCACTCTGGGATGGACCGACGAGTCCTCTGAGGGTTCCGTAGCCTCTGGTGCGGTTCCACGGTATTCAAATATGTATTGATGTGATGCTATGAGATTTAGTTATTTCGGAATACTAGTCTTGAATGGATGAATTGACGGTTACATTTACTTTATTGTCAAGGAGTATTGTATTTCATACTTGATATACTTGCACTAGATATTCGACGGCTAACCCCTTTATGGGGGAAATACTTCTTATGAATTTCAGGTTCCAGGAGAGCGGACAGGCAGGTATCGGGTCGGCATGAAGATGGTGCGCAAGTGTGATACTGTGTCTTTCCTCCGGTTATGTTTTGAGTTTCTCCATGCAGTGTTGTTGTACTGGAATGGTTATTGAATACTCGAGTATGGTTTTCCATTTTCCTTGATGTTCCAGCTTGTGTTTGCCGAGGTATCGATTTGTGTTGTGATGTCTTTGGATACATTGGATATGTTTTGAGAACCTTTTGTATTGTTCTTCATTCCATTGTATGTAGACCTTCTCGGTCAAAAATTGTAGTTCCGCGTATGTTTAGCCTTGTGGGTCCCATGGTGGTGCTTACGGCGCTGTAATATTCCCTGAATAACTTGGGGGTGTTACAGACGAGATGAAAGCGCTCCTGGATACTGGGGCAAGCGCCAGCAGAAAGATCATCGGACCGACCGAGCCACTCGCGATCCACATCGAGCTTGCTCCCATACAACCAAGGATCGCTCCTCCCAAGACACCTTTGTACGAAGGGAGATCGGACCCCGAGACCCACCTAAGCAAGTTTCGGATCTACATGACCGGGTGTGGGGCATCAGATACGACCAAGTTCCGAATCTTCCCATTAACAATGGGTGAGCTGGCCCATAGTTGGTACGTCTCACTACCACCGCGATCGATCATCTCCTTTGAGAAACTGGCGAGTGACTTCACATCATACTTCGCCGCCAAGGTCGCCAGACCAGAAGGCCCCCACCGCATGATGACAATCAGGCAGGGGGAAGATGAATCCGATGCAGATTACATCGACCGGGTGGATGAAATTGTCCTCACCGACGAGCCCATCAGCGACGAGCTCGCTCTCGACTCAGTCCTGGGGGGATTCTACGGTCACTCGCCCATGTTTAGGCATCTCACAAAGGATATCCCCCCAACCTACGCGATCTTCCGCGCTAAGGCTGTCGACTTTATGGCCAGGCAGAAGCTTCTAACCCTCTGCCTAGGCGAGGGAATGCCACCTCTTGTCTGGAAGACGACGATCGCCAAAACCAAGAAGGCGGTCGCCAAGCCACCCAGTGATCTCAAGGCCTTCGAGGATGTGGAAGCCCATCTCCTCCATAAGTTCAACCGAACTATGGCCCGCATTTTTTACGCCATCAAGGGGCGCGAACCGCTAAACAAGCCGAAGTCTATAAGGGACCACGGTCATCTGGACCACAATCAATATTGTGCCTACCATAAGAGTCCCGGCCACACCACCAACCAATGGCGTGACCTCCTCAGACAACTCTAGAGATTGTTTGAGGAGGGCAAGTTGGACAGCTTATTGGCTTAGCTGGAGCCCCATCAATCTCCCGATACGGTAGCCAGAGTCGAACGCGAACAGGCCGGAAAGCTCATACGATCCGACCCCTCAATAAACCTCGGCGACCGAATCCATATGCTTCAATCAAGAGGGGGAAACTTCGGAAGTCTCTCCCCGATTCCCGCCTCGCAAACCAAAGAATACTGCCTGAGCAAATGCTTCGAAAAAGAGGATGACTCGCTCGCCCTCTAAAGTTCGTCATCAACATGATGGACCCAGGCAGCGATCGCCTCCCCTAGCACAACGTATACCGTCGAGGATCGTCATCTGACATGATGGTTTGAGGTACAAAAGTGCTGCCATGGTTGCGAAAATCGATGAAACCGATGATCCATCCATGCAAGGTTCCTTTGGGCTTCGATCGCTCGCCCTTCGTTTAAATACGAGGCGGGCGTAGCCTGAGGACTCTCCAAAGACAAATCAGAAGATGACTCGCTCGCCCTCTAAAGTTCGTCATCAACATGAAGGACCTAGGCCAGCGATTGCCTTCCCTTACACAACGTCTATCGTCGAGGATCGTCATCTGACTTGATGGTCCGAGGTAGAAGAGTGTCGACATGGTCGTGGAGGATGATGGAACCATTCTCTGTGCCCATGCAAGGTCCCTTTGGGCCACGATCGCCCGCCCTTCATTTAAATACGAGGCAGGCGTAGTCTGAGGGCCCTCCAAAACAGATCTGTGGACACGTTCGCCCGCCCTCAAAGGTCCATCACTTAACATGGTGGATCCTTCCCGGAAAATGCGACGCATCACTCCCCCCGTCACAACGTATACCGTCGAGGGTCGCCATCTTAATGGAGGCCCAAGGTAGAAAAGTGCTAACAAGCCGCGGTCGTGGAGTCGATTAATCCGACGACACCCTGCGCAAGGAATGCTCCAGACCAAGACCGCACGCCCTTCGTTTAAGTACGAGGCGAGGCGCAGCCTACGGAGGACCCTAAAAATTAAGTGGATCGCGAGAACATAGCCATCAAATGGAATGTCGCTCGCGCACAAGACACGGTCATAGAGGTCAGTCCACCGAACTCCGCGATCATGCACGGTTCCTTAAGACCGATATGGACGGCCTTCCTCGAGGAATCTGCAAAATTGAAGACCGCTCACTCACTGATTTATTTTCGTCCCCTTACTTTCACTAAGTGAACAAAAACAAGGGGGAAGGGCGGAGCTATATATACGACGATCGTCCCTATTCAATTACATACAGAGATCGGCATTTTTCATATGTATGTGCAGCGATCGAATTTGTTGTAGAAGTTATCTATATGAGTTTACCAATTCACTTGGAGCTATACACGCAACAATCTCTCCTCAGACATTTGTACAAAGTCATGCAAAGACCCAGAAAAGCAATCATTCAAGTAATAAATCGAAGAAACAAATATTCATTTCATTACTCGGAGTATCAAAGTACATACACGTTCGCCCGAAGGCCTAAGTACTACAAGGAAAGCTACAAAATCACAAGCTAAAATCGAAAACAAAAAGGACAAACCCTCAGGATGCCCCTGCCTGGCCTTCACCCACCCTTGACCACCGGATCGGCCCGCGACCCTTCGCCAGCTTCCGGAGCTGCCTCCCCGTCCTCCGGGGCATTTGGATGAACAAGATTTCCGGGAGTCGGGTACCAGATCAGGTCCACGCCGATTTCCGAGAGATCCAAGATCGGCACAGAGAAGGCAGGATGAAGAGGGTGCTCCAGTGCGTATGCCTTGAAATTTTCAGCAAGAGGGCCGACCTCCAGCCCTCCCTTCTTAGCAGCATGGAGCGAGTCAACGAACGCCATGTAATGGGCAAACTCGCTGACGAACTCCACGTTGAGAAGTCGCCTCCAGCTTCCCTTTGAACTCCACAACCGCCTGTTGCGCACCCTGGAGCTCGGTCTCCTTAGCAGCCATCTCTCCCCTCGACGACGCCAGCTCGCTAGTCAGCCGAGCAACAGTCACCTTCAGCTGATTGGCCTCCTTCTGAGCGACCGCGTGCAACCGACGGGCATCTGTCATCTGGTCCCGAAGTTGGTCGCCCATCGCCCGGGCTCGCTCATAATTCTCTCTCGCCAGCTCAAGATCCTGACTCGCCCGTTTAGCTGCATTTCTTGCAAGAAAGCCACAGAGGGTGTAGGCTCATCTATCGGAGGGACCGCGGTGAGCGGAGGCGCGGCGATCGGTACCTCACCATCAGGGGCAGAGACTGGAGGTTCCCCCGACCTCTGTCGCTTGCGGTTCGACCGGAGTCCCTCTTCCCGAACCTCCTCCTCCGCTGCGATCGGCTCTACGCGAGGCCCCACCTCCGGAATAAGAGGTAGCGCCATCGGAGGAACTCGAGATGACTTCTTCTAGCGAAGACGGCTCAGAACTCCGGGGTTCGACATGGCTATCTCCGCTGGAGGCTCCAAGAAATGAGGAAAGCGGACCTCTGCAATAAGAAACAACCAAGCAGCGATTAGGCAGATTCTCCAAGCAGGGCGATCGCCAAGCAAATGGAGATCGTAGAAATTCATACCTGGGACCGAAAGATGTCACGGGAAATGGAATAGCCGAGCAGATAGCCAACGGCTCTCTTTGTTAATCCGGCGAGCGTCTAAGTCGTCGTCCGGCAGACTTCGTATCCGCTCCCAGACGACCAAAAAATCAAAGGTAGCTCATCGACCACGGGAATATGGAAACCTGCAAAAGGAAAACCAAATTAGATCAGTTTAGAATATATCCGAACAAAGGGAAAGTCAAAACCCTTACTCAGATTCCTCTCTCGAAAGCCTGTGGGAATGTCCAGCTCGCCCGTAGGATTGTCACTCGCAGATGCCTTCCAAGCACCGGCGACCCAGAACCACTTCGCCGGATCGCCCCGCACCTTGTTCGGGACTCCAAGGATCATATGACTGGAACGGCGTTGGATATGATAGCCTCCGACCGACCCCTTCTGAACTGTCAGCTTGAACAAGTGGTTCATCTCCAATGGCGAAGGGAGACGGTACAGTTGGTGACCGCCGAACAAGGTGAGGGCGCAGACGATCTGGAGCCAGGCATTCGGCGTTAGCTGAAGCGGCGCCAAGTTCCAAGTGACCAGCAAATGGGAGACAGCAAAAGACAGAGGGAACCGCAGCCCAGCCTCCATGATTGCCTCATTCACGGCGACCATACCCTCTGGAGGTTGGTCGGCTCGTTCGTTCTCGGCCGGCGCAAAAAGATCCACATCTGAGGGAACATGATACCTCGCCCTCTAGACGGCCAGGTCCTTCCTGGTCGCCGGCTCCTTATCTGGCCGAGGGACCATGGAGAGTGATGCACAGCCCGAAACAGCGACCGCTTAGCAGATTGGTAGGGATGAGCGATCGAGTACTCCCGGTAATCGAATTTAGGAGACGGACCGGCCAACCTCTCCATGATTTCTGCAAAGGCCAAATAGGCCTGGCCAAAAGCACTATGCTTCTCCCAGTACGCCCGCACCGCAAAATCCTTCTCCATCTACGAGCGTCTTTGCTCAACCGCCGCCTCCCTAGCGGTGTCGGCTTCATTGAATAGTGCCTCGACTTCCGCAGGATCAATACCGGTGCGGATAGCCTTGGCGGTCATCTCGAAATGGAATTCTGTGGAGGATCCTCTCCGGACAGTCGAAGTTCCGGCGGTAGAGGCGGTGTCCATTCCAGACGATGAAGGTACTCCAGACATTTTCGAAGAGAAGAGGAGAAAAGGAGTGTTTCTTACCGAGGGTTGAGTCGATCGACGATCGGCAGTCAAAGCTTCAAAAAATTCGTCGGCAATATTCTTCTTCTCCGGTAAAATCGCATAAGATTCGTAAACACTGCAGCCCGGCCCCCTTTTATAGGAGAAGGCAGGGACTTCCATGCAGTTAAGGAGAATCTCAGGGGCCGAAGTGCAACCGTCACAATTAATTCTCCCTTGAAACCCGCGTACGCGTCGTTTCAAGGACACGCCAGGTGAGGAGTCATAACTAACCCTCGGTCTCCCCCAACAGGAACCCGACACGTGCCCCGGACACTTTTCCATGTCAGCTGTCATCTCCCGCTCATTTAAGCGACCGAACTGGTCGTCCATATTCAAAGTCATTCCGCTCAAAGACGATCGCCAGTTCTGCAAAATGCAGAGTCACTCGTCAAAGTTAAGCGATCGCCAGTAGAACCACCTCACCCAACGTTTCCAACATCGGAGCGAGCTGGGGGCTATTGTTGTGCGGCGATTTATACGCCTCGATGGCGATTGATAACAAGGCCGAGCGACCGAGTCCACGACCAAAGGAGCTACGACGAACTTGTCAAAACGAAGATAACTGTCCACCTTCAAGCATCCAGCGATCGACTCCCAAGGCGATCGCCTTTTGGCACCTAGCGATCGACTCTGGTGCCCGACCAAGGATGACTGACCTACGCCACGAACAAGGCCTTCGTCTGTCAAAGTCCACGAAGACTGGATCACGAAGCAAACGCCCATGTGCAGATCCACAAAAGGCACCACAGAATATGGATCGTTGACTCCAGCCCACATGCAGATGTCAGTGATAAGGACGGCCTCACCTGCCGACAGACCCGCCGAAAGGTCCTAAGTGGGGCCTCCCAGGATAGAGACACGAACGCGTGTTGGCCTCTCATTGGTTCGCACTTCTGGCAGCCAACAACTTCTGCGGACTTCAAGGAGACCAAACCATGTGTTAAAGACGATCGCCCGCTTATTATAATACAGCAGAGGCGATCGCCCAGCAACTCCCAGTCCTATAAATAAAGAGCCTCCAGCAACTGGAAAAAGGTTCCACTCAGTTCAGACTTTCATAGAAAACACTCAAAAACGTTCACACTTTCAAGCTCTAGGCTTCCTCTCCCGAATCTATCTCTGGATTTCTCTCTTAGCACCTCTCAACCAGTCGACGGTCGGTAGAGGCAATAACTCCCTGCAACACAGATTCGAAGAGACTTGCAAGACCAGGAGCTCAGACTCCCAGCTAATACATACTGTGAGAGACCGTTGATTTCTGACAGTCGTCACAGCATCCAATCGTTGTTACAAGAACTCACAGAGCATCATATCTGGTTCTTCCGGCAATCTTCACACTCAATAGCTAAGATAACTAGGGTCTTTACACTCATTGTAATTGTACTCTAACATTAATATTTGTACTTCAAAGTATTTATATTAATAATATCTCGCGAGAGCATTCAAGCCCGGGACTAACAACCCCGGCAAATCTTGTGTTATTTACTTTCCCCACGGAAGTGCTCTCGCATTTGTTTGTTACTCGACCATTCCAGCAATATTCATCTCCGGATAATATTTTGGGTAACAACAACAGGGAGCCATCTCGTCGGATATCTTCCATTTGTGGTATTCTTTCACCTTAGGTATTGAATCCACATCTAGTTCCAATGGGCATTCCTCAGTTAAAACAAACTTATGTTCCTCAGCAGTCAGGACAATATTAAGATTACATTTCCAATCAGTAAAGTTAGTGCCATCTAGTTTGTTTTCTTTGAGAATTACAACAAGTGGATTGAAAGACATCTGAGATAAAATTAAAAACATTCACATAGTGCATAGCAAAATATATAGAAAAACCTCAAAAACACAATATATATGCTAGCAACCAACACATCGAAAAACCCGCATATGCAAGCCACGATCGTGTGGATGTTTATATACATATTTTCAAGTAGAGTTTTACATTTTTAATTTTACTATCTAGTCAATTTATATTATGACAAGTAAAATTAATAGTTGGTTCCTCTTGGCCATGTATTAATAAACATAGACTCCGACGGGGAGCTTATTAATTAATACACCTAAGTGAACACCATAATTTAACAACCTTAAAATATTATCTTTTAAATAATAGTCCTACAGATGGAGAGGTCCTATCATAAAGAATATATTTATCTTTTGTTACCATATGAAATTTAAAATTGTGAACCTATAATTAGAACATCTGAGATGTAGGAAGACTCTAATGTCAACGCACATACTAATTACTTCACAATTTAAATTATTATGAAGGCCAATTTGATTTTGTTTTAAAAAACTAAATCAATTTACTCACTTAGTTATTTTAGCCTTAAGGTTTTCAATTTTCTCGTCCTAACATGCAAGAAACATATCACGCATACATTCATACATGCCATACATCCAAAACAATGAAAATCAACAATAAAAATTGGATAATTAAATCCAATTATCATGGCTTTTATTCCTCATTTTGAATAACCAGAAAATCTTTGGCTCAAAATTCCCACTGCTTCAAACATCTCGTCACCTCTTCTCGTTGACCCACAAAATTTCTAAATTTAGAAACTTTTTTTCCATGCAAAAATAGGAAAAACAAATAGGACCCTACACTGGACGAACCGACCAGAATGAGCCCGATAGCCCGACCTGTCCAGTAGCCTGATCCGCGGTCTGGACCATGGTCCTGTGGCCAAACTGCACGACAGATTCTCGATCCTGGTCGGTTCGTCTGATTTGGTCTCCTTTTCGCACGGGACTTCTTTTCCTTCGTACTTTGTATACTCCAATTTGATGACCGGTTTACACAAAATATGTTACATCGAATTTACAACAAAATTACAAGGAAAGATAAAATTCCATTCTACCCGTAGATTTTCTCAGGGGAAAAACTTATACATGCCTCAAAACCGGGCCAAATTACCAAAACATGTAAAAACAAAACAAAAAACATATAGCCATGATAATTGGACCATATTCACCTGCAAGACAATTCTAGCAAAAATATTCCAAAGATCATAATATATGAATATCTTTAAATTGCTAGCAAATTGAATGGAACCTAAAGACCGGATCCGATACCAATTGATGGAAATAAAATGCAGCAGAAGCAGCGGGTTTGGATTTGCTAAAATCATCCCTCAAGAATTGGATCTATTTAGGCTCGTCAATGTAATACCCGAGATTTTCGTTTTCGTTGGCCTCTAATTATTTATCGTTTTGTGCCAGTTATTTTGTTTCGGTGATGATTATTTTGAATTATCTCTCTGTTATGTAGGGTATGATGTACCATGTTGTGGTGTTGGTCCGGTATGACTTGTCGTTGCGTAAGTCGTGCAGATCGTGTCTATGCGTGTATGACACGGCATGTTGTATTCTGATTATCATTTTGCCTCTTAGAAGGTGTTGTGGGCACATGATATCTCTCCCTTTTGAGTTGGTTATGTTCTGGGTGATTTCGGAGCCGTATCGGGCTCGATTCTAGCCCTCGTTTGTAGCACACGAGCAGGAGCTCGTGTGCCTAACTTGTGTGCCACCCCAGCACTGGCCAGTGATCTATGGCCAGGAACAGGGACGCACGAGCAAGCCACACGAGCAGGTGATCGTGTGTGCTGCTCGTGCGTGACAACAAAAGCTGGGCAGTGGCCCAGCGCATGACCAAACACATGAGCATTTGGTCGTGTGTGGTCGTGCGTCTCTGCAGGTATAAATGGGACAGTCCCGTCTTTTTTCACCTCATTTCTTCCCTTTTTCTCTTCTTCTCGCGGTGATCGTACGGTTTGGCCAGGGTTCAGGTCTTAGATCGATTCTACTCCATCTAAAGGTAATTTGGGAATGTTTTAGGTGATCATATAAATGTCTAATCCTTCATCTTCGTCGAATCGAGGTAATTTCCTTGGTAAACTCAATTTGTGTATTTTGGGGTTTTGTTCTTGATTTTGTTTTCAATCTGATTTTGACCGATTAATTGAGGTTATTAGGTGTTGTTAGACATGTTCTATGGATTCTATTTCCATATATTCGATTCGTTCAACCCGGTTGATGATTTTTGGGTTCTTGAGAAACCATGAACATTTAATGTTCGATTAAATATTTCAATCAGTTTCCTTTGATCGTTGGTTGTGATTTCCATTTTTATTGATCCTTATTCACGTATTGATTGCGTTGTCGTTGTTCTCGCACAGATTGTAGGAATTCGAGGCTGTTCGACCGAGCCGCATTCATAGGATTATTCGGGTGTCGGTTATTGAGGCAAGTATCTTGCTTATACGATTTGTATCCGGTAAATAGTGATTACGTGTTGGGTTGGTGATGATTGGTTTAACTTCGTAAACATAGTTCTTATGAATTGGTTATGAATTACTTGTTATGAATGTTTGGTGATGTTTGTGTTATTTTGGTATGTTTAACGTTGTGGGATGGTGTTGGTTATGATAGTCGTGTTGGTTTGATTGTACACATGGATATGTATATTGCTGTGTATTGATCATGAGACATGTTGATTGTGTGGTGTTGTTGATAATGGTTGGATTGTTGAAATTGCGCTATGTGTGTTGGATGTGTACAGCTGTGGTAATCAATGTGAATAATTGTCCATGTACAGATTTGGTGTAATGTGAATGTGAAAAGTTCACTCGTGTGGGTTCGATGGGATCTATGAGGATTCAGGGCAATCGATCCTGGTATCAGAACTTAGTATGTGGTGCTGAGGTCCAATTGTGCGGGTCTGACGAGGCCTACGATGACACATGGCAATCGATCATGGGTCAGGACATAGTACGTCCAGCCGTGTGGGTCCGACGGGGCCTACGGTGACTCGTGTAAATCGATCACGGGTCGGGACTGGTTGTTTTGATTGTGGTGTTGGCTTAATCCTTGTGGGTTGTGAAACCTACGGAGACACATGGCAAGCAATCACGGGGTCATGAGCATGATTGATTTTGTTGTATTATGTTTGGTTAAGTCCGTGCAGGTTGTTGAACAAAGATTTTGAAAAGAATGTTTTTACGGAAATGGAATGATTGGGCTGAGACCTAATCGATTTTTGGAAATGTTTTCATGTTGTAAAATTATTGAGATTTGAATAAGAATTAGGTTGAGACTATAACGTTTTCAAAAAAGGTTGTATAACTTAGGACTTGTGGTCCTAAAGATTTCATGTTTCTAAATTCCCGAGATGATGATTTTATCTTCAAATGCTTCATTGCTTGTTTTTCTAATTACTAAAACCTCTAGGGATTAACTATTGGACGGTTGTCTATATCGGATTCGTGATTGTTGGTTGCTTGCTACATTTCATATGGTTATGATACTTGTACTGTCAAATTCGAATTGTTAACCCCTTAATTAGGGGAATGCGTTTCATGCATTTCAGGTATGGTTGGATCGTGGGAGCAGTCGCAGGATCGGCACGGAAGATGATGGGCTGCGATACGAATCGAGAGAAATGGAGTTCAGTTTGATGTCATTGTGTTATTGTATTATTCTCAGTCTTCCGCTGTGCTATATCATTTTTTTATTTGGACCCTTGCGTGGGTATGTGTTGTAAGGAACTTATTTTAGTTTGATTTAGTTGTGTGACCTTATCGGTCTGTATTGTTATCTTGTTTGACCCCGATCGGTCAAACAGTTGGTTGTTTTGTAGTGTTTAGCCTGGTAGATCCTTATGAGAAGGGTCTACGGCGTGTGATATTCCCGGATGATTTCTGGGGGTGTTACATTTATGGTATCGGAGCTTAGGTTGTGGAAACCTAGGCTGTCGGGTCAAGTTGAGTCGTATTTTGTCGCATCATCCGAGTTGTCGGGTGACAAGTTGAGCTGTACATTGGCGCACTATGTCATTTATGCTGTCGGTTGAGATTAATATTGCGGGAGATCGTCATCTTCGTGCGACATGTGGATGTAAGTCTCCTCTTTTATGTGTGACATCTGTGATTCATGACTTTGTTATATATGTGTGAGAAATGGAATTTATATTTGATATTCGTGGTACATTACGCGTGTAATGAGCATGGTATATTAATGGATTGGACACCGAGTGGTGTAGTGTGTTATGAAACTTTTGTTAGGGTTGTATTCTACAAAGCATACTTTATGCTTGTATTACCTTATTTCCCTGTAACTATCTATGAGAATATTAATTACATTTAATCACATGTTTTGCATATTTATTCACGTTATGGTTATGCAACTAAAATGTCTAATTATTTTATATTATAGATAATGTGGTGTGTTGGTGTCACACGTAATATTACATTATCAGTGCCTTATAAAATATTATAATAGTTCACAACCTATATAATTATTCGACAAATTACATGAAAGGTTGTAGTGTATGCTTGAGATTAGTTGGTCTTGACTATTAGCATGCATTAGTGTATTTGCATATGTTGAACTGGATCGAAGTGAGATAGTGTCTTCTGTACTGACTGTAAGAAAAACTTAAATCTCGGATAATTATTATTTCTTAATTCTAAGTATATAATATTTAATTATGTATTTATATTATTTATTGCTTTGATTTACCATGGGTGAGAGTCAAAATGATTGACTAAATAAGCTTCGTATCTTGGGCAATAATATTATTTATATGACAATTATTATTACTAGAAATCATGTCCCGACCCGTGCGGGTTGATGATATCCCCTTGAGGGGCTCTATAATGATTAATATATTAAACCTTGTAGGTGGATTTAATTCCGATATAATAATAAGGTTCGAGTGGTACTACTCTTGGATAAGATATTAATTAATTAAAGCTGTCAGTAGTTTAAATTAATTAATTGACATTCGATATCTTAAACGTGGGAAATAATATATTTAAATAAGGAGCCTGATTTTGTAAAATGGGATTTAGGCTAGAAGTGCAATATTAACTCTTTAGTGGAATGAGTTGATATTAATAGACTCAATATATTAGGAAATGCCTAATATGGAAATTTGAGGTCTATTAGGAGTCCTTCCCTAATCCTCCTTAAGATCCCTAGAGTCGCCCATAACACCTATAAATACAACTATAGGGGACGGCCGAAATCACTTCACCAAGCTTGAGAGTTCGTCTTTTTTTCTTGTGTTTAATTGCGGATCTTCACTCGTGTCTTTGATTCCACAATTTAGATAACACATTAATTTTCTACGAGTGTTTACTAATACTAGAAAATAAAGGAAAAGAAATCGAGTGACATTAAGCCACAATGGTTCGGCCGATCCAATTTATTGTTCAAGAAAGTCTGGTAGATTGTTGCCCACACGACATCCGAATATAGGAGGGATATACTCTAGAAGATCTAAGAGCAGAAATACAAGAAGATCAAGGAGAAATTTGAAGGCTTTGCTTCAAAGGTAATGTATTGCTTGTAGTGCATGTATGATATGGATTTATCTCTTAAGGCGATAGGCTAGAGTTGGGACTAATGTGATTGCATGTGAGGTCAAGTTGTTTTGATATACTTGTCATGTTACCATACTTGTTAGGAAATTTTGGTTGTATACCTAAATGTTGTGAAGGCACGGTTTGATTTGCTTGTAGTTTTTGCGTTGTCATTCCGATGTGATTGTGGATTAGTCGAAAGGATGAGTGCGAGTATGAATGATTTGTCCACCTGGTGACGGTTCGGTGAAACCTTTGGGGGTCGATGCCAAGGGAGCATGGCCATGGATTTCCTTTTGTGTTGTTATTTGTGATGATGTTGAGTGGTAACATGTGAGTACCCTATGTGTTGTTAATTGTGATGATCTTAAGTGGCAATATGTGATTACATTGTGTTTTTATGGTTGTGATGAGGATACATGGTGTCATGGTTATGTGATGATATGTTTCACTATATTGAACCATTGTATGTTCAGTATGCCGAGAGGTCGAGGTCGAGGCCGTGGTCGTGGCTGCAGACGCAATCAGGAGCGTGAAGGAGTGACTCATTCGTTATTGGGCACCAATCAGCTCACTACAAATGGTCTGAAGGACCAATCACGTGTTCAGGAGCAACCAGCTGGGGATAATGTTAATGTTGGTGCCGCCACCATCCTTCAGCATGTGGCAGCCCAATTGGCACAGATGAATCAAGTTGTGCACCGGAATGAGATCCCAGATGGGGATAATGGTGTTAGGAATATGCCCTCGAATGCCACTCAGAGGATGTATAAGAGAGGACATTATACTTGTTATTATGTAAACTATTATCAGAAGGCAATTTTGTATTTATTTATTTACTGAAAGTCACTGGCATTTCTGACTTGTATATATATATATATATATTTAAACTAATCCATGTACTTGAGAGAAAACTTTCCACTCCTTATTAGATAAGGGGTAGGCACTGGTAAAGTTTATGACTCAAATACTTAATCATTCGTAAGGTCGATTAAACTTGAATAAGCGTTAAGTTTATGTGAAGACTTGTATAATGCGTTCTTTGACTTCGAAAGTGCCTGTCGTCACTAATGGTTAGTGGAAGCACACATTGTAGGAATGCTAATGGGATTAGTATACTCGAACCGACTCACTCTCGATTCGTCACACGGATTTCACTCCGGGACAGTCAATGACGGAATCGAAAGGTTGTGACAGGTATTCGTGAACCTTTGACTTGAGAATTTAGTAGGGATGTGCTTGTGACATTAATATTTTCACTAGAGCAGTTAGACCCAGGAAACCAAGAGGTGTGGGTCAACCTCGATGTGCGTCTTGACGGACAAGTAGCAAATTCTACTAAATACCAAGATAAGATTCTTTCTCCTATAAGTGAACAGGTATATGTCCTATGTGGTTATTGGCAGATGAGATCATAAGTCTTTGGCCAAAGCATTGAAGCTAGTTATATTGGTTACACGAGAGCTCGGTGATCTCGATTTGCATTAACTCAAACATAGCATCAAGTACAGGTAGGATTTGACTGATCGTGACCCTATAACTTGATCGTGACATTTGAAATAAGGGTTTATACGTTTACTGGTATTCACGACAGAATGGTTCTTGAATGATCCCTATCATTCGTTCTCAGTAAGGTTACAGTATAGGCCGCGGGACTGGCTAGGTGGTGCTATAACTCTTTGGTTCCTCTCATTGCTTACGGAGACGGACCTACCGAGTTGCGCATTAGGGAGATGACGAAATAATTTGAAGTGGATCTCTTATTGTGAATATTGGACATTAGATGTCTTATTTAATTTATTGGATAAATTAAATCAGTCTCGTGAATTAAATAAATTACTGGGTAATTAATTTCATTCATGAATTATTATTTCTTGGAGAAGTAACATCTTTATATAATTGATTAATTAGACTAATCAATTGGATTAATTTTAACTTAGATGAACCAAGATGTATCACTCGGACTGGACACACGACGGTCCGTTTTATGGACCGGAACGAACCGAACCTTCTCAATCATGTGTAGCCCCCCATATGCATCTTCCTTGATGGTTCCTTTTGTCCCCTCTTTTATTATGTTGAGTTGGTTACATATAGAGAGGACAAAAGGGTGTGATAAGATTGGATCTTATCTTGATACACCAAGAGGTGGGGACCTTGGAGGTTTGTGTGGACTTTGTTATAAAACAAAGTTCATCCTCCTTCACCAAGACACCAAAATCGGCCAAGACATAGAGAGAGAGAGAGAGAGAGAGAGAGAGAGAGAGAGAGAGAGAGTTCATTTTTGTTCAAGTTCTTACACTCTTAGAGAGAGAAATAAAATCAAGAACAAAAATTATATCACTTAGGGTGATCACAAATTTGAGAGAATCATTTCCTACTACTCTTTTCTAGACGTATCCTTGGAATCATAATTATATTAATCATTAATTTTTTAATTGTTCATCTAAAAATTATTTTTTCTTGATTTTATGTTACAATATAAATTTATTTTTCTTTTAAAAAACTGATTTAAATGTGTAATATAAAGATTAGAAAAATATTATTTTTTGGAATCGGGACGAAAAGATGAGCCAAAAATGTGATCGGAACCGACAGCTCGGAGCTACCAGGCCACTGTTGTGCAGTCCCATTTTGTGAGGGACCACGGTCCGGATGCTGGACCGCGCGGCAGTGGTGCTGGCTTGGCCCGCCCGTGTATTTTTTGACTCCGTTTCTTATATTTCATTCGGTAATTAATTTCCCACAAATTAAATTAGATTTAATTTGACTAAGATATTATTATGGTAATTTAATTCTTAGGGGAATTAATTTAATGAAATATTTTCTCGTCTGGAAGAAGTTAAAATTAACGGTTATTTGAATTAATTGGATTAATTCTTATGTTGGAGTAATTTATATTGATTGGATCAATATTTAGATTAAATATTTATGCCATTAATTTTAATGTGATTGTTGCATTAATTTGAATGGTGATGTGGTTCATGGACCTAGCTTTTGAATCGGTTGTTCGATTGGGTTGTAAATGTAGGTCACAAGTCGTCCAGGAATAAGTCTAGAGGGGGGGGGTGAATAGACTTATTGAAACTCTTAAACTCTTTTTCACAAAGATTAAGTTTCTTCAGCTGATAGATATGCAAATGACTTAGAGTCGTTTCATCTCAATACGTGCGGAAGTCAGTTGATGACGAATACAAAACAACTAATGAAACACTTAACAATGAATGCAGCAGTTAAAGTATGATGCTATAAAACAGTAAAATACGCAGGCAGTTATAGTGGTCTCAAAGGTGGGGTAATCCTCTACTAATCCACTTTTCTCCAAACCAGTTGGAGATGAATTCACTATAATTGTCAACCAGTGATAAATATTACAGTGATTCAACCAAATTACAACAGCTTCCAACCAGTGGAAATTCTTTCCGTTGCAACTCCCTTGACTGCCTTGCACCTCTTGATCCGCGATCCTTGGATGCCTTTACAGTCTTGAACTTCAACCAGTGAAGTACCCCGAACTCAGGATTAAAGACACGAGTTTTTGTCTTCTCCAACTAAGAGCTTCTTCAAATATGAACTTTTGAGAACTGCTCTTTTCACGATGCCATAGTTCGCTTTTAGATTGCTTTGAATGATTTGATTGCTTGAGAGTTTGTTCGCACCAGCTATTGCTCAACTTCAAATCTTTGGATATATATATATAGGTGTTGATCCTTGAGCATTCTTCATAGCCATTGCAAATCCTGTAACAAATCAGTCCGTTGGAGAGAGACTTCTTTGTTTAATCTTTTCTGAACGTTGCAAGGCTTGATTCCCATATTTTAATCCATCGTCTGACCGTTGTGAAGACTTTGCATGTGAGGCGCCGAATCTTTTGAATATAGTAAGATTAAAGTCTTCAGTGGTAGGCCTGGATGAATTATTCAATTCATATCCTTGCGGGAATCTCTCCACTATGTCTCTTCACGCTTGTATGTGACTTTCCATAATATTTGACTTTTCAACGCATGCTGACGTGGACTTGGAGTACTTGGCTGATGTCAAGTAGGCTGATGAACAGTCATCTTATCTGCAGCTTGGACTTCTCCTGTCAGTGGCTGATTGGGACTCGCCTGATCAGACGACTTGTCTGAGGTCACTCGACTGCAGTCTGGTCAAACATCTCTGATGATTTTTGTTGACCAGAACCTCTCTGACTTGACTCGGCTGTACTTCTCTGATGTACTTATCTGTACTTTTGCACTTAGCCGATTTGAGCCTAACTTATATTGGCCTATAGAAGATACTCATTTGGTTCTTCCTTACATTTTGCCAAGTATCTAACTTAACATAATCTGGCCTATGGAAGATACTCATTTGGTTCTTCCTTATATATTGCTAAGTATCTAACTTAACATTTGAATTATATTAATGACATCATCAAAATATAACAAGTATTCCTAACAAATTCCCCCTATTTTGATGATGGCAAAAATTTAAGCAAATATTCAAATGAACAAGTCTGCACTTGAGTGCAAGACACAAACTAAAATCAGTCTAGTTTTTGAGACAACTAGGAATTGTCATTCAAAAGACTGTTATAAAATTTCTGTATTGATTACAAATAAATGTCTAAGAACATTTACAGAAAATTTTACAAGTACAAAAATAAATATAAGTCATCTGCCTCTGCCTCTGCTTGGCAGGGTCTGAATGGTTTAGCTCCAATTGGTCTATTTTTTATGGGTGCAAGACCATATTTTCTTCTTATGACGAGGGCTGCAAAGTCTTGGTCTTCTTTTGAAGAGAACTTGTGCTCTTCACACAGCTTTCTGATTTCGTCTTGAAGCTCTAGCTCGTTAAGCTCGTTGTCCAAATGGGTTGGTGCTTCTACTGCTCTGAATGAAGGAATCATAGGCTAAGCAGACCATTTAGCTGCATATTTAAGCATGATCTTCCACAGAGTGGGCCATCTAGTATCCATGTAGTTGATGAATGACTGTTGGGGCGAGCATTCTTTATCTTGGAGAATCTCCCAGAGATAGAACTACTCTGTGAATTGTTTCTTTGCATCCGCCCATCTGGTCATGAATTCTGCTGGTAAGAATTCTTCAACGTACCACAGCTACTTCCCTTCCCATTCGAATCTTTGCTCTTCCTTCTCTCTTCTTCTTCTTTTCTTCTCAACAGACTACTCTTCAAGCATCTCCTTTCTCTTCAAACTTGATGGTCCTTCTTCAATTTGGAGAATTTCTTGCCTCTTCTTCGATCTAAGCTCTGCAGCCTGAACAACAAAGACTTCTTCCTGTCTGCTGCCTTCCTCCTGTAATCTTTCTTCCCCTTTTGACTTCTCTTCCCCCTCAAACCTATCTTCCCCCTTTTTGCCAGCATCAACCACGGCGGTCAACTGCTGCTCCATTCTGTGCATCCAGTCAGACATGCCAAAAGGCATTCTGTGATTTGTAGGAGGAGGAGGTTGAGGGACGTTCTGTTGCAGCAAGGTGTCGATTTTTGCATTGATAGACGGTAGTTCAGGGGTGATGTGAGACGCAAGCAGCTCTCCTATAGTGTCCTTAACAATTTGTCTGATCAGCTCGGTCATCGCAGGTGAGATCTGTGATGGTGGTGGAGAGTACTCGTCTGATCCTTCGAAGCCTGCAGGTGAGTGTTCGGATGACCCACCTGTCTGCAGACTCCTGTCTGCAGCTGGCATTCCAGATGGGGTCTGTTCAGGGGTTCCCGATCTGGAGTCTTCAGCCAGGTCTGCATCTAGGCTGGTATACCGGGCAGGCGCCCCAGTCTTGTCTGCAGCCTCCTTTTCTAGCTCCTTCGCTTGCTCCTTCTCTTTATCTTCTTCTTCTTTTTCTGACTTCTTCTCTCCTTCTTCCTTCTCTTCTTTTCTTCAACATCCTCTTTCTCTTTCTCAGCCTCTTTTTCTCCTCCTTCATCCTTATCATCATCATCATCATCATCATCATCATCTTTTTCATCATCATTTCCATCATCCTCCTCATCATCTCCATCCTCTGTATCATCTCCATCCTCCTTATCGACTTCTTCTCCTTCTTCTTCTTCTTCATCTACTAATTCCACTGTTTTTCAACTTCTTCTCCTCCAGTTTCTTTTTCAACTAAGGTATTTTCTTCTTCCCTTCCTTCCTGCCTCTCTTCTTCATCATCAACGACAATAATTTCTTCTTCTGATTCTTCATCTACTTCTTCTATTCTTATCTCCTTTTCTTATTCCTCCTCTTCTTCTTCTTTATCAAAAGTACCGTCAAAAATGTTGTACGTGATAGAGTGGATAAATTGGTCTATGTTGGTTTTGAAATTGGACATGAACCAATTTTCATGAAGAATTAAAATTGTGTCTGACACTTTGCAAAAATGTGTCAGCACATCTTCTGTGGCTTGGGGATATCCCCAACCACTGGTTTCAATATAAGCTCCAAGTTGAGTGAAAGAAAGTGATTTGAAAGCTTCCCATTCTTCAAAAATATGGACAAAAGAATGTTTTAGGGCTTGTGGTTTTACCAACTGAAGTTGTTCTAGGGATAAGTTAAAAGTGTTGTTGTCAAGCAGGTGAAAGGTGTAATTTGCCTCAGGGATGGAAATAATTAAACCTGCTTCCTCTTCTTCTGAGATGTACTGGGGGTTGAGAAGAGGGATGATCTGGGTCTCCAGGCTGCCCGGAGCAGGCTGGTCCTCCAGGTGAGTAGGTGACCTGGCTGCAGGACTGGGAAATTGTTCTGACTGCTCCTCGTTACTGAATTGCAAACGCCTGGGCCTCTTTGGTGAGGGTTCTGGTGAAGAATGCATGATGGATGGCTCACCAGGGGCTGGTCCCCTTCTCTTGAAACGAACAGCAATGGGCGTATTGTCTGACTCCGAATCGGACTTGGCTGCAGGTGGGTTGCCGTCTGCAGGCTGGTCCGACTCGTCTGATGAAGGATATTTGTAGGTCCTTGAATCAGGCAACTCTTTTAACATCTGGGCTGCTCTTCTATTACTTCCTAGCTTCCTCAGAGTCTCTTGGTCTAGATGACCAAGTATCTTGTTGATGTGGAAGGGGTGAGTATTTCCCTTCGCCACACCCAGATTCTCAAGGATCCAACTTAGCTGCGTTCCAAACGCCAGCTTGGATCTGAACTTCTTCTCATCAACAAGCCATTCGGCCTTGTTGAACTCTCGTACCAACTGCCTGAAGATGTAGTCTGACCAATCAATCGGCTCGTCCTGGATTAGTGCTCCCAGCACCATGAATTTAGCCGACGATAGTTGGTCGTAACTCCCGGCCATACCCATGACAATTTTGTTGGTGATGTCCAACACATACCGATACATCTTTTTAATATCGCTCCTTTTGGCGGTGAGCTTTAGCTTCTCCGGCTGGTCGACCGTCTTAATCTTCAGCCAAGTATCGGCTGCTTTCTGCTTGAGGGCTTCGACCGCTATGCGACGATTCTTCATTCCAAAAACTTTTCGGATCGTTTCCGGCGATATGTCAACTTGTTGTCCGCCGATGGTGCTCCTAATTCCTTCTTCAATCATACGGGCTTCGCGGAAAAATGTGATAACATCCTCCTTGTACAGGTGTTTGGGACTAATATCCAAAAATGGGTAGATCCCATTCAGCTTCATCAAACGGATAAGGTTGAGCACATCGTAGTCTTCCAGATTTGATTCCAAAAGTCCTTCAAAATCAACGACCAGAGAAAAGATGATATGGTCCTTGACAGCCTTCATGTTTACGCCTTTAAAGTAAGCTTCCATTTCTGCAGTATAGGGGATTTCTTAGTGTATTTAGAATTCAAAGGGTTTTCTGCTCTGTAAATTAGGGTTTTTGAAAGACTGGTAAAGGTAAAGTGGGGGGTTTTTCGTCCTTATAAGGAAGATGAAACGACGGGGTAATTAAATAATCATTTATTTTAAATTGGTGGTCCACCTTTTGAGATTTCTTTTTTAAAATTCAAATTTTAATCGGTGGTCCAGGTTTTAATTTTGAAAATGGACGGTTGGATTTTAATTTGTCACAGTGGAGGTCGATTAAACCTGTGGTTGCCACGTGTATTTAAAGCATATAGTATTATGCCACTTGTGAACCAAAAAATAATATGATATTATTATACATATAGCAGATAAAAATATAATATTCAGAAGTCAGTTGGGATTAGAAAACTTAGTTGGTTGACTGTTGACTGTTGAATGCTCTGCATCAGGTGAGTTGACTCCTTTGACTTCTCGCCTGAGGTTTTGATCAGCTAGGTTCCTTTGTTCGTCCTTCGTCTTCTTGTCTGCGTCAGGTAGGGTCTGATTCCTGCTATCAACTAAGTCCGTCCTTCGACTGATCTGCTTCAGCTACCTTTTTATTCTATACTAGATTCCCAATCTAGTAAACCAAGTTCTCTGCTCAGCTCCAAAAATCTTTCTTCTGGCAAAGGTTTTGTAAAGATATCAGCAATTTGATAGTCTGTGCTGACTCTTTCAACTCTGACTCTCTTGTTAAGCACGTGGTCTCTAATGAAGTGATGCTTAACATCAATGTGCTTGGTCCTTGAATGCAAAACCGGGTTGTTGGTTATTGCAATAGCACTATTGTTGTCACACCAGATAGGGACTTCATTGGCAATGATAGTGTAGTCCCTCAACTGTTGTCTGATCCACAAGATCTGGGCACAACAACTACCTGCAGCTAGGTATTCTGACTCTCTAGTGGAGAAAGAGTCAGAAACCTGCTTCTTGCTAAACCAGGATATCAGTCTGGTTCCTAGGAATTGGCACATTCCACTAGTGCTTTTCCCATTAATTTTGCATCCTGCGAAATTTGCATCTGAATATCCTGATAGCTCGAAGTTATCGTCCTTTGGGTACCATAGTCCAACATTGACTGTAGACTTAAGGTATTTAATTATTCTCTTGGCTGCATCTTGGTGCGACTGCTTAGGCTTAGATTGAAATCGCGCGCATACTCCTACGGCATAAGATATGTCTGGTTTGCTTGCAGTGAGGTATAGAAATGATCCGATAAGTCCTCTGTAGTGGGTTGAATACACTGATATGCCTCCCTCGTCTGCATCTAGGTGAGTACTTGTGCTCATATGAATTTTTGCTAGTTTGGCTGATTCCATTCCAAATCTCTTGATGAGGTCTCGGGTATACTTGGCTTGATTGATGAAAATTCCATTTTCCATCTGCTTAACTTGTAATCCAAGAAAAAAGTTAAGCTTTCCCATCATACTCATCTCAAACTCTCCTTGCATGAGATTTGAGAATTTCTCACACAGCTCTGGGTTGGTTGAGCCAAATATAATATCATCCACATATATCTGAACTATCAATATGTGACCTTCATGTTCCACTCTGTATAAGGTCTTGTCCACCTTCCCTTTGCAGAAACCATTCTTCTCAAGAAACACATATAATGTTTCATACCATGCTCTTGGTACCTGCTTAAGTCCATAGAGAGCTTTCAACAGTTTGTAGACTTTGTCTCCTTTGACAACTCCTGGGGGTTGCTCCACATAGACTTCTTCTTCTAGGATTCCATTCAGGAATGCACTTTTTACATCCATCTGGTAGACTTCAAAATCTTTGAATGCAGCATATGCGAGGAATAGTCTGATGGCTTCTAATCTTGCAACAGGTGCATAGGTTTCATCAAAATCTATTCCTTCACACTGTGCATATCCTTTAGCAACCAGTCTGGCTTTATTCCTGTTGGGAAAACAAAGACCCTGTATCGAAACAGCCGGGATACTCGAATCCCTGTATCGAATGTTATTTAGAGGTTTTGACATATATGCCAATCCGAATACAGAAGGAAACTGTATCGAAGCTTTGAGGCTTTATTCTGTATCGAAGACCTGCCTCGAATCAGCATAAAGTGAAGCTCGTCAGTACAGCAAGAAGACTTGTAAAAAGCCAAAGTATGGAAACTGTCTCGATGCTCAAAATACAGTTATCTTCCATACTGTTCACAAAAGGACAAGAAGGAACACAAGTCAAGTCCCGTTGAACAAAGAAGTATTTAAATACTCAAGGATAAAGTATTTAAATACTGCCAGTCTTCAGATCTTCAGAATCCCGCGAAATCCGGATCATGTCATATTCCCGTTGAAGGAAATCTTATTCAAACGGATACATCTCAACGGATACTTTCTTCAGAGACTATATATATCCTTGAAGACATTGAAGATCAGTTACCCAAGTAACCTTACATTCAAGCTATCAAAGTTATCATCTGAGCAAACATATCTCCAAAGCATACTGCTATTAAGAACGAAAGAGATATACAGTGCTCAACATCAAGAACAGCCATCATCAGCTCAAGAACTTCAAAGCTGCTGTTCTTACCTGGTTACCTACCTTTTACCTTTGTGTAAAAACTGAGCTCTGTGTGAACTCAACAAGTTATTCTGACCTGTGTGGGATGAATAAGGACGAAGCTTTGGAACTGTGTGTGAAGAAGCTAGTCAAGAAGAAAGCTTTAACCAATCTGTGTGAACGGTTGAAAGCGACATTCTTTGTATCAATCTGTGTGAACGATACAAGGATAGGTTTGTTTATAATTACGTAGTTGTGTACGCAGTAATTATAATAAACTTTTCACTCCTGTGTGGAGGACCAGTGGACGTAGAGGGGTTTACCTCGAACCACTTTAATTACTGTGTTATTTACCTTGACTTTTCTTGTTTTAAATTACCGTGATATATTAAGTATACACCAAATACTTCGTTCTTGTATCACGGCAACTAATCGTATCAAGACTTCCGCTCACTCGTATTTAGATTCCGTACGGTTTGTTGTTTAAACTATTTTCCAAATCGTATCCAGTATACTTAAGTGGCCAACAAGTGGTATCGGAGCGGTTGATTCTAAAAAGAATCGTCGTATTTCTTTTAACCGAATCGATTCAAATCACTTATTTTCAAAAGCAGTCTCTTTCATTCCTATATTATCGGTATGGATACTTCTATGATTAACAAAGTCCCTATGTTCTCTATTAACGAATTTGACGATCGAGAATTAGAATGGAAGCTCATCTTGCGGCAATGCACGAAGAGATGATTTTTATTATACAGATGGTCCGATCAAGATCATGAAGGTCAATCCGGCCGCAAGGATTGAGGGCCAAGCCCATCTTTGAAATGCTCGAGAAAGAACGCGAGCAATGGACAACAGATGAAAGGAAGCGAGCCAATCTCGACAACGTGGCTAAGAACGCGTTATTTGTCACTCTTGACAAAGGCACGTTCTCAAAGGTAAAAGTCGCAAAAGCGACCCAAAGAAATCGGGATAAACTCAAGTTAATTTGTGAGGCTGAGCTCTCAAAAGAAAACAAGATTTCAAAACTTACTCAGCAATTTGAATCTTTTGAAATGAAACCAACGGAAACACTTGAGGAACTTGACCTCAGTTCTTGGTATTGTTGGTGAACTTGAAGCGTTGGGCAAGATTTACACCCAAAAGGAGAAGAACTTAAAAATTTTCGATCTCTCCCACTGATGGGACATTAAGACCACGGCTATGCGTGTATCCCGTAATCTTAATGAAATATCCACTTTTGATCTATTCTCGACCTTAAAGCTTTTGAGTATGACATTGTGAAGAGAGAAAGTCAAGAATCTCCTTCAAAGGTCACGGCTCTTGCCGTATCGAACCGTCGACACAAAGATGCCTAGCCTGGCTAAAGCCCGGCCACAAGAACGCCGACAAGGACGACGACATCCTGTCCCAAGATGAAATGGCGCTTCTAATGCATAAATTCAAAAGTTCATCAAGCGATGCTGAAAGACTCCTACAGCCCAAACTCACAACAAGGTAAATCTGAAACATCATCTCGGTGATGCTAACTCGTGTTATAATCTAGGAAACCGTGCCATTATGCAAACAAATGTCCTCATCCCAAAGTCCAAAGATTGCCTGAGGCCGAGCAACAAGAGAGAGATGAAAGAAGACGTGCTTGGAAAGACAAGCTCAAGGCCCTGATTGGAGAATCAGAAGCCTCCCCCACACCATCCAAATCAGCAGAATGTGTTCAGGTGGTCACTGAAAGTGATTCATCTGACGATGAGTTCGATGATAAAGCATACATGTGCTTTATGGCCAAAGATGTTCCAGAAGGTGAAGACAGCGACGATGAGGTAAGTTCAACCTCAGTTATTCCACCTAATGCATCTCATACTTTCGAAAATATGATGAATGAGTTTAAAAACATTCAAAAGGCCCATGAGACTCTAAAAACTGAGAATATACAGCTTCAATTAACAAATCTAGAGCTGAAAGATGAAAATGACTTGCTGAAAATAAATTATGAAAATATGTCTCTTGATTGTGAAACCAGCAAAGTCGATTTTGAAAAACTCATGGAGAGCAATCATCAACTTGCTCATGAACTAAATGAGGTTAAAACCCATAATGAGAGTAAGACAAATGATTTGGTTCTACTACAAACCAAAATTACAACTCTCGAGAAGCGAGAAACTGAACTTGAGACCATTCTGAAGTCTTTTGAAAAATCGTCCAAAAGAATGGAAGAAATTCTGAGCACTGGGCAACATGCTCATGATAAAAGTGGCTTAGGATACAGCTCATGTTCGAATAAAGGTAAAACTAGTACTGTGTTCGTCAAGAGTGTGGAACACATTCCAGAATCGGAAGATACTCCTAGTCCCATAAAGGAACCTCGTATGCACCGAGAAAACCAAGGCCGCAATTCCGCCCCACAACTTTACTATTCGAGACAGTGGAACCAACAACCACTCGAAGGCGTAATCTACAAAGATGCTCCACAAGCATATCATCAAAGCCGATCATTCAGAAGAAAGCGGTATCCAACCACCAAAGGCCCGCACGGCAGTACCCTCAGTACAATGCGCCTAGGTATTGGATACAGGAGCCCCGTTATCCCTCAAGACAGCAGATGCCAGTGCAGTATCAACAACAGCATTGGGAATCCAACTGGAGACCCAGAAGACAAGCTGTTAGGCCTAAGAAAATGGCTCCACCTCCTAGACGGCACTCGTACTGGAATAATAATAATAACCCTGAATTTTACATGCATAGTAATTATCATGATTATAACAACTACGGATATGCCCCCCGTAGATATCGCAATACTGTACCGAGTACATCCTACAGTAAACCAATTCTTTGTCAGAAAGTTTGGGTACCTAAAGGAACTAACATATATGGACCCAAAATCAAAGGGGACCTAATTCTACCTAATTTCTTTGTGACAGACATTCTAGAGGAGGATACAGTACTTCGATAGTGGATGCTCGTCACATGACCGGAGATAGGAGCAAGCTATCTGATTTTGTAGAAGGTCGCGGTCCAAAAGTTCGCTTCGGTGATAAGTCTAAAGGAAGAACAAGAGGGAAAGGAAACCTACTTGTCGGGAAATTCAAGGTCACCGATGTTGCATATGTTGAAGGCTTACAGTATAATCTACCTAGTATTAGCCAGTTCTGTGATAAACAGTTCTCGGTGAAGTTCTATATAGATCGCTGTAGAGTCAAGAACACCCAAACCAAGGAAGTTGTGCTTACAGGAAGCAGATCAGGTAATATGTACATTGCTGACTGGAAGCCTATGAGCTCCTCAATTCCATGTTTTGTTGCCAAAGGCACTGCAGATATTAGCTGGTTATGGCACAAGAGGATGTCTCACGTCAACTTCAAGATGATCAACAAGCTCTCAAGACAGGGTATGGTTAGAGGTTTGCCAGATGTATCATTCAATAAGGACAGCGTCTGCGGACCATGCCAGAAAGGCAAGCAAATCAAGTCAACCCTGAAAAGCAAATCCTACCTTTCAACCCAAAGAGTGTTGGAAATGCTACACATGGATCTCTACGGACCTGTAGACCTAGTAAGTTTGGGAGGTAAGAAATATTGCATGGTTGTTGTTGATGACTATTCCAGGTATGCTTGGACGATCTTTCTTAGCAAGAAGAAGGAAACAACATCAAGGCTGCCCGAGCTCCTGAGGAAGTTGCAAAATGAAAAAGCATCGAGTATCGTGTGCATTCGTTCGGCCAGTACCGAATTTACTAACCGCTTTATAGAGCAATACTGTTCGGAGAATGGAATACAGCACGAATACTCAGCTGCCCATATACCTCAACAAAATGGTGTTGCCGAGCGAAAGAATAGGACGTTGAAAGAAGCAACAAGGACAATGATTGCCGCAAGCAAATTGCCACAGCGTTTCTGGGGTGAAGCAACCAATACAGCGTTCTACCCTCAAATCCGCTGTATCGTCAACAAGCACCACCACAACACATCTTATGAGGTATGGAATAACAAAACCCCATTAGTTTCATATTTTCACAATTTTGGATGCAGGTGTTATGTATTGAACTATGGGAACGACCAACTTAGAACCTTTGATGAAAAATCGATGAAGGAATATTCGTAGGATACTCCTCCGTCAGCAAAGCTTTAATCTTTAATAAAAGGAGGTCGACGATCGAGGAATCAGCTCATGTAGTGTTCGACGAACCACACCATGACCCTACAGTAGTAGATGATATCACTCAGGACATTCACCATCTATCTATCTTGGATCCACCTACACCCATAGAACCTGTAGTTGATTTAGAAATCAACCCCGCACTGTAAGAATCGATGTGGATGAAGTCGCCGCATAAGTCAAGCTGTACCCACATAAACTTTCGATACAGTACGGGATCCTGAACTAGAACCCGACCGAAGATGGTTGAGAGATCACCCGCAAGAGCTGATCATTGGAAACATTAATGCCGGTGTTTCTACTCGTAGGAGAATACAGAGTACACAAGGAAATGTACTTTGTGCACAAGAAATGCTGAAGTTTCACAGTTTCCTGAATGGAAATCTCAATCCGAACTTAGGAGACTCAATATGTGCACTATCGCTGTATTCTTAGCCCAGTCCGAACCTGTTTCGACCATAGACGCTCTTAACAACTCTCATTGGATAACATCTATGGAAGAAGAGCTTAACGGTTTCGAAAGAAACAATGTATGGTATCTTGTACCCAGACCGACACACCAATCGGTTATAGGAACCAAATGGGTATTTCGAAACAAAAAGGATCGAAATGGACTTATCATAAGGAAAAAATCCAGACTAGTAGCACAAGGCTATTGTCAGGAAGAAGGAATCGACTATGATGAAACCTTCACCCCTGTAGCGAGACTAGAAGCCATTAGGATATTTTTAGCCTTTGCCGCCCATAAGAGTTTTATCGTATACCAAATGGACGTCAAGAGTGCTTTCCTGAATGGAGAACTTGCAGAAGAAGTTTATGTTGAACAACCACCAGGGTTTGCCAACACAGACGGTATCGATCTAGTTTACAGGCTAAGGAAAGCGCTGTACGGACTTAAACAAGCCCCTAGAGCCTCGTACGAAACCCTGTCCCAAAGATCTAACCAACAACGGATTTGAGAAAGGTGCTGTCGACAAAACCTTGTTCAAGATACAGGAAGGTGATGACCTTCTAATGGTACAAATCTATGTCGATGATATTATTTTTGGTTCAACTAACCTTGCTCTATGTCAAAGGTTCTCACATCTCATGCAAAGCAAATTTGAAATGAGTATGATGGGGAACTTAGTTATTTCCTAGGTTTGCGGTGTAAAGCAGTTGCCTACAGGTATATTCATCAACCAGGAGAAATACAACAAGGAACTTCTCAACAAATTTGGAATGAACACTTCCAAATCCTCGCCAACCCCCATGAGCACTTCCGTGCAAATTAGTGCTGATGAAGCCGGAAAGCCGTTTGACCAATCACTCTACAGGAAGCTCATTGGTTCGCTCCTGTACCTAACGGCTAGCAGGCCCGATATCCAGCTTTGTTGGAGTGTGTGCGAGATACCAAGTTGCACCTAAGGAATCACACTTCAATACAACTAAACGAATCTGAAGTACATTAAAGGAACAATCGGCAGACTGTGGTATCCTAAGGAAGGCGATTCGATTTAGTTGGATACGACTCGGATCTCGGAGGTGCAAGCTAGATAGGAAGAGTACAAGTGGAACTTGTCACTTTCTCGGACCTAGACTCGTTTCTTGGTTCAAGAAGAAGCAATTGGCTAACTCTCTTTCCACGGTGAATCAGTACTATGTCTTTGGTAGGCTGCCGTATGCGAATCCTTTGGATGCGGCAACAAGCTCAGTTATGGAATCGTTGCTAGAGAGACTCCAATCATGTGTGATAGCACGAGTGCAATTGCAATCACGCACAATCCTGTTTTGCACTCGCGCACTAAACATATCAACATGAAGCATCATTTTATCAGGAATCATGTCGAGAACAAGGATGTTCGCCTGGAAAAAGTTCATACAGACATCCAGCTGGCCGACATCTTCACCAAGCCTCTCGACACAGCAATATTCAACATGCTCAGAACAGAATTGGGAATACTACAGCCAGACTCCCTGTAAGTAAATTTACTGTTTTCACTCAACAATTGAGGGGGAATGCTGTAAGACCCGTGAATACAGTATCCAACATTAATTATCTGTACACTCAGAATCATCAATATAGTACTGTAGCGAGGGAACACATATGAATCCTACAGCTGGTGTGTGCAATAATTAAGGGGGAATACTGTAGGACCCATGAATACAGCATTAATCCAAATATTGCTGTATGGAATTCAAAACCTATTAGTACCTTTTTAAGGGGGAACGCTGTATCAACGCGGAGAACAGCACATGCTATAGGATTTCGATTCAGTATATAATATAATATTATTTCCTTTTAAAATAATTTTTGTCCACGTGCCCTGTTTTTATGTCAAACGTCATGTTCATTAAATGCCTTACACGACATCTGGACAACTGAATCTCAAAAGCCGCGATGTTTTTAAATTGTTTATTATTTTTAAACCGCCGTTTTAGGCATTTAGGGTATCAACCTATGTCATAAGTGGGACCCGCTGTATTTTAAAACCTTTTAATGGATTAGCGTACCAGTTACACTCAATCCATCCTAACCGTTGATTTCAAAACCGGTTCCCATCCCTTAAAATCTGACCATTCGTACTCTGCAAAACCCTATTTCGCCGCCCAAGTATAAAAGGACTGTATCTGCCATTAGAGACTCTTTACGCTTTCTGCAATTACAAGAGTTCTCAAGCAAACAGCCTACATATTTTTCTGCACATTCACTGCAAATTTCGACTGTTTTCTTCCACCTTTGTTTTAAGAAAACATCAATGGCTAGTCAATCTTCTTCCCCTGTTCTGAAGAAATCCTCCAACATCATTGATGGCCGGATCTTCTCCAAACCTGTCATCATCGAGCGTATTCTCTCGGAAACCAACGACTCAGAACCGATGGAGTATATCATTATTCGTCTTGAACAACAAGGTCTCTATCGCTTCGGGAGCAAGACCGCCGACAAATACGACGCCCATCTGGTTGAGGAATTCTACCTCAACGCCGCCGTCCGTTTTCTGTCACTAGCCCGGGGAGGACATGTTGCTGACATCACTGCAATGATCCAAGGAGTGGAAATCGCATCAATCGCGATCTACTCCAGAGAATCTACAGTGCCGCCGACGGCTGACCATGGACCAACTTGAGACGCGTTCGGGTCTCAAGAGCTTATTACCAAGTTTTATGGACTTTACAGGTCCAAAGTGGTTGATATGGTGACAACCACTTGTCACAAGAAAAATTTTCTTCTTCATTTCGTTTATCTTCATGACTTTTGCTCCAGATCATTGAAAACCGAACCTAGTGCGTTCGAGATGTGCACAAACTTAAGGTTCGAATGATGGTAGCTATTTTGACTGTGAAAAGGTCAATTGGTGCCAAATCATTCTCAAACGTCTTCAAGAAGAGGTGTGCAAACTCGCCACCCAAAAGAAATCCTTTGGTTTAATCTTTGAACTACATTCGGCGAAGTGCGGATCGACGATCCGCCGATGCAAAGAAAAATAGCTCGAGGATATACTTAGGAGGTGTCAAACCCATCACAGCGTATAACCAGAGCACAATGCATTGCGACCACCCGAGAACCGAGGCACATGCCTATTTTCGCCAACCCAAGAGATGAAACCGTGAAGGTCCCTTAAATGGAATCTTCAAAGAAGCGAAGCGATCTCACAAAGAAGAAACACTCTGCTGGTGAGAAGTCCAAGAAGAGACTCAGGAGGCTCTCAAAAATCAAAGCCAAGCACTCCAAGGATGTCTCTCCCGTGGCGCAACCCACTGATAAAGAACCCCAGGGCCCAACCCCTGTGGAAGAGGTGTCTCCTACTGCATCGACAGTAGATCCCGAGCCTTTGGCGGCTACGACGGATATAGAGACATCTGCCAACGCTCAAGACTTTAGCGAGTCGGCTGCCCATTCGGAGCCAAAAGCTACTTCTCCTCTGCGGGATCCCACACCCGTACAGGATCCAATTTCCTTCGGGGCACCATCCCCTGCAAGGAGTCCATCTTCCGTACAGGATCCCATACCTATACCGGAATCCCTCGAAACAGCGTCTCCAGACGTTATTCGAAGTCCCTCCCCTGACTCGATCATAAATCAAACACTTCTTTCGGTTCAAATTGAACACGCGTACGAAAGATTTCTGCAATGGAAAGGCTACAGGCTAGCTCCGTACGACACACTGTACAATTGGAGCGAATGGAGCCACGAAGAGAGATTCGTCTCCGAAGTAACAGACTCAACTGAAATTGAGGCCCTGCTTCGATGGGACAACTCCTCGTGCAAGGATCTAATTGAAAGCCACCTGCTGCACAAATCTGACGCCAGAAGAAAAGGAAAGAGGAAGTTAGAGGATTCTCCCATTAATCCAAAAGATGACGACGATCATGACTCAGACGACGACGACGATGCTCTTCAAGCAGGTCTGAGAATGAGTCGTGAAGAGGCTGAAGCTCGAGACGCCTCTCCACCCAGAAAAGACGAAGGGCCTTCTACCCAAGCCAATCCCCCTTCGCCACAGCTCGAGAACATTCCCGACCAAGAGGAATCAGTCCCTCCAGTCGAGGAAGTTCAAGAAATTTTGGAACAGGCACCCGAGCCTGCTGCGACCGAAGAAGCTATTCCCGCAAGCCAACAGGAGGATTCAGTCCCTCCTGCATCCATGATTGCCGAAGAACCTTCGACACAGGACGCTTCTGAACCAACTATCGCCGAACCACAGGAAGCTGCTCCCGCCCCTTCAACAATGGAATCCGAGGACGGTACCGAACCTGAGGATGTCCAACTTCCTTCACATCCATCCGTGAATGTAAGAAGGTTGAACGGCGCTGCAGACTTCGCCCAACCAGACTCTCCGATCTCTGCTGCACGAAAAGAGCGCCTGCGAGCTCTTGGCCTTCAGACTGTATTTATCCAAGATGCAGTAAACGCTCTATCTTCCGTTGAAAAGGCACTGAATTGGATGCACACCTCTGCCGTCGAAGAAATGACCACTCTCCAACACGAAGTATCTCGAGTTGTCGACGCATTCATCCTTTTGCCAGAAGTTTTCAAGCAAGCCTTGAAGATCATGTAAGATAAACAGGAGCAACTGCTGAAGGAGGAAGCTACAAAGACAAGGATTGCTGAAGCCAAGACCGCTTGTGCAATGATTGAGAACAGCTCTCAACTGCGTGCTCACAACAAATGCATTCAAGAAATGTCGCAGACTCTTTCCTCCCTTGTTGAACGAATGACCAGCATCGAGACCAAACAGGATGCCGCTCTTGAAATCCTGCAAAGTCTTGATGAAGCCAAAAAGGGGGAAGAGGCACGAGAAGCTGCAAGGAGAATAAGGCTGCAACAAGAAAGGGAATTTGAGGCTGCTCAGAACTGTATCTCTGCCGAATTGAACAAGCTGGCACCTCCATCCCATAGTTTTAAAATTTCAGGCTCCAGACCGGAATTCCATGATCCCAATGTCCCTTGGCAAACTCTTATTCAAAGACCTTCGGAAATACGTCTGTCGACCAACCGCAACCCAACTGCCGACGAAGTGAAGCACTGGAGGAAGAACGAACTGATGAGATATTTTGTCAGACTCATCAGGGAATCCGCCATCTTCAAAAATTATAAAACGTTAGCGGAAGCGGCCGATAAGTTTACGAAGATGCTAGAAGAAGGTAAACTCCCTCTCCAAATCGAAATGAAATCAAAACATAGAAGAGGAGATCGGGTCACCCATCCAGAAGATTGGATACTTGCCTTTGATCGTTCATATGAAGGAAGAGCGATTTACCAGGATTGAGGCAATGATTCACTTCAAAACTGGTGGCGCGGCACCGAGAACGAACCCGGAAAAAGACCATGGAGGCATGCGGATTATAGATAAAGAGCTGAAATTTACGTATATTATTTTTGTTTTTGTAATTTCTATTCGAAACAGCAAACTTTGTACTCAATCATTTTTTAATATCAATAAAATAGTTTGTTTGTCTTGAAAGATTACAACTCGTAATCTATTGTGTTAATGTATGATTACTTAAAATTGTTTGATAGGAATCTCAAGTTAGATAAACTTGATTGAAAAATAAGCTGTACGAACTAGTCTACGAACAGTTCATAATTTCAGTTGTAAACTTAGAATACATTGTAAGATTGTGCCTGCGCGCCAATCATAGGCTTAAGTTGTAATAAATCTCAAAACTGTATCGAACGTGCCTGCGAGCAGTTCATTATTGTAGACTAAGTCACTAAGTCAGACCTTTTGACAAAAGACCAAGAAATCTGCCAGAAGTCATCAAAGAAGAATGCTTCATGAAGAAGGTTTTGGCATCATCAAGAAGACTCGAAGAGTTAAGAAAGTTAGTCTTGGCAAATTGTCAAAAAGGGGGAAATTGTTGGGAAAACAAAGACCTCAGATCAAACAAATGGGATACTCAATCCTGTATCGAATGTTATTTAGAGGTTTTGACATATATGCCAATCCGAATACGTATGAAATCAGATCGAAGCTTTGAGGCTTTATTCTCAGTATCAAGACTCCGCCTCGAATCGGATAAAGTGAAGCTCACAAGACAAAGAAGAAGACTTGTAAAAAGTCAAAGTATGGAAACTGTCTCGATGCTCAAAATATAGTTATCTTCCATACTGTTCACAAAAGGACAAGAAGGAACACAAGTCAAGTCCCGTTGAACAAAGAAGTATTTAAATACTCAAGGATAAAGTATTTAAATACTGCCAGTCTTCAGATCTTCAGAATCCCGCGAAATTCGGATCATGTCATATTCCCGTTGAAGGAAATCTTATTCAAACGGATACATCTCAACGGATACTTTCTTCAGAGACTATATATATCCTTGAAGACATTGAAGATGAGTTACCCAAGTAACCTTACATTCAAGCTATCAAAGTTATCATCTGAGCAAACATATCTCCAAAGCATACTGCTATTAAGAACGAAAGAGATATACAGTGCTCAACATCAAGAACAGCCATCATCAGCTCAAGAACTTCAAAGCAGCTGTTCTTACCTGGTTACCTACCTTTTACCTTTGTGTAAAAACCGAGCTCTGTGTGAACTCAACAAGTTATTCTGACCTATGTGGGACGAATAAGGACGAAGCTTTGGAACTGTGTGTGAAGAAGCTAGTCAAGAAGAAAGCTTTAACCAATCTGTGTGAACGGTTGAAAGCGACATTCTTTGTATCAATCTGTGTGAACGATACAAGGATAGGTTTGTTTATAATTACGTAGTTGTGTACGCAGTAATTATAATAAACTTTTCACTCCTGTGTGGAGGACCAGTGGACGTAGAGGGGTTTACCTCGAACCACTTTAATTACTGTGTTATTTACCTTCAGCTTTTACTGTTTTAAATTACTGTGATATATTAAGTATACACCAAATACTTCGTTGCTGTATCCACGGCAACTAACTGTATCCAAGACTTCCGCTACGCACTCAGATTTAGATTCCGTACAGTTTGTTGTTTAAACTATTTTCCAAACTGTATCCAGTATACTTAAGTGGCCAACAATTCTTAACAACAGTTCCATCTTCGTCGCTCTTGTTTTTGTACACCCATTTGGTGCCAATAACCTTCTTGTGATCTGGTCTGTCTGTTAGTTCCCAAACGTTGTTCCTTTCCATTTGTTCCAGTTACTCTTGCATGGCATTGATCCATGAATAATCTTCCAAGGCTTGTTCTGTTGTCTTGGGTTCTATCTGAGATATGAATCACGAGAACATAGCCATTCCTACAGGTAGAGTGTACTGTCTTGTCTTTACTCCATCAGTCAACTTCCCAATGATTTGCTGGATTCGATGGTCTTTTAGCCACTTGGGAATATCATCTTCTTCAGGGTCTGTTCCCCCTATAGATATGCTCTGGTGGATTTCCTCTCTGTCTGCATCAGCTTGGATCTGATCTCCTTGGTCTGCAGCTGGATCAGCTACCATCTTGTCATATGCAGGTTGGGTCTGATCTGCAGATGAGTCTTTATCAGCTACAGATGGGTCTTCATCAACGACAACTGGATCAGGTAGGTTTGGTGTTCCTGTCTGATCTGCAGTTGGGTCTTCAGCAGCTACAGTTGTGTCTTCTGACTGGTCTGCAGATGAGTCCACCATTCCAGTGTCATGGACAATGACTTCTTAGATGGATGCAGATTTGAGCTTATTCTCAATTAGCTCAACTTGCTTTCTGTACTCAACAGTAGATTCGTCAAATACAACATGTGGTGTTTCTTCCACAACTAAGGTTCTTTTGTTAAAGACTCTATATGCCTTGCTTCTTTGTGAGTATCCCATAAAGAGACCATCATCAGTTTTAGCATCGAAGGCATTTAGTTGTGTTTTACCATTATTGTGGATGAAACACTTACAACCAAAAACATGAAAGTAAGCAACAGTAGGAGTTCTGTTATTCCAAACCTCACAGGGATTTTTGCCATGTCTCCCTACTATCATACTCCTGTTCTGAGTATGGCAAGCTGTGTTGACAGCTTCAGCCCAGAACCTCTTGGGTAGGTCTGCTTCTGCAATCATGGACCTGGCTGCTTCCTTCAGGGTTCTATTTCTTCTTTCAGCAACACCATTCTACTGGGGGGTCCTGGCTGCAGAGGCTCATGCTGGATTCCACTCTGATCGCTGTAATCAGTGATCGCCTTGTTGAGAAATTCTCCTCCTCTATCTGATCTGATCTTGATGATGGAGAGGGATTTCTCATTCTGATTCCTTCTCAGCAGCTCAGGTAGCTTGGTCAAGGTTCCACTTTTCTTGTACAGGAAGATAATCCAAGTGTACCTTGAATAGTCATCCACCACTACTAGTGCATGCTTTCTGCCACTTAGAGTCCTCGGCTTGATTGGACCAAATAAATCTATGTGTAGAAGATCTATGATCCTTGTGGTTAGGGTTGTAGGCTGGACTGGCTTGAATGATGCTCTCGTCTGCTTTCATTTCTGACACGCATCACAGAGAGCTTCCTTCTTGAATGCTTCATCTGGAAGTCCTCTGACCAGCTTCTGAGAACTAATTCTGTTGATGGCTTTGAAGTTCAGATGACATAATCTTTTGTGCCACAGCCATCCGTTCTCAGCTATTGTCTTAGATAGAAAGCAGGTGTTGGGAGTTCCTGTGTTCCAATCTATCATATAGACATCTCTCCTTCTGAATCCTTGTAGCTTCACTTCTCCAGATAGGATATCTATCACCATATATTTCCAAATGGTGAAGACTACTAAGTTCTTCTCATCGCAGAACTGGCTTATGCTCAGGAGATTATACTTGAGCCCTTTGACATAGTGAACTTTGGATATAATGATGTTACCTCGGTGCAGCTCTCCAAAGCCCTTTGTTTGTCCTCTATAGCTATCTCCAAAGGTTACATCTGGACCTCTTTCTTTGGTGTATTTAGTCAGCATCTTCTTGTACCCGGTCATGTGCCTCGAGCATCCGGAATCTACAAACCATTCTTCACCTCCAAAATTTGAATTTGTGTAGATGTGGTAGTAGTCCTTCCACCTTTTCTGCAATCATACAAGCAGAGATTTAGGTACCCAAATCTGTATGGGTCCTCTCGGGTTAGATGGTTTCCTGGAGAATTGATTTCTCCTTGGATTGTTAAGATTGTTATTATTATTACCCTTGTAAGACGTGTAAGGTCTAGGTCTGTATCTTCTGTTGGGATTGTATACTAGATATTCCTCAAAATATTGATAGTGTGGGCCATTTCTAAATCTTGGCTGAGACCATTTATTAAATCTTTGAGGTCTCCACACTTGTTCGTTTTGAAAATTAGGATAACTTTGAGGTTTCCATCTGCCCCTCCCATTTTGAAATCTGTTTTTGGAAAGTTGTTGATAATAGTGGGCATGTTGTCTGGGCTGCTGCTTCTGCCTTGGCCATTGCCTAGTCGCTTATCTAGGTGGCTGCCTTGTGAACCCTGGCTACAGCCTAGACTTGTGACTTGGTTGTTGCCTGTTTTTAAATATCGGTTTGTATATAGGCTCAGCAGTCGAGACAATTGTTTCTCCCTTGATGAAAGTGGTTTTAGAACTAGAGGGAGTGCGAGGATCATATCCAAGGCCTGATCTGGAATATAGTGGCCTCTTATTAGTACACAACTTTTCCAGAGTTAAAGATGCTTTCAGGGAGGTTATTTCCTGCGCCTGAGTTTTATTTACCTGAGTCAGTTTACTGAATTCGGCTTTGACATGAGCAAGTGCAGCTGATTTTTCACTATTTAAAACAGTTAATCATTGTATCTCAGCTGTAGTGACATCAGCCTGGTTTTTCAAATTAACTGCAGCCTGGTTTTCAAAATCAGATTTTACTTTATTCAGTTCTAGGCTGAGTTTTTCAAAATCATTTTTCAGCTGCCTATTCTCATCTTGCAGCTGAGTCTTCTCGGCTGATACAGATAGGTGTGCAGATTTTAGTGTCTCAAAATCTTTAAGTAGTTGATTTACAGATTCATGCAGATCCATATCTTGTGACATAGCTGAACTATTGTTTGAACCAGAGGGTTTTGATGTTACCTCTTCATCAGCTAGGTTGACCATCAGGTAGTCATACTCTTCATCATCATCAGAGAAGAGTCTGCTGCTTGACTCTACATGCTCTTGATCTTCTCCGATGAGGTCCTTCCTTCTGTCTTCTTTTCTGCTCACCTCCTTCTTGCTCTCGTCCTTCTTAAGATCAGGACAGTCGATTTGAATGTGTCCTGTCTTGTGACAATTGTAGCACTCCACCTTCCATCTTCCGGCTTTCTAGTTTCTTCTGGGATTATCCTTATAATTTTTCTTATATTTGGAGTAGTTTTTCCGGAAGTTGCTGAACCTATGCATTATGAACGCCATCTCTTCCTCAAAATCTATTGGATTTGGAGGCTTTATATCAGATAAGCTCTTGGCGGGGGACTCGGCTGCAAAGGCTATTCCCTTCTCTGCAGGCTCTGTTGAGGATGAACTTGGGAGCTCGAACTCATAAGCCTTCAGATCGGAGAACACCTCTTGGATCTTTATCTTATTAAGATCCTTGGATTCTCTCATGACCACTGCCTTCATGCTCCATTCAGGATTGAGAGATCTTAGAACCTTCAGCGCCATTTCCCTGTTGCCATAAGATTTACCGAGGGAATTGATCTCATTGATGATCTCAGTGAACCTTGTGTCCACTTGGTCTATTGATTCGCCAATATTCATTTTGAAGTTGTCAAACTTTTGAGTAGCAATTGACAACTTGTTTTCTTTGATCAGCTTCGTTCCCTCACACATTAAGGCTAATGTGTCCCAGATTTCCTTGGCATTCTTGCAATTCTTGATCTTGACCATGGTGGATTTGTCAAGAGTTTGATACAGCACGTCTCTGGCACGGTTGTCAAGGTTGGCTAGCTTTCTTTCTTTAGGAGTCAGCTCTGTCCTCTTCTTTGGGATCTTCTCTGGCTTCCCTGCTGCGATCTCCTTTGGAGTGTTGTCCTTCTCGAAGGTGAATGGTCCGTCTTCTATGATGCACCACATGTCATTATGGATTGAAGATAAGTGTGTCTACATCCTTATCTTCCAAAGATCATACTCGTCAACTGAAAACACAGGTAGTCTAGAGTGCATGTGTTCCATTATATAATGATAGTAAAAATATATCACTTGTTGGGAAAACAAGAACCCTGTATCGAAACAGCCGGGATATTCAATCCCTGTATCGAGTTGTGTTGATAAGAGGTTTTAACATATATGCCAATCCTCAATACAGTAAGGAAACTGTATCGAAGAATTGAAGTGTCAACCTATACCGAAAGCCTGTCTCGAATCCAGCATAGTGAAACCTTTCAGTACAGCAAAGAAGTTTTATAAAGACCAAGTATGGAAACTGTCTCGAATCACCAATACAGTAATCTTCCATACAGCTCTCAATAGGACAACGAAGGAATCTTCAGAAGTCAAGTCCCGTTGATAAAGAAGTATTTAAATACTCAAGGATAAAGTTTTTAAATACTGTCAGTCAACAGATCTTCCAATACCGCTAAATCCGGATCGTGTTTTTCATCCCGTTGGAACGAAATCTCACTCAAAGGATACATCTCAATGGATATATTTTCCAGAAGACTATATATGTCTCATGAAGATGTTGAAGATCAGTTACCAAGTGAACCCAAGCGAACTAAGTAATCAAAGCTATCAAAGTGATTATCAGAGCAAAACATATCTCGAGCTTACTGCTATTCAAATCAGAGAGATATACACTGCTCATCATCTTGAACAACACTTCATCAGCTCGAAGCTCATAAAGTCAAAGCTGTTGTTCATACTCTGTTCTATACTCTGAACAAACCCAGATCAGCCCTGTATGGACTGAGGAAGACAAAGCTTCAGAACTCTGTGTGAAGAAGCCAGTCAAGCTTTAGCTCAAACCAATCTGTGTGAACGGTTGAAGCTAAGATCTTTATATCAATCTGTGTGAACGATATATTGATTGTATACTGTTATAATTACAAAGTTGTGTACGTAGTAATTATAATAAAGATTTTAATCCTGTGTGGAGGACCAGTGGATGTAGAGGGGTTTACCTCGAACCACTTTAAATACTGTGTTATTTACCTTCAGTTTTTACTGTTTTAATTACTGTGATTAATTAAGTATACACTACACATTTAGTTGCTGTATTCACAGTGAACTACTGTATCTAAGACTTCCGCTACGCACTCAGATTTAAAATCAATACAGCTTGTTGTTTAAACTACCTCCCAAGCTGTATCTAGTATACTTAGTGGCCAACAAGTGGTATCGGAGCGGTTGATTCTAAAAAGAATCAGTCGTATCTTTAACTGAATCAGATCCAAAATCACTTAATTTTCCAAACAGTCTCTTTCATTTTTTTACTTTCACTCATATGGATACTTCTATGATCAACAAAGTGCCTATGTTCTCTATTAACGAATTTGATGATTGGAGAATTAGAATGGAGGCTCATCTTGCAGCAATGCACGAAGAGATGATTTTTGTGATACAGGATGGCCTTATCAAGATCATGAAGGTAAACACGGCCGCAAGGATTGAAGGCTAAGCCCATGCTGAGATGCTCGAGAAGGAGCGCGAGCAATGGACAACAGATGAAAGAAAGCGAGCCAACCTCGACAATGTGGCTAAGAACGCGTTATTTGTCACCCTTGACAAAGGCACGTTCTCGAAGGTAAAGAGCTGCAACACAGCCAAAGAAATCTGGGATAAACTCAAGTTGATTTGTGAGGGAACTGAGCTCTCAAAATAAAACAAGATTTCAAAACTGACTCAGCAATTTGAATCTTTCGAAATGAAACCAACTGAGACACTTGAGGAACTTGACCTCAGATTCACTGGTATTGTTGGTGAACTTGAAGCGTTGGGCAAAATTTACACTAAAAAGGAGAAGAATTTAAAAATTTTCAGATCTCTCCCAGCCCGATGGGACATTAAGACCACAGCTATGCGTGTGTCTTGCAATCTTAATGAAATAACTACTTTTGATCTCTTCTCTGACCTCAAAGCTTTTTAGTATGATATTGACAGAAGAGAGAAAGATGAAGAATCTCCTTCAAAGGTCACAGCATTAGCCGTTGTATCGAGTCATCGACACAGCATGCCTAGCTCGTCGAAGCCTGGTCACAAGAATGCTGACAGTGACGACGACATCCTGTCTCAAGATGAAATGGCGCTTCTCATGCACAAATTCAAAAAGTTCATCAAGCAGACTCCCTACAGGCCCAAACCTGTCCAAAAGGTAAGTACCAAAACTTCATCTGGTAATTCTAACATGTGCTATAATTGCATGAAACCAGGGCATTATGCAAATAAATGTCCGCATCCCAAAGTTTAAAAGTTGTCGGAAGCCGAGCAACAAGAGAGAGATGAAAGAAGACGTGCTTGGAAAAACAAGCTCAATGCCCTGATTGGAGAATCAGAAGCCTCCCCCACACCATCCAAATCAGAAGAATGTCTTCAGGTGGTCACTGAAAGTGATTCATCTGACGATGAGTTAGATGATAAAGCATATATGTGCTTTATGGCCACGGACATTCCGGAAGGTGAAGACAGCGATGATGAGGACATCCTAGAGGAGGACACCCGGTACTTTGATAGTGGATGCTCCCGGCACATGACCGGAGATAGGAGCAAGCTATCAGATTTCGTAGAAGGTCGCGGTCCAAAAGTTCGTTTTGGTGATAAATCAAAAGGCAGAACAAGAGGGAAAGGAAACCTACTTGTCGGAAAATTCAAAGTCACTGATGTTGCATATGTTGGAGGCTTATAGTACAATCTACTTAGTATTAGCCAGTTCTGTGATAAACAGTTCTCGGTGAAGTTCTATATAGATCGCTGTAGAGTCAAAAACATCCACACCAAAGAAGTTGTGCTTACAGGAAGCAGATCAGGTAACATGTATATTGCTGACTGGAAGCCTATGAGCTCCTCAATTCCATGCTTTGTTGCCAAATGCACTGCAGATCTTAGCTGGTTATGGCATAAGAGGATGTCTCACATCAACTTCAAGACGATCAACAAGCTCTCAAGACAGGGAATGGTAAGAGGTGTGCCAAATGTGTCATTCAAGAAGGACAGCGTCTGCGGACCATGCCAGAAAGGCAAGCAAATCAAGTCAACCCTGAAGAGCAAATCCTACCTTTCAACCCAAAGAGTGTTGGAAATGCTACATATGGATCTCTACGGTCCTGTACACCCAATAAGTTTGGGAGGTAAGAAATACTGTATGGTTGTTGTTGATGATTACTCCAGGTATGTTTGGACGATCTTCCTTAGCAAGAAGAAGGAAACAACTTCAAAGTTGCCCGAGCTCCTGAGAAAGTTGCAAAATGAAAAGGCATTGAGTATCGTGTGCATTCGTTCCGACATAGGTACAGAATTTACTAACCGCTTTATAGAGCAATACTGTTCGGAGAATGGAATACATCACGAATACTCAGTTGCCCGTACACCTCAACAAAATGGTGTTGCCGAGCGAAAGAACAAGACGCTGAAAGAAGCTACAAGGACAATGATTGCCGCAAGCAAGTTGCCACAGTGTTTCTGGGGTGAAGCAACCAATACAACATGCTACACTCAAAACTGCTGTATCGTCAACAAGCACCACAACAAAACAGCATATGAGGTATGGAACAACAAAACTCCGTTAGTTTCATATTTCTACATTTTTGGATGCAGGTGTTATGTGTTGAATAATGGGAAGGATCAACTTAGATCCTTTGATGAGAAATCAGATGAAGGAATATTCGTAGGATACTCCTCCGTCAGCAAAGCTTACAGGATTTTTAATAAAAGGAAGCTGACGATCGAGGAATCAGTTCATGTAGTGTTTGACGAACCTCATCATGACCCTACAGGAGTAGATGATATTACTCAGGACATCCAACATCTCTCTATCTTGGATCCTCCAATTCCCATAGAACCTGTCGTTGATTTAGAAATCAACCCCGCAGTTGTAAGAATCGACGTGGATGAAGCTAACGCTGTACAAGCTGAAGCTGTATCTATAGAAACTCTCGATACAGTACGGGACCCTGAATTAGAACCCAACCGAAGATGGTTGAGAGATCACCCACAAGAGCTGATCATTGGAAACATAGATGCTGGTGTTTCTACTCGTAGAAGAATACAGAGTACATAAGAAAATGTACTTTGTGCACAAGAAGAACTTGATACGGAGATATCACAGTTTCCTGAATGGAAATCTCAATCCGAGCTTAGAAGACTCAATATGTGCACTATTGCTGTATTCTTAGCCCAATCCGAACATGTTTCGACCATATACGCTCTTAATAACTCTCATTGGATAACATCTATGGAAGAAGAGCTTAACGGTTTCGAAAGAAACAATGTATGGTATCTTGTACCCAGACCTACACATCAATCGGTTATAGGAACCAAATGGGTATTTCGAAACAAAAAGGATCGAAATGGGACTTATTATAAGGAATAAATCCAGACTAGTCGCACAAGGCTATAATGAGGAAGAAGGCATAGACTATGATGAAACCTTCGCCCCTGTAGCCAGACTAGAAGCCATTAGGATATTTTTAGCCTTTGCCGCCCATAAGAGCTTTATTGTATATCAAATGGACGTCAAGAGTGCATTCCTGAATGGAGACCTTGCAGAAGAAGTTTATGTTGAACAACCACCAGGGTTTGCCAACAAAGACGGTATCGATCTAGTATACAGGCTAAGGAAAGCGCTGTATGGACTTAAACAAGCCCCTAGAGCCTGGTATGAGACCCTGTCCCAGTATCTACCCGACAATAGATTTGAGAAAGGTGCTGTGGACAAGACCTTATTCAAAATACAGGAAGGCGATGACCTTCTGATGGTGCAAATCTATGTAGATGATATAATTTTTGGTTCAACTAACCTTGCTTTGTGTCAAAGGTTCTCTCATCTCATGCAAAGTAAATTTGAAATGAGTATGATGGGAGAACTTAGTTATTTCCTAGGTTTGCAGGTAAAGCAGTTGCCTACAGGTATCTTCATCAACCAGGAAAAATACAGCAAGGAGCTTCTCAACAAATTTGGAATGAACACTTTCAAATCTTCGCCAACCCCCATGAGCACTTCCGTGCAAATTAGTGCCGATGAAGCCAGAAAGCCGTTTGACCAATCACTCTACATGAAGCTCATTGGTTCGCTCCTGTACCTAACAGCTAGCAGGCCCGATATCCAGTTTGCTGTTGGAGTGTGTGCGAAATATCAAGTAGCACCTAAGGAATCACACTTCAATACAGCTAAACGAATCCTGAAGTACATTAAAGGAACAGTCGATGCAGGACTATAGTATCCTAAAGAAGGCGGATTCGATTTAGTTGGATACAGCGACTAGGATCTCGGAGGATGCAAGCTAGATAGGAAGAGTACAAGTGGAACTTGTCACTTTCTTGGACCTAGACTCGTTTCTTGGTTCAGTAAGAAGCAATTGGATAACTCTCTTTCCACGGCTGAATCAGAGTACTATGCTGCTGGTAGTTGCTGTATGCATCCTTGGATGCGAACAGCTTGTCGATTATGGAATTGATGCCAGAGAGACTCCAATCATGTGTGATAGCACGAGTGCAATTGCAATCACGCACAATCCTGTCCTGCACTCGCGCACTAAGCATATCAACATGAAGCATCATTTTATAAGGAATCATGTCGAGAACAAAGATGTTCGGCTCGAAAAAGTTCATACAGACATTCAGTTGGCCGACATCTTCACCAAGCCTCTCGACACAGCCAGATTCAACATGCTTAGACAAGAATTGGGAATGCTACAACCCGACTCCCTGTAAGTAATTTATTGTTTTTACTCAACAATTGAGGGGGAATGCTGTAAGACCCAAGAATACAGTATCCACCGTTAATTATCTGTACACTCAGAGACTTCAATACAGCACTGTAGTGAACAAAGTGATATGAATTATCCTACAGCTGAAGTGTGCAATAATTAAGGGGGAATACAGTATGACCTATGAATACAGCATTAATCCAAATATTGTTGTATGGAATTTAAAACCTATAAGTACCTTTTTAAGGGGGAACGCTGTATCAACGTGGAAACAGCACATACTATAGGATTTTGATTCAGTATATTATATAATTTCATTTTAAAAATGATTTTTGTCCATGAGCCCTGTTTATGTCAAACGTCATTTACATTAAATGCCTTACACGATATCTGGACAGCTGAATCTCAAAATCAGCGATGTTTTAAATTGTTTATTATTTTTAAACCGCCGTTTCAGGCATTTAGGGTATCAACAAATGTTAGAAGTGGGACCCGCTAATATTTTAACATTTTAATAGATAAGTGTACCAGTTACAATCAGTCCATCTTGACCGTAGATTTCAAAAACCGGCTCCCATCCCTTAAAATCTGACCATTCGTACTCTGCAAAACCCTACTTCGCCGCCCAATATAAAAGGACTGATACTACCATTAGAGACTCTTTACGCTTTCTGCAAAATTAAGAGTTCTCAAGCAAAAACAGCCTACACAATTTTCTGCATTTTACTGCATATTTTGTGTATTCTCTTTCACATTTTCTTGAACAATCATCAATGGCTGGACAAACATCTTCGCCCGCACTCAAGAAAACCGCAAACATCATCGATGGACGGATCTTACCACGATCTGTCATCATCGAACGCATTCTCTTTGAGACAAATCATGTAGAACCCATGGAGTACATCATCACTCATCTCCGTCAACAAGGCCTCTACCGCCTTGGAAGCCAAACCGCTGACAAGTTCGATGTTCATCTGGTTGAGGAATTTAACCTCAACGCCGCCGTACGCTTTCTGCCGCTGTCCCAAGGAGGTCACGTTGCTGACATAACCGCTACCATTCAAGGAATGGAGATCTGTGTTGATAGCGATCTTCTCCAGAATATTTACAGGCTACCTGCTGATGGCCTGACAATGGACCAACTTGAGACGTTTGGGTCTCAAGAGCTGATAACTAAGTTTTATGGGCTGTTCACCGGCTCAACTGTTATTGACATGGTTCAAACCACATGTCACAAGAAGAATTTTTGCCTGCCTTATGTGTATTTACATGATTTTTTCTGCAGGATCATTGAGAACAAAACTGGTGCATTCGAAATGTGTACCAATCTAAGGTTTAGGATGATGGTTGCTATCTTGACCTGTGAGAAGGTCAATTGGTGCCAGATTTTGTTGAAGCGCTTGCAAGAGGAAGTATGCAAGCCTGCCACCCAGAAGAAGTCATTTGGTTTAATCTTAAACCATATTTTGACGAAATGCGGACTGTCGCAATCCGCTGATGCAAAGAAGGACAGCTCAAGAATATACCTAGGAGGCATCAAGCCTACTTCGTATAACCAGAGCACTATGGTGTGTAATCTCCCTAAAACCCAAAGTATGCCAATTTATGCAGACCCAAGAGATGTTTTTTTGAAGTCCCAGGACGTGGAGTCTTCAAAGAAGAGGAAAAGATCTCACAGCAAGAAACCCATTGCTGGTGAGAAGCCGAAGAAGAAACTTAGGAGGCTTTCTAAAGCTAAATCCACCAAGACCTCCGAAGAAGTTTCCACCATGGCTCAACCCACTGAAGAACAACCCTAGGGCCCAACCCCTGTGGAAGAGGTGTCCACTACTGTATCGACAGTAGATCCTGAGCTTTTGGCTGCTTGGACGGATAATCGGACATCTGCCAACGAAAAAGACTCTATCGAGTCGGCTGCCCCTACGGAGCCAAACGCTACTTCTCCTATGCGGGATTCCACACCCGTACAGGATCAATCTTCCTTTGGGGCACCATCCCCTGTAAGGAATCCCACTTCCCTATAGGATCCCATACCTGTAGAGGAATCTCTCGCTACAGCGTATACAGACGTTGTACGCAGTCCCTCCCCTGTATCTATTATTAACAAAACTCTTCTCTCTGTTCAGATCGAACATGCCTACGAAAGATTCCTTAAATGTAAAGGCTACAGGCTAGCTCCGTATGACACATTGTACAACTGGAGCGAATGGAGCCAAGAAGAAAGATATGTATCAGAAGTGACGGACTCAACGGAAATTGAGGCCCTGATCCGATGGGACAATCCCTTCTGCAAAGAACTGATTGAAAGCCATCTACTGCAGAAATCTGATGCAAGGAGAAAAGGTAAAGACAAGTCAGAGGACTCTCCCCCTAATCCAAAACACGACGATGACGATGACTCAGACAACGATGATGAAGCTTTACAAGCTGGTCTGAGGATGAGTCGTGAAGAGGCTCAAGACAGAGACGTTTCTCCACCAAATGATGACGAAGGGCAGTCAACTCGAAGCGAGCCCTCTTCACCACAGCAAGAAAACATTCCCGACGAGGAGGAATCAGTCCCTCAAGTCGAGGAAGAAGGAACAGTTTGGAACAGGCACTCGAGCCTGCTGCCGCCCAAGATGAAGATGTGTCCCGCGCCATCCCACAAGAGGATTCAGTCCCTCTGCCAGAGCAGGCGGATGCTGAGAGATAGCAGGAGGAATCAGTCCCTCATGTATCCATGTCTATAGATGCACCTTCGCAACCTGAGGATACAGCACCCATTACTGCCGAACCAGAACATGCTGATCCCGCCCCATCAACCGTGGAATACGAGGACGGTACTGTACATGAGGATGTCCAACTTAGTTCATGCCCTACCGTGAATCTAAGGAGGTTGAACTACTCTGAATACTTTGCTCAACCGGATTCTCCGATAACTGCTACTAGAAAAGAGCGATTGCGAGCTCTTGGTCTTCAAACCGTCTTCATACAGGATGCTGTGAATGCCCTGTCTTCAGTTGAAAAAGCCTTGAATTAGATGCATATTTCTGCCGTCGAAGAGATGACCACTCTACAACATGAAGTTTCTCGAGTAGTCGAGGCCTTCGTTTTATTGCCGGAAGTATTCAAACAAGCACTGACAAACAAGAACAACTCCTGAAAGAAGAGGCAACCAAAACGCGCATTGCTGAAGCCAAGACCGCATGTGCTATGATTGAAAACAGTTCTCAATTGCAAGCCCACGACAAATGTATCAAGGATATGTCGAAGGTTCTTGCCACCCTTGTCGAGAGAGTAACCAACATTGAGACGAAACAGGATGCCGCATTGTAGATCCTAGAACGTCTTGATGACGCCAAAAAGAGGGAAGAGGCAAGAGAAGCTTCTAGGAGAATCAGGTTACAGCATGAAAGGGAATTTGAGGCTGCTCAAGACAGCATCACTGCTGAATTAAACAAGCTATCCCCTCCCTCCCAGAGTTTTAAGATTTCAGGCTCCCGACCTGAATTTCATGATCCAAATATCCCGTGGCAAACTCTAATTCAAAGACCTTCTGAAATTCATCTGCCGACCAACCGTCATCCAACTGCCGATAAGGTGAAGCGATGGAGGAAGAATGAAGTGATGAGATACTTTGTCAAACTCATCAGGGAATCCGCCATCTTCAAAAGCTATAAGACATTAGCGAAGGCTGCAGATAAATTCACGAAGATGCTAGAAGATGGAAAGCTCCCTCTCCAGCGAGATATGAAAAGCAAGCACAAAAGAGGATATCGGATCACCCATCCAGAAGACTGGATTCTTGCCTTTGACAAATCCTATGAAGGAAGAGCTATATACCAAGATCGAGGTAACGATTCCCTACAGAACTGCTGGCGTGGAACCGAGAATGATCCAGGGAGAAAGCCATGGAGACATGCGGACTATAGATAAGAGCTGAAATCCTTATATATTAGTTTTGCTTTGTAATTTTTTTTCCCTTCGAAACAGCAAACCATGTACTCAATTTGTTTTGAATATTAATAAAAGTGTTTGTTTGTCTTGAAAGATTACAACTCGTAATCTAATATGTCGATGTATGATTACATAAATTGTTTGATAACTATCACAAGTATAGAAACTTGTTTGATAAATAAACTGTACGAACTTATCTACGAACAGTTCATAATTTCAGTTGTAAGCTTAGAATACATTGTAAGATTGTGCCTGCGCGCCAATCATAAGCTTAAGTTGTAAAAATTCTTAGCTGTATCGAACTCGCCTGCGAGCAGTTCATTAATTAGACTAAGTTGCTGAAAGACAGACCATTTGACACAAGACCAAGAAATCTGCCAGAAATCATCAAAGAAGACTATTTCATGAATAAGGTTTTGGCATCATCAAGAAGACTTGAAAGTTAGTCTTGGCAAATTGTCAAAAAGGGGGAAATTGTTGGGAAAACAAGAACCCTGTATCGAAATAGCCGGGATATTCAATCCCTGTATCAATTTGTGTTGATAAGAGGTTTTGACATATATGCCAATCCTCAATACAGTAAGGAAACTGTATCGAATAATTGAACTGTCAACCTATACCGAAAGCCTATCTCGAATCCAGCATATAGTGAAACCTTTCAGTACAGCAAAGAAGTCTTATAAAGACCAAGTATGGAAACTGTCTCGAATCACCAATACAGTAATCTTCCATACAGCTCTCAACAGGACAAAGAAGGAATCTTCAGAAGTCAAGTCCCGTTGATAAAGAAGTATTTAAATACTCAAGGATAAAGTTTTTAAATAATGTCAGTCAACAGATCTTCAAATCCCGCTAAATCCGGATCGTGTTTTTCATCCCATTGGAACGGAATCTCACTCAATGGATACATCTCAACGGATATATTTTCCAGAAGACTATATATATCTCATGAAGACGTTGAAGATCAGTTACCAAGTGAACCCAAGCGAACTAAGTAATCAAAGCTATCAAAGTGATTATCAGAGCAAAACATATCTCCAGCTTACTACTATTCAAATCAGAGAGATATACAGTGTTCATCATCTTGAACAACACTTCATCAGCTCGAAGCTCATAAAGTCAAAGTTTTTGCTCAAACTCTGTTCTATACTCTAAACAAACCCAGATCAGCCCTGTATGGACTGAGGAAGACGAAGCTTCAGCACTCTGTGTGAAGAAGCCAGTCAAGCTTTAGCTCAAACCAATCTATGCAAACGGTTGAAGCTAAGATCTTTATATCAATCTGTGTGAACAATATATTGATTGTATACTATTATAATTACGTAGTTGTGTATGTAGTAATTATAATAAAGATTTTACTCCTGTGTAGAGGACCAGTGGATGTAGAGGGGTTTACCTCGAACCACTTTAAATACTGTGTTATTTACCTTCAGTTTTTACTGTTTTAGTTACTGTGATTAATTAAGTATACACTACACATTTAGTTGTTGTATCCACAGTGACCTACTGTATCTAAGACTTCCGCTACGCACTCAGATTTAAAATCAATACAGCTTGTTATTTAAACTACCTCCCAAGCTGTATCCAGTATACTTAGTGGCCAACATCTCTGATATAGATCTGGTTCGTGAAATAAATGAACCAACCTCTCTGATACCACTTGTAGGTCACAAGTCGTCCAGGAATAAGTCTAGGAGGGGGGGTGAATAGACTTATTGAAACTCTTAAACTCTTTTTCACAAAGAGTAAGTTTCTTCAGTTGATAGATATGAAAATGACGTAGAGTCGTTTGATCTCAATACGTGCGGAAGTCAGTTGATGACGAATACAAAACAACTAATGAAACACTTAACAATGAATGCAGCAGTTAAAGTATGATGCTATAAACAGTAAAATACGCAGGCAGTTATAGTGGTCTCAGAGGTGGGGTAATCCTCTACTAATCCACTTTTCTCCAAACCAGTTGGAGATGAATTCACTATAATTGTCAACCAGTGATAAATATGACAGTGATTCAACCAAATTACAACAGCGTCCAACCAGTGGAAATTCTCGCCGTTGCAACTCCCTTGACTGCCTTGCACCTCTTGATCCGCAATCCTTGGATGCCTTTACAGTCTTGAACTTCAACCAGTGAAGTACCCCGAACTCAGGATTAAAGACACGAGTTTTTGTCTTCTCCAACTAAGAGCTTCTTCAAATATGAAATTTTGAGAACTGCTCTTTTCACGATGCTATAGTTCGCTTTTAGATTGCTTTGAATGCTTTGATTGCTTGAGAGTTTGTTCGCACCGGATATTGCTCAACTTCAAATCTTTGGATATATATATAAGTGTTGATCCTTGAGCATTCTTCATAGCCGTTGCAAATCCTGTAACAAATCAGTCCGTTGGAGAGAGACTTCTTCGTTTAATCTTTTCTGAACGTTGCAAGGCTGGATTCCCATATTTTAATCCATCGTCCGACCGTTGTGAAGACTTTGCATGTGAGGCGCCAAATCTTTTGAATATAGTAAGATTAAAGTCTTCAGTGGTAGGCCTGGATGAATTATTCAATTCATATCCTTGCGGGAATCTCTCCAATATGTCTCTTCACGCTTGCATGTGACTTTCCGTAATATTTGACTTTTCAACGCATGCTGACGTGGAGTTGGAGTACTTGGCTGATCTCAAGTAGGCTGATGAACAGTCATCTTATCTGCAGCTTGGACTTCTTCTGTCGGTGGCTGATTGGGACTCGCCTGATCAGACGACTTGTCTGAGGTCACTCAACTGCAGTCTGGTCAAACATCTCTGATGATTTTTGTTGACCAGAACCTCTCTGACTTGACTCGGCTGTACTTCTCTGTTGTACTTAGCTGTACTTTTGTACTTAGCCGATTTGAGCCTAACTTATATTGGCCTATAGAAGATACTCATTTGGTTCTTCCTTACATTTTGCCAAGTATCTAACTTAACATAATCTGGCCTATGGAAGATACTCATTTGGTTCTTCCTTACATATTGCCAAGTATCTAACTTAACATTTGAATATATTAATGACATCATCAAAATCTAACAAGTATTCCTAATAGTAAAGACCGTTTTGAGCCTATTTATTTTACTAGAAAAATTTGTATTCAGGATGGAATTTTTTCAATGTAAAATTTATATGCAATGACGAAGACCGGAGGAAGATCCATTCGAGAGGACGAATATTGAAGACTCGGGACATGTAATTGGATTACGATGTTTTTGGTTCTAGGAACGGTCCATGAACTATATGTTGGTAGCAACTAGGTTGTGTATGTTTATCATATTGTATGAATTTCCACAAACGCGCTTAAATGAATTAATGTGCAAAGTAACATTAATCGCGAAAATTCTCCCACAACAAAATCTTAATTTTAAAAGGTTTCAAGATTTTCCTTCCCTCATCGAGCTCTCGGAAAAGTGCAATCCAAACCGGATGTGCTATGCTTTTGAGTTATCGGGTAGCCGTTCGAGGAGGGTCGATAAATTCTAAAAGTGCATTGGATGCCTTCGGTTGGAATAAATTTTATCCCTAGAAACTTGTTAGGTTGCCGGATAAGATTCAATTGTGAAATTGATTAGCGTCGATGGTATAAACTTAACTTGTTCATGAACTATAGAAACCGTACAGGTTGAGGGGAATGAACAAGGGGAAAAAGAAGATTGAATTATCCATTAGATGGGTTGGTGTTGGACACCACTTTATGAAGATTAATAGACCAGAAACCTGTTCGGTTTCCCTCTATTAGAATTTATAAAGAACTCGATCACCACTATGAAGTAATGCAAACTAATACTTCCGGATTTCACAAGGGAGTGTGTTATTCCGATAAAAGTAGTGGGATCTGGGTTAAAAGAATAGAAAAGACCTTAATTTTAAACTCAGATCATTATTAAACAAGTCACTAATCAATCTGTCTTACTTAATGCAGACAAAGATAATAACAACTGTCATAATGACAGTGAACCCATTCGCAATTCTACTCGAGAAGAACAACGTAACCGGACTGAACTTTGTGGACTTGCTCCGTAATCTGATGATTTTCCTCAATATGGAGGCGTTGGGATACGTCTTGGAGACAGACATTCCGACGGCTCCAATGCGGACTAGAGCTAGTCAGGAAGAAGTTGAAACCCACAAAAAGTGGGTTAAGGATGACATTAGAGTTCGTGGCTATATGATGGGCTCTATGTATAATGAGCTTCAGAAAGCTCATGAGAAAATGACTTTTGCTGGGCAGATCTTATCTCAATTAACTGAGCTTTATGGTGAGCACAGTCGAACTGCTAGGTATGAGATATCTAAGCAACTCTTCGGTGCCTGTTGCGAATTTTGTTGAACGCAAGTGTACGTTATCGTATACAAGTAATAAAGTGATGAGTGAGTATCGTTCCCACGAGGACTGAATCACTAACTACCGATTTTTATGTATTCTAGTTTTAATTGAACAATCGAATTTTGGGTTGGCAATTAATTACTAAAAGAATTAACAAAAGATTAAACAGTAAAAACGATAGCTTGAAGAAAGAGAATCAAATGATGAATAAGTCTAGGATTCTGAATCCACCTCGGTTTATCCGAATTTACTCTCGATTATCTGAAGTTAATGATTTTCCCAATTTATTGAAGGTGAAGATTGCTAATATATTCTACCACCTCTCCCGAGGTCAATAGATTTTTCTAAAGGCGAATAACGCACTCTATCCCTAGGTGAATTAATTCGTCAATAGGCAAAAAGCATAAAATCTCCAAAATGCCACGTAGTTTCTATGAGTATATTCCTATCTCACAGAATAAAACGGTCCTCACCAATAGTTCCTCACCAATTCTCCTCTCCCGATTCGAATTGAATGATTAAAACAATACAACTATTGGCCAGATAATTGAAAGCATTAAACAGGATTGGGAAAACTCAACAAAAAGGTAATTAATTAGATAATCTCAAGCAAATCCGTCAAAACGTAGGTTTCATCAAAATCCTAGATTAGGGTTTTAGCCTGACATGCTAATTAATGAAAATACAGAATAAATGAATAAAAGCATTAAAATCAAACGCAGATGAAGAGCTCAGATTCCTCCGTTCTTCGGCTTCCGCCCTCTGCTCTTGAAGTCTTCTGCTTATCTTCCTCTTCTGCCGTCTCCTCCAAGATTCTCTGTTTCCAAGATCCCAAAGATCATTAATTAGGGTCTTAAACCCTTATTTATAGCTTTGCACAGTCTCCAAATCGCGTCCGTGTGAGTAGGTCGAGAACTGGCTTCAAAACGGACCAAATCCGCGCGGAGCATACAAAAACCGCCTAGTGTTCCGCGGCTTACTAAATCTGTGCCGCGACACATGGTCTTCAGCTAGAAGCTTGGGCGCCTTTAAATTCATCTGTGCCGTGGCTCACCTTGACTGTGCCGCGGCACAGAGTACAGTCTAGTTTGTGCCCGCTGGTTGCCTTCCTGTGCCATGGCCCACTTGCCTTGTGCCGCGGCTCACAGCCAAAATTTGCCGTTTTCGCCCGTTTCGCCTCGTTTTAGCTTCCGGACTCCAATCTCCTGACAATCATACAAAATTAAGGCATTAAAAGCTCATTTAAGCAAATTCACTCTCCAAAATAATACAAAATAATGATAAATAAGTGTATAAAAATACGCCTAACAAATACCCCTAAACTTAAGCCTTTGCTTGTCCTCAAGCAAAAAGAATTAATTTCAACAAAAGAATGTCGTGAATAATCGTGCAACTCGTAGTGCTCTACCTAATCAATACTATCCTGAAATTCTCTCTGAATAATACGAGTATCGTAATAGCGAGCTACACTCAGAACACTGATTCTACAAAGTAACCAAGTTCAGTCCTAATTACTCGTTCATGAAGAAAATCCAGCTCAAAGATTAACAAAACGTGAATCAAATCGACCGTCAATATGAAAGGTTAAAATAAACGAGCTAAATTCGCCCCGTTCCACAGTCTAATGGCGCAATTTTCACGAGTTTCATAAAAATAATCCTCGGACAGTATTCCCTTATATATATATGCTCAAGCAATTGATTCGAGTTGACCACTAGGTTCGGATCTCGGGATGTTTCATCGGGATAATCCTAGGGTGGAACTTCCATTCTCATGTATTGGGGAACCGTTTGACGTAAAAGACACTCATGGGGCGCATGGATGCTTCTAGTTACTAAGTTCCCCTCCACAGCGGAGAAACAACTCGAATAGCTAATTCACGCATGTCCGAATCAAGGTCGCTGTTTTACGCGAGAGTAAACAACGGGTCACGTGAATACCCCTGGTTACTAGGCTCCCTATCATTGGCCCATGTGAAATTTCTAAATCACTAGTCTAATCAGGGTCGTCGTTTTACGCGAGAGTAAACAACGGGTCACGTGAATATCCCCGGTTACTAGACTTCCCATCATAGAACAAAAATATCTCGACTTTTTGGGAAAAACTGACCGACTCTAAACTTAATCTCAGTGCCAACACGACTTATGTAACTGTACGATTAGCTAACCGAAAAATGTAACCAAACGTATCGATGGTGATTTTAAAACACGTATGTATCCTCTCTTATCCGCCAAGACCTCCACAATCATGAGAAAAAAAATTCGGACCTAAATGAATACTAAGCAGAAACAGAAATCACTGACTACAACTCGACTAAAACTCGACCGATTCTTCAGAGAGAAAAACAGTGTCGTAACATCAGTATCACACAAATAGAAGCACGAAAAATTCAAGAATAGAGTAAAGTCAAGACAAACAAGGCTATCGACAAAAGGATAACTAGAAATAACAAAAAATGCAACGAAATAAGTACAGCAATAAATGTAGCGACAGAAAGTAAACCCCCCCCCCAAACTTAGGACGTACATTGACCTCAATGGACAAAATATAATATGCAATAGAATAAGAAGGTCAAGTACTCCCCTCCAGTCCTCTCACGAGCTGGTGCCGGCATCATCCGGTGAGGAGGGTGGTGTGGCTGGCCGAGCAGGTGCAATAAATGGCCCGTCTGGGTGCATGATATGGGCCGTCCATGCGGCAAGGTGCTCCTGATGGTAGGCGTCCCTCGTTGCCAGACGCCTCGCCTCTCGTCGGTTGGCCCTGCGGGCCTGCTCTCGCATCTCATCTCTGACGGCAGCAATAATGCTCTCTCGCTCCGTCCGCTGCCCCTCTCGCATGGCAGCCAGCATACTCTCCCTCTCTCTCCTCATCTCATCTCTCTCTCCTCATATCCTCTCTCATATCCTCTCTCTCTCTCTCTCCTCGTCTCCTCTCTCTCTCCTCATATCCTCCCTCCGCCCGTAAAACATCTCCTGCAATCTCTCTCTATCGGGCGGCGGGCCGGCATCTGCCTGCCCCTGTGTTAGCAAAAGAGGCTCGGGGGACCCCTCGTGGGCCTCATCCAGTAGAAAACCTCTCCCCCGAGCGTGCGCCGGCGCTCCTCCCCACTGGTCAAAATGTGAGATGATGCGGTGGTCGATCGGGGCCTGGGGAGCCAGCATCGGGTCGTCGTCCGACCACGTCAGCCCCGACTACCGGCACAGAGTGCAGATAAGAGAGGGGTGCTTCAACCCCGTCTTGGCCCCTCCCTGAATGCACTGGAATATAAAACGGACCAAGAGAGGGGCCACATCGAACCGCAGCCCGGATGTGATAGCATATAGTGTCCGGGCGCGGGAGAGAAAAACAGTGCGGATTTGAGATGTGGGGTCTATACGAGCGCAAATGAAATATAGCCAGGCACGCCCGAGCCGACTGAGGCGCGAGCTCTTGAAATGGAAAGTGGAAGAACCCGGTGCATGCTGCTCCCAGTCGGAGTCGGGCTGCGTGATAGTCTCGAGCAGAGCCTCCATCGTGAGGCTAGTCATAACTTGGTCATAGGCCGACTCATCTACCACCGGAAGCCCAAACAACCTCTGAATAGCAGCTGTGGAAAAATCAACCGTAATACCTCGGACATCGACCTGAGTCCGAGTGTCCGATCTTTGCAACATCGCTGCCGAATATGCTTCAATAATGCGCTGGCGTAGAACTCCTGCACTATCGATATCACCGCTGGCTCGGGAGGTGCAGCGAATCGGGCCCACCCCATCTCATCTATCATCATAAGCAGTTCCCCGTCTTGGGGGGCTGGAGTAAATCCCCTCTCCGGGATAAGAGGTCGCGGTCGAATCTTCTCATTGAAGATTTTGTGGATCTCATGGTCAGAAAACTGGTGCCCCTCCGACTCGGCGCGACTACGAGAGGTTTCCCCTCGAGTGGGGGATGACTCAGTCCTGGCCCTCTTGTTCAGCTTCTTAGTCCTAGCCATAGTGATTCCTGAAAAAAAATTTAAACACCGAAGGTTACTTACTCAAACAATAACGAGAATAATCATCACTCGGCTAAGGATATCCGGCCGTAAATCAGAAATTTTTACGAGATAGCACAACCGTGAGAAAAAAAATGAATTTGAACCATAACGTTTAAACTAGACGTACGGGTTGGGGTTGCTGTAATTCCAGAACGAATACGTTGCACAAAGATTCAAAATATTGCCTTAACAAAGAAAATTTTTCATTTAGACATTTCATCGAACACCTAATGGGCAAGAGTTTACTTGAAGAACAAACATGGCAATAGCTCGATTCAATCCCCAAGAACAAAAACACGAATCATTCATCATCAAAACTACATACTCAATTCATTCATATTCCAAAATAACCATGAAAATTCGATCAAAACCATCATGTTATCCACTAAACCATTATAGAACTTTTGAAGGAAATAAACATATTCAATCCATCAAATGCATACCACAACTTCAAATTTAAATTCATAGAACAATTTGAGATTAGAGTTTTGAACATACCTTGCTTGGTTTGTAAAAAGTGCAAGAAAAATCGCAAGAAGAAAACGAGAAGAGAACTCGGCCGATCGCGCGTGCAAGGGGAGGGAAGGGAAGAAAGAAAAGTAACCTGAGGTGGCCGGCCGAATGCGGGTTATAAAGTACCTGGGCCTTTCAAATTCCGCATGGTGTGCCGCGGCACAGCTCAAGTGAGTCGCGGCACCGCGTACAGTCCCTTTTTACCTGTTCGCATGTTTTGTCATGGGCCGCGGCTCAGGTTTCGTGTGCCGCGGCTCAGTGCTCAAGTGTGCCGCAGCTCAGTAATGTTGTGTCGCGGCATAGAGTACAGTTTGTTTAGCCCTCCCTTTCGATCTGTGTGTGCCGCGGCTCACAATACTTGTGCCGCGGCTCAGTAATGAATTTCTCCCCTGGGATTTTTCCTGCACAGAATTTTGAGAAGAACACGTCAAAAACGAGAGGTAGAAGCAAATCAAAGCACAAAATAATGAAAAATAAAAATCAAGAATGCAAGAAAAATATAGAAACGCAAAAATCTACAACTACGAACTCGGGTTGCCTCCCGAGAAGCGCTAAGTTTATAGTCTTCAGCCGGACCTATTAAAAAAAATCAGTTCGCTTTTCGCAAACTCCATTTGGTTTCCGCCCCATTCATCGAACTGTTAATATGGTTTTTAAAATATTGACCATCGGTCATTAATGATTCGATTTTCGGTTCGGACACCCAATGTTGGTTGCGGAAAGGTTTTGACGTGAACAACTTCCCGAAACACCCGTTTTTCTCACGACTAGATGTCCGTTTGATTTCCGGCTTATTTCCTTCTTTCAAAAATGACTTTATGACCCCAGCAGACTTGTCCAAGTGTGGCTGGCCAGATGGCGATGATTTCATGTTCACATGCTCGAGAAATGCGACTCGTCCTACATCTTTCTTAAGAGTTAGCTCATCTGAAACGGGATCTGAATTTTTCGCCCGACAATGTTTTCGGTATTTTTCTTTTGCAACGGCCTCCACACTTTCACTTTGTGAGCTCTTATCCACACCTCCAGGCCATGAAAAGGATTTGAATACTTGGAACGTAACATGCTCGTCTTGAACCCGCAGAGTTAATTCTCCTTTTTCGACATCTATAAGAGTTCTGCCGGTCGCTAAAAATGGTCGTCCCAAGATAATCGGGATATCTTCATCTTCCTCCATGTCGAGAACAATGAAGTCCGCTGGAAAGATAAATTTATCCACCTTTACTAACACATCCTCAATCACTCCCCTCGGATACTTAATAGATCGATCTGCTAATTGCAAGGAGACCGTCGTCGGCTTTTCTTCTCCAATTCCCAGCTTCTTAAAAATACTATCACCGAGATCGCACAATGCCTTATTAAAAGAAAGATTCCCCATGGTGCACGGTATGTTGAAACTTCCCGGATCTTTCAATTTTGGTGGAAAATTGCGCTGCATTCCTCCGTCAAGGCGACTGTTTCAAACTCCTCAAGTTTTCTTTTCTTTGACAATATCTCTTTCATGAATTTAACATAGCTTGGCATTTGTTCCAACGCGTCGGCAAATGGAATGTTAATATGAAGCTTTTTGAACACGTCGAGAAACTTAGAGAATTGTTTGTCTGCCTTTTTCTGCTGTAATCTCTGCGGAAACGGGACGGGTGGCACATATGCCTTCGGGTTATCCAGAAACGTTATCGAGGGTCTCCAATCTTGAGATTCCTCCGTCGCTAAATTTTTCCTCTCCTCAATTTCACTCCTCTTTTCACACCTCTCGGGCTGGTCACATACCTCCTTCCCGCTTCTCAAACTGATTGCATTTAGACTCTCTCTAGGATTTGTCTCGGTTGTACTTGGCAATGCTCCCTCAGTGCGGTCACAACACATTAGCAATTTGGGCCAGCTGGACTTCCAAGTTGCGAATGGAAGCGGAATGATTCTGCAATGTCGCTTCAGTACGGGTCATGAATTGACTCGTATTCGCTGCCAATTTCGCAATTGCTTCCTCGAGAGAAACTTTTGGAGCGGGAGGGGGCTGCTGTTGGTTTTGAGCGAACGGAGGCTGGTTTGAGTTCTGTCCCTTTCTCCACGAAAAGTTGGGATGATTACGCAACCCCGGATTATACGTGTTGGAGTACGGATTATTTTGCCGGTTTTCGTTTCCTACAAACTGAGCTTGTTCAATTTGGGGCTGCTCGAACGGATTTCCGACTTGACACTCTGTGCTAGGGTGCGATCCGTTACACCAATTGCAAGACTCAATGGTCACGGGGGGAGGAGAATGCGAAAATGCTTGGAGCTGCTGAGTCAAGGCTGCGACTTGGGCTGACAATGTAGATATCGGGTCATTACTCGAAATTTCCATCACTCGCTTCGGCGTTACTCTTTCAGATGGCCATTGATATGCATTTGCGGCCATAGCTTCCAACAACGAGTGTGCCTCGGCCATAGTCTTTCCCATCAAATCTCCACTGGCGGCTGCATCCACGATAGTGCGTGTAGAGGCACTCAATCCATTGTAGAACGTATGAATTTGAAGCCAGTCTGGAAGGCCGTGATGAGGGCATCTCCGTAACAAATCTTTATATCGCTCCCACGTCTCGTGGAGCGATTCCATATCATACTGACCAAAGGTGGTGATCTCGTTTCTCAATCTCGCCATCTTAGAAGGTGGGAAGAATTTAGCAAGGAAGGCTTGCGCTAACTCTGCCCATGTTGTGATCGACCCCGGCGGTAAGGAATTTAGCCAAAATTTCGCTTTATCCCTCAAAGATAAAGGGAAAAGCCGTAATCGGATAGCATCGTCGGTGACACCATTGTTCTTGAACGTGTCACAAATCTCAAGAAAAGAAGCAATATGTGCGTTGGGATCATCATTCGGCAATCCACAGAATTGGCTCACCTGCACCATCTGAATGATCGCAGGCTTGATCTCGAAATTGTTCGCCTGGATAGTGGGGCGCCGAATCCCCGAAAAATTTGCGTTGATCTGCGGGATAACATAATATCGAAGTGCCATTTCCGGTTGAGCTTGCTGCACAATATTATTTCCTCCTTAAATTTCGATATTTTCAGCCATGTTGACCGTTGTCGGTAGCTCTCATTTCTCCTTCTTCTTTCTCCTAAGAGTGCGCTCGAGTTCGGTATCCAAAGGTAGTAGGCCTTCGTTACCGAATTTTCTCACGCACTACGCGAAAGATCCTGAAAGGCAAAACAAATAAATAAATAAAACTAAATACTCGAAAATAATAAAATAAAAACGTTCAAACTAAGACTAGAAATATTGAAATCGATATAAGCAAAATTTCAGTCCCCGGCAACGGCGCCAAAAACTTGTTGCGAATTTTGTTGAACGCAAGTGTACGTTATCGTATACAAGTAATAAAGTGATGAGTGAGTATCGTTCCCACGAGGACTGAATCACTAACTACCGATTTTTATGTATTCTAGTTTTATTTGAACAATCGAATTTTGGGTTTGCAATTAATTACTAAAAGAATTAACAAAAGATTAAACAGTAAAAACGATAGCTTGAAGAAAGAGAATCAAATGATGAATAAGTCTAGGATTCTGAATCCACCTCGGTTTATCCGAATTTACTCTCGATTATCTGAAGTTAATGATTTTCCCAATTTATTGAAGGCGAAGATTGCTAATATATTCTACCGCCTCTCCCGAGGTCAATAGATTTTTCTAAAGGCGAATAACGCACTCTATCCCGAGGTGAATTAATTCGTCAATAGGCAAAAAGCATAAAATCTCCAAAATGCCACGTAGTTTCTATGAGTATATTCCTATCTCACAGAATAAAACGGTCCTCACCAATAGTTCCTCACCAATTCTCCTCTCCCGATTCGAATTGAATGATTAAAACAATACAACTATTGGCCAGATAATTGAAAGCATTAAACACGATTGGGAAAACTCAACAAAAAGGTAATTAATTAGATAATCTCAAGCAAATTCGTCAAAACGTAGGTTTCATCAAAATCCTAGATTAGGGTTTTAGCCTGACATGCTAATTAATGAAAATACAGAATAAATGAATAAAAGCATTAAAATCAAACGCAGATGAAGAGCTCGGATTCCTCCGTTCTTCGGCTTCCACCCTCTGCTCTTGAAGTCTTCTGCTTATCTTCATCTTCTGCCGTCTCCTCCAAGATTCTCTGTTTCCAAGATCCCAAAGATCATTAATTAGGGTCTTAAACCCTTATTTATAGCTTTGCACAGTCTCCAAATCGCGTCCGTGTGAGTAGGTCGAGAACTGGCTTCAAAACGGCCCAAATCCACGCGGAGCGTACAAAAACCGCCTAGTGTGCCGCGGCTCACTAAATCGTGCGCGGCACATGGTCTTCACTTGGAAGCACAGGCGCCTTTTAATTCATCGTGCGCGGCTCACTGGGATCGTGCCGCGGCCACAGTACTGATCTACTTTGTGCCCACTAGTTGCCTTCCTGTGCCGCGGCCCACTTGCCTTGTGCCGCGGCTCACAGCCAAAATTTGCCGTTTTCGCCCGTTTCGCCTCGTTTTAGCTTCCGGACTCTAATCTCCTGACAATCATACAAAATTAAGGCATTAAAAGCTCATTTAAGCAAATTCACTCTCTAAAATAATATAAAATAATGATAAATAAGCGTATAAAAATATGCCTAACAGTGCCAGGATGAAAAAAGGTGAGAAAGTTTGGGACCACGTCCTAAAAATGATCTCTATGATCGAGAGATTGGAGGCTCTTGATTTTAGTATGCATGTTTCTCTCCAAATTGGCCTTATCCTACAATCTCTTCATGATTCCTTATCTCAGTTGTTATGAACTTCAACTGTAATAAAATTGCTTGCGATTTAGCAGGGTTGATGAACAAACTTGTAACCGCTCAGTCTTAGATGAAGACTCCGTGGGTGAAGGAATCTGCCCTTGTGATTTCTTCTGGATATCGGAAATCCAAGAATAAGAAGAAAAAGACCAAGAAGCAGATGGGCTCAAAAGGTAAGGCTTTTAAGGGTAAGGGCAAGGCCCCGATGGTTCCTAAAAGTAAGAAGATGAAGACAGATGTATGTCTCAAATGCGGTGAGCTGGCCACTAGGCAAGAGACTGTCCGATCCTTCATGGCGCTTCAGGTACAGAACTTTTAGTTTTGGAAATGAATCATTCTGCTACTGTATTTTCTACTTCTTGGATACTGGATTTAGGTGATAGTTCTCAAATTTGTACCATGAATCAGGATCTAGAATAAAGTAGGAATCTTGGAGCTTGGGAAGTGATGATTACTGTCGGGAGCGGGCATAGTGTCGAAGAAACTGACATAGGATCACTTCTTTTGGATTTGGAATCCGGCTTTGTTTTAAAGTTGGATGATGTACCTATTTTTCCCAATGGGCATAAAAATATTGTATCCATTCCGGTCATGGATCGTAAAGGCTTTTTATTTTTCATTGGTAATAGTACTTGCAAAATTTATTTTGAAAATAAATTAGTAGGCACTACTACATTGTTAAATGGACTGCATCATCTAAACCTAAGTAACAAAGTCGTTGTAAACACTATGACTAGGAAGCGTGGTAAAGATTAAACTAATCAAGTTTTGAAATGGCTTCTTAGACTTGGTCATGTTGGCCAGACCAAAGTTTACAAAATGGAAAAGGATAGACTTGTGGGTCCAATGGGATCAGATCCCTTTCCAACTTGTGAATCTTGCCTTAAAGGCAAAATGACTAAGTCCCCCTTCACAGGGACTTTTGAAAGAGCCGCTGATAAACTTGGATTAGTCCATACCAACGTATGTGGTGCTTTGGAAGCAGCACGTGATGGATATCAGTATTTTATTACATTTATGGATGACCATACTAGGTATGGTTATGTATACTTAATGAAACATAAATCAGAGGCCCTTGAGGACTTCCAGGAATTTAAGGCCCTAGTCGAAAAACAAACTGGTAATCATATCGAAGCACTTCGGTCGGACCGAGGTGGCGATTATATGAGTACAGAGTTTGACAAGTTCTTAAAGGAGCACAGAATAATATCACAACTTACACCTCCAGGAACTCCTTAGTTAAATGGTGTGTCGGAAAGAAGGAACCGAACCTTCTTGGACATGGTTTGTTCCATGCTTAGCTACACCGACTTACCGATACCTGTGGGGTTATGTGCTCCTTACTGCTGCTTATATCTTGAACATATGTCTTTCCAAGTCCATTCCTAAGACTCCACTTGAGATGTGGGAGGGTAGAAAATCAAGTCTTAGTCATATTATGATTTGGGGATGTTCCGCCTATGTCAAGAAGACTAAGGTGGAGAAGTTGGAAGCAAGATCCATGAAGGGACGTTTCATTGGATTCCCATCTGGTACGATGGGTTATATATTCTACATGCCTGAAGATCGAAAGATCATTGTTGCTTTGCAAGCACACTTCCCGGAAGATGAGTTCATTCAGGAAGGTGGAGCAGGTAGAAGTATCTCTTTGGAAGAATACAATGTAACTCTTCAGAAGACACCTGTATAAGAAGTTGGAACTGAACCTTATGAAACAAAAGTACAACCACCTCATAGGTCTAGTAGGGTGTCTCAATTACCTGAGAGGTATGGCTTTATGCACTTGGAGGAACTGGATTTCCATGAGATTCCAGGTGAGAGCCAAGAGACCGACCCCGCGACCTATGACCAAGCGATGGTGGATGTAGACTCCGTGAAATGTTGAGAAGCTATAGAAGCCGAGATAGACTCGATGATGCCAATCAGGTGTGGACTCTAGTAGATCGTCCCAAGGACATAGTGCCCATTGGGAACAAGTGGATATACAAGAGAAAGACTGATGGGGATGTCACGGTTGACACCTATAAGGCCAGTCTTGTGTCAAAGGGTTTTACCCAAAAAGAATGGATAGATTACCACGATAACTTCTCGCCTGTAGCTATGAGCAAGTCTATTCGAGTGAGGCTTGTTATAGCCGCCTACCATGATTATGAGATATGGCAGATGGACGTAAAGACGACTTTCCTTAATAGATTCCTCGAGGAGGAGATCTATATAGAGCAGCCTAAAAGATTTCTGTCCGAGGTCAATATTCATAAAGTGTGCAGACTTCAGCATTCTATTTATGGACTGAAGCAGGCTGCGCGTAGTTGGAACCTTTGTTTTGACGAAGCTGTCAAAGAGTTTGACATCGTGCAAAATGAAAAGGAACCTTGTGTATACAAGAGGGTTAGTGGGAGGAAGATTGCATTCTTAGTACTATATGTAGATGACATTCTACTAATAGGAAACAATGTGGGAATGCTCAGTTCTGTGAAAGCTTGGCTTTCGAAGGTTCTCCATGAAAGACTTGGGAGAAGCTACTTATATTCTTGGGATTCGACTCTACCGGGATAGAGCGAAGAGAATGATGGGTCTTTCCCAAGCCCACTATATAGATAAAATCTTAAAACGATTTAAGATGGATGATTCTAAAAGAGGGTTCCTACCGATGAGACATGGAATAAAACTCACCTCTAAGATATGTCCTCAAAGTGAGGAACAACAAAAGGAAATGAGTAATATAGCATATGCATCGGCTGTGAATTGCCTTATGTATGCTATGCTGTGTACGAGACCTGACATTGCACACTCTTTGAGCATGGTAAGTAGGTTTCAGGAAAACCCAGGAAAGGAATATTGGACCGCCGTAAAGAACGTTCTCAAGTACTTAATGTAATATCCGTGTTTTCTATTTTCGGTAATTTCTATTTTTGGTGTATGTTCGTTTTGGACAACTCGCTTAGCACTGTTTTGGAATTCTGAATCTATTTTGTTCTTGGAGTTTTTCCGTCTGGTCGAGTTTCGAGGATGTTTTTGCATAATTTCATCTTGAATTATATCTTGCCGCATGTGCGTTCGATTCTCGTAAAACTTGTTCGTTTTCGTTGTTTCTTGATTTGTATAAGTTTGTATGGTTGAGTTGGTCGTGTTGAAACTTTCGGTTTGTTAATCCGACGTTGTACCGCGATTTTTCGGGCACTTGGGCCGTTTTTGTAATTTTCATAAGTTTGGGGAATTTCGCTTTATTTGATTCATTTCAGACTCTCTAGTGATCGGGATTATATTCTCTTTCAACGCTCAGCTTTGTCATCTTGATTATTACGTGTTTATGTTTCCGGATTCTGGTCTTGCTTCGCATTTCGACGCTTTCGTGCTGTTGGCAGCAGTGTATTGTGCAGTACTGAACTGCTGCCTGAGTAGCGCACGCTACTCCGGACATACTTGCGTGCGCTATCACTGTGTGGTTAGCGTACGCTGACCTGGGGTCCGTAGCGTGCGCTAACGATTTCGATGCAGACGGTAGGTTCAAGTGTTTATCTTGGACCAGGTAGCGCACGCTAATTCAGCGTTAACGCACGCTAATTCCTAATATTAGCGCACGCTAACCATGTCAGCTTGCGCACGCTAACTGGAGGACAGTAGGCAGACTGTTCTTCCACGCCCCGTTAGCGCGCGCTAATGCTTGTGCGTAGCGTGCGCTAAGACTGTTTAATATAAATAGGGCAGCAGTAGTCAACTTCGTCATTTTTCCATCATTTCTTATCCTTCTCGGCTTTGAGCGATTCCAGATGAGGGTTAGGGCCGATTCCGACTGAAGTTCATCATTCACTACCACCGGGCACTCCTTGCGTAAATTCTTCAAGTTCCTAACACTTTCCACCATCCGAATCAAAGTAAAAATTCCCAAAACCCTTGTTTTGAGATTTTGGGGGAATTTTGGGGATTTCTTGGGATTTGACTCTTTTATTCCGAATTATCACTGGGTTATCGCTAGACTTCGATCGTGTACTTGTAATCCTTCATTTTATTGTTGATTTGTGGTTTTAAACTTCAAGTTTTCCAATGTTCGTCACTTATAGTCGACGATACCCAAGTCATGGCCGACAAATCGTTCCAAGGGGTAGAATTAGGACTAATTCTTACCTTTCCGCATTATTGAGACTTGTGTATACCGTTATTGTGTTAGGAACGGATTTGGGAGGATTGTTCAGACCGAAACCTATTCCTTCGTCGTTTCCTTCGTTTCGTTTCACTCAAGGCAAGTACATGTATTACATTTCGTTATGTATGTTGTGATTTTCGAAATGAATGATGAACTGTGATTTTCGAAATGAATGATGAACTGTGATTTTCGGGTGCGTGAGTTGTATTCCTTCCACCCGTAGTGTCCGACGGGATGTATGGGGGTCGATACTAAGGGGTACGGCCGTGGAAGTGGACTTGGGTACGTGTGTGATTGAACTTCCACCCGGAGTGTCCGACGGGATGTCTGGGGGTCGATACTAAGGGGTACAGCCATGGGATACCAGTTGTGATTTTGTGATATTGTGATGATTGGAAACTGATTTGATTGCCAATGTAGTATTCCGGAATATTTATGGCAAATGCCTTCTGTTTGAGATGATTGTGTAAAAACCGTATTTTGTATATAATGTTGTGTAATTGTGTACTTGCACTAGCTATTCGAATGCTAACCCCTTAAATGGGGGAAATGTGTCTTATGCATTTCAGGTACCGGGAGAGCTGAGGAGCAGGCACGGGACACGCATGCAAAGGATGGGATGGCTTGATGATGTGGATCGAGTCTGTATTTTTTTATGTTTTGTCATTGCATTTGTCGAGTACCGGAGTTAGACTGTTTACTTTGAAACTTGGTTTAAGTCCCCTGCGTGGGCAATGAATTGGTATTTATCTTATGTTCATGTACTCCGTTAAAATGTTTTGGACGAGGCCACGGCCTTACTTACTTTTTGAAAGCATCGTTTGGGATTATATTGTTGTTTATGTGTCATGTGTTAGCCTGGTAGACCTCACGAGGGTTCTACGGCGTGTAATGTCCCATTTGTGAATTGGGGTGTTACATTTATGGTATCAGAGATTAGGTTTTGAATACATAGGCTGTTGGTGAATTTTGGGTCTGTCAGTTACGTCGTTAGAGTCAGTCGTTGAGCCTAATATCATCACGCTACCGTCTTTTCATGCGACCCGTGGTTGTAAGTCTCCTCGAACTCTTATATTTCTGTAATTCGTTTTCTTGCTGTTCGGAATTGTGACTTATGTTACCAACTTTGTGAATTGTGAATCTTTCTGATCTTGTTCTTTTCATTTTTCTCCTTCAGTATGTTGAGAGGTCGTGGTAGACCGGCTAGGGGACGCGGCCGAGGCCGTGTTCGGGTGCTGATAATGAGGAGGGCTCACTTTCTCAGTCCTCTGCGGACTCAGCCTCTCACTCAGTGCCGTCGGGTAATAATGCAGACGCCGGGGCTACTGCCGTACTTCAGCAGTTAGTAGCCCAAGTTACTCAGATAGCTCAGGGTGGACGCCAGAATCCGCCCCCGACACCGGAAGAGGAGGCTAGTAAGTGGCTTCAGACAGTGACTAAGATGCACCCACCTTATTTCTCCGGATCTTCTGACTCCCTCGGTTGGGAGAATTGGCTCTTTCGGTTGTCCAGAACCTTCGATGCCGTAGCTTGTCCCGAAGACAGGAGGGTACATATTGCCCAGTACCTCCTGGATAAGGAAGCTGCGGAATGGTGGGAGGCCGTTACACCCAGAGACCGTCAAGCTACTTGGGAAGAATTCAAGGCTTCTATGGAAGCAGAATATTGTCCACCGCCAGTTAAGGAGCGCAGAATTGTGGAGTTCTTCACCGCTACACCTCAGGATGTGCCTATTTCTCAGGCCATCATTGCTTACAATCAGTAGTTGGGTTTCGTGAGAGATCAGGTGAGGACGGAGGATGATAAAATCCGTTACTTTAATATGCGCATGAAACCGCATATCAGGCAGAGTATGGCACCGCTCATGTGTGCCACTTTGAAGGAGTATCAGGATCGCGCTCTAGCGATCGAGATGGCCGCACCGGAATCAGAGTTGGGTGCCGAGGCCAAGAAACAGAAAACAGTTGGCAGCTTCTCAGCCGGCAAGAGTGGCCGATTTTCGAGGGCACGGTCTGCCCCTACACCTGGGAAGAGACCGTTTCACCAGGCTGGGGAATCTCAGGGTAACCGTCGATTCATCCGTTGCTTCGTGGCGGGGTTTGTTTTAACTGCAACCAATATGAGCATTTGATGAAGGATTGCCCTTTTCCTCCAGCTACTTGCTTCACTTTCGGGCACGGGCATCGGGCGACTCATTGTGAGAGGGCCACTGTGGCATTAGAGTTCCGACTACCACTACCAATCGGAGGATCACAAGACTCCGGCTACTCATATTCCGCAGAGTTCGGGTCGTGGTAGGGGACGGTCACCGGATCGCCGTGCAGCCTCGAGTTCGGGTTCAGTTCACCCCCGATTATATCAGATGAGGCGCACAGAGGAGGCAGACATTCCGGTGGCGTCAGGTACCACTCAAATCCTTACTCATCCAGTTTCAGTGCTTTTTGATTCGGGTGCTACCCATTCTTTTATTGCATCGGATTGTGTGAGTCGTATTGGTTTTGACTGCTTGTTTGAGTGTGAGCCATTTGTAGTGAGTACTCCCAGCGGGGATCGTATGGTTGGGGATCGTGAAGTTAGGGATTGCCCAGTGAGGATCGGGAGCCGAGATTGGCTCTCAAATCTCATTGTTATAGACCTTAAGGGTGAGGATTTGATCCTTGGGGACGATTGGTTGGATCGTCACGGTGCTATCATGAACTATCGGACTCATACTATCTCGATCGTGGCCGAGGACGGCACCGAGCATACTTAGTCGGTTGTAAGTCGGGTAGATCGGGGAGTGTGATTAGTGCCTTGAAGGCAATGAAACTTCTGAACCATGGTTGTGTCGGCTACTGGTGTTACGCTCTGAAGGCAGAAGATGGTGGAGTTGATTTATCGTCAATTCCAGTTGTTAGCGAATACCCCGATGTATTTACGGATGACTTGCCGGGATTACCACCACAGCGAGAGGTGGAGTTCCCTATTGATCTAGAGCCGAATGCGGCCCCTATTTCTCGAGCACCGTACCGTATGGCACCGTCGGAGATGTTAGAATTGAAGAATCAGTTGGGAGAGTTGTTAGATAAAGGGTATATTCGACCCAGCGCATCGCCTTGGGGTGCGCCTGTACTTTTTGTTAAGAAGAAGGATGGATCGCTTCGTTTATGCATCGACTATCGAGAATTAAACAAGCTAACCATCAAAAATAAATACCCTTTTCCCAGGATTGATATTTGTTTGATCAGCTTCAGGGGGCGACAGTCTTTTCGAAGATTGATTTGCGATCGGGCTACTACCAGTTGAGGATTCGGGACGTCGATATTCCGAAAGCTGCCTTTCGGACGAGATATGGCCATTACGAGTTTGTGGTTATGCCTTTCGGGCTAACCAATGCCCCAGCAGTGTTCATGCAGTTGATGAACAAAGTTTTTATTAAGTACCTGGACAAATTCGTAGTCGTCTTTATCGACGATATTCTTATCTATTCACGGAATGGGGAGGAGCACGCCTTACATCTCCGTATTGTATTAGACACTTTGAGGGCTGAGCAGTTGTACGCGAAGTTCTCTAAGTGTGAGTTTTGGCTCGAGGAAGTGATGTTCCTCGGGCATGTGATTTCAGCAGAGGGAGTTCGGGTAGATCCGCAGAAGATAGAGGCAGTGTTGGCTTGGGAACCGCCCAACAACGTGAAGAAAGTGAGGAGTTTTCTGGGACTTGCAGGCTATTACCGTAGATTCGTTGAGGGATTCTCTAATATCGCTAGACCGCTCACTCAGTTACTCTAGAAAACTCAGAAGTTCGAGTGGACTACAGACAGACAGGACAGTTTTAACGAGTTAAAGAGACGTTTAACTACCGCACCCGTCTTAGCATTGCCTCAGGGGAACGAGGATTTCGTAGTGTATAGTGATGCTTCGGGCCTTGGGCTCGGATGTGTTTTGATGCAGAGAGATAGAGTTATTGCTTATGTGTCCCGCCAGTTGAAACCTTATGAAGTAAATTATCCCACGCACGATTTGGAGTTAGCTGCGGTCGTTTTCGCCTTAAATATATGGAGGCATTATCTCTATGGGTCGTCGTGTAAGATTTTTACGGACCACAAGAGTCTGAAGTACATCTTCAGTCAGAAAGAGTTGAATATGAGGCAGCGTAGGTGGTTAGAGCTAATTAAAGATTATGACCTCGAGATACTTTACCATCCGGGTAAGGCCAACGTAGTGGCTGATGCCTTGAGTCGGAAACCGATGGCTTTACAGATGTTAGAGGTACTTACACCACAGAGTAGGATCCAGAGAGATTTCATCTGTCAGAATACCGAGGTTTGGGTTCAGAGAGTGCAGGGCCAGTTATGTGCGTTAGAGATCACTTCGTCCTTGATTGATGATATCAAGGCGAAGCAGTATGACGATCCGTTTTTGGTCCAGTTGAGGGAGGATGTGAGGAAGGGGAAAGCCCCTGGATTTGTGGTTCAGGATAACGGAGTTTTGAGATTTCGCAGCAGACTATGTGTACCGAGTGTTTTTGAGCTGAGACAGAAGATCTTGAGCGAAGCTCATACCACGCCTTACTCCATACATCCTGGTACGAGTAAAATGTACAAGGATGTGAGGAGTAACTACTGGTGGAGTAATTTGAAGATAGACGTTAGCGAGTTTGTGTCGAGATGTTTGACCTGTCAGCATGTTAAGATCGAGCATCAGCGACCCGCGGGGTTTTTGCGACCACTTCCTATCCCGGAGTGGAAATGGGAGGATATTTCTATGGATTTCATTACCAGTATGCCTCGGACTCGGACTGGAATGAACATGATTTGGGTTATTGTCGATCGACTGACCAAATCAGCTCATTTCCTGGGTATTAAGGACACTTGGGGTCCAGAGAGGCTGGCACGAGTGTTTATTGCAGAGATAGTGAGATTGCATGGGACTCCTAAGAGTATTGTTTCGGATCGTGATGGCCGGTTTGTGTCACGTTTTTGGCAGGCTGTTCATCGATCTTTGGGGACTGAGTTGAGACTCAGTACGTCTTACCACCCTCAGACTGACGGGCAGTCAGAGCGGACGATCCAGACGTTGGAGGATATGTTGAGAGCCTGTGCCCTAGATTGGAAGGATGATTGGGAGTCGCACTTGCCGTTGATCGAGTTCACGTACAATAATAGTTGGCACGCCTCGATCAAAATGGCACCATTTGAGGCATTGTATGGGAGGAGGTGCAGATCGCCGTTGTGTTGGGACGATGCATCCGAGCTGATTGGTACCGAGCCCGATATGGTAGTTGAGACGAGAGAGAAGATTACTCTGATTCGTGATAGATTGTTGACGGCCCAGAGAAGGCAGAAGTCTTATGCCGACACGCGTTGCCGGCCGTTGGAGTTTGAGGTGGGAGATCATGTTTTGCTTAAGGTGTCGCCGACACGGGGAGTTTACCGCTTCGGCCGGAAGGGTAAACTTAGTCCGAGATATATTGGGCCGTTTGAGATTTTGGAGAGAGTGGGAGAGCTTGCCTATCGGTTAGGCTTGCCACCGTCTTTGAGTCACGTTCATAACGTATTTCATGTTTCCCAGCTTAGGAATTACGTATCGGACCCTAGCCATATTATTGATTTTGGAGAGATCGAGTTGGGACCCGACATTACCATCGAGGAGAGGCCGATTCAGATTTTAGAGCGTCGGGTGAAGCAACTTCGTCATAAAACCATTCCTCTGGTTAAAGTTCAATGGTCGAGACATGGATCCGAGGAAGCCACATGGGAGACGGAAGAGAGTATGCAGTCGAGATACCCCGAGTTGTTCGCGTTGTAAGTTTCGGGACGAAACTTATTTTTAGGGGGAGATAATGTAATATCCGTGTTTTCTATTTTCGGTAATTTCTATTTTTGGTGTTTGTTCGTTTCGGACAACTCGCTTAGCACTATTTTAGAATTCTGAATCTATTTTGTTCTTGGAGTTTTTCCGTCCGGTCGAGTTTCGAGGATGTTTTTGCATAATTTCATCTTGAATTATATCTTGCCGCATGTGCGTTCGATTCTCGTAAAACTTGTTCGTTTTCGTTGTTTCTTGATTTGTATAAGTTTGTATGGTTGAGTTGGTCGTGTTGAAACTTTCGGTTTGTTAATCCGACGTTGTACCGCGATTTTTCGGGCACTTGGGCCGTTTTTGTAATTTTCATAAGTTTGGGGAATTTCGCTTTATTTGCTTCATTTCAGACTCTCTAGTGATCGGGATTATATTCTCTTTCAACGCTCAGCTTTGTCATCTTGATTATTACGTGTTTATGTTTCCGGATTCTGGTCTTGCTTCGCATTTCGACACTTTTCTTTGTTGGCGCGCAGTGTCTTGCAAGATCGAATCGGCCGCTGAGTAGCGCACGCTACTCCGGACTTACTTGCGTGCGCTATCACTGTGTGGTTAGCGTACGCTGACCTGGGGTCCGTAGCGTGCGCTAACGATTTCAGCGGTCTGGACAGTAGGTTCAGTGTTTCTGTACTGGACCAGGTAGCGCACGCTAATTCAGCGTTAACGCACGCTAATTCCTAATATTAGCGCACGCTAACCATGTCAGCTTATGCACGCTAACTGGAGGACAGTAGGCAGACTGTTCTTCCATGCCCCGTTAGCGCGCTCTAATGCTTGTGCGTAGCGTGCGCTAAGACTGTTTAATATAAATAGGACAGCAGTAGTCAACTTCGTCATTTTTCCATCATTTCTTATCCTTCTCGGCTTTGAGCGATTCCAGACGAGGGTTAGGGCCGATTCCGACTGAAGTTCATCATTCACTACCACCGGGCACTCCTTGCGTGAATTCTTCAAGTTCCTAACACTTTCCACCATCCGAATCAAGGTAAAAATTACCAAAACCCTTGTTTTGAGATTTTGGGGGAATTTTGGGGATTTCTTGGGATTTGACTCTTTTAGTCCGAATTATCACTGGGTTATCGCTAGACTTCGATCGTGTACTTGTAATCCTTCATTTTATTGTTGATTTGTGGTTTTAAACTTCAAGTTTTCCAATGTTCGTCACTTATAGTCGACGATACCCAAGTCATGGCCGACAAATCGTTCCAAGGGGTAGAATTAGGATTAATTCTTACCTTTCCGCATTATTGAGACTTTTGTATATTATTATTGTGTTAGGAATGGATTTGGGAGGATTGTTCGGACCGAAACCTATTCCTTCATCGTTTCCTTCGTTTCGTTTTACTTAAGGCAAGTGCATGTATTACATTTCGTTAAGTATGTTGTGATTTTCGAAATGAATGATGAACTGTGATTTTCGGGTGCGTGAGTTGTATTCCATCCACCTGGAGTGTCCGACGGGATGTCTGGGGGTCGATACTAAGGGGTACGGCCGTGGAAGTGGACTTGGGTGCGTGTGTGATTGAACTTCCACCCGGAGTGTCCGACGGGATGTCTGGGGGTCGATACTAAGGGGTACGGCCGCGGAAGTGGTATTCCACCCGGAGCGTTCGACGGGATGTCTGGGGGTCGATACTAAGGGGTACGGCCATGGGATACCAGTTGTGATTTTGTGATATTGTGATGATTGGAAACTGATTTGATTGCCAATGTAGTATTCCGGAATATTTATGGCAAATGACTTCTGTTTGAGATGATTGTGTAAAAACCGTATTTTGTATATAATGTTGTGTAATTGTGTACTTGCACTAGCTATTCGAATGCTAACCCCTTAAATGGGGGAAATGCGTCTTATGCATTTCAGGTACCGGGAGAGCTGAGGAGCAGGCAAGGGACACGCACGCAAAGGATGGGATGGCTTGATGATGTGGCTCGAGTCTGTATTTTTATGTTTTGTCATTGCATTTGTCGAGTACCGGAGTTAGACTGTTTACTTTGATACTTGGTTTAAGTCCCCTGCGTGGGCAATGAATTGGTATTTATCTTATGTTCATGTACTCCGTTAAAATGTTTTGGCCGAGGCCACGGCCTTACTTACTTTTTGAGTGCATCGTTTGGGATTATATTGTGGTTTATGTGTCATGTGTTAGCCTAGTAGACCTCACGAGGGTTCTACGGCGTGTAATGTCCCATTTGTGAATTGGGGTGTTACACTTAAGAAGGACTAGATATTTGGTTCTTATGTATGGTGGTGGAGAACTGAATGTGAAGGGCTTCACTGATTCCGGCTTCCAAGGATAGAAAGACGACTCGATGTCTTCTTCCGGCTATATTTTTACTCTTAATGGAGGAGCAGTATCTTGGCATAGCGCCAAGCAGAGCGCGACTGCTGATTCCACCTGTCAGGCTGAGTATCAAGCGGCCTCGGAGGCCTCTAAGGAAGATTTTTGGATTAAGAAGTTTCTGGGTGAACTTCAAGTGACACCATTGTTGGAACATTTTGTTCCATATATGCTATAATAGTGTTTGATGATTAAGCTGATACACAATACAAAACAACAAATAGATGAAGCAAAGCATCAAAGAAAACAAAGTGCAAAAAGCTAGAATTATACAAGCTTAACGTACGTAATATATCATGTATAGCGTACGTAATATAAGAAGCTTTACGTACGAAAGAGAGGAAGGATCATGTACGTAATGGTGTGTTTGCGAATTGAAACGAGAAGAACATTAGAGATGACGTGATGGCATAGGTCACATGTAACGGACATATTGACTATGTTTAACGACGTAATGTGAAGTTGATAACGCATTTAATGAAGAGAGGAGGATGCTACCGGATCAAATCGGGTGATGTTAGCGTATGTAACATTTACACGTTAACGTACGTAAAAGAGCTTACGTACGGGGAGTGATATAGCGTACGTAATGCAGTCTGAAGAGGCAACGGCTAGTAAGGCTCCAATGACTATAAATACCATTCCCGTGGTATCAGATCACTACAACAACTTCAAGCAAACAATACATCCATCAGAGATTGATATACATTATATTGTTGTTGTGATATTGAGCATATATTGTTAGTTTGAGTGTTTATACATTCAACACATACACGAGAGGTAAAAGAAAATATACGATTGGATTCGGTGTTATTAGAATCAAGGATCCGGCATTATTAGAATCGCAATCGATATCTTCGTGAGGTTTATCTAGTACCGATAGAAATCTAGAGTGGTTGATTCCTTGTCCAATAGAAAAGGAAAACGGTTTAACTTGGACCGACACAAAGACAAGTACGAGTGGTTTATCACGGACCAATTGAAGACGTGATTGTAACGGTTATCCCTCGACCAACAGAAGAGAGGTGTAGAGATTTATATCTTCAACCTATAGAAAAAGATACCGAGAGAGTACATAGGCTCGATTATAGCCGAACCTCTATAAATCCTTGTGTCGTTTAATTTCCGCACATTTAATTTACGCTTCCGCACAACGGCGTAAATACCGAAATTGCTCCAACAATTGGTATCGGAGTGGTACCTCTAATAAACGGCTTAACATCCGAGGAGTCGATCCAACTGGCGTTTCAATATGCTCCAGTCGAAGGCCTTGCTCTCAACCAACCACCATTTTTTGATGGCTCAAATTTCATGACATGGAAGAAAAAGATGTCAATATTCATCCGAGCATATGACATCGAGCTTTGGAAAGTAATATGTCTTGGTCCAAAAATTCCTCTCAATTCCGACGGTACCCTTAAATATTTCTAAGAATGTGATGACATGGATTGGTAGAACGACCATCTAAATTGTAAGGCTACTCAATTTCTATTTTGTGCCTTAAATCCAGAAGAGGTCAATCGTATCTCATCGTGTGAAAGTGCTAAAGAGATATGGAAAATTCTTGAAATCACACACGAAGGGACAACTTAAGTCAAGGAGACGAAGATCAATATGCTTCTCCATGAATACGAGTTATTCATGATGAATGGTGACGAGTCCATCACCAAGATGCTCGACCGATTTTCGGTCATCACAAATGGACTTGCTTCGTTCGGTAAACCATTATCAAGTAGTGAGAAAATCAAGAAAATATTAAGATCACTACTTGTTGAATGGGACACGGTTACGGCGATTATGGAATCGAAAGATCTCAATAATATTGATTTTAGTGCTCTCGTTGGTTCACTAATAAATTACAAGATTGTCCTTAAATCTCGAAATGCAAATCCTAAACCGAAGGAAAGATCGATAGCCTTGAAGGTTAAGATGTCTAAAATAGAAGAAATCCCGGTTGATGAAAGCGATGAAGAATCGGCATATTTTGCCAAAAATATTAATAAGTTTCAAACCTTATTAAACCGGAGAAAGAAAGACATCTCGGGCGAATATAAGAAATTCGACAATAATTGTCGATTATGTGGTAAACCAAGCCACTTTGCTAAAAATTGCCGAGAAAAACCCAAGAAGGAGGTTCTCGTTGCAACATGGAGCGATGAAGATGAAGATGATGATTTTATCAATCAAAATAATCTCGCTCTTATGGCACGAAGTTCATTCGACGATAGCGACGTCGAAAGCCAAGTAATTCTTATGACGAACTTTTTGAAGCATTTGAATTATCGCATACGGATTATCAAAATGCTTTATCCGAAATTAAATCCCTTCAATTTAAAAATAAATCATTGGAAAATAAAAATTCCAAAATTCTTGAAAAGGGAAAATTTGTCGAGATCGATCATTCTAAATGCCTTGAAAACGAAAATATTTTAAAGAATGATCTTGTTAAAATTCAAATCAGTGACCCTTGAGTTCGGTGGTCTTGTTAAAATATTTTTAAAGAATGATCTTCCTGAGTTCGGTGATTTTAGGTCGGCTCATTCCTATTCAAATCAGTAGGTCGAGAGACCCTTGAGGTCGGCAACCTTTTATCAGATATCATAGGTCAGCGGGGCCTTTGAGGTCGGCGCCCTTCTAACAGATGTCACAGCTAAGTGGGGCCTCTGAGGTCGGCGACCTTTTATCAGATATCATAGGTCAGTGGGGCCTCCGAGGTCGGCGCCCTTCCAACAGACGTTACAGCTAAGTGGGTCCTCCGAGGTCGGCGACCTTCTAAAGGACCTTGAGGTTGTCATCCCCTTGTCTAAGAACCTAGGTCGGACTTTTATTGGTCCATATTTTAAACCGGGTTTTCAGGGAGCGTACATTCAGCGTCCTATCAGTGAGTACTTTGTAACCGTATCTCCAATTTTTACTCAAGTTCGGGTTTTGAGGTCGGCTGAGCCGTCGGAGTGGCCACGGCCGAGTCACGGCCGGAGCAAGGCTTGGCCTGGCCGAGTTACGGTCGTAAGGTGCCGGTTACGGTCGTAATGTGTGCCAGTTACGACCGTAAGCGTGATCAGGTACGGCCGTACGGGCGCTGGGCATCTTCCGGACGAAGACCGGTTACGGCCGTAATGTGTGCCAGTTACGGCCGTAAGTGTCCGACAGTTGCTGGACTGATTTTTTGACGAATGCTGGTTATGGCCGTAAGGCCTGCCGAGTACGGCCGTAAGGGCCGAGTTACGGCCGTAAGGCACTGCCGGTTACGGCCGTAACCCTGCCGGCTACATATAGCCTGGGCTCGGCCAGACCTTCATTTTCACCCTTTTTCTTCTTTTTTCGGCGGCTGGCGACGGGAGGCTCGGGAGATCGAGTTCTTGGCCGATTCTAATTATTTCCAAGGCATTTTGGAAGATCTTTGTTGATTATATCATCATCCAATCCGTGTTCTTCGTCGAATCAAGGTATATTTCTTTATTTTCCTTCAAGTTGACTTTTTGGGAAATTTGTTCTTGATTTCGATTCTTGTCCGATTTTGATACATCGGTTGGTGTAGTATGATGTTATTAATCGTGTTCTATGGGTTTTATATCTATATTTCAAGTTTGTTCAACTCGATTAGTGATTCGAGTGTTCTTGGGAGTTATCGAACATTGAGTGTTCGATTAAATGTCCCAATGAGTTTCCCTTCGATAGTTTGTTGGGATTTCCGTTGTTTTGGCCTTGATTCTCATCGTAACCATGTGTTATTGTTCCTTCCGGAGGTTTATAGGTGTTCGAGGATTCCGATGTTGAATCCCGTTTGGTGATTGATGACTCGTGTGGTGTTATTCTCGTAATACTCGTGGTGCTATCGCGTTCTTGATATTGTTCGGGGGTTCGGGGCTATTCGACCACGTCCCATCCGTCGTCTCGTTGCGATCGTGATATCGAGGCAAGTACCTTGTCCATACTATTCTTGTTTTATGGATATGATAATTAGTGATCATCTAAATGTGGTTGTTTGGTCGTTTGGATTGAACTTTCAAAAGATTCGGTTTAGCCTTGTTAAAGGCTTGCTTTCAAAACGCGTGTGTTTTGTGAATGGTGTGATTTGTGAATAACTATATGAATTCTGTGGATATGTTTGGTGTTGATGTTGCACTTGGTATTGCGTGTGGACGTATATTATTTCTTTTCGATGCGTTGTGATTTGACGTGGTGTTTTACTAAGTGTTTGATGTCTCTGAGTGAATTGTTTGGATATCTTCGTTGCATTGTGCTATGTGTGTGATTGTGTGGATGTGGGCGGGGTCTATGGTGTCACGTGGCATGTGATAATGTGGCCAGGATGCAACAAGCAATTGATCCAACCGTGAGAGCCTAAGAAAAACTACGGTGACACATGGCATGTGATCATGTGGTCAGGATGCAACAAGTGATTGATCCAACCGTGAGCGCCAAAGATGTTGTGATTTGTTTAGATAGCCAGCTCGGGAGGGTCCTTCGAGGCCTCGGGCGGGATCAATGGTATTACCCTGTTCTCAAGGCGATGCATGTGTGGGATTTGTTTCGCTAGCCAGCTCGGGAGGGCCCTTCGAGGCCACGAGTGGGATTTGTGGCTTCGTCCCGGTCCTAGGCGATGCGCGTGCGCGATTATGTTTTGTTGATTTTTATGTCCGTCGAGGACACGTGATGTTGGGCTCTGACCCTGTAAATTGTTGGTGGTTTCCTATTTGCGAAAACAAAACCTTTGGGCTGTGACCCTATTGATTTTTGGAAAGAGAAGGATTTGATAATCCTAAATTGTTTTCTATTAAAACTCTCGATGGCATTTTAAACTATTTTATAAATCGTTTTCCCTTGATTTGTGACCTTTCGGTTTTAGAATGTTTTACCAAACTCTTGCCTCGGGAAGTACTTTTGTTACGGTTGGATCTTTGAGGATTCCTGATTATTATTGTTCTTAGAACTTGTATTGTATTGCTCGTATTTTTGTTGGGATTCGGTGCCTAAAAACGAAGGCCCAGCGGAAGCGGTAAAACAAAAATTAATTCGATCTGAATCCCTACGAGAATCGATCGAGCTACGTATATACGAATATGTAAACGAAAAACAAGAGATATAGAAACTCACCCTTGTAGTCCGTTGATTAGATGGATAACCTTCTCTTGAGCTATTCCCCAAGCTCTTGAACGATCCAATGCCGAAAGCACCGCGTCTCTACTTGCCACGCGCCGGAGAAACGACCGGAACGACAATCACCTTGCTATCCTCCGAGGATATGGCTAGAGCTAAGTGATGAAGCTTTTATTACTACACTCTAAGTGTATAATATATCTCTCAATAATTTCTCTCAATTTTTCTCCAAGAAAAAATGAAGAAGTGAATGAAGAAGATGAAGATGAGTTGGAGAAAAAAAAACTTTTTCTCTCTCTTTTCTCTCTATGTCTCACGTATGATGCCAAGAATTGTTGTGAGGATGAGAGATCAAAGTCATCTTTATATTCTTATTCAACCCACAAAAATCAAACCATATCACATGTGAGATTCCCCCATATAATGTATATGATGCTTGTCCCCTCAACACATTAGATTCCAAAACCATGATGGGGACAAGTCAATACACACACATGGTTCCATGCTAGAAAACGGACGAGTTCGGTTCGTTTCGGACTCCCGAGAGTCCAAACAGATAAACTCATATTCCGTTCCGAAGTATTTGTGTCGTTTAATTAATCCAATTAATTAAACATATAAAATACAAAATAACATAATTAATTTCTCCAAGAAATAATTATATTCGTGAATTAAATTAATCACCCAGTAATATATTTAATTCATTAGGCCATAAATTAATTTATCCAATAAATTAATTTAGACATCCAATGTCCCAAATTAGATATCCAATATCTAATATTCATAATGAGAGAATTAGCTTTATTCATTCCGTTGTCAATCCTATTGCGCGACTCGGTAGGTCCGTCTCGCCGGAATGGGAGGAACCAAGTAGTAGCACCACCTAGCCACCGGCGCTACATCGCACTCAATCGAGAACGAATGATTGGGATCATTCAAGAACCATTACATCGTGAATACCGGTATACGTATAAACCCTTCTTTCAAATGTCCCGATCAAGTTATAGGGTCACGGTCGGCCAAACCCTATCTGTTCTTGACGCCATGCATGCGTTAATGCAAATCGAGATCATCGAGTCGTCGTATCTAATACAACTAGCTCCAATGCTTTGGCCAAAGACTTATGATCTCATCGCAATAACCGCATAGGACATATAACCCGCTCACTAACGGGAGAAAGAATTTATCTTGGTATTCGAGAGACTCGCCACTTGCCCGCCAAGATGCACGTCGAGGTTGACCCCCGCCTTCCGGTTTACAGGGTCGAACTACTCTAATGAAAATCTTGACGTCACAAGCACATTCCTACTAAATCCTCAAGTCGAAGGTTCACGAATACCTATCACAACCTTTCGATTCCGTCATTGACTGTCCCGGAGTGAAATCCGTGTGACAAATCAAGGGTGAGTCGGTTCGAGTATACTAATCTAATTAGCATACCTATAACGTGTGCTCCCACTAACCATTAGTGTTCGACAGACACTCTCCATGTCAAAGAACACGTCATACAAGTCTTCACATAAACTTAAAGCCCAGTCAAGTTTCATCGACTTGCGAACGATTAAGTATTTGAGCTATAAACCTTTCCAGTGCCGACCCCCTTATCCAATAAGGAGTGGAACTTTTTGCTCTCAAATACACGGACTAGTTTCTATATGTATATTTACGAGTTAGGAATGCCAGTAACTACCAGTAAATAAAGAAACATCCATTTCCTTATATTAGTGATTTACATAATTACAAGTACAATGCCCTCACTCAATCATCCTCTGAGTGGCATTCGAGGGCATACTCCCATCAATCTCCCACTTGCACTCAATGCCACACACTATGGTATCTAATACCCATGTTCTCCAGATGACGCTCTAAGCTAATCTGAGAAAGTGGCTTGGTCAGTGGATCAGCGACGTAGTCGGTTGACTCTACTCTATGCAGCACAATGTATCTCTTTGCGAACAAATGCTCTTACGAGATGATACTCTCTCTCAATATGTTTGGTACTGTTGTGAAACCTCGGCTCCTAGGCCTGTGCTACAGCTCTGGCAGCGCAGCACAAGGTGTCACGTGAAGTTTACCCAGTAACTTCTAAATTCTTCCTTTGGAGGCTTCCGAGGCCACTTTATACTCAGCCTAATAGGTGGAATTAGCAGTCGCGCTATACTTGGCACTATGCCAAGATACTGCTCTTACATTAAGAGTAAATGTAGCCAGAAGTAGACATATAATCGTCTTTCTGTCCTTGGAAGTCCAATACAGTGAATCCCACCACATTCTGTTCTCCACCACCATATATAAGAATCAGATCTCTTAGTACATTTAAAGTACTTGAGAACATTCTTTACGGCGGTCTAATGTTCCCTGACTGGGTTAGCCCGAAACCTACTTACCACGCTTCCAGCATGCGCAATGTCAGGTCTTGTACACAATAAAGTATATGTAAGGCTACCCAATGCCGAAGCATATGGTATATAACTCATTTCCTTTCATTGTTCCTCACTATGAGGAAACATCTTCAAGGTGAGTTTTATTCCATGTCGCATCGGAAGGAACCCTCTTCAAGATCTAATCTATATAGAGGGCTTGGGAAAAACTTATCATTCTCTTCGATCTATCCCAGTAGAATCGAATCCCAAGAATATAGGTTTCTTCTCCCAAGTCTTTCATGGAGAAATTACTCGAAAGCCAAGCTTTCCCACATCATTTCCTATTAGTAGAATGTCATCTACATATAGTACTAAGGATGCGATTGTTAGGAGTATGCCCTCGAATGCCACTCAGAGAATATTGAGTGAGGGCATTGCACTTGTAATTATGTAAATCATTTATGTAAGGCAAATGAATGTTTCTTTATTTACTGGTAGTTACTGACATTCCTAACACGTAAATAAACATATAGAAACTAGTCCGTGTATTTGAGAGCAAAACGTTCCACTCCTTATTAGATAAGGGGGTCGGCACTGGAAAGGTTTATAGCTCAAATACTTAATCGTTCGCAAGTCAATGAAACTTGACTGGGCGTTAAGTTTATGTGAAGACTTGTATGACGTGTTCTTTGACATGGAGAGTGCCTGTCGAACGCTAATGGTTAGTGGGAGCGCACGTTATAGGTATGCTAAATTGGATTAGTATACTCGAACCGACTCACCCTCGATTCGTCACACGGATTTCACTCCGGGACAGTCAATGACGGACTCAAAAGGTTGTAATAGGTATTCGTGAACCTTCGACTTGAGGATTTAGTAGGGATGTGCTTGTGACGTCAAGATTTTCATTAGAGTAGTTTGACCCTATAAACCGGAAGGCGGGGGTCAACCTCGACGTGCATCTTGATGGGCAAGTAGCAGGTCCTACTGAATACCAAGATAGAATTCTTTCTCTCGTTAGTGAGCGGGTTATATGTCCTATGCGGTTATTGGCAGATGAGATCATAAGTCTTTGGCCAAAGCATTGGAGCTAGTTGTATTAGATACACGACACTCTATGATCTCGATTTGCATTAACGCATGCATAGCGTCAAGTACAAATAGGGTTTGACCGACCGTGACCCTATAACTTGATCGGGACATTTGAAAGAAGGGTTTATACGTATACCGGTATTCACGATGTAATAGTTCTTGAATGATCCCAATCATTCGTTCTCGATCGAGTACAGTAGGCCACCAGTCCGCTAGGTGGTGCTACTACTCTTTGGTTCCTCCCATTGCTGACTGAGACGGACCTACCGAGTCGCGCATTAGGATTTACGACGGAATGAATCGAGCTTAATCTCTCATTATGAATATTAGATATTAGATATCTAATTTGGGACATTGGATGTCTAAATCGATTTATCGATAAATTGATTTACGGCTTAATGGATTAAATAAATTACCGGTGATTAATTTAATTCGTGAATATAATTATTTCTTGGAGAAATTAATTATGTTATCATGTATTTGATATGATTAATTGATTGGATTAATTAATCGATATAAATACATCGAACGAATCGAGTTTATCTGTTTGACTCTCGAGTCCGAAACGAACCGAACTCGTCCGATTTCTTCTAGAGGCCGCCCCACCTTAATTTCCTACCTTGATCATAGTCTTGTTTTCTTGTTGGAAGACTTTTGACATTTGAGATTTCATATCTCTTATATTAAGGGAAAAGGAGATATGGTGGGTGACTTTATCTTGTGAATGATTTGAAGACCAAAATAAAGCCTCATTTCCATTCTCTTTTGGCAGCTCACGGCAGCATCAAATTAGTGAGAGGGAAGAGAAAATTTTTGGTGTTCTTCTTCATTCATTTCTTCTTCATTTTTCTTGGAGAAAAATTGAGAGAAAATCATATAGAGAGAGTAAGATTAAAACACTTAGAGTGTAGTAATCTTTACATATATAGCTTCATCACTTAGCTCTAGCCGTATCCTCGGAGGATAGCAAGGTGATCGTCGTTCCGGTTGTTTTTCCGGCACGTGGCAAGTAGAGACGCGGTGTTTTCGGCGTTGGATCGTTCAAGAGCTTGGGGAATAGCTCAAGAGAAGGTTATCCATTTAATCAACGGACTACGAGGGTATGTTTCTCGTATCTCTTGTATTTCGTTTTTGATATTCGTATATGCGTAGCTCGATCGATCCTCGTAGGGATTCGGATCGAATTAATTTTCGTTTTACCGCTTCCGCTGGGCCTTCGTTTTAGGCACCGAATCCCAACAGTGGTATCGGAGCAAGGTTTTGCGATCGTATATACGATATATTGCATTTGGAATGCTTGATTAAATGATTAGTGATTTGGAATCACAACCGTTTAATTCGTTGTTTTAATTGTTCGTCGAAAATTTAATTTTTCCATGTTTTTATGTTACTATATAAATCGGTTTTATTTATTAAAACTGAATTATATGGGTAATATTAAATTAGAAAAATATAATTTTTGATATCGGGACGAAATAGAGTCGAAAAATCGCCTGCCCGGGGGACTGCCCGGGCTGCCCAGGGGACTGCCCGGGCTGCCCAGGGCTGCCCAAGGGTGCTGGACCGCTGCCGGGCAGCTTGTTTCTCCGCGTATCAGCCTCGGCTAAGGACCGCCGTGATGGACCACGGGCTAGGCCCTGCGATTTTATTTTGATTCCGTTTTGTGTTTATGTTTCGTTATAATAATTTCCGGAAATTAAATTGGATTTAATTTGACTAAATAAAATACTTGGTGTTTTATTTTGAGGAAATTTATTATTGTGAAATATTTATCATCCGTTTTATACGAACGAATTAAAACTACCATGTTTGTGAATTAATTGGATTAATTCTAATAGATGGTTATTTTTTATATTGGTTGGATCTATATATTTAATATGTAGTCCATTTATTTAGTATTTATTGAATGAATGTTTTTGCATGGGGATGTGGTTCGTGGACTTAGTTTTGAATCGTTCGTATTATTCGATTGGGTTGTAAAGGCCGTTTTGAGCCTATTTATTTTACTAGAAAGATTTGTATCTAGGATGCAATTTTCAATGTAAAATTTATATGTAATGACGAAGACCGGAGGAATATCCATTTCGAGAAGACGAAGATTCAAGACGAAGACTTGTAATTAGATTACGGAGTTTTTGTTTTTTTTAGGAACGGTCCATGAACCACATGTTGGTAGCAACTAGGTTGTGAATGGTTGTTTCATATTGTATGAATGCCACGCGCTTAAATGATTAATGTGCAAAGTGTAACGTTAATCGCGATAATTCTCCCACAACAAATTATTAAGTTTATAAGGTTTCAAGGTTTTCCTTCCCTCCATCGAGTTTTCGGGAAATTGAAATCCAAACCGGATGTGCTATGCTTCCGAGTTATCGGGGTAGTCTTTCGGGAGGATTTGATAAATTACCGAGAGCGCATCGATGCCTTCGGTTGGAGCAAATTTTATCCCTAGAAACCTGATAGGTTGCCGGATAAGATTCAATTGTGAAACTGATTTGCGTCGATGGTATAAACTTAACTTGTTCACGAACCATAGAAACCGTATAGGTTGAGGGGAGTGAACAAGGGGAAAAAGAAGATTGAATCATCCATTAGATGGGTTGGTGTTGGACACCACTTTATGAAAATTAATAGACTAGAAACCTGCTCTGCCCTCTATTAAGATTTATAAAGAACTCGATCACCACTATGAAGTAGAGCGACGATACTTCCGGATTTCACATGGGAGTGTGTTATTCCGATAAAAATAGTGGGAGCTGGGTAACAAGAATAGAAAAGACCTTAATTCTATACTAATAACATAATATAACAAGTCACTAATTAATCTGTTATACTTAATGCGTACATAACTCAATATGACAATGAATCCACTCGCACTCGCTCGAAAAGAACACCTTAATGGGACCTAACTTTGTGGATTGGCTCCGCAACTGATGATTGTCCTCGATAGAGGCACTGGATACGCCTTGAGACGGACATTCCGGCGCCTCCGTGCGGACTCGAGCCAATCAGAAGAGATTGAAAACCACGAAAAGTGGGTTAAGGATGACGTGAAAGTCCGTGCATATATGATGGCTTCCATGTCTAATGAGCTTCAGAGAGCTCATGAGAAAATGACTTCGCTAGGCGATTCTATCTCACTTAACCGAACTTTATGGTGAGCACAGCAGAATCGCTAGATATGAGATATCCAAGCAACTGCTCGGTGCAAGGATGAAGGAAGGTGAGAAGGTTGGGGAACACGTCCTCAAAATGATATCCATGATCGAGAGATTGGAGGCTCTTGATTTTAAAATGGATACTTCTCTCCAAACCGACCTTATCCTACAGCCTCTCCCCGATTCCTTCTCACAGCTTGTTATGAACTTCAACCGCAATGAGATTGCATGTAATTTAGCTGGACTAATGAACAAACTTGTGACCGCTCGCCTCGGATGAAGACTCCGCGGATGAAGGAATCTGCTCTTGTGATTTCTTCCGACCTCGGAGGTCTAAGAACAAGAAGAAAAAGACCAAGAAGCAAACTGGACCACAAGTTAAGGACCTTAAGGGTAAGGGCAAGGCCCCGATGGTTCCGAAGAACAAGAAGAAGAAGGATACTTGTCTCAAGTGCGGTGAGTCACATGGGCTAGAGACTGCCCCATTCTTCATGGCACTTCGTGCATGTAACTTTTAGTTTTGGAAACAAATTGTTCTCTACCGTATTTTCTACTTCTGGATACCGGATTCTCGTGCTAGTTCTCATATTTGTACCGTGAATCGTGATCTGGAACAAAGTAGGAAGCTTGGAGCCGAGAAGTTATGATCACAATGGAAGCGGGCATAGTGTCGAGGCGACCGACATAGGATCACTTCTTTTGGGTTTAGAATCCGGCTTTGTTTTGACTTTAGAAGATGTACTTGTTTTGCCCAAGGGGCATAAAAACATTGTATCCATTCCGCCATGGACCGAAAAGGCTTTTCATTTTTCATTGGTGATGGTTCCCGCAAAATTTATTTTAGAAATAAACTAGTGGGTACTGCTACATTATTGAATGGATTGTATCATCTAAATCTCAAGAACAAAGTAGTTGTGAATACTATGACTAGAAAACGTGGTAGGATGAAACCAATCAAGTTTTGAAATGGCATCTTAGACTTGGTCATGTTGGTCGACCAAGGTTTACAAGATGGAAAAGATGGACTTATGGGTCCATTGGGATCGGATCCCTTTCCTACTTGTGAATCTTGCCTTAAAGGCAAAATGACTAAGTCCCCTTCACAGGACATTTGAAAGAGCCGCCGATAAGTCGGGATTAATCCATACCGACGTATGTGGTGCTTTGAAGCAAGACGTGACGGATATCAATATTTCATTACGTTTACAGATGATCATACTAGGTATGGTTATGTATACTTAATGAAACATAAATCCGAGGCCTTTGAGAAATTCCAGGAATTCAAGGCCCTAGTCGAAAAACAAACTGGTAATCATATCAAAGCACTTCGGTCGGACCGAGGTGGCGAGTATATGAGTATGGAGTTTGACGAGTTCCTTAAAGAACATGGAATAGTTTCACAACTAACACCTCCAGGTACTCCTCGCTAAATGGTGTGTCGAAAGAAGGAACCGGACCCTGTTGAACATGGTCCGTTCCATGCTGGGCTATACTGACTTGCCGATTTACCTGTGGGGGTATGCACTCCTGACTGCCGCTTACATCTTGAACAGATGTCCTTCCAAATCCGTTCCTAAAACTCCACATGAGATGTGGGAGGGCAGGAAACCAAGTCTTAATCATATTAGGATTTGGGGATGTCCCGCCTATGTCAAGAAGACTAAGGTGGAAAAGTTGGAAGCTAGGTCTGCAAGGGACGTTTATCGATTCCCATCTGGGACGATGGGATATCTATTCTACATGCCCGAAGATCGAAGGATCGTTGTTGCTTTACAAGCACACTTCCTGGAAGATGAGTTCATTCAGGAAGGCGGAGTAGGTAGAAGTATTTCTTTAGAAGAATACAATGAAACTCCTCGAGAGATACCTGTGCAAGAAACTGGAACCGAACTTTCTGAAACACTAGTACAACCACCTCGTAGGTCTAGTAGGGTGTCTCATTTACCTGAGAGGTATGGGCTTGTGCACTTGGAGGAGCTGGGTCTCCATGAGGTTCCAAGTGATAGCCAAGAGACCGACCCGACGACCTATGACCAAGCGATGGTGGATGTAGACTCCGCGAAATGGCGTGAAGCTATGGAAGCTGAGATAGACTCGATGCATGTAAATCAGGTCTGGACTCTAGTAGACCGCCCCAAGGGCATAGTGCCCATTGGGAATAAGTGGATCTACAAGAGAAAGACTGATGTTGATGGCAAGGTTGACGCCTATAAGGCCAGGCTTGTGGCAAAGGGTTATACCCAAAAGGAAGGGATTGATTACCACGATACCTTCTCTCCCGTAGCTATGATCAAGTCTATTCGCATGATGCTTGCTATAGCTGCCTACCACGATTATGAGATATGGCAAATGGACGTAAAGACGGCTTTCCTTAATGGATTCCTCGAGGAGGAAATCTATATGGAGCAGCCTAAAGGCTTTGTGTCCGAAGTCGATATTCAGAAAGTGTGCAAGCTTCAGCGTTCCATTTATAGACTGAAGCAAGCGTCGCGTAGTTGGAACCTTCGTTTTGACGAGGTGGTCAAAGAGTTTGACTTCGTGCAAAATGAAGAAGAACCTTGTGTATACAAGAAGGTTAGTGGGAGAAAGATCGCATTCTTAGTACTATATGTAGATGACATTCTACTAATAGGAAATGATGTGGGAATGCTCGCCCGTGAAAGCTTGGCTTTGAGTAATTTCTCCATGAAAGACTTGGGAGAAGCAACCTATATTCTTGGTATTCGGCTCTACCGGGATAGAGCGAAGAGAACAATAGGCCTTTCCCAATCCCTCTATATAGATAAGATCTTAAAGCGATTTAAGATGGATGATTCTAAAAGAGGGTTCCTACCGATGCAGCATGGAATAAAACTCACCTTGAAGATGTGTCCTCAAAGTGAGGAACAACGCAAGGAAATGAGTAATATACCATATGCTTCGGCCGTGGGTAGCCTTATGTATGCTATGTTGTGTACAAGACCTGACATCGCGCATGCTGTAAGCGTGGTGAGTAGGTTTCGTGCAAACCTGTAGGGAACATTGACTGTCAGAAAGAACGTTCTCAAGTACTTGAGAAGAACGAGAGATATGGTTCTTATGTATGGCGGTGGAGATTTGGATGTGGTGGGATTCACTGATTCGGACTTCCAAGGACTGAAGGACGACTCGATGTCCACTTCTGGCTACATATTTACTCTTAATGGAGGAGCAGTATCTTGGCGTAGTGCCAAGCAAAGCGCGAGTGCTGATTCCACCTGTCAGGCTGAGTATCAAGCAGCCTCGGAGGCTTCCAAGGAAGGGTTCTGGACTAAGAAGTTTCTAGGAGAACTTCAAATGATACCATGTGCTGAGCTGCCTGTTCCACTGTACTGCGACAACGACGGAGTCAGTAGCATGTGCCAAGGAGCCGAGGTTTCACAACAAAGACCAAACATATTGAGAGGAAGTATCATCTCGTAAGAGAATTTGTTCGCAAGGGATACATTGTGCCGCACAGAGTTGACTCGGCCGACAACGTCGCCGATCCACCGACTAAGCCACTTTCTCGCACTAGCTTGGAGCGTCATCTGGAGAACATGGGTATTAGATACCATAGTGTGTGGCATTGAGTGCAAGTGGGAGATTGTTAGAGTATGCCCTCGAATGCCACTCGGAGGATATTGAGTGAGGGCATTGCACTTGTAATTATGTAAATCATTTATGTAAGGCAAATGAATGTTTCTTTATTTACTGGTAGTTACTGACATTCCTAACTCGTAAATAAACATATAGAAACTAGTCCGTGTATTTGAGAGCAAAACGTTCCACTCCTTATTAGATAAGGGGGTCGGCACTGGAAAGGTTTATAGCTCAAATACTTAATCGTTCGCAAGTCAATGAAACTTGACTGGGCGTTAAGTTTATGTGAAGACTTGTATGACGTGTTCTTTGACATGGAGAGTGCCTGTCGAACGCTAATGGTTAGTGGGAGCGCACGTTATAGGTATGCTAAATTAGATTAGTATACTCGAACCGACTCACCCTCGATTCGTCACACGGATTTCACTCCGGGACAGTCAATGACGGAATCAAAAGGTTGTGATAGGTATTCGTGAACCTTCGACTTGAGGATTTAGTAGGGATGTGCTTGTGACGTCAAGATTTTCATTAGAGTAGTTTGACCCTATAAACCGGAAGGCGGGGGTCAACCTCGACGTGCATCTTGATGGGCAAGTAGCAGGTCCTACTGAATACCAAGATAGAATTCTTTCTCTCGTTAGTGAGCGGGTTATATGTCCTATGCGGTTATTGGCAGATGAGATCATAAGTCTTTGGCCAAAGCATTGGAGCTAGTTGTATTAGATACACGACAGCTCTATGATCTCGATTTGCATTAACGCATGCATAGCGTCAAGTACAAATAGGGTTTGACTGACCGTGACCCTATAACTTGATCGGGACATTTGAAAGAAGGGTTTATACGTATACTGGTATTCACGACAGAATGGTTCTTGAATGATCCCAATCATTCGTTCTCAGTCAGGGTACAGTGTAGGCCACCAGGCTGGCTAGGTGGTGCTACTACTCTTTGGTTCCTCCCATTGCTGACTGAGACGGACCTACCGAGTCGCGCATTAGGATTTACGACGGAATGAATCGAGCTTAATCTCTCATTATGAATATTAGATATTAGATATCTAATTTGGGACATTGGATGTCTAAATCGATTTATTGGATAAATTGATTTACGGCTTAATGGATTAAATAAATTACTGGGTGATTAATTTAATTCGTGAATATAATTATTTCTTGGAGAAATTAATTATGTTATCATGTATTTGATATGATTAATTGATTGGATTAATTAATCGATATAAATACATCGGAACGGAATCGGAGTTTATCTGTTTGGACTCTCGGGAGTCTGAAACGAACCGAACTCGTCCGATTTCTTCTAGAGGCCGGCCCCACCTTAATTTCCTACCTTGATCATAGTCTTGTTTTCTTGTTGGAAGACTTTTGACATTTGAGATTTCATATCTCTTATATTAAGGGAAAAGGAGATATGGTGGGTGACTTTATCTTGTGAATGATTTGAAGACCAAATAAAGCCTCATTTCCATTCTCTTTTGGCAGCTCACGGCAGCATCAAATTAGTGAGAGGGAAGAGAAAATTTTTGGTGTTCTTCTTCATTCATTTCTTCTTCATTTTTCTTGGAGAAAAATTGAGAGAAAATCATATAGAGAGAGTAAGATTAAAACACTTAGAGTGTAGTAATCTTTACATATATAGCTTCATCACTTAGCTCTAGCCGTATCCTTGGAGGATAGCAAGGTGATCGTCGTTCCGGTTGTTTTTCCGGCGCGTGGCAAGTAGAGACGCGGTGTTTTCGGCGTTGGATCGTTCAAGAGCTTGGGGAATAGCTCAAGAGAAGGTTATCCATTTAATCAACGGACTACGAGGGTATGTTTCTCGTATCTCTTGTATTTCGTTTTTGATATTCGTATATGCGTAGCTCGATCGATCCTCGTAGGGATTCGGATCGAATTAATTTTCGTTTTACCGCTTCCGCTGGGCCTTCGTTTTAGGCACCGAATCCCAACAGCGATCTAGCTCCCACTAACCCTCTTGTATACACAATATTCCTCTTCATTTTGTACGAAGTCAAAATCTTTGACTGCCTTGTCAAAACGAATGTCCCAACTACATGAAGACTGCTACAGTCTATTTCATGGAGTCTACATCCACCATTGCTAGGTCATTGGTCGTGGGTCGATCTCTTGTTTATCACTTGGAACCTCGAGGAAACCCAGTTCCTCCAAGTGCATAAAACTATACCTCTCAGGTAATGGAGACACCCTACTTGACCTACGAGGTGGTTGTACTTGTGTTTCAGAAGGTTTGGTTCCAGTTTCTTGCACAGGTGTCTCCTGAGGAGTTTCATTATATTCTTCTAAAGAAATACTTCTACCTGCTCCGACTTCCTGAATGAACTCATCTTCCAGGAAGTGTGCTTGTAAAGCAACAATGATCCTTCGATCTTCAGCATGTAGAATAGATATCCCATCGTCCCAGACGGGAATCCAATGAAACGTCCCTTCGCAGACCTAGCTTCCAACTTTTCCACCTTAGTCTTCTTGACATAGGTGGGACATCCCCAAATCCTAATATGATTAAGACTTGGTTTCCTTCCCTCCCACATCTCATGTGGAGTTTTAGGAACGGATTTGGAAGGACATCTGTTTAAGATATAAGCGGCAGTCAGGAGTGCATACCCCCACAGGTAAATTGGTAAGTCAGTATAGCCCAGCATGGAACGGACCATGTTTAACAAGGTCCGGTTACTTCTTTCTAACACACCATTTAACTGAGGGGTACCTGGAGGTGTTAGTTGTGAAACTATTCCATGTTCCTTAAGGAACTCGTCAAACTCCGTACTCATATACTCGCCACCTCGGTCCGACCGAAGTGCTTTGATATGATTTCCAGTTTGTTTCTCGACAAGGGCCTTGAATTCCTGGAATTTCTCAAAGGCCTCGGATTTATGTTTCATTAAGTATACATAACCAGACCTAGTATGGTCATCTGTAAACGTAATGAAATATTGATATCCGTCACGTGCTGCTTCCAAAGCACCACAAACGTTAGTATGGATTAATCCCATTTTATCAGCGGCTCTTTCAAAAGTCCCTGTGAAGGGGGACTTAGTCATTTTGCCTTTAAGGCAAGATTCACAAGTAGGAAAGGGATCTGATCCCAATGGACCCATAAGTCCATCTTTTTCCATCTTGTAAACCTTGGTCTGACCAACATGACCAAGTCTAAGATGCCATTTCAAAACTCGATTGGTTTCATCCCTACCACGTTTTCTAGTCATAGTATTCACAACTACTTTGTTGCTGAGATTTAGATGATACAATCCATTCAACAATGTAGCAGTACCCACTAGTTTATTTCTAAAATAAATTTTGCAGGAACCATCACCAATGAAAAATGAAAAACCTTTTCGGTCCATGACCGGAATGGATACAATGTTTTTGTGCCCCTTGGGCAAAACAAGTATATCTTCTAAAGTCAAAACAAAGCCGGATTCTAAACCCAAAAGAAGTGATCCTATGTCGGTCGCCTCGACACTATGCCCGCTTCCGACTGTGATCATAACTTCTCCACCCAAGCTTCCTACTTTGTTCCGCATCCCGATTCACGGTACAAATATGAGAACTAGCACTAATCCAAAATCCAAGAAGTAGAAAATACAAGAGAACAATTTGTTTCCAAAACTAAAAGTTCTCAGACTAAGTGCCATGAAGAATCGGACAATCTCTAGCCCAAAGGGCCCACCACCGCACTTGAGACAAGCATCCTTCTTCTTCTTGTTCTTTGGAACCATTGGGGCCTTGCCCTTACCCTTAAGGTCCTTAACTTGTGGTCCAGTTTGCTTCTTGGTCTTTTTCTTCTTGTTCTTAGACCTCCAAGGTCCAGAAGAAATCACAGAACAGACTCCTTCATCCGCGGAGTCTTCATCTGTTACTGAGCGGTCACAAGTTTTTTCATTAGCCCAGCTAAATTGCATGCAATCTCATTGCAGTTGAAGTTCATAACAAACTGTGAGAAGGAATCAGGGAGAGACTGTAGGATAAGGTCGGTTTGGAGAGAAGTATCCATTTTAAAATCAAGAGCCTCCAATCTCTCGATCATGGATATCATTTTGAGGACGTGTTCCCCAACCTTCTCACCTTCCTTCATCCTTGCACCGAACAGTTGCTTGGATATCTCATATCTAGCAGTTCTGCTGTGCTCACCATAAAGCTCGGTTAAGTGAGATAAAATCGCCAGCGTGTCATTTTCTCATGAGCTCTCTGAAGCTCATTAGACATGGAAGCCATCATATAAGCACGAACTTTGACGTCATCCTTAACCCACTTTTCGTGGTTTTCAATCTCTTCCTGATTGGCTCGGGCCCGCACAGGAGGCGCCGGAATGTCGTTCTCCAAGACGTATCCCAGTGCCTCTATACTGAGGACAATCATCAGATTGCGGATCCAATCCACAAAGTTAGGTCGCATTAAGGTGTTCTTTTCGAGTAGAATTGCGAGTGGATTCATTGTCATATTGAGAGTTATGTCTGCATTAAGTACGACAAATTAATTAGTGACTCGTTATATTATGATCTGAGTATAGAATTAAGGTCTTTTCTATTCTTGTTACTCAGCTCCCACTATTTTTATCGGAATAACACACTCCCATGTGAAATCCGGAAGTATCGTCGCTCTACTTCATAGTGGTGATTGAGTTCTTTATAAATCTTAATAGAGGGCAACCGAACAGGTTTCTAGTCTATTAATTTTCATAAAGTGGTGTCCAACACCAACCCATCTAATGGATGATTCGATCTTCTTTTTCCCCTTGTTCACTCCCCTCAACCTATACGGTTTCTATGGTTCGTGAACAAGTTACGTTTATACCATCGACGCAAATCGCCACAATTGAATCTTATCCGGCAACCTATCAGGTTTCTAGGGATAAAATTTGCTCCAACCGAAGGCATCCAATGCGCTCCCGGTAATTTATCCTTCCTCCCCGAACGACTACCCCGATAACTCGGAAGCATAACACATCCGGTTTGGATTTCAATTTCCCGAAAGCTCGATGGAGGGAAGGAAAACCTTGAAACCTTATTAACTTAATAATTTGTCGTTGGAGAATTTTCGCGATTAATGTTACACTTTGCACATTAATCAGTTAAGCGCGTTTGTGGCATTCATACAATATGAAACAACCATTCACAACCTAGTTGCTACCAACATGTGGTTCATGGACCGTTCCTAGAAAACAAAAACTTCGTAATCTAATAACAAGTTTTCGTCTTGAATCTTCGTCTTCTCGAAACGGATCTTCCTCCGGTCTTCGTCATTACATATAAATTTTACATCGAAAATTGCATCCTAGATACAAACATTTCTAGTAAAATAAATAGGCTCAAAACGGCCTTTACAACCCAATTGAATAAAACGAACGATTCAAAACTAAGTCCACGAACCACATCCCCATTCAAAAGCATTCATCCAATAAATACTATATAAATGAAAAGCATAGAGGTACATTGATATAATCAACAATACGAACCGATCCAATCGATTCACACAATCGGTAATATGATAACGTTCAAAATAATTTGGTCGACCATAAATATTCCAATTAATCAAATTTCCCTTATAAAATGAAATACTATAAATCATTTTAATCATATTAAATCCAATTAAACATGTGGGAGATTAATTTTCAAGAATACACGAAAAAATCGAAATGGGTGAAAATCGCCAAAGATGACCGAAGTCACTTCGGCACCTGGCCAAAGCTCGGCATAGCCGAAGTCACGCCGAATATGCCGCCAGACACGACCGAGTCACCCAGACACGGCCGGTCCGCCCGGCGCGATGACTTGGCCAGATCGCCAGACACGACCGAGTCACCCAGACACGGCCGAGTCTACCTGAAGTGACATGGCCACATGCCGACACGACCGAGTCACGCAGACACGGTCGAGTCACTCTCGGCCAGATAACCCTTTTTGTCCAAAAAATCGTCCGACGACGATTCAGGGCTAGATTTTCGACCGGATATCCAATATCAATATTTTCCGACTTTCATATCTTCAATATAAATCATATTTCCCAGAAATTTAAGATTTATATTTAGACATAAACTTACGGAAAAATATAACTACAAGGAACGTAAAACATGTACTACGATTATGACTAAAATGATTCCAAATCATTCACCATCTAATCGAGCATTCCAAATGCCAATATCGTATATACGATCGCAAGACCTACGCTCCGATACCACTGTTGGGATTCGGTGCCTAAAAACGAAGGCCCAGCGGAAGCGGTAAAACGAAAATTAATTCGATCCGAATCCCTACGAGGATCGATCGAGCTACGTATATACGAATATGTAAACGAAAAACAAGATATATAGAAACTCACCCTTGTAGTCCGTTGATTAGATGGATAACCTTCTCTTGAACTATTCCCCAACCTCTTGAACGATCCAACGCCGAAAGCACCGCGTCTCTACTTGCCACGCGCCGGAGAAACGACTGGAACGACAATCACCTTGCTATCCTCTGAGGATACGGCTAGAGCTAAGTGATGAAGCTTTTATTACTACACTCTAAGTGTATAATATATCTCTCAATAATTTCTCTCAATTTTTCTCCAAGAAAAAATGAAGAAGAAGTGAATGAAGAAGATGAAGATGAGTTGGAGAAAAAAAAACTTTTTCTCTCTCTTTTCTCTCTCTGTCTCACGTATGATGCCAAGAATTGTTGTGAGGATGAGAGATCAAAGTCATCTTTATATTCTTATTCAACCCACAAAAATCAAACCTTATCACATGTGAGATTCCCCATATAATGTATATGATGCTTGTCCCCTCAACACATGATATTCCAAAACCATGATGGGGACAAGTCAATACACACACATGGTTATAAGTGGGGGGCAGCCCATGCTAGAAAACGGACGAGTTCGGTTCGTTTCGGACTCCCGAGAGTCCAAACAGATAAACTCATATTCCGTTCCGATGTATTTGTGTCGTTTAATTAATCCAATTAATTAAACATATAAAATACAAAATAACATAATTAATTTCTCCAAGAAATAATTATATTCGTGAATTAAATTAATCACCCAATAATATATTTAATTCATTAGGCCGTAAATTAATTTATCCGATAAATCAATTTAGACATCCAATGTCCCAAATTAGATATCCAATATCTAATATTCATAATGAGAGAATTAGCTTTATTCATTCCGTCTTCAATCCTATTGCGCGACTCGGTAGGTCCGTCTCAGTCAGCAATGGGAGGAACCAAAGAGTAGTAGCACCACCTAGCCAGCCTGGCGGCCTAGACTGTACCCCAACTGAGAACGAATGAGTGGGATCATTCAAGAACCATTCTGTCGTGAATACCAGTATACGTATAAACCCTTCTTTCAAATGTCCCGATCAAGTTATAGGGTCACGGTCAATCAAACCCTATCTGTTCTTGACGCTATGCATGCGTTAATGCAAATCGAGATCATCGAGCTGTCGTGTATCTAATACAACTAGCTCCAATGCTTTGGCCAAAGACTTATGATCTCATCTGCCAATAACCGCATAGGACATATAACCCGCTCACTAATGGGAGAAATAATTCTATCTTGGTATTCAGTAGGACTTGCTACTTACCCGTCAAGATGCACGTCGAGGTTGACCCCCGCCTTCCGGTTTACAGGGTCGAACTACTCTAATGAAAATCTTGACGTCACAAGCACATTCCTACTAAATCCTCAAGTCGAAGGTTCACGAATACCTATCACAACCTTTCGATTCCGTCATTGACTGTCCCGGAGTGAAATCCGTGTGACGAATCGAGGGTGAGTCGGTTCGAGTATACTAATCCAATTAGCATACCTATAACGTGTGCTCCCACTAACCATTAGTGTTCGACAGACACTCTCCATGTAAAAGAACACGTCATACAAGTCTTCACATAAACTTAAAGCCCTGTCAAGTTTCATCGACTTGCGAACGATTAAGTATTTGAGCTATAAACCTTTCCAGTGCCGACCCCCTTATCCAATAAAGAGTGGAACGTTTTGCTCTCAAATACACGGACTAGTTTCTATATGTATATTTACGAGTTAGGAATGCCAGTAACTACCAGTAAATAAAGAAACATCCATTGCCTTATATTAGTGATTTACATAATTACATGTACAATGCCCTCACTCAATCATCCTCTGAGTGGCATTCGAGGGCATACTCCCATCAATCTCCCACTTGCACTCAATGCCACACACTATGGTATCTAATACCCATGCTCTCCAGATCACGCTCTAAGCTAATCTGAGAAAGTGGCTTGGTCAGTGGATCAGCGACGTAGTCGGCTGACTCTACTCTATGCAACACAATGTATCTCTTTGCGAACAAATGCTCTTACGAGATGATACTCTCTCTCAATATGTTTGGTACTGTTGTGAAACCTCGGCTCCTAGGCACATGTACTGGGCAACAAGAAGACAAAGTGTCACGTGAAGTTTACCCAGTAACTTCTAAATTCTTCCTTTGGAGGATTCCGAGGCCGCTTTATACTCAGCCTAATAGGTGGAATTAGCAGTCGCGCTATACTTGGCACTATGCCAAGATACTGCTCTTACATTAAGAGTAAATGTAGCCAGAAGTAGACATATAATCGTCTTTCTGTCCTTGGAAGTCCAATACAGTGAATCCCACCACATTCTGTTCTCCACCACCATATATAAGAATCAGATCCCTTAGTACATTTAAAGTACTTGAGAACATTCTTTACGGCGGTCTAATGTTCCCTGACTGGGTTAGCCCGAAACCTACTTACCACGCCCAAAGATGCGCAATGTCGTGTCTTGTACACAATAAAGTATATGTAAGGCTACCCAATGCCGAAGCATATGGTATATAACTCATTTCCTTTCATTGTTCCTCACTATGAGGAAACATCTTCAAGGTGAGTTTTATTCCATGTCGCATCGGAAGGAACCCTCTTCAAGATCTAATCTATATAGAGGGCTTGGGAAAAACTTATCATTCTCTTCGATCTATCCCGGTAGAATCGAATCCCAAGAATATAGGTTTTTTCTCCCAAGTCTTTCATGGAGAAATTACTCGAAAGCCAAGCTTTCCCAGAACTGAGCATTCCCACATCATTTCCTATTAGTAGAATGTCATATACATATAGTACTAAGGATGCGATCTAGCTCCCACCAACCCTCTTATATACACAATGTTCCTCTTCATTTCGTACGAAGTCAAAATCTTTGACTGCCTTGTCAAAACGAATGTCCCAACTACATGAAGACTGCTACAGTCTATTTCATGGAGTCTACATCCACCATTGCTAGGTCATTGGTCATGGGTCAATCTCTTGTTTATCACTTGGAACCTCGAGGAAACCCAGTTCCTCCAAGTGCATAAAACTATACCTCTCAGGTAATAGAGACACCCTACTTGACCTACGAGGTGGTTGTACTTGTGTTTCAGAAGGTTCGGTTCCAGTTTCTTGCACAGGTGTCTCCTTAGGAGTTTCATTATATTCTTCTAAAGAAATACTTCTACCTGCTCCGCCTTCCTGAATGAACTCATCTTCCAAGAAGTGTGCTTGTAAAGCAACAATGATCCTTCGATCTTCGGGCATGTAGAATAGATATCCCATCGTCCAAGACGGGAATCCAATGAAACGTCCCTTCGCAGACCTAGCTTCCAATTTTTCCACCTTAGTCTTCTTGACATAGATGGGACATCCCCAAATCCTAATATGATTAAGACTTGGTTTCCTTCCCTCCCACATCTCATGTGGAGTTTTAGGAATGGATTTGGAAGGACATCTGTTTAAGATATAAGCAGCAGTCAGGAGTGCATACCCGCACAGGTAAATTGGTAAGTCAGTATAGCCCAGTATGGAACGGACCATGTTTAACAAGGTCCGGTTCCTTCTTTCTGACACACCATTTAACTGAGGGGTACCTGGAGGTGTTAGTTGTGAAACAATTTCATGTTCCTTAAGGAACTCGTCAAACTCCGTACTCATATACTCGCCACCTCGGTCCGACCGAAGTGCTTTGATATGATTTCCAGTTTGTTTCTCGACTAAGGCCTTGAATTCCTGGAATTTCTCAAAGACCTCGGATTTATGTTTCATTAAGTATACATAACCATACCTAGTATGGTCATCTGTAAACGTAATGAAATACTGATATCCGTCACGTGCTGCTTCCAAAGCACCACAAACGTCAGTATGGATTAATCCCATTTTATCAACGGCTCTTTCAAAAGTCCCTGTAAAGGGGGACTTAGTCATTTTGCCTTTAAGGCAAGATTCACAAGTAGGAAAGGGATCTGATCCCAATGGACCCATAAGTCCATCTTTTTACATCTTGTAAACCTTGGTCTGAACAACATGACCAAGTCTAAGATGCCATTTCAAAACTCGATTGGTTTCATCCCTACCACGTTTTCTAGTCATAGTATTCACAACTACTTTGTTGCTGAGATTTAGATGATACAATCCATTCAACAATGTAGCAGTACCCACTAGTTTATTTCTAAAATAAATTTTGCAGGAACCATCACCAATGAAAAATGAAAAACCTTTTCACCATGACCTAATGGATACAATGTTTTTGTGCCTTGGGTAAAACAAGTACATCTTCTAAAGTCAAAACAAAGCGATTCTAAACCCAAAAGAAGTGATCCTATGTAGGTCGCCTCGACACTATGACCGCTTCCGACCGTGATCATAACTTCCACTCCAAGCTTCCTACTTTGTTCCAGATCCTGATTCACGGTACAAATATGAGAACTAGCACCAGAATCCAGTATCCAGGAAGTAGAAAATACAGTAGTAGAACAATTTGTTTCCAAAACTAAAAGTTCTGTACCTGAAGTGCCATGAAGAATCGGACAATCTCTAGCCCAGTGGCCCAGCTCACCGCACTTGAGACAAGCATCCTTCTTCTTCTTGTTCTTTGGAACCATTGGGGCCTTGCCCTTACCCTTAAGGTCCTTAACTTGTGGTCCAGTTTCCATCATGGGGATCTATGTTGATGCCACCGTCTTTGAGTCACGTTCATAACGTATTTCATGTTTCCCAGCTTAGGAATTACGTATCGGACCCTAGCCATATTATTGATTTTGGAGAGATCGAGTTGGGACCCGACATTACCATCGAGGAGAGGCCGATTCAGATTTTAGAGCGTCGGGTGAAGCAACTTCGTCATAAAACCATTCCTCTGGTTAAAGTTCAATGGTCGAGACATGGATCCGAGGAAGCCACATGGGAGACGGAAGAGAGTATGCAGTCGAGATACCCCGAGTTGTTCGCGTTGTAAGTTTCGGGACGAAACTTATTTTTAGGGGGAGATAATGTAATATCCGTATTTTCTATTTTCGGTAATTTCTATTTTTGGTGTATGTCTGCTTTGACAACTCGCTTAGCAATCGCTTTTGGAATTCTGAATCTATTTTGTTCTTGGAGTTTTTCCGTCTAGTCGAGTTTCGAGGATGTTTTTGCATAATTTCATCTTGAATTATATCTTGCCGCATGTGCGTTCGATTCTCGTAAAACTTGTTCGTTTTCGTTGTTTCTTGATTTGTATAAGTTTGTATGGTTGAGTTGGTCGTGTTGAAACTTTCGGTTTGTTAATCCGACGTTGTACCGCGATTTTCTAGCACTTGGGCCGTTTTGTAATTTTCATAAGTTTGGGGAATTTCGCTTTATTTGCTTCATTTCGGACTCTCCAGTGATCGGGATTATATTCTCTTTCAACGCTCAGCTTTGTCATCTTGATTATTACGTGTTTATGTTTCCGGATTCTGATCTTGCTTCGCATTTCGACACTTTTGTGCTGTTGGCAGCAGATCGCGCAAGATCAATCACGCCCGAGTAGCGCATGCTACTCCGGAATTACTTGCGTGCGCTATCACTGTGTGGTTAGCGTACGCTGACCTGGGGTCCGTAGCGTGCGCTAACGATTTCATGTCCGGACAATGAGGTTCGGTGTTTCAGATCTTGGACTGTAGCGCACGCTAATTCAGCGTTAACGCACGCTAATTCCTAATATTAGCGCACGCTAACCATGTCAGCTTGCGCACGCTAACTGGAGGACAGTAGGCAGACTGTTCTTCCACGCCCCGTTAGCGCGCTCTAATGCTTGTGCGTAGCGTGCGCTAAGACTGTTTAATATAAATAGGACAGCAGTAGTCAACTTCGTCATTTTTCCATCATTTCTTATCCTTCTCGGCTTTGAGCGATTCCAGACGAGGGTTAGGGCCGATTCCGACTGAAGTTCATCATTCACTACCACCGGGCACTCCTTGCGTGAATTCTTCAAGTTCCTAACACTTTCCACCATCCGAATCAAGGTAAAAATTACCAAAACCCTTGTTTTGAGATTTTGGGGGAATTTTGGGGATTTCTTGGGATTTGACTCTTTTAGTCCGAATTATCACTGGGTTATCGCTAGACTTCGATCGTGTACTTGTAATCCTTCATTTTATTGTTGATTTGTGGTTTTAAACTTCAAGTTTTCCAATGTTCGTCACTTATAGTCGACGATACCCAAGTCATGGCCGACAAATCGTTCCAAGGGGTAGAATAAGGATTAATTCTTACCTTTCCGCATTATTGAGACTTGTGTATACCATTATTGTGTTAGGAACGGATTTGGGAGGATTGTTCGGACCGAAACCTATTCCTTCATCGTTTCCTTCGTTTCGTTTTACTTAAGGCAAGTGCATGTATTACATTTCGTTAAGTATGTTGTGATTTTCGAAATGAATGATGAACTGTGATTTTCGGGTGCGTGAGTTGTATTCCATCCACCTGGAGTGTCCGACGGGATGTCTGGGGGTCGATACTAAGGGGTACGGCCGTGGAAGTGGACTTGGGTGCGTGTGTGATTGAACTTCCACCCGGAGTGTCCGACGGGATGTCTGGGGGTCGATACTAAGGGGTACGGCCGCGGAAGTGGTATTCCACCCGGAGCGTTCGACAGGATTTCTGGGGGTCGATACTAAGGGGTACGGCCATGGGATACCAGTTGTGATTTTGTGATATTGTGATGATTGGAAACTGATTTGATTGCCAATGTAGTATTCCGGAATATTTATGGCAAATGACTTCTGTTTGAGATGATTGTGTAAAAACCGTATTTTGTATATAATGTTGTGTAATTGTGTACTTGCACTAGCTATTCGAATGCTAACCCCTTAAATGGGGGAAATGCGTCTTATGCATTTCAGGTACCGGGAGAGCTGAGGAGCAGGCAAGGGACACGCACGCAAAGGATGGGATGGCTTGATGATGTGGCTCGAGTCTGTATTTTTTTATGTTTTGTCATTGCATTTGTCGAGTACCGGAGTTAGACTGTTTACTTTGATACTTGGTTTAAGTCCCCTGCGTGGGCAATGAATTGGTATTTATCTTATGTTCATGTACTCCGTTAAAATGTTTTGGCCGAGGCCACGGCCTTACTTACTTTTTGAGTGCATCGTTTGGGATTATATTGTGGTTTATGTGTCATGTGTTAGCCTAGTAGACCTCACGAGGGTTCTACGGCGTGTAATGTCCCATTTGTGAATTGGGGTGTTACACTTAAGAAGGACTAGATACTTGGTTCTTATGTATGGTGGTGAACTGAATGTGAAGGGCTTCACTGATTCCGGCTACCAAGGATAGAAAGACGACTCGATGTCTACTTCCGGCTATATTTTTACTCTTAATGGAGGAGCAGTATCTTGGCATAGCGCCAAGCAGAGCGCGACTGCTGATTCCACCTGTCAGGCTGAGTATCAAGCGGCCTCGGAGGCCTCTAAGGAAGATTTTTGGATTAAGAAGTTTCTGGGTGAACTTCAAGTGACACCATTGTTGGAACATTTTGTTCCATATATGCTATAATAGTGTTTGATGATTAAGCTGATACACAATACAAAACAACAAATAGATGAAGCAAAGCATCAAAGAAAACAAAGTGCAAAAAGCTGGAATTATACAAGCTTAACGTACGTAATATATCATGTATAGCGTACGTAATATAAGAAGCTTTACGTACGAAAGAGAGGAAGGATCATGTACGTAATGGTGTGTTTGCGAATTGAAACGAGAAGAACATTAGAGATGACGTGATGGCATAGGTCAGCATGTAACGGACATATTGACTATGTTTAACGTACGTAATGTGAAGTTGATAACGTACGTAATGAAGAGAGGAGGATGCTACTGGACTGAAACTGGGTGATGTTAGCGTATGTAACATTTACACGTTAACGTACGTAAAAGAGCTTACGTACGGGGAGTGATATAGCGTACGTAATGCAGTCTGAAGAGGCAACGGCTAGTAAGGCTCCAATGCCTATAAATACCATTCCTGTGGTATTGTATCACTACAACAACTTCAAGCAAACAATACATCCATCAGAGATTGATATACATTATATTGTTGTTGTGATATTGAGCATATATTGTTAGTTTGAGTGTTTATACATTCAACACATACACGAGAGGTAAAAGAAAATATACGATTGGATTCGGTGTTATTAGAATCAAGGATCCGGCATTATTAGAATCGCAGTCGATATCTTCGTGAGGTTTATCTAGTACCGATAGAAATCTAGAGTGGTTGATTCCTTGTCCAATAGAAAAGGAAAACGGTTTAACTTGGACCGACACAAAGACAAGTACGAGTGGTTTATCACGGACCAATTGAAGACGTGATTGTAACGGTTATCCCTCGACCAACAGAAGAGAGGTGTAGAGATTTATATCTTCAACCTATAGAAAAAGATACCGAGAGAGGACATAGGCTCGATTATAGCCGAACCTCTATAAATCCTTGTGTCGTTTAATTTCCGCACATTTAATTTACGCTTCCGCACAACGGCGTAAATACCGAAATTGCTCCAACAATTGGTATCGGAGTGGTACCTCTAATAAACGGCTTAACATCCGAGGAGTCGATCCAACTGGCGTTTCAATATGCTCCAGTCGAAGGCCTTGCTCTCAACCAACCACCATTTTTTGATGGCTCAAATTTCATGACATGGAAGAAAAAGATGTCAATATTCATCCGAGCATATGACATCGAGCTTTGGAAAGTAATATGTCTTGGTCCAAAAATTCCTCTCAATTCCGACGGTACCCTTAAATATTTCTAAGAATGTGATGACATGGATTGGTAGAACGACCATCTAAATTGTAAGGCTACTCAATTTCTATTTTGTGCCTTAAATCCAGAAGAGGTCAATCGTATCTCATCGTGTGAAAGTGCTAAAGAGATATGGAAAATTCTTGAAATCACACACGAAGGGACAACTTAAGTCAAGGAGACGAAGATCAATATGCTTCTCCATGACTACGAGTTATTCATGATGAAGGGTGACGAGTCCATCACCAAGATGCTCGACCGATTTTCGGTCATCACAAATGGACTTGCTTCGTTCGGTAAACCATTATCAAGTAGTGAGAAAATCAAGAAAATATTAAGATCACTACTTGTTGAATGGGACACGGTTACGGCGATTATGGAATCGAAAGATCTCAATAATATTGATTTTAGTGCTCTCGTTGGTTCACTAATAAATTACAAGATTGTCCTTAAATCTCGAAATGCAAATCCTAAACCGAAGGAAAGATCGATAGCCTTGAAGGTTAAGATGTCTAAAATAGAAGAAATCCCGGTTGATGAAAGCGATGAAGAATCGGCATATTTTGCCAAAAATATTAATAAGTTTCAAACCTTATTAAACCGGAGAAAGAAAGACATCTCGGGCGAATATAAGAAATTCGACAATAAATGTCGATTATGTGGTAAACCAAGCCACTTTGCTAAAAATTGCCGAGAAAAACCGAAGAAGGAGGTTCTCGTTGCAACATGGAGCGATGAAGATGAAGATGATGATTTTATCAATCAAAATAATCTCGCTCTTATGGCACGAAGTTCATTCGACGATAGCGACGTCGAAAGCCAAGTAATTCTTATGACGAACTTTTTGAAGCATTTGAATTATCGCATACGGATTATCAAAATGCTTTATCCGAAATTAAATCCCTTCAATTTAAAAATAAATCATTGGAAAATAAAAATTCCAAAATTCTTGAAAAGGGAAAATTTGTCGAGATCGATCATTCTAAATGCCTTGAAAACGAAAATATTTTAAAGAATGATCTTGTTAAAATTCAAACCGAGCTCAAAAATTTAACGAAGAAATTTTCTCTCGGAAACGAGAAATTTGAAAATATGATCTCAGTTCAAAAGTTTACTTTAAATAAACAGGGAATGGGATTCACACCATGTTCTAAAAACGAATCCGTAAATTTGAAAATACCGGAAAATATTTGAAAATTGGGCATCATATTTCAAACTGTAAAAGCCCAAGACGGACGATTAAAGTTAAGAAAATTTGGATTCCTAAAGGAACCACCATCCCAAACATCGTTCACGTCTCGAAATAAAAACCAACTATAGGTTGGATCCCCAAAATTTAATTTGTATTTTACTGAGGGGGAGTAATAATTTTTCAAAGGGGAGATAATATTTTCAGGGGGAGTTTATACCCTATTATTGCATATAGTTATATTCATCATTTGGTATCACATATTTTTATCAATTTGGTATTTATTACTCGTTTTATTTATTACACTTTTTGATGAAAACAAAAAGGGGGAGAAAGGAGAAAAATTGAAGAATGGGATTAACCCTGAAAGGGGGTGAAAATCGAAGAAAAGTCGAAAAGATGAAGTTGAAAAGAAAAATGAGGAGACGTCGAAAAGATGATAAAAATTTGAAAATTCGAAAAGAAAAAGAAAAGGAAAGAAGGAGTCCAAAAAGAAATGGGAGCAGAAACTAACGAAACAGACAAAGTCGAAAACTTTGGTCTGTACACATATACATATATTTGTATTTTTGCAGGTAAATCCTATTGACGAAGTGTTGTTTTGCAATCATCAAAAAGGGGTAGATTGTTGGAACATTTCTTCCATACATGATATATTAGTGTTTTGATGATTAAGCTGATATACAATACAAAACAACAAAGAGACGAAGCAAAGCATCAAAGAAAACGAAGTGCAAAAAGCTCGAATTATACAAGCTTAATGTACGTAATATATCATGTATAGCGTACATAATATAAGAAGCTTTACGTACGTAAGAGAGGAAGGCTAACGTACGTAATGGTGTGTTTTCGAATTCAAATGAGAAGAACGTTGGAGATGATATCATGGCATAGGTCAACATGTAACGGACATATTGACTATGTTTAACGTACGTAATGTGAAGTTGATAACGTACGTAATGAAGAGAGAAGGATACTACTGGACTGAAACTGGGTGATGTTAACGTAAGTAACATTTACACATTAACGTACGTAAAAGAGCTTACCTACGTAACAGGAGTGATATAGCGTACGTAATGCAGTCTGAAGAGGCAACGGCTAGTAAGGCTCCAATGCCTATAAATACCATTCCTATAAATACCGAAATTGCTCCAACAACCATCTGCTGAGCTGCCTGTTATGATTTTGTGTGATAACGAAGGAGCTGTAGCACAGGACAAGGAGCTGAGGTTTCACAACAGTACAAAATACATTAAGAGAAAGTATCATCTTTTGAGAGAATTTGTTCGCAAAGGATACATTGTGCTGCATAGAGTAGAATTAGAAAACAATGTCGCTGATCCACTGACCAAGCCACTTTCTCAGATAAGCTTGGAGCGTAATCTGGAGAACATGGGTATTAGATACCATAGTGTGTGGCATTGAGTACAAGTGGGATATTGTTAGGAATATGCTCTCAAATGCCACTTAGAGGATGTATGAGAGAGGTCATTGCACTTGTTATTATGTAAACTATTATTAGAAGGAAATTGTGTGTTTCTTTATTTACTGAACGTCACTGGCATTCATGACTTGTAAATCTATATATAGAAACTAGTCCATGTATTTGAGAGAAAACTTTCCGCTCCTTTTTAGATTAAGGGATAGGCACTGGTAAAGTTTATAACTCAAATACTTATCGTTCGCAAAGTCGATTAAACTTGACTCGGTGTTAAGTTTATGTGGAGACTTGTATGACGTGTTCTTTGACTGGGAAAGTGCATGTTGTTACTAATGGTTAGTGGGAGCACACGTTATAAGTATGGTAATGGATTAGTATACTCGAACCGACTCACTCTCGATTCGTCACACGGATTTCACTCCGAGACAGTCAATGATGGAATCGAAAGGTTGTGATAGGTATTCTTGAACCTTTGACTTGAGGATTTAGTAGGGATGTGCTTGTGATGTTAATATTTTCACTAGAGTAGTTCATCCCAGGAAACGGAGAGGTGGGGGTCAAGCTCGACATGCATCTTGACAGATAAGTAGCAGGTTCTACTAAATATAAAGATAGGATTCTTTCTCCTATAAGTGAATAGGTATATGTCTTATGTGGTTATTGGCATATGAGATCATAAGTCTTTAGCCAAAACATTGAAGCTAGTTTTATTAGATACACGAGAGCTCAGTGATCTCGATTTACATTAACTCAAACATAGCATTAGGTATAGATAGGGTTTGACTGATCGTGACCCTATAACTTGATCGGGATATTTGAAAGAAGGGTTTATACGTTTACTGGTATTCACGACATAATGGTTCTTGAATGATCCCTATCATTCGTTCTCAGTAAGGTTACAGTATAGGTCGCGGGACTGGCTAGGTGGTGTTATAACTCTTTGGTTCCTCCCATTGCTTACTAAGACGGACCTACCTAGTCGCGCATTAGGGAGACGACGAAATAATTGGAAGTGTATCTCTTACTGTGAATATTGGACATTAGATGTCTTATTTAATTTATTGGATAAATTAAATCGATCTGGTGAATCAAATAAATTACTGGGTAATTAATTTAATTCATAAATTATTATTTCTTGGAGAAATAATATCTTAATATAATTTATTAATTAGATTAATCAATTTTATTATATTTAATTGAGACGAACCAAGATGTATCAATCGGACTGGACACACGACGGTCCGTTTCATGGATCGGAACGAATCGAACCTTCTTAATCATGTGTAGGCCCCCCTCATATGCAGCTTCCATGATAGTGCCTTTTGTCCCCTCTTTTATTATGATGAGTTGGTTACATAAAGAGAGGACAAAAGGGTGTGATAAGATGGGATCTTATCTTGATACACCAAGAGGTGGGGACCTTGGAGGTTTGTGTGGACTTTGTTATAAAACAAAGTTCATCCTCCTTCACCAAGACACCGAAATTGGCCAAGAGAGAGAGAGAGAGAGAGAGAGAAAGAGAGAGAGAGAGAGAGAGAGAGAGTTCATTTTTATTCAAGTTCTTACACTCTTAGAGAGAGAAAGAAAATCAAGAACAAAAATTATATCACTTAGAGTGATCACAAATCTGAGAGAATCATTTCCTACTACTCTTTTCTAGCCGTATCCTTGGAAGATAATTGAGTAGTTGCTATTCTGATCATCTCCCGGCGCGTGGCTAGTAGAGATGCGGTGCTTTCGGCATTTGGATCATCGAGGACTTATCAAATTGGATTTGCGGTCACCGGGATCAACCTCAATAATAAATCAAAGGACTTCAAGAGTATGTTTTCATATCTTTATTCTTATCCTTCTTTTATATTCGTATATACATTGCATGACCAGTCCTCTTTAGGGGTTCGGTAAAATTGGTTTTTGCTTTTGTTGCGTCCTTCTTTTTAGGCATCGAATCCCAACAAACGGAGTTAGTAGATGGTTGCGAGATGTGATGAGAATGCATCCACCTCGTTTTGCAGGTTCATCTGATCTGTTAGGTTGGGAAAACTGGCTCTTACAGTTGGGAAGAACATTTGATGTTGTAACTTGTCCGGACGAAAGGAGAGTACCCATTGCTCAGTACCTCCTCGACAAGGAAGCTGCAGACTGGTGGGAGGCCATAGCGCTTAGAAATCATACGACTACTTGGGCCAAGTTCAAGACTGTCATGGAGGCAGAATATTGTCTGTTGCCTGTTCGAGAGCGCAGGATTGTTTAGTTTTTATCGGGTACACCCCATGATGTGTCGATATCCGAGGCGATAGTCGATTATAATTAACAGCTATATTATGTTCGTGAGCAAGTGAGAAGTGAAGTGGACAAGATCCTTTACTTTGATATGCGCATGAAACCCCACATACGACAGAGTATGGCTCCCCTCATGTGTACTACTTTAAGAGAGTATCAGGGTCGAGCTTTAGCTATTGAGATGACCATTTCAGTGATGGATGCGGGTCAAGAAAGTAAGAAACAGAAGATTTTGGGTACCTTATCAAAGGGTCAGAGAAGTGAGTTCCATGAGCCTGTTGTTTCGTATTGTTCTTCTGGAAGGAGTCCCCATTCGGTTAGTCAATCCAAAAATCCTACCAATATGGTTAGTAAGGTGAGCAGTGTGAAAACGTGTTTCAACTGTAGTTGTGTGGGCCATACAAGTAAGAATTGCTGCTCGCCTCAAGTGAACTGTTTCAAGTGTGGTCAAGCGGGACACCAAGCGGTGCATTGCGAGACCGTTGCTAAGATGTTTGGGAGCCGAAGTTCCGCTCCTACTCCTAGAGGGCCATGTAGTTCCCAGTGATAGTATTTTGTGTTTTATATTGTGGATTGTATCTCGTGCGGAGATCTGATTTTTTATGTTTAATGTTTGGTGCTTGATGACTGATGTTTTGCCTTAAATAATTCCGTGTCGATTATTTAACCTATGGATACACGTGACGGTAAATCACGAGGTCAAGAGTTTGTTTGATATCTGATGTTTGAACGTTTGTGTTTTGTTATGTGGCACTGTGATGATTTTGTTTAAGTTTCGGGACGAAACTTATTTTTAGTGGGGTAGTATGTAATACCTGAGATTTTTGCTTCCGTTTGCTTAGAATTATTTGTCGTTTTGTGCAGGTTATTTTGTTGCAGTGATGATTATTTAGAATTATCTCTCTGTTGTGTACGATATGATGTACCGTGTTGTGGTGTTCGACGTACGACTTGTTGCATAAATCGTGCAAATCATGTGTATGTGTGTGTGACACGGCATGTTGTATTCTGCTAGTTGTTTTGCCTCTTATAAGGTGTTGTGGGCACATGATATCTCTCCCTTTTGAGTTGGTTATGTTCTGGGTGCTTTCGGAGCCGTATCGGGCTCGATTCTAGCCCTCGTTTGTAGTACACGAGCAAGCCACACGAGCAGGATCTCGTGTGCCTAACTCGTGCGGCACCCCAGCACTGATCAGTGATCTATGGCTAGGAACAAGGATGCACGAGCAAGCAACACGAGTGCTCGTGCGTGCTGCTCGTGCACCTACTCGTGCGTGACAACAGAAGTTGGGCAGTGGCCCAGCGCACGACCAAACGCATGAGCATTTGGTCGTGTGTGTGGTTGTGCGTCTCTACGGGTATAAATGGGACAGTCGCATTTTTTTTCACCTCATTTCTTCCCTTCTTCTCTTCTTCTCGCGTTGATCGTATGGTTTGGCTAGGGTTTGGGTCTTTGATTGATTATACTCCATCCAATGATTTTTTAGGGATGTTTTAGGTGATTATATCAATGTCTAATCTTTTCTCTTCGTCGAATCGAGGTAATTTCCTTGGTAAACTCAATTTGTCTATTTTGGGATTTTGTTCTTGATTTCATTTTCAGTCCGATTTTGATGGATTGATTGAAGTTTTTAGGTGTTGTTAGATATGTTTTATGGATTGCATTTCCATATCTTTGATTCGTTCAACCCGGTTGATGATTTTAGGTTTCTTGAGAAATCATGAACATTTGATGTTCGATTAAATATTCAAAGAGTTTCCTTCGATCGCTGGTTGTGATTTCCATTGTTATTGGTCCTTACTCTCGTATTGATTGCATTGTCATTGTTCTCGCGGATATTGTAGGTATTCAAGGCTGTCCGACCGAGCCGTGTTCGTAGGATTATTCGGGTGTCGGTTATCGAGGCAAGTATCTTGCTTATACGATCTGTATCCTGTAAATAGTGATTACGTGTTGAGTTGGTAATGATGAGTTTAACTTCGTAAACATAGTTCGTATGAAATGGTTATGAATTACTTGTTATGAATATTTGGTGATGTTTGTGTTATTTTGGTATGTTTAACGTTGTGGGATGGTGTTGGTTATGATAATCGTGTTGGTTTGATTGTACACGTGGATGTGTATATTGTTGTGTGTTGATCATGAGACATGTTGATTGTGTGGTGTTGTTGATAATGGTTGGATTGTTGAGATTGCACTATGTGTGTTGGATGTGTACAGTTGTGGTAATCAATGTGAATGATTGGCCATATACAGATTTTGTGTAATGTGAATGTGAAAATTATGTCTTGTGATGCTAAGTTCACTCGTGTGGGTTCGACGGGACCGACGAGGATTCAGGGCAATCGATTCTGGGATCAAAACTTAGTATGTGGTGATGAGGTCCAATCGTGCGGGTCTGACAAGGCCTACGATGACACATGGCAATCGATCATTGGTCAGGGCACAGTACGTCCAACCATGTGGGTCCGATGGGGCCTACGGTGACTCGTGGCAATCCATCATGGTTCGCGATTGGTTGTTGTGATAGTGGTGTTGGCTCAATCCGTGTGGGTTTTCGAACCTACGGAGTCACGTGGCAAGTGATCACAGGGTCACGAGCATGATTGATGTTAATGTACTCTTTGGCTCAATCCGTGTGGGTTGTCGAACCTACGGAGACACGTGGCAAGCAATCATGGGGTCATGAGCATGATTGATTTTGTTTTATTGTGTTTGGTTAAGTCCGTGTGGGTTGTTGAACCTACAGAGACTTGTGGCAAGCGATCACGGGGTCACTAGCATGTTGTGATGAACAAAGATTTTGAAAAGAATGTTTTTACGGAAATGGAATGATTGGGCTGAGACCTAATCGATTTTTGGAAATGTTTTCGTGTTATAAAACTATTGAGATTTAAATAAGAATTGGGTTGAGATTGTAACGTTTTCGAAAAAAGTTTTATAACTTAAGACTTGTGGTCCTAAAGATTTCATGTTTCTAAAATTCCCGAGATGATGATTTTATCTTCAAATGCTTCATCGCTTGCTTTTCTAATTACTAAAACCTCTAGGGATTAACTATTGGATGGTTGTCTATATATGATTCGTGATTGTTGTTTGCTTGCTACATTTCGTATGGTTATGATACTTGTACTGGCAAATTCGAATTGCTAAACCCTTAAATAGGGGAAATGTGTTTCATGCATTTCAGCTATGCTTGGTTCTTGGTAGAAGTCGCAGGATCGGCACGGAAGATGATGGGTTGTGATACTAATCGAGGGAAATGGAGTTCAGTCTGATGTCGTTGTGTTATTGTGTTATTCTTAGTCTTCCGCTGTGTATATCGTTTTGTATTTGGACCTCTGTGTGGGTATGTGTTGTAAGGACTTATTTTAGTTTGATTTAGTTGTGTGACCTTATCGGTCCATGTTGTTATCTTGTTTGACCCCGGTCGGTCAAACAATTGGTCGTTTTGTAGTGTTTAGCCTGGTAGATCCTTGTGAGAAGGGTCTACGGCACGTGATATTTCCGGATGATTTCTGGGGTGTTACAGTTAAATAATTAATTACACAGATTAATAAGCAATTTAAACGAGCAATATATATATATATATATATATGGATTGGTTCAGGTAGGAAAGCTTTTTTCCGTAGGAAATAAGAATGATTTTGGGTCTTTGATCTTTGGTGATCAATGGTTGCGATTTGTGCATGTTGTGCTAAAAATTTAGCCTAAGTGTGCTACGCGGAATATTTTTATGGGCATATTTTTGTAATTATACAGATTGCACGTTTGGTATTTCCTACAATCATGGGATTTCATATCTCACTTTCTTATCTCTTCCAAATGTGTAAGCGGAATATTTGACGTGATTTTGTTTTCTCTTTCCTTCATCCTTTTTTCAGAACAATGTTCATATCAACGTAAATCCAAATAAATTTTTTCCGTTCATCACATATATTCCCTAAGTTCATACAGCAAATTGCCGCAAATAACTTCCCTATGTTCAACTTGGTTTTTTATCTTATTTCTCTAAACTGCAGATAACTTCTCTTCAATTTGATTCGGAATTATGGTTTCTACAGGCATTTTTTTTCGTTCATTGTTTGTTCTTATTCAACTAATTTGGTAATATTTTCGTTCGTTCTTTCTTATTCAATCAATTTTCAATTATCCGCATTTTTTTCGCTGGTGTTTGAGTCATATTTTGTTGAATTTGTTTATTTGTTTCATATTTTTTTCATTGAGTTATACATATTTTTATTCCAATTGAATTTTTATTTTCTAATTTCGTTGGGTTTTACTTTCTTCATTTGTTTGATATTTATTTATTTCTGAGTTGTATGTAGTTTTTTCGTTCAGTATTGTTCTGGTTTTATTTTTTTTAGTTATATAGAAGCATATTACTAGCCTAGGTGAAGGCTATTTAGTTGCACTTTCGAACAATTCCGTAGCACTTTATAGTTTTTGTGGCATTCAATTATGTTTTGGCTAAAGGCTTTATGTGTTTATACTTTCTCACAATTCAATAGCAGTATTTATGATTGTTTTTGCCATTGTATTGTGTTTTAGTTGAAGACTTTTTTGTTTGCACATCCCTACAATTAAGCACTTTTTGTGTTGTTTCTTGGCATTGCCAAAGGCAAACAAAAGGAGTGCTACTGAATTATACGAAAGTGCAAAAACAAACAGCACAACTAAAACAGCTTGCCTACCTGTAGGGAAAGAATAGTCTTAAGTCAATAGATTCTTTTAAGTATCATAAGATATTCTCGATACCATTCTATTGATGGTGTGTCGATGTTGAACTAAATCTAGCCACCGAGTTGACTGGGGAGTGATATATGGTCGTGTACGTTGAGACACATACAATAATGCGCTATTGTACTCAAGTAGGGAATTTCGGATTCCAAAGCTCTTCGTCACTTTCCTTTAGACGAAATGGCTCTTCCCTTTGCATCCAAATGTTCGACCTGTCATGGGAGTGCTAGTCGGGTGTACCTTGTCCATGTTAAAATGCCTGAAAATCTTCTCTACATAGGCAGACCGGTAGAATGAATTCCACAAATCGATGTCCTATGTCAATACCTCGACAGAACCGATATTTCCCAAGATCTTTCATCTCAAACTCAGATTTCCAGTATCTGGTGGTTTCTCTTATTTCATCAAGACCGATTATGTTCATGTCATCGTCATACATTGTGATGATCGTGAATCCAGAACTTATTTGTGAAGATGCGGGAACACAGTTCGTCGTTCTTATATCTCTTCCCAATCAAGTAATCACCTAAACGGTTATACCACATCCTTAGGGATTGCTTCCGAACCGTAAAGTTAAGCGTTTCAATATAATTGCAAACTCACTCCGTGGTTTAGAGTCACTTGATTTAGGTAATGAAATGACATCGAGTACTTTCATATATATCTCCATATCTCTATCCCCGTTGAGATACGTAGTAACCACATCTATTAGCTGCTTTTCCAGTCCCTCAGAAATTACTACGCTAATCAAATAGCGGAACATATACGTAGGAGTACATTTCCTCGTAATCAATTCCAGGGTATTGTGATAAGCATTACTTCATGAACCTTGTACATTAGGACTCTATTATTCTCACTACACTTTACGATAAAGACTTGGTTATGTCCTTCAGGCTTTACACTTGGTTAGGTTAGTACTACCTACACCAAATACCTGACTCTTTGTCAGAGAACCTAGTTCTAGCTGGAATGTTTCTCTTAGGCCAATCGGATATATGTTGATTTCATCCAACTAAGCGAGGTTCGACATCATCGTACTTTATGATTAATGACATCTCAGCAAAGTGAGTGGTTGATCAAGCCACAACCTCATAATTTCATCGAGATTCTTGATTTTCTGAATAATATCTTCGAGGAGTCCCCCTCGTCATGACTCATGAACATAATAAAATCAAGCATGATCTCATAAAACGAGTTTATTGCTGGTTAACATGTGAATTTGTGCCATACTCTACCTCTTACTTGGGTGATTATTTAGTCGAACCATGTGGCTTCCATCCCTTCCTTCGCAGGTAGCCATGACCTCAACCACACCTCCACCAAATGTGGTTGCATCACCCGGTTCATTGGTGATGTACCCCTTATATGTGACTTCTAATCTTACAGGCACATTTTGAGCTGTAATTTGAGATCTTGTCACTTGAACGATATCAGTAAATGCATAACGCATCGAATCTGCTACATCCTGAAAATCGAGTTTTTTTTTGTGCTTCACGGTAATATTGGGAAGTTCGGGGATCATAATGAGACAAAGTGGGGAGACATAGGGTTGGGCACAAAAAATCAAAATCCCGATCCCGTCCCGGTCCCGTCCCAAAATTACCCGGGATGGGACGGGATCCAAAATTAAAAACACTAGGCCCGTCCTGTCCCGTCCCATTAGAATAACTACGGGACGGGACACGGGACAAAAAATCTAAGGCCCGTAAGGCCCGTCCCGTCCCGCTTAGTTTCTAATCCTTTTTATAATCATATATTTTTATTATTTGTAACCCTTTTTTAATTAATTTAAACAATAAACTATTTTTATTTTTTACTATCTGTATATTATAATTATACACAAACCTAATCAACTGATATAAAGTTAGTAACTAATGTTTTTTGAAAAAAAAATAAATATGTTGTATTCAATGTTAATAATTGATATTTTAAAAGTTTAATTTAGGCTATTAAATTAGTTTGTTGGATATTTTTCCCGAATTTAGATGTATAAAATTATAGATTTTCTTACTTTTTTCTAATTTATATTATGAACTTTTTTATACGGGACTAAACCCGTCCCGTCCCGTTCCGTCCCGTCCCAACCTGGATTAGGCCCGTGCGGGATGAAATTATGAAATCACCAATCCCGTCCCGTCCCGTCCCGCTTGTTATTACACGGGACGGGACGTGGGATGACCCCAGGCCCGTCCCATCCCGTCCCATGCCCACCCCTAGGGAGACACCATGACCATTCCTGTCATTCCCCGAGAAATTACATTTCAATTCCTGTCGTTCCCCGAGAAATTATGTTTTCTCTCCTCCCCCTAATGACGGGAAGGTTGTCTCATTAAAGTGACAATCCGCAAATCATGTGGTAAAAAGATCACTTGTGAAGATTCCAAATAGCGGATAAATATTGGGGATTCTTATACAACGTGGATACCTAATCGTTTCTAAATACCGATGCGTTGTGGTGCGCATGAGGCACATATAATGCATAACCAAATATGTGCAATTGGCACTCAAGTCCGTATGGGTCCAAAATACAAAAATTAGGCTATCCGGTTATCAACTGGTACGCATAAACTAATTGGTTAGCAGATGGTCTAAGAATGAACGATTTATAAAGTTGCATGCAATATTGCATAATTCTAGACAAAGATATGCAAATTGGTGTGCATAACCAATGACATAATCACCATACATATTCTTTTGAAGGTGGTTTATATGAGACCGTTTGTATATACACATGGGACGAGATGTTATTCATTGATCTCTATCATGCAATAAACATCAAATACTTTTTGATATTATTGGAATATTTTATTCCACATAATTATAAAATGGTATGGATGATGAGTCATTAATGTGTTGTTAATGAAAGAAAACAACAATAGAACGAAGCAAAACAACAACGAAGTCGAAGACGCAAGATCCAGACTGAAAATTCATTGAATTGAAGATATAACATACTTAACGTACGCTATGAAGTATACATAACGTACATAATATAAACCTACTTGAAGTCAGACGAGTGCAGCTGATATGTTTAACGTGCGCAACTCAGGAAGAATAACGCATGTAAAGAGACGAGCTCAACGTATGTAAGCCTACAAGCTTAACGTACGTAATGGTCTGAATCTGAGTTCAAATATTGAACCGTTGGGAATATTCGAGAAGTCAAAAGGTCATGCAACGGATATACAACCATAACTTAACGTACGCTATGAAGCAGTAATAACGTACGCTACAAGGTGCAGTTAACATACGTAAGTGAGATAAGTTAACGCATGTAATAGAAGAGGCAGAATGCTACTGGACTGATCTGAATGAAGCTTAACGTACGTAACGCAAAGATGTTAACGTACGTAATACTGATAACGTACGCTACGTATGGAAGATAACGTACATAATGGAGGATGCAGTTGCTAACGGGTAGTTGAGGCTTTGAGCCTATAAATACCAAGTCATTTGATATCATTCAATACAACAACTACAAGCAAATCACATATTGATCAGATATCATTATATACACTATCGTTGTTATAATTGTGCTTAATCGATAAGTGTTTGAGTGTTCATACACGAAAACATACACGAGAGGAAAGATATGGATTATAGATTGATTCGGTGTTATTAGGATCGTTAATCCGGCATTGTTGGAATCATATCTAAATCCAAGTGAGGTTTGTCTAGTACCCATCGAAAGCTAGATAGGTTGCTTACTTGTCCAATGGAAAAGGAAAATAGTTTATCTTGGACCGACATAAGGACAATCGTGTAACGGTTTATCTCGGACCGATAGAAGACGATATTGTAACAGTATCCCTCAGACCGATAGAAGACGAGGCGCAGAGGTTGATTTTAAGACTAAGGAAAAAGATATGTAGAGAGGATGTAGGCATATTTGGCCAAACCTCTATAAATCTTTTGTCATTTACTTTCCGCAAGTTAATTACGCTTTCGCAACGCAAAAGAGTTTGATAACTCTATTATACGAGCTTTAAATGTTTTAAAATCGACTGCTTAAAATTCACAAGCTCGAATTTAGCTCGAAAAATTATTATACTCGAGTTTACAACTCAAAAATTACCAAGCTCGAATATATATATATATATATATATATATATATATATATATATATATATATATATATATATATATATATATATATATATAAATTAATAAATATATCTTTATAAATATGTTGGAAATTGGTTTTAGAATAAATGAGTTTTAACTCAATTTAAATCAATTTAATAATGATAAAATATTTAATTCTTGGAAATTAAATAATAAATTGTGAATCTACGTTTCGAGAAGATGAACGTAGGATTTTATTTTTCTCAAAACCGATTTCCAATGAGTGAGAAATAAATGATCAAAGTTGGTCATTTAATTTAAAATGTGAAGAGTTAACCAGGTTGAAAACCCATCTGATATTTGGGGTTGAAAACTCATCTGATATTTGGGGGCTAAAAATCCATATGATATTTGAGGTTGAAAACCCATCTGATATTTGGGGTTGAAAACCCATCTGATATTTGGGGCTGAAAACCTATCTGATCTGATATTTGGACCGAAGCTGTCTGATCTGATATTTGGGCTGAAAGCTATCTGATCTGATATTTGGGCTGAAAGCTATCTGATCTGATATTTGGGCTCAACGCCATCTGATATGATATTTGGGTTGAAAGCCATCTGATCTGATATTTGGGTTGAAACCTTTCTGATCTGATATTTGGGCTGAAACCTATCTGATATGATATTTGGGCTGAAACCTATCTGATCTGATATTTGGGCTGAAAGCTATCTGATCTGATATTTAGGCTGAAAGCTATCTGATCTGATATTTGGGCTTAAAGCTACCTGATCTGATATTTGGGCTGAAACCCATCTGATCTTATATTTGGGCTGAAACCTATCTGATATGATATTTTGGCTGAAACCTATCTGATCTAATATTTGGGCTGAAAACCTATCTGATCTGATATTTGGGACTGAAAACCCATCTGATCTGATATTTGGGCTGAAAACCCATCTGATCTGATATTTGGGTGCTGAAAACTCAGCTGATATTTGGTCTCGACTAAAATGAAGCAAGTTGAGAACTTAGCTTCTAGATTATGACTCTTCACACTCCATAATGTAACGTCCAAATTAAATGAGACTATTTATGGAGGTAACTCTTGAGCTGAAGGATTAAAGAGAATTAATGGCACTTTAATTTGTAGTAACCCCCCACCTGATGGAGTGGAATTGGACCCTATAAAAGGATGTCTTATGCATTTCATTTCAGAACATACAACATGCAACAGAACAAATACATCATACCACATATTGCAGCATTTTTCCTTCTTGTTTTTCGTGCCCAGTTTCCAGCACTTAACGTTCGCCGGAGTTCTGAGTTTTAGGGAGCACCTAACTCAGAAATGTGTAGCAGTTGTATCTTAGGGACATATTGCCGGAGCCATCTGCTCTTATACGGGGGCAAAATTCTCTTACAGAAAGAGTTCTACTCGCCTATGCTAAAATTGTAATTTTTAATTCAGCTTTTAATTTATTAAGATTGTATTTGGTTGCCTTTATTTGTAATTTTTATTGTAATTACATTGTTGGAAATTCAGAGAACCAACAAAATATATATTAATAAATATATATCAATAAATATATATATTAATAAATATCGAGCAACTCGTCGAGCTTTAGAGACAATTATATATATATATATATATATTAAGTCGGCTCGATTAATATATCGATCTCTAATATATGCTCGGATTTGAGTTCGAGCTCAAATTATCAAGTATCGAGTCGAGCTTTTTTCATGTCGAGTTCGAAGCTCAAAAAAAGTTCGAATCGTTTACAGGCCTAGATTTACGTAGAAATATCTGTGGTAGCGGTGAGGTCCAATTAAAATAAATAAAAATTTACCGTTAATTTTTTTTAAAGATTATTATTAGGGGTGTCAATCGGATAATACGGATACGAATATGGCTATATCCGTATCCGAATCCGAAACTATCACTTATTTAATTTGATCATTGTTCCCATTGCCACCAACATTTCTTTTCCCATTAGCCCCACGGGCCTAACCGACAATTTGTAACACCCCCAATCCACTCAGGGATATTACACGCCGTAGACCCTGTCCTCGAGGATCTACCAGGCTGATAACTAAAATCAAACATCTAAACATCGCCTTTAAGGCTAAAATGACTCAGTAGACCGACTTGGTCTTTCAATAATAACATACAACTCAATTCCAAACACATACCCACGCAGAGGTCAAAATACAATAAACTCCCGTACAACGGGAAAAAGATACTGCAGCGGAAAAGAAAATACAACTAGACTAATACGACGTCAACGGATCCTCGTGTGATTAGTATCGTTCATCTTTCATCATCCTTCGTGCTGACCCTGTGCTATGCTCCAAAACCTGAATGCAAAAATAGACATCCACCCCCCGAATACTCGGGGGTTAGCAAAACTCCACTGTTTTGCTAGTGCAAGTACAAGTGCAAAAATTGTTGGGAGTATGCCCTCGAATGCCACTCAGAGGATGATTGAGTGAGGGCATTGCACTTGTAATTATGTAAATCACTAATATAAGGCAATGGATGTTTCTTTATTTACTGGTAGTTACTGGCATTCCTAACTCGTAAATATACATATAGAAACTAGTTCATGTATTTGAGAGCAAAACGTTCCACTCCTTATTGGATAAGGGGGTCGGCACTAGAAAGGTTTATAGCTCAAATACTTAATCGTTCGCAAGTCGATGAAACTTGACTGGGCTTTAAGTTTATGTGAAGACTTGTATGACGTGTTCTTTGACATGGAGAGTGTCTGTCGAACACTAATAGTTAGTGGGAGCACACGTTATAGGTATGCTAATTGGATTAGTATACTCGAACCGACTCACCCTCGATTCGTCACACGGATTTCACTCCGGGACAGTCAATGATGGAATCGAAAGGTTGTGATAGGTATTCGTGAACCTTCGACTTGAGGATTTAGTAGGAATGTGCTTGTGACGTCAAGATTTTCATTAGAGTAGTTCGACCCTGTAAACCGGAAGGCGGGGGTCAACCTCGACGTGCATCTTGACGGGCAAGTAGCGAGTCCGATCTATACCAAGATAGAATTCTTTCTCCCGTTAGTGAGCGGGTTATATGTCCTATGCGGTTATTGGCAGATGAGATCATAAGTCTTTGGCCAAAGCATTGGAGCTAGTTGTATTAGATACACGACAGCTCGATGATCTCGATTTGCATTAACACATGCATAGCGTCAAGAACAGATAGGGTTTGGTGACCGTGACCTATAACTTGATCGGGACATTTGAAAGAAGGGTTTATACATATATCTTGGTATTCACGACAGAATGGTTCTTGAATGATCCCAATCATTCGTTCTCAGTTGGGGTACAGTGTAGGCCGCCAGGCTGGCTAGGTGGTGCTACTACTCTTTGGTTCCTCCCATTGCTGACTGAGACGGACCTACCGAGTCGCGCAATAGGATTGACGACAGAATGAATAAAGCTAATTCTCTCATTATGAATATTAGATATTGGATATCTAATTTGGGACATTGGATGTCTAAATTGATTTATTGGATAAATTAATTTACGGCCTAATGAATTAAATATATTACTGGGTGATTAATTTAATTCATGAATATAATTATTTGTTGGAGAAATTAATTATGTTATTTTGTATTTTATATGTTTAATTAATTGGATTAATTAAACGACACAAATACATCGGAATGGAATAGGAGTTTATCTGTTTGGACTCTCAGGAGTCCGAAACGAACCGAACTCGTCCGTTTTGTAGCATGGGCTGCCCCCCACTTATAACCATGTGTGTGTATTGACTTGTCCCCATCATGGTTTTGGAATCTCATGTGTTGAGGGGACAAGCATCATATACATTATATGGGGGAATCTAACATGTGATATGGTTTGATTTTTGTGGGTTGAATAAGAATATAAAGATGACTTTGATCTCTCATCCTCACAACAATTCTTGGCATCATACGTGAGACATAGAGAGAAAAGAGAGAGAAAAAGTTTTTTTTCTCCAACTCATCTTCATCTTCTTCATTCACTTCTTCTTCATTTTTTCTTGGAGAAAAATTGAGAGAAATTATTGAGAGATATATTATACACTTAGAGTGTAGTAATAAAAGCTTCATCACTTAGATCTAGCCGTATCCTCGGAGGATAGCAAGGTGATTGTCGTTCCGGTCGTTTCTCCGGCGCGTGGCAAGTAGAGATGCGGTGCTTTCGGCGTTGGATCGTTCAAGAGCTTGGGGAATAGCTCAAGAGAAGGTTATCCATCTAATCAACGGATTACAAGGGTGAGTTTCTATATCTCTTGTTTTTCGTTTACATATTCATATATACGTAGCTCGATCGATCCTCGTAGGGATTCGGATCGAATTAATTTTCGTTTTACCGCTTCCGCTGGGCCTTCATTTTTAGGCACCGAATCCCAACAGTGGTATCGGAGCATAGGTCTTGCGATCGTATATACGATATTGGCATTTGGAATGCTCGATTAGATGGTGAATGATTTGGAATCATTTTAGTCATAATCGTGGTACATGTTTTACGTTCCTTGTAGTTATATTTTTCCGTAAGTTTATGTCTAAATATAAATCTTAAATTTCTGGGAAATATGATTTATATTGAAGATATGAAAGTCGGAAAATATTGATATTGGATATCCGGTCGAAAATCTAGCCCTGAATCGTCGTCGGACGATTTTTTGGACAAAAAGGGTAATCTGGCCGAGAGTGACTCGACCGTGTCCTGCGTGACTCGGTCGTGTCCGGCAGTGTGGCCAAGTCATTGCCAGGTAGACTCGACCGTGTCCTGGGTGAAACGGTCGTGTCTGGCAGTCTGGCCAAGTCACTGCCAGGCAGACCCGACCGTGTCCTGGGTGACTCGGCCGTGTCCTTGCCGGCATATTCCGAGCGTGACTCGGCCATGCCAGGCCTGACTGCCGGCAGGCTGCCGAGGGTGACTCGGTCATGCTGGCCAGTTTTCACCCCGGCTCGATTTTTTCGTGTATTCTTGAAAATTAATCTCCCACATGTTAAATTGGATTTAATATGATTAAAATGATTTATAGTATTTCATTTTATAAAGGAAATTTGATTAATTGGAATATTTATGGTCGACCGAATTATTTTGAACGTTATCATATTACCGATTGTGTGAATCGATTGGATCGGTTCGTATTGTTGATTAAATCAATGTACCTCTACGCTTTTCATTTATATAGTATTTATTGGATGAATGCTTTTGAATGGGGATGTGGTTCGTGGACTTAGTTTTGAATCGTTCGTTTTATTCGATTGGGTTGTAAAGGCCGTTTTGAGCCTATTTATTTTACTAGAAATGTTTGTATCTAGGATGCAATTTTCGATGTAAAATTTATATGTAATGACGAAGACCGGAGGAAGATCCGTTTCGAGAAGACGAAGATTCAAGACGAAGACTTGTTATTAGATTACGAAGTTTTTGTTTTCTAGGAACGGTCCATGAACGACATGTTGGTAGCAACTAGGTTGTGAATGGTTGTTTCATATTGTATGAATGCCACAAATGCGCTTAACTGATTAATGTGCAAAGTGTAACATTAATCGCGAAAATTCTCCCACGACAAATTATTAAGTTAATAAGGTTTCAAGGTTTTCCTTCCCTCCATCGAGCTTTCGGGAAATTGAAATCCAAACTAGATGTGCTATGCTTCTGAGTTATCGGGGTAGTCGTTCGGGGAGGATGGATAAATTACCGGGAGCGCATTGGATGCCTTCGGTTGGAGCAAATTTTATCCCTAGAAACCTGATAGGTTGCCGGATAAGATTCAATTGTGAAACTGATTTGCGTCGATGGTATAAACTTAACTTGTTCACGAACCATAGAAACCGTATAGGTTGAGGGGAGTGAACAAGGGGAAAAAGAAGATCGAATCATCCATTAGATGGGTTGGTGTTGGACACCACTTTATGAAAATTAATAGACTAGAAACCTGTTCGGTTGCCCTCTATTAAGATTTATAAAGAACTCGATCACCACTATGAAGTAGAGCGACGATACTTCCGGATTTCACATGGGAGTGTGTTATTCCTATAAAAATAGTGGGAGCTGAGTAACAAGAATAGAAAAGACCTTAATTCTATACTCAGATCATAATATAACGAGTCACTAATTAATTTGTCGTACTTAATGCATACATAACTCTCAATATGACAATGAATCCACTCGCAATTCTACTCGAAAAGAACACCTTAATGGGACAGAACTTTGTGGATTGGATCCGCAATCTGATGATTGTCCTCAGTATAGAGGCACTGGGATACGTCTTGGAGACGGACATTCCGGCGCCTCCTGTGTGGACCCGAGCCAATCAAGAAGAGATTGAAAACCACGAAAAGTGGGTTAAGGATGACGTCAAAGTTCGTGCTTATATGATGGCTTCCATGTATAATGAGCTTAAGAGAGCTCATGAGAAAATGACTTCTGCTAGGCAGATTCTATCTCACTTAACCGATCTTTATGGTGAGCATAGCAGAACTGCTAGATATGAGATATCCAAGCAACTGTTCGGTGCAAGGAAGAAGGAAGGTGAGAAGGTTGGGGAACACGTCCTCAAAATGATATCCATGATCGAGAGATTGGAGGCTCTTGATTTTAAAATGGATACTTCTCTCCAAACCGACCTTATCCTACAGTCTCTCCCTGATTCCTTCTCACAGTTTGTTATGAACTTCAACTGCAATGAGATTGCATGCAATTTAGCTGGGCTAATGAAAAAACTTGTGACCGCTCGAATGTATGAAGACTCCGCGGATGAAGGAGTGCATTGTGATTTCTTCCGACCTTGGAGGTCTAAGAACAAGAAGAAAAAGACCAAGAAGCAAACTGGACCACAAGTTAAGGACCTTAAGGGTAAGGGCAAGGCCCCAATGGTTCCAAAGAACAAGAAGAAGAAGGATGCTTGTCTCAAGTGCGGTGAGCTGGGCCACTGGGCTAGAGATTGTCCGATTCTTCATGGCACTTCAGGTACAGAACTTTTAGTTTTGGAAACAAATTGTTCTACTACTGTATTTTCTACTTCCTGGATACTGGATTCTGGTGCTAGTTCTCATATTTGTACCGTGAATCAGGATCTGGAACAAAGTAGGAAGCTTGGAGCTGGAGAAGTTATGATCACAGTCGGAAGCGGGCATAGTGTCGAGGCGACCTACATAGGATCACTTCTTTTGGGTTTAGAATCTGGCTTTGTTTTGACTTTAGAAGATGTACTTGTTTTACTCAAGGGGCACAAAAACATTGTATCCATTCCGGTCATGGACTGAAAAGGTTTTTCATTTTTCATTGGTGATGGTTCCTGCAAAATTTATTTTAGAAATAAACTAGTGGGTACTGCTACATTGTTGAATGGATTGTATCATCTAAATCTCAGCAACAAAGTAGTTGTGAATACTATGACTAGAAAACGTGGTAGGGATGAAACCAATCGAGTTTTGAAATGGCATCTTAGACTTGGTCATGTTGTTCAGACCAAGGTTTACAAGATGGAAAAAGATGGACTTATGGGTCCATTGGGATCAGATCCCTTTCCTACTTGTGAATCTTGCCTTAAAGGCAAAATGACTAAGTCCCCCTTTACAGGGACTTTTGAAAGAGCCGTTGATAAAATGGGATTAATCCATACTGACGTTTGTGGTGCTTTGGAAGCAGCACGTGACGGATATCAGTATTTCATTACGTTTACAGATGACCATACTAGGTATGGTTATGTATACTTAATGAAACATAAATCCGAGGTCTTTGAGAAATTCCAGGAATTCAAGGCCCTAGTCGAGAAACAAACTGGAAATCATATCAAAGCACTTCGGTCGGACCGAGGTGGCGAGTATATGAGTACGGAGTTTGACGAGTTCCTTAAGGAACATGAAATAGTTTCACAACTAACACCTCCAGGTACCCCTCAGTTAAATGGTGTGTCAGAAAGAAGGAACCGGACCTTGTTAAACATGGTCCATTCCATGCTGGGCTATATTGACTTACCAATTTACCTGTGGGGGTATGCACTCCTGACTGCCGCTTATATCTTAAACAGATGTCCTTCCAAATCCGTTCCTAAAACTCCACATGAGATGTGGTAGGGAAGGAAACCAAGTCTTAATCATATTAGGATTTGGGGATGTCCCACCTATGTCAAGAAGACTAAGGTGGAAAAATTGGAAGCTAGGTCTGCGAAGGGACGTTTCATTGGATTCCCGTCTGGGACGATGGGATATCTATTCTACATGCCCGAAGATCGAAGGATCATTGTTGCTTTACAAGCACACTTCTTGGAAGATGAGTTCATTCAGGAAGGCGGAGCAGGTAGAAGTATTTCTTTAGAAGAATATAATGAAACTCCTCAGGAGACACCTGTGCAAGAAACTGGAACCGAACCTTCTGAAACACAAGTACAACCACCTCGTAGGTCAAGTAGGGTGTCTCTATTACCTGAGAGGTATAGTTTTATGCACTTGGAGGAACTGGGTTTCCTCGAGGTTCCAAGTGATAAACAAGAGATCGACCCAGGACCAATGACCTAGCAATGGTGGATGTAGACTCCATGAAATAGACTGTAGCAGTCTTCATGTAGTTGGGACATTCGTTTTGACAAGGCAGTCAAAGATTTTGACTTGCATTTAAATGAAGAGGAACATTGTGTATATAAGAGGGTTGGTGGGAGCTAGATCGCATCCTTAGTACTATATGTATATGACATTCTACTAATAGGAAATGATGTGGGAATGCTCAGTTCTGGGAAAGCTTGGCTTTCGAGTAATTTCTCCATGAATGACTTGGGAGAAAAAACCTATATTCTTGGGATTCGATTCTACCGGGATAGATCGAAGAGAATGATAAGTTTTTCCCAAGCCCTCTATATAGATTAGATCTTGAAGAGGGTTCCTTCCGATGCGACATGGAATAAAACTCACCTTGAAGATGTTTCCTCATAGTGAGGAACAATGAAAGGAAATGAGTTATATACCATATGCTTCGGCATTGGGTAGCCTTACATATACTTTATTGTGTACAAGACCTGACATTGCGCATGCTGGAAGCGTGGTAAGTAGGTTTCGGGCTAACCCAGTCAGGGAACATTAGACCGCCGTAAAGAATGTTCTCAAGTACTTTAAATGTACTAAGAGATCTGATTCTTATATATGGAGGTGGAGAACAGAATGTGGTGGGATTCACTGTATTGGACTTCCAAGGACAGAAAGACGATTATATGTCTACTTCTGGCTACATTTACTCTTAATGTAAGAGCAGTATCTTGGCATAGTGCCAAGTATAGCGCGACTGCTAATTCCACCTATTAGGCTGAGTATAAAGCGGCCTCGGAAGCCTGCAAAGGAAGAATTTAGAAGTTACTGGGTAAACTTCACATGACACCTTGTGCTGCGCTGCCAGAGCTGTAGCACAGGCCTAGGAGCCGAGGTTTCACAACAGTACCAAACATATTGAGAGAGAGTATCATCTCGTAAGAGCATTTGTTCGCAAAGAGATACATTGTGCTGCATAGAGTAGAGTCAGCCGACTACGTCGCTGATCCACTGACCAAGCCACTTTCTCAGATTAGCTTAGAGCGTGATCTGGAGAACATGGGTATTAGATACCATAGTGTGTGGCATTGAGTGCAAGTGGGAGATTGATGGGAGTATGCCCTCGAATGCCACTCAGAGGATGATTGAGTGAGGGCATTGTACATGTAATTATGTAAATCACTAATATAAGGCAATGGATGTTTCTTTATTTACTGGTAGTTACTGGCATTCCTAACTCGTAAATATACATATAGAAACTAGTCCGTGTATTTGAGAGCAAAACGTTCCACTCTTTATTGGATAAGGGGGTCGGCACTGGAAAGGTTTATAGCTCAAATACTTAATCGTTCGCAAGTCGATGAAACTTGACTGGGCTTTAAGTTTATGTGAAGACTTGTATGACGTGTTCTTTGACATGGAGAGTGTATGTCGAACACTAATGGTTAGTGGGAGCACATGTTATAGGTATGCTAATTGGATTAGTATACTCGAACCGACTCACCCTCGATTCGTCACACGGATTTCACTCCGGGACAGTCAATGACGGAATCGAAAGGTTGTGATAGGTATTCGTGAACCTTCAACTTGAGGATTTAGTAGGAATGTGCTTGTGACGTCAAGATTTTCATTAGAGTAGTTCGACCCTGTAAACCGAAAGGCGGGGGTTAACCTCGACGTGCATCTTGACGGGTAAGTAGCAAGTCCTACTGAATACCAAGATAGAATTCTTTCTCCCGTTAGTGAGCGGGTTATATGTCCTATGCGGTTATTGGCAGATGAGATCATAAGTCTTTGGCCAAAGCATTGGAGCTAGTTGTATTAGATACACGACAACTCGATGATCTCGATTTGCATTAACGCATGCATAGCGTCAAGAACAGATAGGGTTTGATTGACCGTGACCCTATAACTTGATCGGGACATTTGAAAGAAGGGTTTATACGCATAATGGTATTCACGACAGAATGGTTCTTGAATGATCCCACTCATTCGTTCTCAGTTGGGGTACAGTCTAGGCCGCTAGGCTGGCTAGGTGGTGCTACTACTCTTTGGTTCCTCCCATTGCTGACTGAGACGGACCTACCGAGTCGCGCAATAGGATTGACGACGGAATGAATAAAGCTAATTCTCTCATTATGAATATTAGATATTGGATATCTAATTTGGGACATTGGATGTCTAAATTTATTTATCGGATAAATTAATTTACGACCTAATGAATTAAATATATTACTGGGTGATTAATTTAATTCACGAATATAATTATTTCTTGGAGAAATTAATTATGTTATTTTGTATTTTATATGTTTAATTAATTGGATTAATTAAACGACACAAATACATCGGAACGGAATATGAGTTTATCTGTTTGGACTCTCGGGAGTCTGAAACGAACCGAACTCGTCCGTTTTCTAGCATGGGCTGCCCCCCACTTATAACATGTGTGTGTATTGACTTGTCCCCATCATGGTTTTGGAATATCATGTGTTGAGGGGACAAGCATCATATACATTATATGGGGGAATCTCACATGTGATAAGGTTTGATTTTTGTGGGTTGAATAAGAATATAAAGATGACTTTGATCTCTCATCCTCACAACAATTCTTGGCATCATACGTGAGACATAGAGAGAAAAGAGAGAGAAAAAGTTTTTTTTTCTCCAACTCATCTTCATCTTCTTCATTCACTTCTTCTTCATTTTTTCTTGGAGAAAAATTGAGAGAAATTATTGAGAGATATATTATACACTTAGAGTGTAGTAATAAAAGCTTCATCACTTAGCTCTAGCCGTATCCTCGGAGGATAGCAAGGTGATTGTCGTTCCAGTCGTTTCTCCGGCGCGTGGCAAGTAGAGACGCGGTGCTTTCGGCGTTGGATCGTTCAAGAGCTTGGGGAATAGTTCAAGAGAAGGTTATCCATCTAATCAACGGACTACAAGGGTGAGTTTCTATATATCTTGTTTTTCGTTAACATATTCGTATATACGTAGCTCGATCGATCCTCGTAGGGATTCGGATCGAATTAATTTTCGTTTTACCGCTTCCGCTGGGCCTTCGTTTTTAGGCACCGAATCCCAACAGTGGTATCGGAGCATAGGTCTTGCGATCGTATATACGATATTGGCATTTGGAATGCTCGATTAGATGGTGAATGATTTGGAATCATTTTAGTCATAATCGTGGTACATGTTTTACGTTCCTTGTAGTTATATTTTTCCGTAAGTTTATGTCTAAATATAAATCTTAAATTTCTGGGAAATATGATTTATATTGAAGATATGAAAGTCGGAAAATATTGATATTGGATATCCGGTCGAAAATCTAGCCCCGAATCGTCGTCGGACGATTTTTTGGACAAAAAGGGTTATCTGGCCGAGAGTGACTCGACCGTGTCCTGCGTGACTCGGTCGTGTCCGGCAGTGTGGCCAAGTCACTGCCAGGTAGACTCGACTGTGTCCTGGGTGACTCGGTCGTGTGCGCGATCTGGCCAATCGCAGTGCGGACCGACCGTGTCTGGTGACTCGGTCGTGTCTGGCGGCATATTCCGAGCGTGACTCGGCTATGCGAGCGACTCCGGCAGCCGAGGGTGACTTCGGTCATCTTTGGCGATTTCACCCATTTCGATTTTTCGTGTATTCTTGAAAATTAATCTCCCACATGTTAAATTGGATTTAATATGATTAAAATGATTTATAGTATTTCATTTTATAAGGGAAATTTGATTAATTGGAATATTTATGGTCGACCGAATTATTTTGAACGTTATCATATTACCGATTGTGTGAATCGATTGGATCGGTTCGTATTGTTGATTAGATCAATGTACCTCTATGCTTTTCATTTATATAGTATTTATTGGATGAATGCTTTTGAATGGGGATGTGGTTCGTGGACTTAGTTTTGAATCGTTCGTTTTATTCAATTGGGTTGTAAAGGCCGTTTTGAGCCTATTTATGTTACTAGAAATGTTTGTATCTAGGATGCAATTTTCGATGTAAAATTTATATGTAATGACGAAGACCGGAGGAAGATCCGTTTCGAGAAGACGAAGATTCAAGACGAAGACTTGTTATTAGATTACGAAGTTTTTGTTTTCTAGGAACGGTCCATGAACCACATGTTGGTAGCAACTAGGTTGTGAATGGTTGTTTCATATTGTATGAATGCCACAAACGCGCTTAAATGATTAATGTGCAAAGTGTAACATTAATCGCGAAAATTCTCCAACGACAAATTATTAAGTTAATAAGGTTTCAAGGTTTTCCTTCCCTTCATCGAGCTTTCGGGAAATTGAAATCCAAACCGGATGTGCTATGCTTCCGAGTTATCGGGGTAGTCGTTCGGGGAGGATGGATAAATTACCGGGAGCGCATTGGATGCCTTCGGTTGGAGCAAATTTTATCCCTAGAAACCTGATAGGTTGCCGGATAAGATTCAATTGTGAAACTGATTTGCATCGATGGTATAAACGTAACTTGTTCACGAACCATAGAAACCGTATAGGTTGAGGGGAGTGAACAAGGGGAAAAAGAAGATCAAATCATCCATTAGATGGGTTGGTGTTGGACACCACTTTATGAAAATTAATAGACTAGAAACCTGTTCGGTTGCCCTCTATTAAGATTTATAAAGAACTCAATCACCACTATGAAGTAGAGCGACGATACTTCCGGATTTCACATGGGAGTGTGTTATTCCGATAAAAATAGTGGGAGCTGAGTAACAAGAATAGAAAAGACCTTAATTCTATACTCAGATCATAATATAACGAGTCACTAATTAATCTGTCGTACTTAATGCAGACATAACTCTCAATATGACAATGAATCCACTCGCAATTCTACTCGAAAAGAACACCTTAATGCGACCTAACTTTGTGGATTGGATCCGCAATCTGATGATTGTCCTCAGTATAGAGGCACTGGGATACGTCTTGGAGAACGACATTCCGGCGCCTCCTGTGCGGGCCCGAGCCAATCAGGAAGAGATTGAAAACCACGAAAAGTGGGTTAAGGATGACGTCAAAGTTCATGCTTATATGATGGCTTCCATGTCTAATGAGCTTCAGAGAGCTCATGAGAAAATGACTTCTGCTAGGCAGATTCTATCTCACTTAACCGAGCTTTATGGTGAGCACAGCAGAACTGCTAGATATGAGATATCCAAGCAACTGTTCGGTGCAAGGATGAAGGAAGGTGAGAAGGTTGGGGAACACGTCCTCAAAATGATATCCATGATCGAGAGATTAGAGGCTCTTGATTTTAAAATGGATACGTCTCTCCAAACCGACCTTATCCTACAGTCTCTCCCTGATTCCTTCTCACAGTTTGTTATGAACTTCAACTGCAATGAGATTGCATGCAATTTAGCTGGGCTAATGAAAAAACTTGTGACCGCTCAGTCACAGATGAAGACTCCGCGGATGAATGAGTCTGCTCTGTGATTTCTTCTGGACCTCGGAGGTCTAAGAACAAGAAGAAAAAGACCAAGAAGCAAACTGGACCACAAGTTAAGGACCTTAAGGGTAAGGGCAAGGCCCCAATGGTTCCAAAGAACAAGAAGAAGAAGGATGCTTGTCTCAAGTGCGGTGAGTCGGCCCGGGCTAGAGATTGTCCGATTCTTCATGGCACTTCGTACGTAACTTTTAGTTTTGGAAACAAATTGTTCTCTATCGTATTTTCTACTTCTTGAATCTTGGATTCGGTGCTAGTTCTCATATTTGTACCGTAAATCAGGATCTGGAACAAAGTAGGAAGCTTGGAGCTGGAGAAGTTATGATCACAGTCGGAAGCGGGCATAGTGTCGAGGCGACCGACATAGGATCACTTCTTTTGGGTTTAGAATCCGGCTTTGTTTTGACTTTAGAAGATGTACTTGTTTTGGCCAAGGGGCACAAAAACATTGTATCCATTCCGGTCATGGACCGAAAAGGTTTTTCATTTTTCATTGGTGATGGTTCCTGCAAAATTTATCTTAGAAATAAACTAGTGGGTACTGCTACATTGTTGAATGGATTGTATCATCTAAATCTCAGCAACAAAGTAGTTGTGAATACTATGACTAGAAAACGTGGTAGGGATGAAACCAATCGAATTTTAAAATGGCATCTTAGACTTGGTCATGTTGGTCAGACCAAGGTTTACAAGATGGAAAAAGATGGACTTATGGGTCCATTGGGATCAGATCCCTTTCCTACTTGTGAATCTTGCCTTAAAGGCAAAATGACTAAGTCCCCCTTCACAGGGACTTTTGAAAGAGCCGCTGATAAAATGGGATTAATCCATACTAACGTTTGTGGTGCTTTGGAAGCAGCACGTGACAGATATCAATATTTCATTACGTTTACAGATGACCATACTAGGTATGGTTATGTATACTTAATGAAACATAAATCCGAGGCCTTTGAGAAATTCCAGGAATTCAAGGCCCTAGTCGAGAAACAAACTGGAAATCATATCAAAGCACTTCGGTCGGACCGAGGTGGCGAGTATATGAGTACGGAGTTTGACGAGTTCCTTAAGAAACATGGAATAGTTTCACAACTAACACCTCCAGGTATCCCTCAGTTAAATGGTGTGTTAGAAAGAAGGAACCGGACCTTGTTAAACATGGTCCGTTCCATGCTGGGCTATACTGACTTACCAATTTACCTGTGGGGGTATGCACTCCTGACTGCCGCTTATATCTTAAACAGATGTCCTTCCAAATCCGTTCCTAAAACTCCACATGAGATGTGGGAGGGAAGGAAACCAAGTCTTAATCATATTAGGATTTGGGGATGTCCCACCTATGTCAAGAAGACTAAGGTGGAAAAGTTGGAAGCTAGGTCTGCGAAGGGACGTTTCATTGGATTCCCGTCTGGGACGATGGGATATCTATTCTACATGCCTGAAGATCGAAGGATCATTGTTGCTTTACAAGCACACTTCCTGGAAGATGAGTTCATTCAGGAAGTCGGAGCAGGTAGAAGTATTTCTTTAGAAGAATATAATGAAACTCCTCAGGAGACACCTGTGCAAGAAACTGGAACCAAACCTTCTGAAACACAAGTACAACCACCTCGTAGGTCAAGTAGGGTGTCTCCATTACCTGAGAGGTATAGTTTTATGCACTTGGAGGAACTGGGTTTCCTCGAGGTTCCAAGTGATAAACAAGAGATCGACCCACGACCAATGACCTAGCAATGGTGGATGTAGACTCCATGAAATACACTGTAGCAGTCTTCATGTAGTTGGGACATTCGTTTTGACAAGGCAGTCAAAGATTTTGACTTCGTACAAAATGAAGAGGAACATTGTGTATACAAGAGGGTTATTGGGAGCTAGATCGCATCCTTAGTACTATATGTAGATGACATTCTACTAATAGGAAATGATGTGGGAATGCTCAGTTCTGGGAAAGCTTGGCTTTCGAGTAATTTCTCCATGAAAGACTTGGGAGAAGAAACCTATATTCTTGGGATTCGATTCTACTGGGATAGATCGAAGAGAATGATAAGTTTTTCCCAAGCCCTCTATATAGATTAGATCTTGAAGAGGGTTCCTTCTGATGCGACATGGAATAAAACTCACCTTGAAGATGTTTCCTCATAGTGAGGAACAATGAAAGGAAATGAGTTATATACCATATGCTTCGGCATTGGGTAGCCTTACATATACTTTATTGTGTACAAGACCTGACATTGCGCATGCTGGAAGCGTGGTAAGTAGGTTTCGGGATAACCCAGTCAGGGAACATTAGACCGCCGTAAAGAATGTTCTCAAGTACTTTAAATGTACTAAGAGATCTGATTCTTATATATGGTGGTGGAGAACAGAATGTGCTGGGATTCACTGTATTGGACTTCCAAGGACAGAAAGACGATTATATGTCTACTTCTGGCTACATTTACTCTTAATGTAAGAGCAGTATCTTGGCATCGTGCCAAGTATAGCGCGACTGCTAATTCCACCTATTAGGCTGAGTATAAAGCGGCCTCGGAAGCCTCCAAAGGAAGAATTTAGAAGTTACTGGGTAAACTTTACGTGACACCTTGTGCTGCGCTGCCAGAGCTGTAGCACAGGCCTAGGAGCCGAGGTTTCACAACAGTACCAAACATATTGAGAGAGAGTATCATCTCGTAAGAGCATTTGTTCGCAAAGAGATACATTGTGCTGCATAGAGTAGAGTCAACCGACTACGTCGCTGATCCACTGACCAAGCCACTTTCTCAGATTAGCTTAGAGCGTCATCTGGAGAACATGGGTATTAGATACCATAGTGTGTGGCATTTAGTGCAAGTGGGAGATTGATGGGAGTATGCCCTCGAATGCCACTCAGAGGATGATTGAGTGAGGGCATTGTACTTGTAATTATGTAAATCACTAATATAAGGAAATGGATGTTTCTTTATTTACTGGTAGTTACTGGCATTCCTAACTCGTAAATATACATATAGAAACTAGTCCGTGTATTTGAGAGCAAAAAGTTCCACTCCTTATTGGATAAGGGGGTCGGCACTGGAAAGGTTTATAGCTCAAATACTTAATCGTTCGCAAGTCGATGAAACTTGACTGGGCTTTAAGTTTATGTGAAGACTTATATGACGTGTTCTTTGACATGGAGAGTGTCTGTCGAACACTAATGGTTAGTGGGAGCAAACTTTATAGGTATGCTAATTGGATTAGTATACTCGAACCGACTCACCCTCGATTTGTCACACGGATTTCACTCCGGGACAGTCAATGACGGAATCGAAAGGTTGTGATAGGTATTCGTGAACCTTCGACTTGAGGATTTAGTAGGAATGTGCTTGTGACGTCAAGATTTTCATTAGAGTAGTTCGACCCTGTAAACCGGAAGGCGGGGGTCAACCTCGACGTGCATCTTGGCGGGCAAGTGGCAGGTCCTACTGAATACCAAGATAGAATTCTTTCTCCCGTTAGTGAGCGGGTTATATGTCCTATGCGGTTATTGGCAGATGAGATCATAAGTCTTTGGCCAAAGCATTGGAGCTAGTTGTATTAGATACACGACAGCTCGATGATCTCGATTTGCATTAACGCATGCATAGCGTCAAGAACAGATAGGGTTTGACTGACCGTGACCCTATAACTTGATCGGGACATTTGAAAGAAGGGTTTATACGTATACTGGTATTCACGACAGAATGGTTCTTGAATGATCCCAATCATTCGTTCTCAGTTGGGGTACAGTGTAGGCCGCCAGGCTGGCTAGGTGGTGCTACTACTCTTTGGTTCCTCCCATTGCTGACTGAGACGGACCTACCGAGTCGCGCAATAGGATTGACGACGGAATGAATAAAGCTAATTCTCTCATTATGAATATTAGATATTGGATATCTAATTTGGGACATTGGATGTCTAAATTAATTTATTGGATAAATTAATTTATGGCCTAATGAATTAAATATATTACTGGGTGATTAATTTAATTCACGAATATAATTATTTCTTGGAGAAATTAATTATGTTATTTTGTATTTTATATGTTTAATTAATTGGATTAATTAAACGACACAAATACATCGGAACGGAATATGAGTTTATCTGTTTGGACTCTCGGGAGTCCGAAACGAACCGAACTCGTCCGTTTTCTAGCATGGGCTGCCCCCCACTTATAACCATGTGTGTGTATTGACTTGTCCCCATCATGGTTTTGGAATCTAATGTGTTGAGGGGACAAGCATAATATACATTATATGGGGGAATCTCACATGTGATATGGTTTGATTTTTGTGGGTTGAATAAGAATATAAAGATGACTTTGATCTCTCATCCTCACAACAATTCTTGGCATCATACGTGAGACATAGAGAGAAAAGAGAGAGAAAAAGTTTTTTTTCTCCAACTCATCTTCATCTTCTTCATTCACTTCTTCATTTTTTCTTGGAGAAAAATTGAGAGAAATTATTGAGAGATATATTATACACTTAGAGTGTAGTAATAAAAGCTTTATCACTTAGCTCTAGCCATATCCTCGGAGGATAGCAAGGTGATTGTCGTTCCGGTCGTTTCTCTGGCGCGTGGCAAGTAGAGACGCGGTGCTTTCGGCGTTGGATCGTTCAAGAGCTTGGGGAATAGCTCAAGAGAAGGTTATCCATCTAATCAACGGACTACAAGGGTGAGTTTCTATATCTCTTGTTTTTCGTTTACATATTCGTATATACGTAGCTCGATCGATCCTCGTAGGGATTCGGATCGAATTAATTTTTGTTTTACCGCTTCCGCTGGGCCTTCGTTTTTAGGCACCGAATCCCAACAATTTAGAAAACAATTCGGAAAACGATTTATAAAACAGTTTAAAATTCCATCGAGAGTTTTAATAGAAAACAATTTAGGATTATCAAATCCTTCTCTTTCCAAAAATCAATAGGGTCACAGCCCAAAGGTTTTGTTTTCGCAAATAGGAAACCACCAACAATTTACAGGGTCAGAGCCCAACATCACGTGTCCTCGACGGACATAAAAATCAACAAAACATAATCGCGCACGCGCATCGCCTAGGACCGGGACGAAGCCACAAATCCCACTCGGGGCCTCGAAGGGCCCAACCGAGCTGGCTAGCGAAACAAATCCCACACATGCATCGCCTTGAGAACAGGGCAATACCATTGATCCCGCCCGAGGCCTCGAAGGACCCTCCCGAGCTGGCTAGCTAAACAAATCACAACATCTTTGGCGCTCACGGTTGGATCAATCACTTGTTGCATCCTGACCACATGATCACATGCCATGTGTCACCGTAGTTTTTCTTAGGCTCTCACGGTTGGATCAATTGCTTGTTGCATCCTGGCCACATGATCACATGCCACGTGCCACCATAGACCCCACCCACATCCACACAATCACACACATAGCGCAATGCAACGAAGATATCCAAACAATTCACTCAGAGACATCAAACACTTAGTAAAACACCACGTCAAATCACAACGCATCGAAATGAAATAATATACGTCCACACGCAATACCAAGTGCAACATCAACACCAAACATATCCACAGAATTCACATAGTTATTCACAAATCACACCATTCACAAAACACACGCGTTTTGAAAGCAAGCCTTTAACAAGGCTAAACCGAATCTTTTGAAAGTTCAATTCAAACGACCAAACAACCACATTTAGATGATCACTAATTATCATATCCATAAAACAAGAATAGTATGGACAAGGTACTTGCCTCGATATCAAGATCGCAACGAGACGACGGATGGGACGTGGTCGAATAGCCCCGAACCCCCGAACAATATGAAGAACGCGATAGCACCACGAGTATTACGAGAATAACACCATACGAGTCATCAATCACCAAACGGGATTCAACATCGGAATCCTCGAACACCTATAAACCTCCGGAAGGAACAATAACACATGGTTACGATGAGAATCAAGGCCAAAACAATGGAAATCCCAACAAACTATCGAAGGGAAACTCATTGGGACATTTAATCGAACACTCAATGTTCGATAACTCCCAAGAACACTCGAATCACTAATTGAGTTGAACAAACTTGAAATATGGATATACAACCCATAGAACACGATTAATAACATCATACTACACCAACCGATGTATCAAAATCGGACAAGAATTGAAATCAAGAACAAATTTCCCAAAAAGTCAACTTGAAGGAAAATAAAGAAATATACCTTGATTCGACGAAGAACACGGATTGGATGATGATATAATCAACAAAGATCTTCCAAAATGCCTTGGAAATAATTAGAATCGGCCAAGAACTCGATCTCCCGAGCCTCCCGTCGCCAGCCGCCGAAAAAAGAAGAAAAAGGGTGAAAATGAAGGTCTGGCCGAGCCCAGGCTATATGTAGCCGGCAGGGTTACGGCCGTAACCGGCAGTGCCTTACGGCCGTAACTCGGCCCTTACGGCCGTACTCGGCAGGCCTTACGTCCGTAACCAGCATTCGTCAAAAAATCAGTCTAGCAACTGTCGGACACTTACGGCCGTAACTGGCACACATTACGGCCGTAACCGGTCTTCGTCCGGAAGATGCCCAGCGCCCGTACAGCCGTACCTGATCACGCTTACGGTCGTAACTGGCACACATTACGACCGTAACCGGCACCTTACGACCGTAACTCGGCCAGGCCAGGCCCTGCTCCGGCCGTGACTCGGCCGTGGCCACTCCGACGGCTCGGCCGACCCCAAAACCCGAACTTGAGTAAAAATTGGAGATACGGTTACGAAGTACTCGCTGATAGGACGCCGAATGTACGCTCCCTGAAAACCCGGTTTAAAATATGGACCAATAAAAGTCCGACCTAGGTTCTTAGACAAGGGGATGACAACCTCAAGGTCCTTTAGAAGGTCGCCGACCTCGGAGGCCCCACTTAGCTGTAACGTCTGTTGGAAGGGCGCCGACCTCGGAGGCCCCACTGACCTATGATATCTGATAAAAGGTCGCCGACCTCAGAGGCCCCACTTAGCTGTGACATCTGTTAGAAGGGCGCCGACCTCAAAGGCCCCGCTGACCTATGATATCTGATAAAAGGTTGCCGACCTCAAGGGTCTCTCGACCTACTGATTTGAATAGGAATGAGCCGACCTAAAACCACCGAACTCAGGAAGGTCGAACTCTTGGGAAAGAAGATCCTGACTCACCTGATAGAATCCCTAAGATCCAGGGATTGAGAGCCCATACCTTGCAATCCCGGAAATCTAGGGATGGAAAATCGCAGCCTGAATCCCTGGATATCCGGGATTTTCTCTGGAAATCAGGGAAAATCTTAGACAACAAGGCACCCTCCTCCTATAAAAGGTAGAGAGGGGGTTTCTCAAAAGACAACACACTCTGAGAATATAGCATATTTTAGAGAGAGAAAGAAAAGAGAATACTTCATATATTTGGGGTTTTCTTAGCTAAACTTCTAAGATTAACCCGGTTCTTGGTGACCGATCAGCTCGGTTACATCAAGTGGCGCCGTCTGTGGGAAGTGTGACATCGAGTCACTTTGAGTTGAGACGTGAGGTTAGTGATGGCAGAAGAAATGAACCAGAAAAGAATAGGGGAGTTAATACCCAAAAATCTAGAAGAGGAACTAGCAGCTGCGGGTGGAGAAGCGACTCTGGAAAAAACACCCGTCACCCCTGTAGAAGAAGTCGCACCAAGCACAATTACACTGACGAAGGAAGCCTTAGCCGACATAATCGCCATTGCAATCCAGAAGGGCCGGGAGGTCGAAAGACAAAGGGTACCACGGAAATTAATACCCATCCTTTCGGATGGGCCGGAGGAAATTGAGCAGCAGGAAGAACATGAGGAGAGTTATCCAAGAATATGGGAGCGATCCAGACAGGAAAAAACACAGGATCCCTTGATATCCAGCATGCAGGACGAGCTGGAAGAGTTGCGACAGAGGGTTGCGGGGAAGGACATGGAGAGTCATCCAGGCCATCCCTTCTCAGAAGGCATACTGCAGGCCGAGCTCCCATATGGGTTTAGGGTTGTCACCTTCACCTACATTGGACTCTCAGATCCTACCCGACATTTATACCGATTCGAGAACATGGTGGTACTACATCGATATTTGGATGCCGTGAGTTGCAGAGCATTCTTGGCTACACTGACAGAGTCAGCTCAGGATTGGTTCCACCAGATACCCCCTGGGTCAGTCACCAGCTTCAAAACTTTTAGCTCCGCGTTCTTGACTCACTTTGCCAGCGCCAGGGCGCACCAAAATACCTTCATGTCCTTGTTCAGTATCAAGCAATATTCTGGAGAAGCGCTGAGAGCTTATGTGACCCGATTCACGAAGGCATGTCTGGAGGTACCCTCGTCGTCAGAAGAAGTAAAAACCAGTGCCTTGACGCATGGACTGAGGCCGGGGTTGCTACGCACCTCATTAGCTAAAAAACGAGCCAGAACATATGATGAGGTCTTAGCTCGATGCTCGAAATACATTAATGTTGAGGAAACCAAGAAGGATATGGAGGAATTGCAAGAAAAGCCCGAGGATGGGGAAAGGGGGTCCAGCAGATTGATACGACGGGAGGAGTACACCTTTCAAGGAAATTTACCACGGGAAGAAATGTCGCGGGGAAAAACAGATCGAAAGAAGAACGATATCTTTCTAAGGCGACCAAGATTTGACCAATACAGCCCACTAACAATGAGGAGAGCTCAGGTTTTGGAAGCAGTTGAGGGTAAGATGAACAGGGTTATCGAGTGGCCTGCATCTCGTCCTAATAGGCCCACTCAGCCGAAATCAGAGCTTTATTGTCGATTCCACAATGATTACGGGCATAAAACAGATGAATGCAAGCACCTTAATGATGAGATCGAGAGGCTGGTCTGAGCGGGACATCTGATGGAGTTCACATATCAGCAGAGAAATGGAGGTTGGAGGCAACCACCCATGCCCCAAAGAGGTGCGGGGGTGAAAAGAGAAGCTCCTCGGGGACCCGCTGCTCCCCCGGCTAAAAAAGGAGTGATCCACATGATATCAGGGGGACCAACCGACAGAAGTTCTAATCAGGCTAGAAAAGCCCACGCGCGAAAGGCTAGGTGTCATCAGCTCAAGGAGGTCGCCTCTGTAGGCAGTGGGCCTATCATTCAGTTCAGCCCCATGGATTATAACGGGATACATACGCCCCACAATGACGCGCTGGTCATCACCGCGGAGATCGCCAGTTACGATGTGCAAAGGATGTTTATCGATACGGGAAGCTCGGTAGACATCTTATTCCATGACTGTTTCAAACAGATGAACCTGGAAGTGGAATTGAGAAAGGTAGATACCGCGCTCTATGGGTTCTGTATGACCGAGGTGCAACCAGTCGGAGAAGTGGTGCTTCCAGTAGCACTAGGTCGGATGCCCCATCGGAAGGTCAAGACACTCAGATTTTTAGTGGTGGACACCAAATCGGCCTATAACGCCATTTTAGGACGACCAGGGCTCAACAAATTCGAAGTAGTGGCCTCTACCGCACACATGAAAGTAAAATTCCCCATAGGAGGTGAGGTGGGAGAAGTAGCAGGAGATCAGTTTGTAGCCCGATCTTGTTATCAGACAACGGTAAAGCAGGGAGTGCAACGCGGAAAGAGGACACCCGAGCTCGGGGGTCCGCATCCGGACTCTAAGAGGAATAAGCAATCGAAGGCGCCCGAGGAAGCTGAGGAAGAAGGCGTCAAGCCCAACGAGGAGTTACTAGAAATAGAATTGGTTCCAGGAAAGCCGGAAACAAAAACTCGCATGGGAAGTCGGTTGGATGATGGAATAAAGGAAAGCCTCATCAGCCTGCTAAGGAGATTCGTGGACATTTTCGCGTTCGCAGCTGAGGATCTGGTGGGAATCAGCCCAACAATTGTCGAACACAGGTTGAACATCGACCCAACCATAAGACCAGTAAAGCAGAAGAGGAGGCATTTCGGGCCAGAGATGGATGGGGTCATTGGGGAAGAGGTCGATAAGCTCCTCCGAGCTGGACACATAATGGAGATCCAGTTTCCAGAGTGGCTATCCAACGCTGTGATGGTGGGGAAAGGCCAGGGGAAGTGGAGGATGTGCATGGACTTCCGGGACCTAATAAAGCATGTCCCAAGAATCACTACCCGTTACCCCGCATAGATCAGCTAGTGGATTCAACCTCGGGGTGCGAGTTACTCAGTATGATGGACGCTTCCCAGGGATATCATCAGATTCCTCTCGCACCCGAGGACAGAAAGAGGGCTAGTTTTGTGGTTTCAAAGGGAACTTTTTGTTATGTACGCATGCCTTTTGGATTAAAAAATGCAGGAGCTACATATCAGAGGATGTTCGACAGAATCTTTAGATCCCAAATCGGCAGAAACATGGAGGTATACGTGGATGACATGCTAGTGAAAAGTGTGAAGGCAGGAGAGCATATCAGAGACCTAGAAGAGACGTTCGAGAACCTGCGCGCGTACGGAATGAAGCTCAACCCATCAAAATGTTCTTTTGGAGTCAAATCGGGAAAATTCCTGGGATATGTGGTCACAGAACAAGGAATCGAGGTCAACCCGGAGAAGGTCAAGGCAGTGCTGCAAATGAATCCTCCAAAAAATATCAAGGATATCCAGATACTAACAGGAAGAATAGCAGGGCTGAGCCGTTTCATATCACGCTCGGCCGAGAAGGGATTCCCATTTTTTAAACTCTTAAGAAAAGGGAACAAGTTCGAATGGACCCCAGAAGCGCAAACAGCATTCGGAAAATTGAAAGAGTATTTGGCCGAGCTGCCCCTGCTCACCAAACCAGTACCAGGAGAGGATCTTGTACTCTACTTATCCGTGGGAGAAGGAGCGGTTAGCTCGGTCTTGATAAGAGAAGAAATGAATAAGTAAAAGCCTATTTATTATACAAGCCGAATTTTGCAAGGAGCAGAACGGAACTACTCCGAGCTAGAAAAAGGGGCGCTGGCGTTAGTGGTTACAGTCAGGCGACTGAGGCCCTATTTCCTATCCCACCAGATAAAACCGCGAACCAACTTGCCCTTGAGAGAGATATTAGGGCGACCTAATGTGTCAGGTCGTCTGGTGAAGTGGGCGGTAGAAATAGGGGAGTACGACATGGAGTATGAGCCGAGAACGGCGATTAAAGCTCAGGCCCTAGCAGACTTTATCCAAGAGTGGGCCATGCCATCGCCACCAGAAGGACAGTGGCTGTTACATATGGATGGATCGGAGACAACTAGTGGTTCTGGGGCAGGGATAATCCTTACTACCCCGGAAGGTGAGCAATTAGAGTATACCATAAAATTCGATTTCAGGGCATCTAACAACGAGGCCGAATATGAAGCCCTGGTTAAGGGAATGCAGCTGGGAATAGACTTGGGCGCGCGACGACTCATTGCTTACTCTGATTCCCAACTGGTCACACAACAGGTAGAAGGAAAATTTGAGATAAATGAAGATCGGATGAAGAAGTATGTGGAGGAAGTGAAAGAGGTCGCCAACAACTAGGGGAATGGAAGTTAATCCATATCCCTAGGGCGGAAAATGCAAAAGCTGATTACCTAGCAAAAATGGGAAGCTCCTTAGTGGATTGCCGCTCGCGAACAGTAACGATTTTGGGAGCAGCCCGGAGTAGCATCATGAAATAGGTGATGGAGGTGAACGAGATAGCAGATTGGCGAACTCCTTTGTTGGCATACCTAAGAAGGGCAGAACTACCCAAGGAGAGGCAAGAAAGAATGAAAATTGTGTGAAGAGCAGCGAGGTTCTGTTGCATTAATGATGAGCTATACAAGAGGTCCTACCTCGGTCCATACCTACGATGCGTTTCGGAAGAAGAAGGGCGAAGTATATTGGAAAAAATCCATGAAGGGTTCTGCGGAGACCATACCAAAGGAAGAGCGCTGATTAGCAAAACGCTAAGGGCTGGTTTTTTTTGGCCGACCATGGGCAAGAGAGCAGTGGAAATGGTTAGGCGATGCCAAAAATGTCAAGTGCACGCACCCTTAATTCACATCCCAGTCGAGGATATGATCACCATGGGAGCGCCCTGTCCATTCGCTAAATGGGGAATTGATATCATGGAGCAGTTTACACCTGGCTCGGGAGGAAGAAAGTTCTTAGTAGTAGCCATAGACTACTTCAGCAAGTGGGTAGAGGCCGAGCCCGTGGCCACCATAACCGAGCAAAGAATCATAAGTTTTCTGTTTAACAACATTTGCTGCAGGTACGGAGCGCCCCAGATACTCATCTCAGATAATGGAACCCAATTCAATGGGAAGAGAACCCACTCCTGGTGCGAGGGTATGCATATCAAGCAAAGGTTCGCTGCGGTTGCTCACCCGCAAGCTAATGGGCAAGTGGAGGTAACTAACAAAACAATCTTGCAGGGGATAAAAACCCGCTTAGACAAAGTTGGAGGAGGATGGGTGGATGAACTTAGCTCGGTACTATGGTAAATGCAGGACCACACCTAGATCGTCAACAGGAGAAACACCCTTCAGTATGGTATACGGGTCCGAAGCCGTCATCCCCGCAGAAGTCGGAGAAATGTCCCACCGGGTTCGATGGTTCAACGAGATGGAGAACGAGGAAATAATGAAGGAGGCGTTAGATACCATAGAAGAAATAAGGGAAGCGGCGGCAGCACGAACTGAAAGATACAAAAGCTTGACAAAAGCAGCTCATGACAAAAGAGTCAGGAAGAGACAGTTCCAGGTCGGTGATTTGGTGCTTAGGCGAGCTGATGCCCTCAGAAAAACAGGAAAGCTGGAGCTGAATTGGGAAGGCCCTTACAAGGTAATCCGAATTTATGCGGGGGGAGCTTACGAGCTTGAGGATATAGAAGGGCACCTCATAAAAAGACCTTGGAACATATGTCACTTAAAAAAGTATTTTGTGTGAAGAGGTGTGGAAAAAAGCTTATGTTGTTTTAATAAAAGTCTATTACAAAAATATATCTCTCTGAATGTGTTGATCAAGTAAAACTAGAAATGACATCTGATCAGGCGAAACGCCTTCAGATCCGAGTAAGGGTGAACCGCCCTCTGACATCTGATCAGGCGAAACGCCTCCAGATCCGAGTAAGGGTGAACCGCCCTCTGACATATGATCAGGCGAAACGCCTCCAGATCCGAGTAAGGATGAACCACCCTCTGACATATGATCAGGCGAAACGCCTCCAGATCCGAGTAAGGGTGAACCGCCCTCTGACATCTGAACAGGCGAAATGCCTCCAGAACCAAGTAAGGGTGAACCTCCCTCTGACATCTGAACAGGCGAAACGCCTCCAGATCCGAGTAAGGGTGAACCGCCCTCTGACATCTAATCAGGCGAAACGCCTCCAGATCCGAGTAAGGGTGAACCGCCCTATGAAGCTATGACTAAGGGAAATACCCAACCTACACTAAAGATCGGTGAAAAAGTTAAGTCAAAATGGTTGGGTTACATTTAAGATATTTCGAAATTTAATAGTCGGGACTATACTAAGAGAAAAGCCAGGCCATGTCGGAAAGTAATCATATCAAATCAAACAGGCACAAGATACATCAAGGTTACAATCAACACCGAACTACATCAACTTGTCATACAAAGCACATCACTATCATACAAACCCCAAGTATATTCAACTCAAAAAGTTGTCATTCAAAATAAATTTGTGCGATCTGATAAAAAGAAACAGAAGAAAATATATATACATGTCTACACTAAACTACAGGCTCTGAAGACGGAGGAGGCAACGGAGGAGAAGCATCACGGTCGGTCCCAACCACCTCGGGATTAGGAGTGCTAGCCTTATCAGGTGAGCTAGGTGGAGTAGAAGGCAGCTCCAAATCTAGGCCAGATTGCTTTATGGACTCCTGAAGGGCGTCCTTCCACCAGGCCGCCTCTGGAGATTCTTCCACGTCCCCGGACCAACCCGAAGGAACGGGAGCCCCGTCCAATGCAGCATCACGGTCCATCTCGCCCATAAAACCCAAAGAAGCTAGCTGCTCACGAGCACGAGTTAGGGAAAAATCGAAATATTGTGTCGTGGCAGGGGCTCGCTTAACCAGGAAAGCGGTAGAATTGTGATACCGGGCCAGGAGGGCGGAACGGTAGGCCTCTAGGAAAGAGTGACCAACTTCACTGGTCAGAAATCGACGTCGGCCATCCGTCGCCCCGCGCTCATAAGACGATCCCTCGGATCTAGCCTCGGCTAGTTGAGCTTCCAGCTGGGTCACCTTTTCCGATTCCGCTCTAGCTTGAGCTTCGAGTTGGGTGACCTTCTCCAACTCAGCCTTAGCCCGGGCCTCAAGTTGAGCTATCCTCTCGGATTCGGCCCTAACTTCCGACAATTGAGCGTCGAGCTGGCCCACCTTCTCCGTTTCAGCTGTAGACAGGGTCTTCCAAAATTTCAGCTCTTGGTTCAGCTGAACATTGGCCATCTGAGCTCGTTCCAAAACCGCCTCCCGCTCAGAACTTTTCTCAAGGGCAGCATCTAAGCGATACTCTCTCCTGAAGCTGAGCCGAGAGATAGGAATTAGCCGACAGGGCGGCCTCCAGGTCGGTGAGCTGGGAGGAAGACGTAGCACCGAGCTTATGATCCTCTGCGAAGGTCACAAAGGTGGCGAAGAACTGCATAAGAAAGCAAGTTATATCAGGTCAGCAGAGAGGTAATAATAAAGGTGACAATAATCAAAAAGGGGGGAAGGCAAAAGAGGTTAATACCTTCCCAAAATACATCATCATGGCATCAAAGCGAGGGTCCTCCGCGGCATCTCGCAATCCCAGCTTATCCTTAGCCGGGACCATGGAGCTGAAATAGGGAAGAAATCTCTCAAACTCATTGCAGCGGAGAAGAGTCTACATAGCCGGACCTGGGGGACCCACGGTCTTCGGCCGTTTGGAAGCAGGGGAGCTAGGAGAAGAGGCCCTCTGAGTGACCTGAAGCTGCCGAGACGAGCTCGCAGGGCTTCGTCCGGTGGTCAAGGTAGGAGCCAGGTCGGAGGGGAGAGTTACCCCAGACTTAGGGCGAGAAGGGAACTTCCGTTTAGTTTTGGATGAACCCTCTGCCCTCTCCTTGGGGGGATTCGTCGACTTAGGGACCTTCTCTTTTATTGGTTCAGCCGGCTTGGAGGAGTCCGACTGGTAGGTCCGCATGAACTGATCTACAAAAAATAATACAAACAGTAAGGGAAATAGCTAAAAATCAAAATAACAAAGATCTAGAAAAAATAGATAAAGCCTACCGATGTCAGGGATAGCCGGGTAGGGATTCGAGCTCAGCCCACAATGGAACAGAAGATCATGGAATTGCGTCAGCTGGAAAGCATTATAGGGAATGGCATTCCATTCCCGAACTTTCTCGACCCACACAGCTCGGATGGAATTGCGCCTAGGAATAGGATCCTGGCTCGGAGTAGCCTGTGTCCATTCCGTAGGAAAGCCCCAAGAATCAGATGTAGGGAGCCGAAGGAAAAAGAAGCGGGACCTCCAGTCCTTCACATTGGAAGGGAGGTGGGTGAAGAAATGGGCGTTGTTTCGAGAAGTCAAGTAAAAGGAGCCTTTAAAACTCTTCAGCCCAAAACAAAAATAGAAAAAGCCCAAGTCGGGTTCCTCATGTCTGTAATGACACAGCACGAGAAAACCAACCATGTAGCGAAAAGAGTTAGGAGAAAACTGGTTGAGGGGAAGATTGTATTTAACGGAGAGAGAGACAAGGAAGGGATGGGGTGGAAAGCGAAGACCACTGCTCACCTGATCCACAAACCAGGTAATATGCCCCGGGGGAGGATGATCAGGGGTATCACTAGCCTGAGGTGTGACAAATTCACACCCCGGGGGAAGTCTAAGAAATCTTATAAAACTAGCCAACGCGGATGGGCTAGTCCTCGATAGAGGATGGGGAGGGAGAACTCAAGTCGCTCCTACAACCGTCTGATATGGATCGGCTAAGAGGCCGATTACAGTTACCTCGTCCATAGGAGGAGGGGAAGGAGGATCTACAATGATTAGGGGGATGCCAGAGGGAGGGATGTCACCTAGCTCGGACCAGTCTACGTCACCTAAGGGCTCCTCCCTAAGACAGAGGGAGGAACCAGTAGCTCGCCCCGACCTACCCCCCGAATCCCCATCAGAAGAGGAAAGACCTTCTAAAAAAGAGTTCACAGCCGATTCGCCGGAAATATTTTGAGAATCCGAAATAGACGACATAACAAAAGGAAGAAAAGGGAGGAAGAAGAAAAGGAAAATATCTGTAAAAAAAATCAAAAACTAAAGAGATGTTTAGATGAACATACCCATGGGATTGGGTGGAAGATCGCCGGAGAAAGGTAGAGCAAGCGCGTCGCTGGAGACAGATAGCTGTGATCGCTAGTGTCGCCTGAGAATTTTCGCACCAGAGGTTGAGGATATAAAAACGCAGAAATGACAAAGGAAGAAGAAGACCTCCTTTTATAGGAGGGAGGGGCGAAAACCAAGAAGGATAGGGACGATCTGGAGCGTCCGATGCCTTATTCGAAAGAACGGCTCGGATTTGGCACCGTCTTATCCAACCTATAGCAGGTCGACACCTGGATTTGACCATCGACGCGACGTTTGGGAGGCGGGGAAAGGAAAAGACAGGTTATTATAGCGCACGAAGTCCGAAGAGCCTCGTTATCTGGGAACGGGAGTCCCAAGGATTATTGCGTCAAGGTCGTCCGATTATAAACAAATCTTACTCTACTCGGTCTTACAGCTCGACCAGAGTAGGGGGGACTGGTTGATAGGACGCCGAATGTACGCTCCCTGAAAACCCGGTTTAAAATATGGACCAATAAAAGTCCGACCTAGGTTCTTAGACAAGGGGATGACAACCTCAAGGTCCTTTAGAAGGCCGCCGACCTCGGAGGCCCCACTTAGCTGTAACATCTGTTGGAAGGGCGCCGACCTCGGAGGCCCCGCTGACCTATGATATCTGATAAAAGGTCGCCGACCTCGGAGGCCCCACTTAGCTGTGACATCTGTTAGAAGGGCGCCGACCTCAGAGGCCCCGCTGACCTATGATATCTGATAAAAGGTTGCCGACCTCAAGGGTCTCTCGACCTACTGATTTGAATAGGAATGAGCCGACCTAAAACCACCGAACTCAGGAAGGTCGAACTCTTGGGAAAGAAGATCCGACTCACGTGAATCCCTAAGATCCAGGGATTGAGAGCCCATACCTTGCAATCCCGGAAATCCAGGGATGGAAAATCGCAGCCTGAATCCCTAGATATCCGGGATTTTCTCTGGAAATCAGGGAAAATCTTAGACAACAAGGCACCCTCCTCCTATAAAAGTGAGAGAGGGGGTTTCTCAAAAGACAACACACTCTGAGAATATAGCATATTTTAGAGAGAGAAAGAAAAGAGAATACTTCATATATTTTGGGTTTTCTTAGCTAAACTTCTAAGATTAACCCGGTTCTTGGTGACCGATCAGCTCGGTTACATCACTCGCAAAGACGAATCCAAGCGCTAAGAGAACACACGATTCCGACCACCCGAAGTGTTGGAATTCGACAACGGAAGTAATTACCCCAAACTTTGGGAAATTACAAAAATAGCCCAAAACGCCTGGAAATCGCGATACGTGATCGAAACACCAAACCAAAACTCGCAAAATGAATAATAACATTAAATGAACTTACGAGGAACTCGAAACAATTGTTTCGGACGAGATTCGCAAGAATCGAGCTCAAGTGCGGAAAAGTCGCCAAAAGACACGGAACTCAACAAAACAACACCGAAACGAACTCGGATGACAAAAAGTGCAGAATTAATCATTCTCGAAATGACGAAATGGTCATGAGCGAGTCGTCAAAACGGACTTCCGCTGAAATAAATAAAATTACCGAAATCGAAATTACGGGTATTACACACTACCCTCCTTAAAAGAAGTTTCGTCCCGAAACTTAAAACAAGTAGGGAGAAGCAATATACCGTCAAGAAAACTCAACGAGATACACAAGAAACGCGTAACTTACGCCCAACGTCGAAACGTTACAAGCAACACAAAGGAATATACGGCGTGAAAACACGCTCCACGACGACCAACACAACGCCACCGGTAGAGACATAATAAAATCAACAAGTGACAAGTGTCATCAAACAGATAATACAATCAAGTCGATTATCCGAACAATCACAAAACACAACCAACGAAAGTCAATACGATTGACCAACCCAACGGTACATCAATCAAAACACGAGCCAAACGCTGAACAAATACGGAATTCCACCGCCCAAGGGTTGGAAGATCGAAAACGAGACTAATTTCCCAAACTTAAGGGAATTACGAAGGAGTCTAAATGTTCAACAATCATGAAACGAGATCAACAAAAACCGAACAATCAAATGATCGAACTCAACGATCGAGACCACAAAAATCGAACAATCATGTTCGAATCACGAAGAACAATAAAATTCAAACAACTCCAAGGTTCACATCTCGACTCGAGACAATACATGATCCGGTGAAAACAACAAGATGTGCATTCACATAAGATCCACAGGAAGGGAATAGAAATTGAAAAGTCACAACGACAAACGAGTTATTCCGAAACAATACCACGCTCGTTCGATCAACAAAAGCAAGGGGCAGGACAAGCTCAGAAAATGTCAACGAACATAAACGAGTCGACAGAGTCGAAAATACAGAAGTTCAAAATCCGATCCAATTCGAATAAAAGAACTAGTAGAACCAAGAGGTGTTACTTCAAAACAAGGTTAACAAGAATCGAACTCAGAAAAGTCACAGCGATAACCAGATCGACCCAAAACAAGATCATAGCTCGTTCGAATGATGAAACCGAAATACAGAACAAGTTCAGACAGTATCAACGAACACGAGCGAATCGATAGACTGGAGAAAGAGAAAATATAGAAGCCAAAAATAATACGGGTATTATATTCGACCTCTTCTAAAAGAAGTGTCGTCCCCGAAACTCACAACAACGAAACCCAAGGAGACGACACAACAGGTAATCAACATAAACATCCTTCAAAGGCCTCTCAAAGCCGATTCTGATATCTGTGCTGAAGCGCGAACTCCAAAAGTCTTGGTAGCCAATTTGCAAAACTGAATTCGGCGTCCCTCGAGTCCACACTCGAAATGTGTTACTGACGAGAAGGACAAATTGCACGTACATTCCCCCGGCACATCACGGTTGAAATGCCTCGGCTCGGCATATCGAAAATACAAATGCTAGATACAATGGAACATAACACCGCAAAACAACATACCGGAGATGCCAACTCAGCACAACAAGGAATCATAACACATATCCTATACAATGATTACCATCGTAAAGTAATACACACACAAACACTACAACAACGACGGTATCGTTTGGCGACCTCAATGGCCCGAACGATAACCAGCACGTAATACAAACATCATGAAACAATCACATATGTACACCAACGTACAAACCCAAGCTTCAACATCTCACACTCGTGTGGCACACGCAATCCACCATGAGACGACAACCATTAAATACCAGTTCACACCTCTCACAAAAGGCTAGTACAACAAATACGTGGCAACGCCTCAACGTTCATGCCACCAACTCGATCATATTCAGGAGTTAACATCATAGCGACAAAGCCAACATCATACATACATACCCAGCCCTCAAACGGGAATGGATAGGTTTTAAAAACGAAAACCTCCTTTGGAAAATAATTTAGAAAAACACCGGTCGATCTTGAGTATCACAACAACAACAACATCTAAGCCTTAGTCCCAAAATGATTTGGGGTCGGCTAACATGAATCAAACTTTGAAACCGTCAATAATCGTTACATAAATAACATAAAAGGAAAAAAGAGGGAAAAAGTAGAGAAAAAAGCAAATAAAAAAAGAGAATGAATGAAAAAAAAAAAGAAAAAAAAGAAAAAAAAAAAAGATAACATGAAATAAAAAAAAAAAAAAAAAAAGAATCAGACTCCATCCACCATCCGTATTCTTTCCCGCCACATTTGCCTCTCCATCGCCATACTTTCTCCAATTCCAAGAAACCGCATATCATTTTCAATCATCTTTATCCAAGTTTTTTTGGGTCTTCCTCTACCTTTCACAACATTACTTGCTCCCCAACTTTCTAGCCTCCTCACTGGGGCATCAATAGGTCTTCTTCTCACATGACCAAACCATCGTAATCGATTCTCCATCATCTTGTCTTCTATAGACGCAACTCTTACCTTCTCTCTGATCACCTCATTTCTGAGCCGATCCTTTTTTGTATGACCACACATCCATCGTAGCATACGCATCTCTGCCACATTCATCTTTTGAACGTGACACTGCTTTTCTGACCCAACACTCGGTGCCATATAACAACGCAGCCTAATTGTCGTGCAGTAAAATTTACCCTTTAATCTATGAGGCATGCCGGATCACATAAAACCCCTGTGGCACTCTTCCACTTCAACCACCCTGCCTTTATTCTGTGAGCCACATCGCCATCTAGCTCTCCATCCTTTTGGATAATAGATCCAAGATACCGAAAGAAAGTGGATCCATGAACAACTTTCCCATCAAATGTGATCATCCCCGCCTCTCTATCACTGTTTTCGCTAAACCTACACTCCATATATTCGGCCTTACTCGCTCACCTAAAGCCTCGAGCTTCCAAAGTATCCTCCAAAGTTCCAATTTCATTGCACTCCAACCTTCGTTTCATCAATCAACACAATATCATCTGCGAACATCATACACCACGGAACGTCATTTTGAATTTCTCTTGTCAATTCGTCCATGACTATGGCAAAGAGAAAAGGACTAAGAGCAGATCCTTGATGCACCCCAATCGTAATAGGGAATTCTTCTGTCCTCCCAACATTAGTACGTACACTTGTACTAGCTCCCTCATACATGTCCTTTATAATGTCAATATATTTCCGCGATACACCCTTCTTTGCTAAGGCCCACCAAAGTACTTCTCTTGGTACTTTATCATATGCCTTCTCTAAATCAATAAAAACCATCACCTTTAAAAAAAAATACAAACGTGTAATATCATTATCGAGACTTTGGAAAACTATTTCGCATTTGATAAAAATGAGGACACTTTTCTTTTAGTGAAAAACTTTCAAAAATATTCGACCCTCAGGTCTAAGCAAAGCATTTCCAAAATTACTGGAAAGAAAAAAAAATATATTTTGGTCCTCAAGGTAGAAGAATTTTGAAACAGATAGCTGCGCTAGTAGGCGCCTTGAAAATACGATCCATTTAAAAGTACGTCTCGAATTTTATTTTCTAAGATACTCAAGGTTTTCAAAGATAATTCAATGGGCTAGAATGCCCAAAAATTTCAGGTAATTACACGGAACATTATAGCGCCGTGGGTCCCGCGCCGGAACCCACCAGGATAAAACCATTTACAAAAACGTCAAAAAGGCCGATGACGGTAATATTTCAAAAACTTACAAAAGCCATTTACAAAATACTAAATACCGTCATAAGAATTTTGCCAAAACGATCAAGGTCATAATGCCAGAAACTCGGTTAAGAAAATCGGTTTTCGAAATAAAATTCAGTCGGTAAAATACCGAAAGCCATTACAAAAGAACTCACGCAGCGGATAAAAGAAATAAAGTCAAACATGCACAATCCAGCAACACTACTCCTCATATGAACGAAATATTAGGGTCAAATAACCACATATCAAGAAATCAAAATCCATAAGAGGATTCCATCACTTAACAAATAATCATAAAAATAGCTCGTGTCACACGAGGCACAACACAAAGAAGGGAGACTTACATCCACAGGTCGCACGAAGATGATGATCGCCCACGATACTAATCACGACTAACAAACTCAGACGATGCGTCGCGACACGACTCAGTCAGACAAAATCCGACGAGACAAAACTCAACAGACACCACTGACCCGACAGCCTAGGTTTCAACAACCTAAGCTCCGATACCATTTATGTAACACCCCCAATCCACTCAGGGATATTACACGCCGTAGACCCTCTCCTCGAGGATCTACCAGGCTGATAACTAAAATCAAACATCTAAACATCGCCTTTAAGGCTAAAATGACTCAGTAGACCGACTTGGTCTTTCAATAATAACATACAACTCAATTCCAACACATACCCACGCAGGGGTCAAAATACAATAAACTCCCGTACAATGGGGAAAAGATACTGCAGCGGAAAAGAAAATACAACTAGACCAATACGACATCAACGGATCCTCGTGTGATTAGTATCGTTCATCTTTCATCATCCTTCGTGCCGACCCTGTGCTATGCTCCAAAACCTGAATGCAAAAATAGACATCTACCCTCCGAATACTCGGGGGTTAGAAAAACTCCACTGTTTTGCTAGTGCAAGTACAAGTGCAAAAATACGAGCCATACAATACAAGTTACAGGAACCATAATAATCGGGAATCCTCAAAGATCCAACCGTAACAAAAGTACTTCCCGAGGCAAGAGTTTGGTAAAACATTCTAAAATCTAAAGGTCACAAATTAAGGGAAAACGATTTATAAAACAGTTTAAAATGCCATCGAGAGTTTTAATAGAAAACAATTTAGGATTATCAAATCCTTCTCTTTCCAAAAATCAATAGGGTCACAGCCCAAAGGTTTTGTTTTCGCAAATAGGAAACCACCAACAATTTACAAGGTCAGAGCCCAACATCACGTGTCCTCGAAGGACATAAAAATCAACAAAACATAATCGCGCACGCGCATCGCCTAGGACCGGGACGAAGCCACAAATCCCACTCGAGGCCTCGAAGGACCCTCCCGAGCTGGCTAGCGAAACAAATCACACACATGCATCGCCTTGGGAACAGGGTAATACCATTGATCCCGCCCGAGGCCTCGAAGGACCCTTCCGAGCTGGCTAGCTAAACAAACCACAACATCTTTGGCGCTCACGGTTGGATCAATCACTTGTTGCATCCTGACCACATGATCACATGCCATGTGTCACCGTAGTTTTTGTTAGGCTCTCACGGTTGGATCAATCGCTTGTTGCATCCTGGCCACATGATCACATGCCACGTGCCACCGTAGACTCCGCCCACATCCACACAATCACATACATAGCACAATGCAACGAAGATATCCAAACAATTCACTCAGAGACATCAAACACTTAGCAAAACACCACGTCAAACCACAACGCACCGAAATGAAACAATATACGTCCACACGCAATACTAAGTGCAACATCAACACCAAACATATCCATAGAATTCACATAGTTATTCACAAATCACACCATTCACAAAACACACGCGTTTTGAAAGCAAACCTTTAACAAGGCTAAACCGAATCTTTTGAAAGTTCAATTCAAACGACCAAACAACCACATTTAGATGATCACTAATTATCATATCCATAAAACAAGAATAGTATGGGCAAGGTACTTGCCTCGATATCACGATCGCAACGAGACGACGGATGGGACGCGGTCGAATAGCCCCGAACCCCCGAACAATATCAAGAACGCGATAGCACCACGAGTATTACGAGAATAACACCACACGAGTCATCAATCACCAAACGGGATTCAACATCGGAATCCTCGAACACCTATAAACCTCCGGAAGGAAGAATAACACATGGTTACGACGAGAATCAAGGCCAAAACAACGGAAATCCCAACAAACTATCGAAGGGAAACTCATTGGGACATTTAATCGAACACTCACTGTTCGATAACTCCCAAGAACACTCGAATCACTAATCGAGTTGAACAAACTTGAAATATGGATATACAACCCATAGAACACGATTAATAACATCATACTACACCAACCGATGTATCAAAATCGGACAAGAATCGAAATCAAGAACAAATTTCCCAAAAAGTCAACTTGAAGGAAAATCAAGAAATATACCTTGATTCGACGAAGAACACGGATTGGATGATGATATAATCAACAAGGATCTTCCAAAATGCCTTGGAAATGATTAGAATCGGCCAAGAACTCGATCTCCCGAGCCTCCCGTTGTAACACCCCCAAAACCGTATGGGAATATTACACGCCGTAAACCCTTTCCGCAAGGATCTACCAGGCTAAACATCCATAAACAACCAAATGCTTGCCCGGCTAGGGTCAAACAATATAATAATACAGACCGTTAAGGTCACTTACACATAAACACACAGACCGATGAGGTCACACAACTCTATCAACAGGACTGACTAACAACATTACCCACACAAGGGTCGAAATACAATACAGCGGAAGACTGAATCAACTCTAACAATACAACTAAACTCTACCAACTTCCAACTCTTGATTAGTATCGCAGCTCGTCATCCCCTTGTGCCAATCCTGTGACTGCTCCCCTGAACCTGCATGTACCTGGACGCAGAACAGACATCCACCCCCCGAATACTCGGGGGTTAGTAAAACTCCACTGTTTTACTAGTGCAAGTATCAAACCATACGAAATGTAACAAGCAAATAGCAACTACGAATTTAATACTCAAATCGATTATCAAAATGTTCCTGAGAAGTTTTAGAATTTCGAACTAAAGTAAGAGATATTTGAAAAGGAACACATCATCTCGGGGATTTTTAAAGCAGAAATTCTTTTGGACCTCGAGTCCTAATTTACAAAACCTTTTCGTAAACATTAGGGCCTTAGCCCGATTCTCGTTTCAAAGCATACTAGATAATATATCATTATGAGTCTGAGATCCATATTTAAAATGTTACCCGAACAATCACTGCTACACGATCATTGTTCGTACACATCATGTACCGAACTCCGGAGGCCTCGACGGACCTTACCCGGACCACACACACTGTTCGTACACATCATGTACCGAACTCCGGAGGCCTCAACGGACCCTACCCGGCCACACACACTGTTCGTACACATCATGTACCGAACTCCGGAGGCCTCAACGGACCCTACCCGGCCACACACACTGTTCGTACACATCATGTACCGAACTCCGGAGGCCTCAACGGACCTTACCCGGCCACAACATCGTTCGTACACAGCATGTACCGAACTCCAGAGGCCTCGTCAGACCCTACCTGGATCACACACCTTGTCCGTACACGTCATGTACCGGACTCCAGAGGCCTCGTCAGACCCTACCTGGATCACACACCTTGTTCGTACACATCATGTACCGAACTCCAGAGGCCTCGTCAGACCCTACCTGGAACACACACACATCGACACGACACAATTCATAATCATTAAATGTCAAGCCATTCCACATTACACTGAAATGTACAATCAAGTATGTAAACCAAAACAATACAAATATCATGATCATCACAACGACTCTTAACCAACACAACACGCATTCGGTACACAATACATTGAACAAACACGTGTACAACCATCTCATATGTACATCGCAATCCTGCACAAATGGCACAACGCCTAACACGTATACCAATATATCACTATTATCACAAAGCCTTCAAATTTCGGAAACCACAACCAACTCAACGGAACATATTTACGGAGGCAAGCAAAATCGTCATACAAATCATACATAATTACTATTCACAAGATACAAGTCGTATAATAAGATACTTGCCTCGATAACCGTTACCGAACGCTCCGAAGAACACGGTTCGACCGGAAAGCTCGGACCCCGAAGAAGACAACGAACGGAAGGGTTCCGACTCGAGTTCTTCACAAGAATTCGACCCTAAGAACATATAATCAATAAATCTTCGATCATACGAGGAAGAATAATGGTAGAATGCTCGAATTCTCTTTGTGACATTTTATCGAACACCTTCAAGGCGTCGATAAAATACTCAATAAAACGACGAATCCTCGGCGATTCAACCGAGGAACAGCAAGTAATTCGACATAATATTGTTTAACAATCATAAATACATCACTATTCTGAGTTAAAACGGATTAAACGGACAAATCGAACAAAATCCCCAAAACTAGATTTTAAGAAAACTTGCCTTGATTCGCTGGATTGAAGGATGTTACGTGATGATCAATTGATGTTATGAACCTCAAAACTTCATGGATTCATTTTATAACAACATGCCTCCATGATTGAGCAAGTTCCAGCCGCGGAAGGGAAGAAAACGAGTGATAAAATGGGTGAAAAACCCGTCTGTTCTGCCATATTTATAGGCCTGCCGGACACGGCGCATCAAACGGCCCAGACAGCGCCGTGTGTCTCGGCCGTGTCTCGGCAGCTGCCGCCCCGCCGACCAGGCGCAGACACGGCGCACGCAGGCGTTGCCAGGCCGTGTTGCATGTGTCTCGAGCCCTTCCAGACATGCATCAAAATTACGTCCGAACGACCCCGAACCTGAATACGAATCGAAGTTACGGTTACGAAGTACTCGCAAAGACGAATCTAAGAGCTAATAGAACACACGATTCCGACCACCCGAAGGCTCGGAATTCGACAACGGAAGTAATTACCCAAAACTTTGGGAAATTACGAAAATGGCCCAAAACGTCCGAAAATCACGATACGCAATCGAAACACCAAACCAAAGCTCGCAACATGAATAATAACATTAAATGAACTTACGAGAAACTCGAAACAACAGTTTCGGACGAGATTCGCAAGAATCGAACTCAAGTGCGGAAAAGTCGCTAAAAAGCTCGGAACTCAACAAAACGATACCGAAACGAACTCGGATGACAAAAAGTGCAGAATTAATCATTCTCGAAATGATGAAACGGTCATGAGCGAGTCGTCAAAACGGGCTCCGGCCGAAAAAGAAATTTACCGAAAATCGAAAATTGCGATATTACATTCTACCCTCCTTAAAAGAAGTTTCGTCCCGAAACTTAAAACAAGTAGGGAGAAGCAATATCCCGCCAAGAAAACTCAACGAGATACACAAGAATCGAAAAAAAATTCGCGCCCAAAGGCGAAACGTTACAAGCAATACGAAAGAATATACAGCGTGAAAACACGCCCCACGACGACCAACACGACGCCACCGGTAGAGACATAATAAAATCAACAAGTGACAAGCGTCATCAAACAGATAATACAATCGAGTCGATTATCTGAACAATCACAAAACACAACGAACAAAAATCAATACGATTGACCAACTCAACGGTTCATCAATCAAAACGCGAGCCAAACGCTGAACAAATACGGAATTCCACCGCCCAAGGGTTTGAAGATCGAAAGGAGACAAATTTTCGAACTTAAGGGAATTACGAAGGAGTCTGAACGTTCAACAATCACGAAACGAGATCAACAAAAACCGATCAATCAAACGATCGAATCACATCGATCGAGACAACAAAAATCGAACAATCACGTTCGAATCACGAAGGACAATAAAATTCAAACAACAACTCCAAGGTTCACATCTCGACTCGAGACAATATATGATCCGGTGAAAACAACATGTGCCTTCACATAAGATCCACACGAAATGGAATAGAAATTGAAAAGTCACAACAACAAACGAGTTATTCCGAAACAATACCACCCTCGTTCGATCAACAAAAGCAAGGGGCAGGACAAGCTCAGAAAATGTCACTGAACATAAACGAGTCGACAGAGTTGAAAATACAGAAGTTCAAAATCCGATCCACTTCGAATAAAGGAACTAATAGAACCAAATGATGTTACTTCCGAACAAGGTTCACAAGAATCGAACCGGACTCGGAAAAGTCACAACGATAACCAGATCGACCCAAAACAAGATCACGGCTCGCTCGAACGATGAAACCGAAATACCGAACAAGTTTAGAAAGTATCAACGGACACGAGTGAGTCGATAGACCTGAGAAAGAGGAAATGCAGAAGTCAAAACGATACAGGCATTACATTCGACCTCTTATAAAATAAATGTCGTTCCCGCAACTCACAACAACTGGAGTAAGGTGACAACACAAAAAGCAAACGACAGAAACATCTCCCATTGGCCTCTCAGAGCCGATCCTCATATCTGTACTGAAGTTCGCGCCCCGAAAGACTCGGAACTCAACTCGCAAAACTGGATCCTATGTCTCTCGGGTCCACACTTAAAAAGCGTTACAGACAAGAAGGACAATTTGCACGTATATGCCCCCGGCACAATACGTTCGAAATGCCTCGGCTCGGCATATCGAAAATACAGATGCTAGATACAATAGAACATAACACCGCAAAACAACATACCGGAGATGCCAACTCAGCATAACAAAGAATCATAACACATATCATATACAGCGATTCCCATCGTAAAGTAATACACACACAAACACTACAACAACGACGGTATCGTTCGGCGACCTCAACGGCCCGAACAATAATCAGCACATAATTACAAACATTATGAAACAATCACACATGTACACAAACGTACAAACCCAAGCTTCAACATCTCACACTCGTGCGACAACACACAAATCGCCACGAGGTGATAAACAGTAAACACCAGTTCACACCTCTCACAGAGGGCTAGTACAATAATTGCGTGGCAACGCCTCAACGTTCATGCCACCAATTCGATCATACTCGGGAGGAACATCAAAACGACAAAGCAAAAATCATACATACATTCCCAAACGCAAACGGGAATTGATAGGTTTAAAAGAAATAAAAACCACCTTTTGAAAATAATTTAGAAAAACACCGGTTGATCTTGAGTATCACCTTTCAAAAAAGTACAAACGTGAAACATCGTTATCGAGACTTTGGAAAACCATTTCGCATTTGAGAAAAATGAGGACACTTTCTCTTAGTGGAAAACTTTCAGAATATTCGACCCTCGGGTCTAAGTAAAAGTGTTTATAAAACATTGAAAAATATCTCAAAACATTTTGGTCCTCGAGGTAGAAGAATTCTGAAACATATCGTGGCACCTTGAAAGTACCACGAGAAAACAATTCATTTTAAACGTACGTCTCGAAATTTATTTCTAGGATACTCAAGGTTTTCAAAGATAATTCAATGGGCTAGAATGCCCAAAAATCTCAGGTAATTACACGGAACATTATAGCGCCGTGGGTCCCGCGCCGGAACCCACCAGGCTAAAAACCATTTACAAAACGCCAAAAAGGTCGATGACGGTAATATTTTACAATGTCCGAAGTATTTCAAGACACGTTTTTCAAATACCGTCTGATTGTGTCATTTGAAAATACACGGCCCATTTGTCAAAATTTAACAAATTTTAAAAAAAATCCATATAAACCATGGTTTGACCGCACCACCAAAATATTTTCCAAAAATCGATTTCTACAAAATTCTCAAACTTACCCATAGCGGACAAAAATTACAACATTCCAAAAACAGTCGAATTTAAAACCATATACTCAAATAGAAACCAGGGTCGCCAATTCAATCAAATGCATCTCGTGGTATCAAGTTTAAACACACAACAAAATCATTCATCGGAGTTTCTCACAAACTCTACCGTCGGTACCTATTCGAAACCCATCAAGGTTTAAAACTTTCACAACCTACCACCCCACCCGGTGGTTCAAAGATAAAACAATAACGTGCCCAGTTCTATACACATACTATGTGTCACAAGTATTAAACACAACTATATTACACAATACTGTGTAAATAAAATTATGCACCGCAATTAACTCACTAAGATAAAATCGAGATACACAGGTATTACGCATAAAGGAGGAGACTTACATCCACAGGTCGCACGGAGGTGACGGTCGCCCACGATACTAATCTCGTCCGACAACATATCCGACACGTTGTGACTACGCACAACTCAACTTGTCACCTGACGACTCGAATGACAAGACAACACATTACTCGACAAACCACAACTCGACTCGACCCGACAGCCTAGGTTTCCGCAACCTAAGCTCCGATACCATAAATGTAACACCCCCAAAACCGTATGGGAATATTACACGCCGTAAACCCTTTCCACAAGGATCTACCAGGCTAAACGTCCATAAACAACCAAATGCTTGCCCGGCTAGGGTCAAACAATATAATAATACAGACCGTTAAGGTCACTTACACATAAACACACAGACCGATGAGGTCACACAACTCTATCAACAGGACTGACTAACAACATTACCCACACAGGGGTCGAAATACAATACAGCGGAAGATTGAATCAACTCTAACAATACAACTAAACTCTACCAACTTCCAACTCTTGATTAGTATCGCAGCTCGTCATCCCCTTGTGCCAATCCTGTGACTGCTCCCCTGAACCTGCATGTACCTGGACGCAGAACAGACATCCACCCCCCGAATACTCGGGGGTTAGTAAAACTCCACTGTTTTACTAGTGCAAGTATCAAACCATACGAAATGTAACAAGCAAATAGCAACTACGAATTTAATACTCAAATCGATTATCAAAATGTTCCTGAGAAGTTTTAGAATTTCGAACTCAAGTAAGAGATATTTGAAAAGGAACACATCATCTCGGGGATTTTTAAAGCAGAAATTCTTTTGGACATCGAGTCCTAATTTACAAAACCTTTTCGTAAACATTAGGGCCTTAGCCCGATTCTCGTTTCAAAGCATACTAGATAATATATCATTATGAGTCCGAGATCCATATTTAAAATGTTACCCGAACAATCACTGCTACACGATCACTATTCGTACACATCATGTACCGAACTCCGGAGGCCTCGACGGACCTTACCCGGACCACACACACTGTTCGTACACATCATGTACCGAACTCCGGAGGCCTCAACGGACCCTACCCGGCCACACACACTGTTCGTACACATCATGTACCGAACTCCGGAGGCCTCAACGGACCCTACCCGGCCACACACACTGTTCGTACACATCATGTACCGAACTCCGGAGGCCTCAACGGACCCTACCCGGCCACACACACTGTTCGTACACATCATGTACCGAACTCCGGAGGCCTCAACGGACCCTACCCGGCCACAACATCGTTCGTACACATCATGTACCGAACTCTAGAGGCCTCGTCAGACCCTACCTGGATCACACACCTTGTCCGTACACGTCATGTACCGGACTCCAGAGGCCTCGTCAGACCCTACCTGGATCACACACCTTGTTCGTACACATCATGTACCGAACTCCAGAGGCCTCGTCAGACCCTACCTGGAACACACAGACATCGACACGACACAATTCATAATCATTAAATGTCAAGCCATTCCACATTACACTGAAATGTACAATCAAGTATGTAAACCAAAACAATACAAATATCATGATCATCACAACGACTCTTAACCAACACAACACGCATTCGGTACACAATACATTGAACAAACACGTGTACAACCATCTCATATGTACATCGCAATCCTGCACAAATGGCACAACGCCTAACACGTATACCAATATATCACTATTATCACAAAGCCTTCAAATTTCGGAAACCACAACCAACTCAACGGAACATATTTACGGAGGCAAGCAAAATCGTCATACAAATCATACGTAATTACTATTCACAAGATACAAGTCGTACAATAAGATACTTGCCTCGATAACCGTTACCGAACGCTCCGAAGAACACGGTTCGACCGGAAAGCTCGGACCCCGAAGAAGACAACGAACGGAAGGGTTCCGACTCGAGTTCTTCACAAGAATTCGACCCTAACAACATATAATCAATAAATCTTCGATCATACGAGGAAGAATAATGGTAGAATGCTCGAATTCTCTTTGTGACATTTTATCGAACACCTTCAAGGCGTCGATAAAATACTCAATAGAACGACGAATCCTCGGCGATTCAACCGAGGAACTGCAAGTAATTCGACATAATATTGTTTAACAATCATAAATACATCACTATTCTGAGTTAAAACGGATTAAACGGACAAATCGAACAAAATCCCCAAAACTAGATTTTAAGAAAACTTGCCTTGATTCATTGATCAAGGATGTTACGTGATGATCAATTGATGTTATGAACCTCAAAACTTCATGGATTCATTTTATAACAACATGCCTCCATGATTGAGCAAGTTCCAGCCGCGGAAGGGAAGAAAACGAGTGATAAAATGGGTGAAAACCCCGTCTGTTCTGCCATATTTATAGGCCTGCCGGACACGGCGCATCAAACGGCCCAGACAGCGCCGTGTGTCTCGGCCGTGTCTCGGCAGGCTGCCAGTCCTGGACGACCCGGCGCAGGACACGGCGCAGCAGGCCGCTTCGGGCCGTGTTGCAGTGTCCGGGCAGCCCTTCCGCATGCACCGAAATTACGTCCGAACGACCCCGAAACCCGAACTCGAATACGAATCGGTTACGGTTACGAAGTACTCGCAAAGACGAATCTAAGAGCTAATAGAACACACGATTCCGACCACCCGAAGGCTCGGAATTCGACAACGGAAGTAATTACCCAAAACTTTGGGAAATTACGAAAATGGCCCAAAACGTCCGAAAATCACGATACGCAATCGAAACACCAAACCAAAGCTCGCAACATGAATAATAACATTAAATGAACTTACGAGAAACTCGAAACAACAGTTTCGGACGAGATTCGCAAGAATCGAACTCAAGTGCGAAAAAGTCGCTAAAAAGCTCGGAACTCAACAAAACGATACCGAAACAAACTCGGATGACAAAAAGTGCAGAATTAATCATTCTCGAAATGACGAAACGGTCATGAGCGACTCGTCAAAACGGGCTCCGGCCGAAAAAGAAATTTACCGAAAATCGAAAATTGCGGATATTACACCCGTCGCCAGCCGCCGAAAAAAGAAGAAAAAGGGTGAAAATGAAGGTCTGGCCGAGCCCAGGCTATATATAGCCGGCAGGGTTACGGCCGTAACCGGCAGTGCCTTACGGCCGTAACTCGGCCCGTACGGCCGCATTTCAGCTTACTACGGCCGTGAACCGCATTCATCAAAAATCGACCAAAGAACTATTGGACACTTACGGCCGTAACTGGCACACATTACGGCCGTAACCGGTCTTCGTCCGGAAGATGCCCAGCGCCCGTCTGGCCGTGCCGATCACGCTTACGCCGTAATCGGCACACATTACGGCCAGAATCGCACCTTACGGCCAGAATTTCACAAAGCAGCCCTCGCCCGGCCGTGACTCGGTCGTGGCCACTCCGACGCCCCGGAAGACCCCGAAACCCGAACCTGAGTAAAAATCGGAGATACGGTTCCGACCACCCGAAGTGTCGGAATTCGACAACGGAAGTAATTACCCCAAACTTTGGAAAATTACAAAAATGGCCCAAAACGCCCGGAAATCACGATACGTGATCGAAACACCAAACCAAAACTCGCAACATGAATAATAACATTAAATGAACTTGCGAGGAACTCGAAACAATACTTTCGGACGAGATTCGCAAGAATCGAGCTCAAGTGCGGAAAAGTCGCTAAAAGACACGGAACTCAACAAAACAACACCGAAACGAACTCGGATGACAAAAAGTGCAGAATTAATCATTCTCAAAATGACGAAACGGTCATGAGCGAGTCGTCAAAACGGACTTCCGCCGAAAAGAAGAAAAATACCGAAATCGAAATTACGGGTATTACACAATTGCGGTCTAATTCAGCCTAGCGGTCGTACCCAAGTATGAGAAATGTGTTTTTAGATATCTATGTTGGTCGTCATATTCACGTTGATAAATATAAGAAATATGAATAATAATTGAATATACAATAGCATAGCCAACAACCGATGGAAAGGGGCTCGAAATCTAAAAATTCTTACCGAAATATTGATTTTTATATTTTTATTTTTTAAAGGTATATTACAATTTTTTCCCAAATGGCCCCAGCCACGCTTGTGGGAAGATATGTAAGCACAAAATTGTATATATAAGTACTGAAATGAGCTGGTGAGAAGATATAAGCATAAAATTGTATATATAAGTAGTGAAATGAGATTGAAGTTGAGTTTGTTTATGTGTGCACGATCTGAAATTTTAGATTGATGCGTATGTAAGTATAACGATGACATTTATAACGATCTTGTTTACAGCCGATGTAAATATAAAATTTCAAATTGAATTTTCTATGATTACAGCCGATGACATTTATAACGATCTTGTTTGGACATCTATCACAGGCAAGTCGGTGACAATTGCTAGACATTCAACTTGTTGTTCGTGACAGTTGGCGCTGGTTGTATGGATTTGACCATTGTCTTCCTTTTATCCCAACATATGGCGTCCTGTATGTGCTATTTAGGCTAGTTCAGCTCGACTCTCTAATCAAAGTTGTTCTTGTTTCGATCGGCGCAGGGGTGATCTAGATATCGGATCTGGGTTGACGGCGAAGGTAGATTTCTAGAGACAAAAAATTATTTTCACTCAGTAACTATTTGCATCATTCAGTTTTTGCTTTATTAAATTTAACTTTTTACTTCTGGCCCCACTAATTGTTGTATTGTCCAAATATTAATCGGATAAGTATAATAGTTGTTAAATATTGTACTATTTTGGCCGGAGCACAGAAGTAGCACCGTTTCATGGCACATATGGAGCAACGGCAGGCCAAAATTCGGGTTCCCAACGGCCAATGAATTTATAAAATCGAAAAGAAAAAAAATATGAAAAAATTCGTAAAGAATAAGAAATTATAAAAATAAATAGAAATCTGAAAACATTGCAAAATATATAAGCAACCACAAAAAAAGAGAAATTCAATAAATAATAAGAAAAATCTGAAAAATTAAAAAAAAAGGAAAAAAAGGAAAAAAAATTGATATGTAAAAAGTTTAGAATATATATACCAACCTAAATTATTTGAAAAGTTCAAAAACAATATAAGAAAAATCTGAAAAATTTACAAAATATATAACCAACCACAAAAAGTTTAAGAAATTCAAGAAAATATAAGAAAGATTTAAAAAATTTAAAGCAAAAATATAAAAATTAGAAAAAGTAGAAAAAAATAAAAATATCCAAAACTTTTAGATAATAAGATTTTGTGGTTGGTTTTTATTTTCTAAAATTTTTAGATTATCTTTATTCTTCCTATTTTTTAATATATTTCTCTTAAGTTTTTCAGATTTTATTATAATTTTTAGAGTTTTTCAGATTTTTTGTGGTGGGTATACATTTCTAAAATTTTCAGATTTTCATATTTTTCCGTAATTTTGTATATTTATTATTTAAAAATTTCATACTTTTATTATATTTTTTATTTTTATATTATTTGTGGCTGGTTATATATTTTCTAAAATTTGTAGATTATTTGTGGTTGCCATGAAACGACGTTGTTCCATCTTCTCCAACAAAATTGATCCAAAACTAAAAAGAAATATTATACTTATAAGACTAAGTATACACAAAAAAATAATTAGTAAGATCAAAAATAAAAAAATTTAAATTAGTGGGACCAAAAATAGACAATACAATAATTATAAAACTAAATTGTTAAAATAATAATATCCAATTGTGCCCAAGAACATCATCCGAACCCGGATACGACAAGAGACATGAATCGAATCATAGGGAGAGAATCAATACAACCGATTGATGATATACAACAGCACGATTCATGAAGAACAACCCGAATCTTGAAGATTCACGAAATACAAAGGAAGGATTAACAAGATGATTACCTCGAATCGAAGACGAAGAACACGGATCGATGATGTTAATCAACACCAAGAACTCAAAGAAGATGTAAACTTGGAGTTACAAGATTCCAAAATTGCCCTCCGATCACCACAAGTCGCCACAGCCGCGAATGAAGAAAAGGAGGATGAAAAATGATGAACACGGTCAACCCCTGGGTATATAAACCCGCGCCATCATTACGTACGTTAAACAAGAAGGATAACGTACGTTATCGGTATTACGTACGTAAGGCACGAAAGATTACGTACGTAATCGATGGTCACACCCTCCTGTCCAAAATAGCGAAGACCCTTACGTACGTAATAGGAATGGCTTAATGTACGTAAGATACATGATGATAACATACATTATGCTTATAGCATAGCATACGTAAGTCACTTAGCAGTTCCAGAACTGCTAAGTTCAGCTCGTCGAGTACGAGCACAACGAAACTGCGAAACGACAACAACAACACAAGACGAGGACATGCATACGAAGAGTGTAGAACGATAAACCCAAGCGTTAAAATAAAATACGATTCCGACTACCCGAAGGTTCAGAATACGACAATAGAATTAATCACCCCCAAACTTTGGGAAATTACGAAATGGCCCAAAACGTCCTCAAATCACAATATGACATCAAGCAACCAAACCGAAGCTCACAACATGCATAACAAAGATCAACGGACTTATAGGAAACACGAAACTGTAGTTTCGAACCACCATCACACGAAATGAACCAAATAGTGGAAAGAGTCGCTCAAAATACGGATTCGGGTAAAATAGCCTCGGAACAAACTCGGATGACCAAACACGGAGAACAAAATATTATCAAAATGTTAAAACGCTCGCAATCGAGTTTTTGGAAACCAGAAAAATGCCAAAAATGAAAAATTACCGAAAGAGAAAATCACGGGTATTACAGAAAGTACTCATGATATACTGTGAAAACTCATTTTTCTTTTTTTTTCTTGTACCCAAGACGGCTCATCCAACTCGTCCTGAATTTGACATCTTGGACTCAGAAGTACTTGAGTAACATAGATGGGTTTATGACATAGAGACCACTTTTGTCACTAAGGACTATAGTGCTACTATCTTTAAAAAAGCAGGCGAAGAACTGTCTGACAAAATTAAATCTAGTGCATTAATGTTCCTTAGGCGGCGTATCGACCCCAACCTAACATGGGAATATCTGCAGTCGAAATCCCCCAAAGAACTGTGGGTTGCCCTTAAGGGCCGTTGTGGGAACATCCATAATACTTTGCTCCCAGAGTTGACCGTACAGTGAAATGAAATCCACTTGCTTGATTGTAAACGGATCAACGATTTCAACAAAGATATGCTCCAGCTCAAGGCACGCCTTAATTTCAATGGGAAGGATATCACAGAAGATGATATGATTCAGAAAACCCTTTCCACCTTCCCTACTTCGGCCCTAATACTAGCGAACTAGTATAGGCTGGAGTATGACAACAAACGCATCACTACCTTCAATAAGCTCATCAACCTACTGCAAGTGGCTGAGAGGCATAATGAATTGCTAGTGAGCAACAATGCCAGGCCTGTTGGGACAAAGAAAATTCCTGAGGCCATTTATGGCAAAGTGAAAGGTGGAAAGAAACCCAATGTATAGGGGACTGATCATGGCAACCCCAAACCACAACATGGAAAATGGCATAGTGGTCGAGGATGTGAGGGTTCTTCCAATGTAATGAGAAGACTTGGTGCTTCTGGCTCTACTAGCCAAGAAAATCATAAAGCACCTACACCTTCTGCCACTCCCAAAGTCTGAGTTGGCGATGAACCGTGCTATCGATATGGAGATGCTGGACAATGGTACAAGAACTGCCATGCAAGCAAGCAAGTCGCAGCACATTACAAGAAATATAGAGAGTTCAAAGAACGGGAAGCTCACTATATGGAGGAAGATGCTCTCGACGAGTCCCCCAACATAAATTTCATGGTCACTGATAATCGCACTACGTGCCACAGTCATTAGAGGCACCCCTTTATGACTGAATGTCATCATTATGTTTACTTTCTCGTTTACATTTGGTATTGCTATCTCAGAACGAATTTATCGATGTTTTATTTTCAGTAATGGTGTGATGCAAATTTGTTTTTTCTAGGACAAGATATTAATATTGATTACATTGGATTATTAGCTTTAATTCGAAGTACTAAAAATTGTTTGGATGCTTATGGTTCGAAATTTCTCTCTCTTCTAAAGAATTAATCGAGGAGAACTTGAATGTTCTTAGAATTAGGCTTATATTCATCGAATAAGTTGCCTGCGAAACCTCGGTAACAACGATGCTTGGGTCCTCCCAACTCATCAAAGGGCGAGGTAATGCTCAATTCTTGATGCCCATAATGGCAGTCTTTCAAATTATTGATGCTCTGTATGCACCTGGAGCCCTTCGAACCTTACTTAGATTTAATAATATATGTAGCAATGGTTTCCATGTTGAGACCAACTATGAGAATGGAATAGAGTTTCTTTTATTGATTCAAATGAATGTGTACGTAAACACATTTGGGAATCACTCATGATCCAATCTAGTAGACTGTACCTCACTACTATTAGGTTTTTAAAATCCTATATAGTCACCAACAATGTACTTTGTGATATAAACTCATATAGGCTTTGGCACGATAAACTAGGTCATCCTGGTCGAAGTATAATGATCCATATACTAAAGTACTTGTATGAACATCATTTCTTTTCAAGCGAAAAGGTGGCAACAACTCGACATAAAGAATAATGTTGATGTTAATCGTGTTATGTCATCCAAATAACCGAATGCATATCAAATGCGCACCACTTATTTTTTCAAATCCTACTCTTCAATAAATGTAGGAGTAAGACCTTCCCATGCTAAAGAAACAAAAGCAAGCATTCCATTCTTGTGGATACATCCACCTAATATGCAGACCATTTATGTATTTTATGGTTAGGTGGATGCTCCGACATGTTGGTCACATGTCGCTCTCATGTCCACTCAAATTGCTGCAAAACTTTCCAGATAACTTATAATGGTTCACCTCCCTTGTCACATCTAAAGAACTTGATGATGTTGGACAGTTCACATCTGTTGGGAAATTGGTACCTTTGCCGTTTGAAATTTACGCGAAGTATAATAGAGTTGTCAAACTCTTTGCATTGCGGAAGCGTAATTAACTTGCGGAAAGTAAATGAAAGATTTATAGAGGTTCGGCCAAACGTGTCTACGTCCTCTCTACTTATCTTTTTACTTAGGATTAAGATCAACCTCTGCGCCTCATCTTCTATTGGTCCAAGGGATACCATTACAATCCCGTCTTCTAACGGTCCGAGATAAACCGTTGCACTCTTGTCTTTATGCCGGTCCAAGATAAACCATTTTCCTTTTATATTGGACAAGAAAGCAACCTATATAGCTTTCGATGGGCACTAGACAAACCTCACTTGGATTTAGATGTTTCTAACAATGCCGGATCAACGATCCTAATAACACCGAATCAATCTACAATCCGTATCTTTCCTCTCATGTATGTTTTCGTGTGTGACCACTCGAACACTTATAGATTAAGCACAATTACAACAATGATAGTGTATGTAATGATATCTGATCAATATGTGATTTGGTTGTAGTTGTTGTGTTTAATGATACCAAATGACTTGGTATTTATAGGCTCAAGGCGTCAACTATCCGTTAGCAACTACATCCTTCATTACGTACGTTATCTGCCATTCGTAGCATACGTTATCATTGTTACGTACATTAACATCTTCATATTACGTACGTTAAGCTTCATTCAGATCAGTCCAGTATCATTCTGCCTCTTTCATTACGTACGTTAGCTTATCTCACTTACATACGTTAACTGCACCTTGTAGCGTACGTTATTGCTACTTCGTCGCGTACGTTAAGTTATGGTCGTATATACATTGCATGCCCTTTTGACTTCTCGAATCTTCCCAATGGTTCAATATTTGAACTCAGATTCAGACCATTACGTATGTTAATCTTGTAGGCTTATGTACGTTAAGCTTGTCTCTTTACGTGCGTTATTCTTCTTAAGTTGCGCACGTTAAACATATCAGCTGCACTCGTATGACTTCATGTAGGTTTATATTACGTACGTTATGTATACTTCATTGTGTACGTTAAGTATGTATATCTTCAATTCAATGAATTTGAGTCCGGCTCTTGCGTCTTCGAATTCGTTGTCTGTTCTATTGTTGTTTTCTTTCATTAACAACACATCAATTACCCATCATCCAAACTATTTTATAATTATGTGGAATAAAATATTCCAACAATCTCCCCCTTTTTGGTGATGACAAAACAACAACATTCGATGGGATTTTATACCTGCAAAAATAATAATACAGATCAAAGTTTTCGCCTTTGTCCATTTTGTTAGTTTCTCCCCATCTTTTCTTTTCTTCTTTTTAACTACTTCTCATTTTTCAACTTCTTATTTTATTTTCGGCTTCTTGGCTTTCTTCGTCTTTTCTCCTCCTTTCATGATCGGGATATTGGTTTTATTTTTCTCATTATTCTTCCATGACGCGTATTCTCCTTTTCTTCTTTTCTCGACTTTCTCTCCCTTTCTCATACTCTCTCCCCCTTTTTGTCATAATAAAAAAGTACAATAATAATCAATAAAATTGATAATAAAAATTAAATATGACAATTAACGGGTAAACTCCCCCTGAAAAATATATCTCCCATTTTAAAAAATAGTACCCCCCCCCCCCCGAGTTAAATATCAATTGTTATAAATTATCAAAATACCAATTGATGGAATATATTAATTTTGATTTTTGGGGATCCAACCGAGAGTTGTTTTTTCTTTTAAAACATAGATGATATTGGGTATAGTGGTTCCTTTAGGAATCCAAATTTTCTTAATTTTTATCGTCCGTCGTGGGCTTTTGCAATTCTAAATGTGATGCCCAATTTTTAAACATTTTTCACATCGTGGTACTTTAAAATTTAAGAATTCGGTTTTATTGTTCGGTTTGAATCCTAACCCTGTTTATTTAATTAAATTTTTTGAACGGAAAGCATTTGTTCAAATTTGTCATTTCCGCATGAAAATTTATTTGTTAAAACCTTAAGTTCGTTTCAAAAAATCATCTTTCAGTTTATTCTCTTTCTCAATACACAGAGAATGATCGGTTTCAATGAATTCCTCTTTTTCATTTAATTTGAAAATTTCGATTTCCAACATTTTAATTTTTAATTTGAGGGATTTATTATCAACTAAAGCATTTTGGAAACCGGTATGTAAAGCTCGAATGCTTCAAATAATTCGTCGTAAGATGAGGTACTAACCTGGCTTTTAACGTCGCTTTCGTGGAATGCACTTCTTGCCATGAGTGCGAGGTTATTTTGAATAAATTCATCATCTACCTCTTCGTCACTCCACGTGGCTATAAGAACTTCTTTTTTAGGATTTGAGCCTCGGTAATTTTTAGCAAAGTGGCCCGGTTTACCACAGTTTCGGCAGTTGTTTTCTAATTTCTTAGATTCGCCCGATTTGATGTCCTTTCTTCTCCGGTTTAATAAGTTTTGACCCTTATTTATATTTTTGTAATAATATGCCAATTCTTCGTCATCTTCATCCACCGGGTTTTCTTCTTTTCTTGACATCTTAGCTTTCAAAGCTATGGTTCTTTCTTTTGGCTTCAGTTTGACACTTCGTGATTTTAGAACAATCTCATAATTTATTAGCGAACCTACAAGGGCACTAAAGTCGAGTGTGTTGAGATATTTAGATTCCATGATCGCCGTCACGGTGCCGTCCCATTCGCTAGGTAGTGATCGTAAGATTTTCTTGGCTTTTTCACTACTCGATAGCGGTTTTCCGAACGAAGCAAGTCCATTGGTGATGACCGAAAATCATTCTAACATGTTGGTGATAGACTCGTCACACTTTCTCATGAATAACTCGTAGCCATGGAGAAGCATATTAATCTTCGTCTCCTTGACTTGAGTTGTTCCATCGTGTGTGATTTCAAGAATTTTCCAGATTTCTTTAGCATTTTCACACGAAGAAATACGGTTGACCTCCTCTGGATTTACGGCACAATATAAAAGTTGAGTGGCCTTACAATTTAGGTGATCGTTCTTCCAATCCTCGTCATTGTACTCTTCGAAGCTCTTAAGTGACCTCGTCATTGTACTCTTCGGAGTTCATCATTTTGGTTCAAACTTTCGGGCCAAGACAGATGATCTTTCAAATTTCTATATCCTAGGCACGAATGAAGATCGACATCTTTTTATTCCAAGTCATGTAATTTGATCCGTCGAAAAAATAAAGGTCGATTTAGAGCAAGGCCTTCGACTGGTGCAAATTGAAAACCCATCGGATCTTTTTCTCCTCGGATGTTAAACCATTATTATCAATATGTCAAACTATTCGACAATACAATGTAATACATCTTCAAGTATGTAATCAATCGACACAAATATCATAATCATCACGGTCACCCAACCATGGCCAATCACGCCCGACACGAACCATAGGATTAACACAACCAACACAATTCCAAGATGTTATCTAAGTGAGGATATCATCACTACCATCAATCGTTCACAATTATAAAATCACACGAAGTATATTCATGAAGATAAACCAAATCATCATAAATCTAACACGGAGTCTCTATTTACAAGACACAAATCGTATAGCAATATACTTGCCTCGATAACCGATATCGAACACTCCGACGAACACGGCTCAATCGGGAAACCTCGAACACCTACAATCCTCCGGCAAAAACAATGACAGTACGATTACAACAAGAATCAAGACCAATAACAATGGAAATCCCACAAAACTATCGAGGGAAACTCATTGGGACATTTAATCGAACATTAAATGTTCAAGAACTCCCAAGAACACTCGAATCGCCAATCGTGTTAAAGAAACTCGATATATGGATATACAACCCATAGAACACGATTAATAATGCTCAATAACATCAACCGATTCATCAAAATCAGACGAACAACAAAGATCACTAAGGAATCCCGAAAGTCAACCCTAGGAGATTTAAAGAATTTACCTCGATCCGACGAAGAACAAGGATTATATGATGATATAATCAACAAGAGCCTTCCAAAATGTCTTGGAATCGAGTGGAATCGACCAAGAACTCCACTTCCAAAACCTCCCGTCCGACAGCCGCAACAAGGAGTGAAAGAATGGGTGAAATGAAGTCTACCCCGTAGCCCAGCCTATATATGGCTGAGACTGTTACGGCCGTAACCGGCATCTCATTACGGCCGTAACTCGGTCAACATGACTTACGTACATACCGGCCGCAGCCTTACATACGTACCGGGCACACCTTACATCCATACTCGGTGTAACCTTACAGCCGTAATCGAGCTCCCAGGGCTATTGCCCGAAATCTGCCGATGCATTACGGCTGTAACCGGCCAAAGCCTTGCGGCCGTAACGAAGCATTACTGCCATAACAGGGTAACCCTTACGGCCATAACCCAGTCCTCCCAGGCCAGGATGTGCGAGCGTCTTACGTCCTTAATCGTCCATGCCTTACGGCCGTAACTCGACCCAGCCAGCCCTCCGACTGCCCAGCTAGAGAATCAATGATGTCCCGATCACGCAAACGCATCAACTAAGATTCAAAACAATAACGAGCAAATTACGAAACATAACATACCACACCACACGCACACATTTAATCAAAGAAACGCATGCAACAACAAGTATCACTCGATGAATACTACAACAGAATGTATCATACCATTCATGATAGAAAAACGAATTCCACATAATCACAACGACACGAAATAACCGACACCAAATGACAAACAGTTCAAGGCAACTGGAATAAAAATCTCGGGTATTACATAATTCATCTCATATGGATTTAATTGTCGAGATGGATAAGCTACTACTCTCTCATTTTGCATCAATACACATCCCAAACTTTGTTTAGAAGCATCACCATAAATAACAAAACCCTCCGTTCCCTGCGGTAAGGCTAAAACTGGTGACGTAGTCAGCCTCTTCTTCAACTCATCAAAACTCTTCTGACACTCGCCACTCCATTCAAACTTCTGAGTTTTCTATAATAGCTGCATGAGTGGTCGAGCAATTTTCGAGAATCCCTCGACAAATCAACGATAATAACCATCTAATCCCAGGAAACTCCGAACTTCCTTAACATTCCATGGAGGCTCCCAAGCTAAGACTGCTTTAACCTTTTGAGGGTCTACCCAAATACCTTTGGCCGATACAATATGTCCAAGAAAAGCAACTTCTTTCATCCAGAACTCACATTTAGAAAACTTAGCATAAAGCTTATCAGCCCTCAAAATACTCAACACAATTCTCATGTGTTCGGCATGCTCCATTTCACTCTTGGAATAGATTGAATTATCATCAATAAACACCACCACAAATTTATCGAGATATTCGATAAATATTTTGTTCATAAGCTGCATAAATGCTGCCGGAGCATTCATCAAACCAAAAGGCATAACTACGAATTCCTAATGCCCATATCTCGTTTGAAATGCCGTTTTCGGAATATCCAAATCTCAAATCTGCAATTGGTAATATCCCGATCTCAAGTCAATCTTTGAGAAAACTGAAGCTCCTTGCAATTGATCAAATAGATCATCAATTCTTGGTAACGGATACTTATTCTTGATAGTGAGTTTATTCAACTCATGATAATCAATACATAATCGTAAAGATCCATATTTCTTCCGAACAAATAACACCGGCACTCCCCAAGGGGAAGCACTTGGTCGAATATAACCCTTATCTAATAATTCACTCAGTTAATTTTTCAGCTCTTGAATCTCCGATGGGGCCATTCGGTATGGTGCCTTAGATACTGGTGCCGCACTAGGCTCTAGTTCGATAGTAAACTCCACCTCACGGTGCGGCGGCAATCCGGGAAAATCATCTGGAAATACGTCTGGAAATTCATTCACCAATGGAATAGAAGATAACTGAACTCCGTCAGTTTCTGTCTTCATTGCGTAACACCAATAACCGGTACAACCATGACTCAACAACTTCATCGCCCTCATGGCTCGGATAATCTTCCATAAGTACCAGGTTTCTTCCCTTCGAAAACGTGTTCGGTACCATCCGACGCAACTATCGAAATTACTTTCCGATAGTAGTCTACTATCGCTCCATGACGATCTAACCAATCGTCACCGAGGATCAAATCTTCTCCTTTCATGTCAATCACAATCAAATTGGATGGCCAATCGATACTGTCGATGGTTACACGACAATTGACAATCTCACGATCCCCAACTACCCTTTCCCCACTCAGCAGTCCAACAATAAAAGGTTCACATGCAGAGAGACCATCAAGACCCAAACGACTCACACAAGACAATGATATAAAGGAATGAGTAGCTCCAGAATCAAACAATACATCTACCGGGGGCATACAAATATAAACAATACCTAACGTAGTTGCAGCCCCCACATCATCAGTCCGCCTAATTTCATACAATCGAGGTGGAGCCAATCCAGTACTTGGAGTATCCTTATGCTCGGTTTTGCCTCTGCCACTGCCGCGTCCGACACTCGGAGTTGGATGACTTGCAAAGGTAACCACTAGAGCAGGAGTCTAATTAGCCAAGACTCTACTTGTTGTCTCACAAAAAGACGCCCGTTGTCCCTACTTCCCACACTTGAGACAATCAATGGGACGTGATGGACAACGAAAACTGACATGCCCTGGATTTTCACAATTAAAACAAGCTCTCGGTGCTCCACCAGTGGGCTAAGGTGAACCAACGGAAGACTGCACAGAAGATTGAGGCCTACGCGATCCGCTGCCTCGGAAACTACCAGAAGATTTCATTTTCTTCGAGCTCGAAACCGTCGGAACCGGAGTTGTCACCATCTCATAAGCGAGCGATCTATCTTGGTATTCTCTCAAAGTAGTACACCCAAAGACTGCCATATACTTTCGAACCTCAGGTTTCATTCTCGCGTCAAAATGAATCTTATCTACTTCATCCCTGACTCGATCTTGGACATACGCTAACTGCTTGTTGTATGTCTTAATTGCTTCAGAAATAGGAACATATTAGGGTTGAGCTCTGAAGAACTCACTGACTCTGGCTTGTCGTACAGGCGCTGGAAAATACTGTGACTCCATTAGTTCTTTAAATCCCCCCCAAGTGACATCACGGTCACTGGGCTTAACAGATCGCCACCAGTCCGAAGCGTCATCAACCGTCAGATATTGAGCAATTGGAACTCTCTTGCTTCAGGGCAGCCAATACCATCAAAGATCTTCTCGAGCTCAACTAACCAATGATCCCAGTTGTTCGCATCACTGGAACCATTGAATCTGGGAGGATTCAACTTCATAACTTCTTGAAGCCATCGATCCTCAACAGTCTTGCCAGTGTTAATGTTCTGCACCACTTGAGACAATTGGTGCACTTGCGTTACAACTTGTTGAAGAACATTAGGCACTTCGGCCTCTGCACTCCCACCTACACCTACCGAAGAAATCCGGTCTGATCTAGCCACAAAATGAGATGCCGAATATGAAGTGTACATATCGGATTCAGATATCGCTACTCTACCACGGCCTCGGCCGCGTTGACGGACAACTCTACCTCTCGGCATACTGAATAATAAGAAATGGTTCAACAAGGAAACAATTACAACAATAGATTGCACGATGACAAAAATAATTACTCCCGAGGGAAAGAAACAAACAACATCCGAATAGGCTCCCAGCACAGGCAACGTGGTGTGGTAGCACGCCAATGATATCGTAGACAACATTCGACTCACTTTAACAGACCCCAAAATATCGACAGCCTAGGTATCCATAAACCTAAGCTCTGATACCATATTCTGCAATACCCCCGCGAATTACGGAGATATTACAGCGCCATAGATACTTTTTGGGGAACCTTAGACCAACATAGAACTCATTAAAATTAGCAAACCGCAACATTCACTTTCTTAAGAATTGTAATATCCGGAATTTCTACTACTGTTGTTTGAGATTATTTTATCCGAGTTATATTGTACAGCGTGGAATCTGTACAGTATGGATAAAATAAATAAGGGACTGAGATGTCAGTATTGGTACAATTGACGTATTTGGGAGACTATTACAATTGAGGATATCGTGTATCCGGTCATTTCAATTTTGACATTGGGTCTATCATATGAGAATATTATTGGATTGAGTATATGTATTCAGTATGTGAGTGTACGTATCCAGTATGTCGAGATGGACGAGAAGAGTTGGAAATGGCTAAGTACAGCCACGTTAGCGCACGCTATGAAATATGCTTAGCGCACGCTACGAGGTATGAGTAGCGCACGCTACGTGGTGCAGTTAGTGTACGCTAATAGGTTCGCATTATGTACGCGAAGGAGGATCCTTAACGTACGTAAGGCATTCTGGGAAAGGTTCGGAAGGCGGCCGACAGGTAGGCCGGGGTTGATGTTTATTGGCATTTAGCACACGCTACCAAGGATGGTTAGCGTACGCTAATATCAGATGGTCCGACAGGGAATCTTGGCTTTCGGCGAGTGGACCCGGCCACTTGTGATGCGTGTCCAGATAAGGTCAGCGGGTGTTGTCATGTAGGGCTAGCGCATGCTAAACCGTATGGTTAGCGCACGCTAATTCCAGATCGGTCAGAGGAATCCCGGAAATTGTGGATGCTTTCGGCATGTGGGGGCACGAGTGGTAGGTGAATACTGTAGTAAGTCAACTTCGGATAGCGCACGCTAAGGTCAAGGACTTGCGTACGCTAGACATGATGTTTTACGTACATTAATGCATGGGCATTACGTACGTAAGCTAGTTTACGAAGCAAGCCAGTAGCCTCTGGGCTGCGATAGCGCACGCTAACAAAGTCAGTTAGCACACGCTAAGGCTGTAGCGCATGCTAAACATGAGATGTTAGCGCACGCTAGTAATGTATTCTATATAAGGGGACAGACGGGTGTTATGAAGCATTTCGTCCATTTCTTTCCTTTCACTCGATAGAGAGAGCTTTGGGAGGTACTTGAGGTCCAGAAACACTCCGAGATGATGATCTTTATCACGATTAAGTTAGAGAGCATGGATTAAAGCCTTGTTCTTCAAGTTATTCATGATTCTTGGAGTGAAGTTCAACTGTTCTTCTTCTTGGTTCGTCTAATCCAGGTAATGTTCGTATCCCTTTGATAGTAGTTCGTTTTTAAGGACGATTACTTGTGAGAGAACATGTTGGATAATCATGTGGTGATTTTATGAGACCTAATGGGATTATGATAACAGTTTTTGGATGTTATTTAAGATTCTTCATGTTAATGGTGATTCGTTTAACTTGATGACGTTGAATCATGGATTTCTGAATCGTGATGATTTCAGTGGTCGATTTAGATGAGTTAAATCATGATATGAGGTTTAATTCTGTCTTGAGTATGATATGATCCTTATGATAGTTATGGTGTTGTTTATCTTCAAGAGATATGGAGATTTATGTCTCCCTTCATTTCGGATTTTGAGGTTAAGATGATATAAGGATATATAATGGTTTTGATTATAAATATGGATAAGATGATTAAAACCAACATTATGTTGATTTTAGTTTCTTATGTTCTTGATAAAACGTGGATCATGATGATGAGATTGAATTTGGGAAAGTTATTGTTAATCTTGGAGTATGATTTCCTTTTCATTCGGATTCATAGTCGCAAGGTGTTAGTCGATGATTGGAACGCACGCCACTGTACAACATTAGCGCACGCTAAGCTTACTGGCTAGCGCACACTAACGGGAGCGACTTAGCGCACGCTACGTTATGCGTTTAACGTGCGCTAAGTAGACAGACAGTGTAGTATTTTCATGTTGTGGTTATGAATTCGTGCTGGGTTGAGTTGGATTGTACAGACTATGTTTTACCGAGATATTGTAGAATCGTTGAGTTTGTTAATTGGTTATATCGGTTGTTGATTATTATCGGATATGTGTTAATTGATTACTTCAATAGGTTGAGATTATTGATCGGTGATTATAACCGTATGTTGTGGCCGTGTTCGAGTATGTTCATGAATTGCTTTGGTCAGGGCCGAGGAGCTTGTAGACGACAGCAAGGAATTAGTAACGGCTTCATCGGTATCGAGGCAAGTTATTACTTGCTCAGTTATAATATTTAATGAATGGTTTCGGTTTTATTTCGTTTATAATGCATATAGCGATGATTATTATTGTGAACTCTGGGTATTTGGATTGTATATCGTTCTTCCGATTCTGGGAGGTAAATCATAATGTATATGATTTATCTTAGTTATTGGTATGTTCGGGTATCGAGGATACGTTGCGATAAAAATAAGGATATGAGTATCTATAGTCCATGGTACGTTTGGATCGCAGAGCATCAAGGATAATCGCCAGTGATGATTTGACATTGAGATTTCTCCCGAAGGATTCAGGACAGTATCTTAGTTTGATTCGGTTTAGTACTGATGATGTTGATCATGCAGGTTTTCATTTATGTTGCCGACCATGAGGTCGTCCTAGTTGTTTATCATAGTGTCGTTTCATGTTTTGATTCATATGTTGTTCATGTTGATGAACATATCGATTTGCATATGTGTATGTATAATTGCATTGTTATGTTGAAAATGATCCGAAGGGATCATGAGGATCTATGCTGAGGGTGCTGGATCGGATGTCCACCATGCGTTGGTTCGACGGGATCATCATGGGGATCTATGCTGAGGGCGCTGGATCGTTGGACAGGTCTTCCACCATGCGTTGGTCCGACGGGATCATCATGGGGATCTATGCCGAGGGCGCTGGATCGTTGGATTACCCAGTATTGTGTTGATGGAATTATGTGGATTCGCATCGTTGGTTTTATATGTGTTATTGTTGTGCATATGTATATTGTTGGTTATCCACCTCGTGTTGATCTTGTAGGATCATCTTGGGATCTATGCTGAGGGCGCTGTATCATGAGATTTCCATCCAGTATACATAGTTGTATTGTTTTTGAGCATATTGACGTTGTCATATGAGTATGCATTTGTAGGTCCTGTGTTAGGACCATGTTCATATATTGTGTTGATCTGATCTCGGATTAGACTGACGTGATTGTCGTGGCATTGTGCATCTCGAGGTATCCTCTTGGTATTCGTCTTTGATGGACAATCAGTTTTTGCGTTGAGATTTGATGATGATATCCGATGGATCGAATTGGACAGAGTTAGTAGATTTCGTAATAGTGAGTTATGATAATGTTTTGAGAACTTTGGGTATTGTGTGAGAAACAGTACGAGACGTAAATTTTGGTAGAGTGATGGCGGTAAGATTACTTTGGTAGTATTCTTACTTAGCGCTTCATTGGTATGTAATTATTAATGTGATGTGATTGATTTCACAGTTAGATATTATGGCTGACCCCGTCGTGGGATTTCTTTTTAGGTTCTTGAGATATCGAGCTTGTAGCGGTCGTGGAGAGATGAGCTTCCCAGAGGATACTGGCTAGGGCATGTTTTTATGAACTGAATTCCTGATCAGATATTGTATTCCGCTGCTAGAGTAATTTTACTTGGTTGTCCTTTTCGCTGCGTGAGTATTTTAAATGACTTTTTGATATCTAGTAACTTGAGTTACTTTGGAAATCGTTTTCTAAACTATTGTGTTCCAGCCATTGGGCCTTGCCCTTTTCAAAATGAGGTTTTACGACGCTTTTGATAAACGAGTTTTATAATGTCTTCGAATATTTTTAAAGATAGTACTGTCGTTAGCCTCTTGGGCATTTGTAAATGTTTGCGAAAATTTCTTTTAGCCGTGTGGGTTCCATCTCGGGGCCCACGGCGCTGTAATATTTCCGGTTAAATCTAGGGGTGTTACAGAATATGGTATCGGAGCTTAGGTTGTGAAAACCTAGGCATTTGGGTCGAGTTGGCTCGTGTTTTGGTCGCGTCATTCGAGATGTCGATTGACTAATACTAGAGCCGTGAGTTTTTGTTTTTCACTTGGGATTATGGGTTATGTGATTTATCAGTGTGGTACTGGGATTGTTGTAAACTTTTCCAAATGGTGCTAACGTGATTCTCTAGAAAGAGATGTGTTGTGTTCTCAAGTTGAAGTTATTTTTGCAAAACACGTGTTTTGAAAATATCTGTGTCGAGTATTTTCTTGAGTTGAGACATGTGCCTGTATCACGGGGAATCGTCGGCTTCACGATCTGTAAGTATTTGGATTTTTGAATTTCATTGAGATTTATTGCCGTTCTAAGTTGATATGTTTTGAGATTCAGAAAGATATTATGCTTCACAGTATGAGATGACAGAGTGAGACAGGATTGATGATCTTGAGAAACTATGATATTGGAAATCAGTATGTCGGTTAAGTTTGGAACGGAATTGTGCATTTGGGAGAAATATTGTGAATGGTTGAGAAGAGCATGTAGTCATGTTAAGTCATTTTGAAATACATGAAACTGCTTTTGAACATTTGAAAACAATACTTTTCAAAATGAACGTGTTTTGGATGTTTTACGGAAAATGATTTTTGGGCTGAGACCCAATTGATTTTGAAATAGTTTTATAACCCAGGACTTGGAGTCTGAAAAGGGTTTTCTACTTTTTAAACTTCTTGTAATGCGGAACGAGATACAGGCTGAGACCCTAATGTTTCAAAAAAGCTTTTCTGTTTTCTAAAAAACTCCCGAGATTTGTAAAACACTTTATCAATCGTTATCTACCTTATTACTACCTTTCGGGATTTTGATTTATTTGTTCAAATGAAACCTCTCGGGAAGTCTTTCGCTGTGTTACTTTGTTTCAATGCTTTGGCATAACATATTTGAGGCGATCCAGGAGGGATTAATGATTGACGTTGTGAGTCATATGTGGAAAAGGAGTTTTTGGTCGGAGTTTATATTTGAGATTTCGGAACTCTATCGTGTGGTTTTCCGATGGAATACCAGTGGAAATTGGTGATGAGCCGAACTGGTATGTATGTTGTCAATCATTTGCATAGTTTTCATTTTAAAACTTCAAAATCGTGTGGATTCGAAGGAAACTGTTATCGAATACTTGGCACCAGCGAGCCGATTTAATTTTTCAAAAATTGATTTTGTGGTCTTACCAAAATTTGGGTTTTGAGCTTTGAAATTTTTGAAAGAACTTTCGAAAATTTGTCTTCGTGACAAGGTTATATGTGATTTCAAACTGGTCTTGAAAATGTGATTGATGTACATACACATTTAGTGCATAATGCATATCGCGGTGAAGTTCTGAGCGAGACTCTCTAACTGGATATTTCATCAGTGTGGTACGATGAAAAGAGATTCGAACTCTAGTAGGGTAGTTTGGTTATCCAGGGATGATCGGTTGATTTATTGAATAAGAGAAATATACTGCGTGTTGTAGATCCATGCACAGGACGTAATTTTGGGAACTTTGGATTTTGTGAAACTGGAGCATGTGTGCTATGTGGCTCTATTGGTATGGTGGTAGCGTGATTTTACTACTTTTGAATTTTGAGCCATACTGATTGGTCATTCCCACTCCATGTATGATTTGGGATGTTCGCCGATTTGCGACTGGTTGTTCGTACGCCTGAGAGGTCCATTCAACAGTCGAGTATGTTTATTGAGATCCACTGTATGTGATTGGTGTGTCGTTTTGAGAACCTTATACGTTCGTATATCGGTTTCTGTGGTTCTGTGTTGACCGTGTTGGAGCTTACCGTGTGAAGGTATTCTCGATTATCGTTGATCGTTCGTTTGTCATATTGGAGTTTATCATGATGATGATATTCTCGATTGTGTTTTGACCTCTGGTTGGTCATATTGGAGGTCATCATGTTGATGATATTCTCAGTTGTGTTTTGACCTTTGGGTGGTCGTATTAGAGTTTATCATGTCGATGATATTCTCGGTTAATTTATTGGTTGATCATTACTAGTGATCATCTGAGCGTTCAGATTTTGTGTCGATATTTCGGGATTCGTTGCCATTGTGTTGGGCAGTTGTTTCACAGATGTATCGTGTAGTATTGATTTGTATCAGGATTTGGACTTGATTGTGTAATCAGGCAAAAAAGATTGGACACGGATAAATTATTTCATCCGAAGATGATATATTTTTGTTGAGACTAATGGAATGTGATTGTGAGCGTATTGAGGCCTTACAGTGAAATCACTTGCTAGTATCTCAGGAGATCGTTGACCTGCGTATTTGTAAGTATGCTCTTTTGGTTATTCGGTAATGATGATGATTGATCGTTGTCGTGATGGTTTTGGGATATTTTGGTTGAATGGTATATTTGTTTTATGACGGATTGCAAGTTTCGAGGCCGAAACTTATTTTAAGTGGTGTAGAATGTAATATCCGGAATTTCTACTACTGTTGTTTGAGATTATTTTATCCGAGTTATATTGTACAGCGCGGAATCTGTACAGTATGGATAAAATAAATAAGGGACTGAGATGTCAGTATTGGTACAATTGACGTATTTGGGAGACAATTACAATTGAGGATATCATGTATTCGGTCATTTCAATTTTCACATTGGGTCTATCATATGAGAATATTATTGGATTGAGTATATGCATTCAGTATGTGAGTGTACGTATCCAATATGTCGAGACGGACGAGAAGAGTTGGAAATGGCTAAGTACAGCCACATTAGCGCACGCTATGAAATATGCTTAGCGCACGCTACGAGGTATGAGTAGCGCACGCTACGTGGTGCAGTTAGCGTACGCTAATAGGTTCTCATTACGTACGCTAAGGAGGATCCTTAACGTACATAAGGCACTCTGGGAAAGGTTCGGAAGGCGGCCGACAGGTAGGCCCGGGTTGATGTTTATCGGCATTTAGCGCACGCTACCAAGGATGGTTAGCGTACGCTAATATCAGATCGTCCGACAGGGAATCTTGGCTTTCGGCGAGTGGACCTGGCCACTTGTGATGCGTGTCCAGATAAGGTCAGCGAGTGTTTGTCATGTAGGGCTAGCGCACGCTAAACCGTATGGTTAGCGCACGCTAATTCCAGATCGGTCAGAGGAATCCCGGAAATTGTGGATGCTTTCGGCATGTGGGGGCACGAGTGGTAGGTGAATACTGTAGCAAATCAACTTCGGATAGCGCACGCTAAGGGCAAGGACTTGCGTACGCTAGACATGATGTTTTACGTACGTTAATGCATGGGCATTACGTACGTAAGCTAGTTTACAAAGCGAGGCAGTAGCCTCTGGGCTACGATAGCGCACGCTAACAAAGCCAGTTAGCGCACGCTAAACATGAGATATTAGCGCACGCTAGTAATATATTCTATATAAGGGGACAAATGGGTGTTATGAAGCATTTCGTCCATTTCTTTCCTTTCACTCGATAGAGAGAGCTTTGGGAGGTACTTGAGGTCCAGAAACACTCCGTGATGATGATCTTTATCAAGATTAAGATAGAGAGCATGGATTAAAGCCTTGTTCTTCAAGTTATTCATGATTCTTGGAGTGAAGTTCAAGTGTTCTTCTTCTTGGTTCGTCTAATCTAGGTAATTTTCGTATCCCTTTGATAGTAGTTCGTTTTTAAGGATGATTACTTGTGAGAGAACATGTTGGATAATCATGTGGTGATTTTATGAGACGTAATGGGATTATGATAAGAGTTTTTGGATGTTATTTAAGATTCTTCATGTTAATGGTGATTCGTTTAACTTGATGAGGTTGAATCATGGATTTCTGAATCATGATAATTTCAGTGGTCGATTTAGATGAGTTAAATCATGATATGAGGTTTAATTCTGGCTTGAGTATGATATGATCCTTGTGATAGTTATGGTATTGTTTATCTTCAAGAGATATGGAGATTTATGTCTCCCTTCATTTCGGATTTTGAGGTTAAGATGATATAAGGATATATAATGGTTTTGATTATAAATATGGATAAGATAATTAAAACCAACATTATGTTGATTTTAGTTTCGTATATTCTTGATAAAATGTGGATCATGATGATGAGATTCAATTTGGAAAAGTTATTGTTAATCTTGGAGTATGATTTCCTTTTCATTCGAATTCATAGTCGCAAGGTGTTAGTCGATTATTGGAACACACGCCACTGTACAACATTAGCACACGCTAAGCTTACTGGCTAGCGCACGCTAACGGGAGAGACTTAGCGCACGCTACGTTATGCGTTTAACGTGCGCTAAGTAGAGAGACAATGCAGTATTTTCGTGTTGTGGTTATGAATTCGTGCTGGTTCGAGTTGGATTGTACATACTATGTTTTACCGAGATATTGTAGAACCGTTGACTTTGTTAATTGGTTATATCGGTTGTTGATTATTATCGGATATGTGTTAATTGATTACTTCAATAGGTTGAGATTATTGATCGGTGGTTATAACCGTATGTTGCGGCTGTGTTCGAGTATGTTCGTGAATTGCTTTGGTTAGGGCCGAGGAGCTTGTAGAAGACGGCAAGGAATTAGTAATGGCTTCATCGGTATCGAGGCAAGTTATTACTTGCTCAGTTATAATATTTAATGAATGGTTTCGGTTTCATTTCGTTAATAATGCATATAGCGATGATTATTATTGTGAACTCTGGGTATTTGGATTGTATATCGTTCTTCCGATTCTGGGAGGTAAATCATAATGTATATGCTTTATCTCAGTTATTGGTATTTTGGGGTATCGAGGTTACGTTGCGATAAAAACGAGGATATGAGTATCTATAGTCCATGGTACGTTTGGATCGCAGAGCATCGAGGATAATTGCCAGTGATGATTTGACATTGAGATTTCTCCCGAAGGATTCGGGACAGTATCTTAGTTTGATTCGGTTTAGTACTAATGATGTTGATCATGCAGGTTGTCATTTATGTTGCCGAACATGAGGTCGTCCTAGTTGTTTATCATAGTGTCGTTTCATGTTTTGATTCATATGTTGTTCATGTTGATGAACATATCGATTTGCATATGTGTATGCATAATTGCATTGTTATGTTGAAAATGATCCGAAGGGATCATGAGGATCTATGCTGAGGGCGCTGGATCGGATGTCCACCATGCGTTGGTTCGACGGGATCATCATGGGGATCTATGCTGAGGGCACTGGATCGTTGGATAGGTTTTCCACCATGCGTTGGTCAGACGGGATCATCATGGGGATCTATGCTGAGGGCGCTGGATCATTAGATTACCCAATATTGTGTTGAGGGAATCATGTGGATTCGCATCGTTGCTTTTATATGTGTTATTGTTGTGCATATGTATAATGTTGGTTATCCACCCCGTGTTAATCTTGTAGGATCATCTTGGGATCTATGCTGAGGGCGCTGGATCATGGGATTTCCATCTAGTATACATAGTTGTATTGCTTTTGAGCATATTGACGTTGTCATATGAGTATGCATTTGTAGGTCTTGTGTTAGGACCATGTTCATATATTGTGTTGATCTGGTCTCGGATTAGACTGACGTGATTGTCTTGGCATTGTGCATCTCGAGGTATGTTCCGTATTTTCCTCTTGGTATTCGTCTTTGATGGACAATCGGTTTTTGCGTTGAGATTTGATGATGATATCTGATGGATCGAATTGGACAGAGTTAGTAGATTTCGTAACAGTGAGTTATGATAATGTTTTGAGAACTTTGGGTATTGTGTGAGAAACAGTACGAGACGTAAATTTCGTTAGAGTGATGGCGGTAAGATTACTTTGGTAGTATTCTTACATAGTACTTCATTGGTATGTAATTATTGATGTGATGTGATTTATTTCATTGTTGGATATTATGGCTGACGCCGTCGTGGGATTTCTTTTTAGGTTCTTGAGATATCGAGCTTGTAGAGGTCGTGGAGAGATGAGCTTCCCGGAGGATACTGGCTAGGGCATGTTTTTATGAACTGAATTCCTGATCAGATATTGTATTCCGCTGCTAGAGTAATTTTACTTGGCTGTCTTTTTCGCTGCGTGAGTATTTTAAATGACTTTTTGATATCTAGTAACTTGAGTTACTTTGGAAATCGTTTTCTAAACTATTGAGTTCCGGCCATTGGGCCTTGCCCCTTTCAAAATGAGGTTTTACGACGCTTTTGATAAACGAGTTTTATAACGTCTTCGAATATTTTTAAAGATAGTATTGTCGTTAGCCTCTTGGGCATTTGTAAATGTTTGCGAAAATTTCTTTTAGCCTTGTGGGTTCCATCTCGGGGCCCACGGTGCTGTAATATTTCCGGTTAAATCTGGGGGTGTTACAGAATAACCCAACTTCAAACACGACGTACATTACAAAACCAAACAACACACCATCCCGTATGATCACAACTGATACAACAGCTCATAGTTGATACAAAAACATCATTAACAATCAACAACGACATGATGCACGTCACATGACAGTACCCGCGTGAGTAAAAAACCAAAATACCCCACTGACCACGACAAGATGACCACAGACTCAACATAATACTTGATATCAATGCTGCCTACCAAGCTCGTGTCCGCCCTGTGCTGGCCCGCCCACTGGACCTGTACCTGAATACACAATAAGTAAATCTACCCCCGAAAGGGGTCAGCAAGAAGCCGGTGCAAGTACAACGATTCCAGAATATGTACAACAAGTGAACAAACAACAGAAATCACAGTGCCATCACATATATTTTTCGATCATCATCATAAAACAACCTCCCGAGCTGTACTGGCCCTGTACCTCACGCAAGATACACACCTCATGGAGTCCTCGTCAAGCCCTCTCTAGTTGTACAACCCCACCGAGTGATCCGTAGGAAACGCAGCCTAACGAATCCCAGGGGTCCCTCACTGATTTTTACTCAGTTCACACACACTCAGAAACCACATGGCACAAACCACTTTTCTGAAACTACCACTTTTCACAAAATCACGTTTTCACATATTTACACAAAGTACATTAAACACAATCAAAGTACTTGCCTCGATTGTAAACGACATAAGAATAACAAACGAAAAGACGTACGGTCCGAACTCCTTCAACGATTCGATCCTAGTATAACAACATACCGAATCAAATACAACACCACATAAACGTAAGGATTTCCTTCAAATTCTACTCTTAGGGCCAAACTATCGAACACTACGAAGGCGGAGTTGTTCATACTCCATTTAATAGATGGAAAATCGAAACAAAATCCGTAGACTTTAAGGAAAACAAGGGATTATGACTTCATAATCATAATCTAATACAAATCAATGCTTAAAACGGACTAGAATGACGAGATCTTAACAAAACCCCAAAATTCACAAAACTAGGGATTGAACAATCTTACCTCGATCCCGGTGGTGAAAGATGATTAAATGATGTTAACTACGCACTAGGAACTAAAAAACGTTGTTGGATGATGAAATCCGACCAAAACCCACACTCTCTTATGTTCAAGATCGCCCAACCGTCGGAGAAGAAGGAGGAGAGAAGAAAAATGACGAATCTAGAACATGCAGCCCATATATATACTGGGCGCGATTAGCGCACGCTACGGCTGGAGTTTAGCGTGCGCTATCCGCTGAAAGGCGGTGCACTGTAGGTTAGAAGGCGGTACAGAACCTTTGGTTTGACTCTGATAGCGTGCGCTACTCATAAGTTAGCGTGCGCTATCCATCGTCACTAGCGCGTGCTAGCTCTAGAAATAGCGTGCGCTACCTGCTAGCACCTGCAGTCCAGAAATGTTCTGTCCTCACTGTCATGCCGACATAGCGCGTGTTACCTCACTATTAACTTGCGCTAGCACATCGCAATCGCATACGCTAGTCCGCCATTAGCGTGCGCTGATGTCCCATTCCAGAGTCCAGAAAGCTCACTGCCCAGTCAGCCTAGCGTGCGCTATGAGCAAGAGTAGCGTGCGCTACTGATACACGATTAGCGTGCGCTAGCAACATAGTCTAATGTGCGCTAATTGCTACTTCCCAGTATTAAATTTGCAAAGTCCGGCCAGAACAAATACATTCTGAAAATCACAAATCTCAACAATTACCGACCATGAACATCCAAATTCCAATCATCAATACACTCGTCTCCAAGTAACCACATTACAACAAGATACATCCAAACTAACACACATAAAAAAACACAGATATTACAATATAGAGGGCAATGAATAATCAATATGGGAATTTGTCCCTTTCTTTAGGGAGAGAGAGATCTGATGGGACTCTCGATAAGTAGGACTGAAGGAAATGCATGGCCATGCTCAAATGAAGAGTCTTTTAATTCAATCAGTCTACTTAAGATCGCAAAAGCATTTGAACATAATAAGTATGACAATTTTCATGACTTAGTTCAAATATGATATCGCGCGACAAAGGGATTTGACACGTTAAATGGTTTAATGGACTATAAACTTATATTATTTGGGTAGTCATAATGTCTTGCTAGAGACCGCTTATGATTTATTATTTAGAAAGGAATTAAATAATTGTCAACATAACATAAGCCTTTTGGGTCACACATACGACAATTACAAACAAGCAAGAATAATTAATAGATATAATATTAGATATTATATTTATTAAATATATTAAATAATCAGTAACGTATAATATAGAATATTATGTATTATATTATTTAATTATATCAAATGGGAAAGATAAATATAATATTGGATATTATATTTATTAGAAAATTAAATAATAAGTAATATATATTATATGATATTGTATATATTGTATTATTTAATAAGTTGAGGGGCAACTAAGCAAATACTAGAGTTTGACTCTAGGGTTTACTTAGTATAAATAAAGGGTCTTGGACAAGGAGTTGTTATAAGATAAAAATTACACAACCCTAATTGTGTGAAGATAAAAATCTGCCTTCCCCTCTTCTGTTCGGCTGAACTGTTTCTGTCCGAGAAATCTATTTCGACCATCTCCGTCTTCTTCCCTTAGTTGATTTTGATCAACAGTATAAATCCTTCTAGCAAGGAATTATTTGTTAAACTATTTATCAATATTATTCTTAAGGATCTAGCAATCCGGCTTGTACCAGTTGTTCGTGTGTGAATCACCGAAAGAGGAAGACGATATTAATCAGCTTCTGGTTCGGGTTACAGATATGTTCTTCGAATTATGGTAATTGGACGAACTCCTTATAAATCAATTAAATTACTGAATGAAGATCCTCATCTGGGTTTTTCATTAATTATTTCCGCTGCGTTTTGCTCAAATTTTATTGTATTAGATATACGTAAAAGCCAACACATATTACATTTGGATACCTTTTATATATTTTCGTATATTTACAACTAAAAATAGAAATTATGGAATTAAAAATATAGTGAGAGTAAACAAATATTTAAATAGTAAGAAAATATTGAAAAGACAGAAATAAGAAAAATAACTGAAAATACAATAACCATATACATGAGATGATAATAACAACTACAATATTAAAAATAAAGTAACAATTTATATAAAAATAATATGTAACTAAACAAATGATGAGCGTAATTAAAAAAAGAATGACATTCTAGTAAGTAAAGGAATTGCAATAAACTTACGCAGCCATATATAATTTAGTATTTATATATAATATTACAAAATTAGAAACTATTTCAGTGTTGGCGGATCTGAATTAAATCATTCATTCGCAGGTGCTTATGAGGGACAACATCGGGCTCAGACTGACATCTCTGCGGTATGTCCATTTCGTAGCGTAGACTGGACTCTGATACTAAATGATGCAGCTAGAAGCATGATAAAAGCATAAACATCCGTTGATTCTTAGAATATCCAGAAAATTATACGCAAAATGTGATCTATGTGATTATTTCGTTAATTCAAGATAAATACTGAAAGAACGCAAATAAAACACGAGAAAAGGGATAAACCCTATATTTTCCTATTTAATAATCAAGTCCATTACAATATTCATGAAACTCCTATTTATAACAGATAATAATAGAATTTAGGTGCCTAGGCCCTAGAGTCTGCCCCGATAACAACTAATTAAGTCCTAAAACTATATGAATATAGATAGTAATAAATAATAAAATACAATCTTACCTCTGTCATTAATGATGAAAAGTATAATATAATAGTTGATGTAATTAAGAGATACAATTCTGTAATAGTAGTATAATTTGATATTATTTAGTTTTCTTGTTCTAGTTAATTAGCATAACTATCCGGTTTACTCGCCCCCCTTAATCAGCAGCAACGCCTCCTCCTGGCCCCAGATTTTGGCCCTCCCTCGCGCCCTATGCGACCGACTCCTCTTCATCATTGTTTTCCTGGATATTTAGCCCCAAATCAGCCAACTTTGATATACAACCCAACATCACCCCGACATGGAAGTCTTGGTTGGCTTACAACCCACAAAACCCAAACGCGGAAGTCCTTCAAAATGCCTGGCAGAGGCAATCTGATCGCTTTTCTCACCAGCTGATATGAAAGTCAATAGCCTTAATTGACGAGCCGATCCAGTTCGATCCAACAATACATACAAGACACTACCTGTCTAGACAGTAAGACGATTGGGCGTTCCGTTCATGCAACTGAAGCCACCCGTTGCGATAAGAAGCAAAAGATGTAATTAATCCACTGACATGCCTGCCTGTAAAACGATAAACCGTAGGACGAACATGATGGTTGTAAATATTTTCAGCCGAGTCACAGAAAGAAGCACAATATAAGCTCAAAAAATAAGATTGATCTAAAAACTCAGATAGCCCATTATAAACATAGCCAATTTCATTTTTTACAATGTTCTACGTGTACTAATTCAATTTTTCTCAATTTTCATGTGTTCTAATTCATACCTACGAATAGTAATATATTATCCATTTTTTTTTTCATATTTGTTTACATGAATGACATCAACGCCAACATGATCTTTATAAAATTTTGGGACAATTGGTTCGAATCTTTTTTGAATTCAGGAGACAAAGGGGATATGAAAAACTCAGTTAAAGTGTTTGACACCGGTTTCTAAATAATTGTCAGATTTTTTGCGAGAACCGACTTTGATTGTTAATTTTGTTTTTTTCGGTACTAATAAAAAATTATATATTCAAAAGTTCTTCTAAATACAAATCCGTTAATTTTTTCTTTTATTTTGTTAATGTATTTTAAAAATAATCAAATGCCAAACTTTTTTTTTGTCATTTTGTTACTGTTCATTGTGGTTAATCTTGTTAAAATCAATCATATTGTTGATTCGAAGTATATATTGATCATGAACAGGAATACAAAGCAGCTTGAGTATAAATCTTATTAAATTGTGATGAGATCATGTTTTATATTGAGTATGTATATGTTATTTAATATCTATTTCATTTCATCGTACTTCTCATAAACCGAACATGTAAAGCTTAATCGATTGAATATTACATATCCTCAATTCAATGAGAAATGAAAAAAATAAATTTCCTGATTGGTTCAACAAATATGTAAGTTTATTTAATACACAATCTAGCAAATCGTTATATCTTGCATCTAACACATAATTATCTGAAATATTTTTTTTTTTGTTTTAATGGTAATATGCACATGATCTTTCGAACAATGTTATCAAGAATGATGCTAGAGCATGTTCATTAACGGCAAATAATCTCTATATGATGGAGATTCACGGAGTCCTATAAAAAGGAGGCTCATGCATTCAGAAATATAATAAGTCATAACTCTCCCACCAAAAATATATATATATATATATATATATATATATATATATATATAAAGTCATAACTCAAGCATACTACCAGTTAGTGCCAAGGTTTTTGAACCAACCAATTCGCTGGAACCCTAAATTTTAGATAGCACATAACTCAGAAATAAAACGAAGTTGTAGTTAGGGATTTTATTGAGTGATATGCTTTGCAAAAATTTCAGATTCATATTTAAACACAAATTGACAAGATTAAATACTACGAACAATTAAAATAAATATAATGACTCTAAATCGTAATCCATATAAATCATGCATTCAAAACACACAATTCTTCTGTATACGAGAGTGTTAACCTCGCTCCGTTACTACTGTTGGATTCAGGCAAAAATAAACGCAACATAAATTGGATTCGCACAATAAACCATGTGCCCATACGAATTATTAGGGATCGATTAACGATCGTATACTCAAAAAAAATACGAGGATAGAAATTTTACCTTACTGAAAAAATGGGATCTACCGGTGTGTCTAGATGATGATGGTGATCTTCTTCCTTCGATTCAAAAGCTTGAACTGATTCATCACCAAAAGCATGATGCCTTTACTTCACATGCGTTGGATTGAAACGCCCGAAAGTATCCTCCTCCTGCTCGGACCTCCTTGGTCGCGGCTAGCTTCAGTAAAGGGGAGCTAACTCTTTTTCTCTCTCTCTCTTGGTGGCTCGAAGATTATTATCAAAACTATAGTTCATGGAGGAGGAAAGATAGTATTTATACTAGTTTTCTTAGGACTTCATGTCCTAGAATAGGACCCAAAAACTGCACCCTCCTTAGCCAAATCGGCTGCCCGATTTTGGGATCCTCCATAGCAACCATGAGCTTACCCACTAAACTCAATTGGTCTAGATGGAAGTATTCCGCTTAAATTAATTAATCCAATTAATTAATTTGATAAATAATAAATATAATCAATAAATAACTCCTCCAAAAATTTATAAATTAATTAAAATGACGGACTTAGTAAATTAAATTAATTACCCAGTAATCTAATTTAATTTATCATACCGTGATAATATATCCAATAAATTAATTGTCTAATATTCACTTATAGAGAATTAGTTCATTTTAATTAGACACCTATCCTTTTGCGTGACTCTGTAGGTTCGTCTCAGTTAGCAATGGTAGGATTCAAATATTGTGAGTAACACCGAATTAGATCCGTGGGTCACACTATAACTCAACTGAGATCGAATAATTATGATCATTCTAAACCTTTCATGTTATGAATATCATATACGTATAAACCCTTCATTCAGATGTCCCAATCAAGTTTTAGGGTCAAGGTAAAGTCAAACTCTACTTCAACTCGACCCTATGCAATGTTAGTGTAAATCAAGGTCACCGAGCTATCAACATAACTAGCTCATTTGCTTTGGCCAAAAACTTTTGATCTTATTTATCACTAACCGCATAAGACACACACCTGCTCACTTATAAGAGAAAGAATCATATCTTTGTATTCATTAAAGACTATTATTTGCCCATTAAGCTGCACTTCGAGGTTAACCCCTACCAACATGTATAATGTACCCAATGGCTCTAATGATTAACTTAATGTCACAAGCTCATCTTTTACTGAATCCCCAAGTCAAAGATTCACGCATACCGATCATAACCTTACGATTCATTCATTGACTATCTTAGATTGAATACCATGTGACTAAATCGACAAGAGTCGTATCCGAGTATATTAGTTTCATTAGCATACTTATAGCGAATGTTTCCAATAGTGAACATGCTTAGGCATACGTTACCCAAGTCTTTACCAAATTTAATATCCAGGTAGGTTTTACAACTTACGGACAAGTTAAGCAATTAAGTTCCAAACACTTTTGATTCAAAAATTGCTTATCTCATAAGGAGTGGAATATTTGTACTCAATTGCATGGGTAAATTTTTTATTTATTTATCAAATCAAGAATGTCAATGACATACAGTAAATAGAGAAATAACAAATGCCTTTTATTAAATAAAATGAAATTGATAATCTTTAATATATAATGCTACTAGGTTTAATGTCACAACTATTTTGGTGACACCATATTAATATTAAAATCTATTATATGTTAAATTATAATGGTTATATTAATTATTAATTATATATACTACTCATTATTCTATTCAATTGAATTCTAATTGATCGCACATTCATTGAACTGTTAATGGATTGGACTTCTAATTATTTATATCAAGTCATAAATATAAAATAAAACCTAATTTATTAAGTAATAATATTCTTAATTACTTATCTCTAATATATTAGTTTAGTGTATATATAATTATAGTGGTTTTATTGTAACGTATATTTTGGTGTACCACTATATTAATATTACAACATATTAAATATTAAATTATTACAGCTCATGTCTCATCTCTAATATAGAATTAAAGTGGGCTTGGTGTCATACTAATTTGGTATAATACTAAACTTGTGATAATGATGCAGCTAGAAGCATGATAAAAGTGTAATGTCCGTTGATTATAAGAATATCTGGAGTATTATAAGCAAAACAGGATTAACATGATTATTCTATTAATTCAAGATGAATACCGTAAGAACATAAATAAAGTACGATAAAAAGGATAAACCCAATATCTTTTTATTCAATTCAACTCATTTATAATATTCACGAGACTCTTATTTATAATAGATAAACTAGGGTGTTAGGTGCCTAAGCCCCAGAAGCCCGAACCAATAACAACTAATTAAGCCTAAAATTATATAAAATATAAATCTTAATAAATAATTAAATATAATCTTATCTCCACTATTCTCTCCCTCTTTGAAAAGATTTATCCACGAATCTATGTAAATCTTATCTCTTGTAGTATAAGAGAGTCGATTATGTGCTCATCCCTAGGGAAAACATAAGTAAACAACGCATCACGAAACTTGACTTCAAAAATATGTAAACCTTGAGTTTGTAGGAGAACGGAATTTTTGGCAAATCACCAAAAAAATTACTATTATGATCTAATATAAAAATAATAGCTATTTTATGAGATCAAAATGACACTGTATGCATCACACTCCGTGTGTAAGCGAAAACACTTATTGGCAAGAAAAAAATGTAGTGCCCCTCCCGAAATTGGCACTTGAAATATCAACAATTTGCCAATAATCACTCCAGAGTTGAACAATAATCAACTCCCTCATGGATGTCGAATTGCAAACGAAAATAAATCTGGCCACAACAAAAATTATACGCACCAAATCTTTATATCGATGATTTGTCCACCATCATCAAAACAAGGGGATTCATCATAACCATCAACCACATCCAAATCATACAGACAAAAAACGTCGTAAACAAAACAACCAGCAACAAGATCTAGTTGGAATTGCACGATTGTCACCAGGTTTGCCAACAAGCCAATTTGTTGGCGGATCTGAATTAAATTCGGTTCTTTGTAGATGCTCATTAGGGATAATATCGGACTCAGGCTGACATCTCGGTGACTTGTTGTCATGACCCCTTATCCCTAAGGACGGCACGGCCAGGGCGTGATCGGGGGTAGGAATTAAGAAGCAGGGAAGAAAGGGGGAAACATACATTTCATAAAGAATGGGTGGATTTCCACCAACAACCTATCAAGACATCATGAAGGGAAATCCCATGGAAATGACTTAGAATCCAAGGTAAGAATACATAGTAATAATATTATCCTTGAAGTTTAGAGAAGGCTTCATAGCATATTACAAACGACGTGACTTAGAAAGCAAAATCATAAAGAGTATTTGCAGCGGAAAAACATGGTTGGTTACGTATATGAAGATATGTAACCAGGGCTTAACAACGTTTGTAGACAAAAGACTTCCACTCAACACACCCTCCGTCACATCCCCTGCTCAACCTGCAAATTTTAAAAGATATGCAGGGCTGAGTACAACGTACTCCGTGAACATATTGCCAAAACATAAAACATGCTTTTATATTTGTCATCAGGCATATAAGCAGTAACACACGGGGGTTTAAGAAAAATCCCATATTTACTAAATCATTTCATTTCATTGCATATATCATCAGATTCACCATATCCATAATTTACGCCAGGGAAGGTGGCCACCTCCCACGAACATTACTCCCCAATACAAGTATATTCTTCAATCGCTTTATTAAACGGCTAGGGTTAACCTAGTATATAAAGGGAAATTTCCTTTTTCTCTTCACTTCATCTTCTTCCCCCTTCACTCCCCCCCCCCCCCCCCCTCTTCTTGAAAGAAAGTCCATTGTTCTTCCATTTAGCTAACTTTAAATTTTGGAAATTGTTTAAGGAACTTAGATTTGATGTTTTAATCTTTTGTATGTTGTTTCTAAGTTGATTCTAAGGTACTTGGGAGTGTCTAAAATAAGTTTTATTCATGCTTTGATTTTTGTCATTTGGGCCGAAAATATTAGGGTTCATAGCTCAAGCATGTGTTATTTTTCTTATGATTTTGTTACACAATATGTTTCTACTTGATGATATGATACTATGGTGAATTTATGGGATTTTAATAAAATATTTGATATTTTGAAAGAAAGGAAGAATCATGCTTAGTTCTTGATATGTTGATATATGTTCAAAGTGACTTGATGTTGAAAGATATACATGATATGATTTTACTATTTATAAGATGTTTTAGAAATTTGTTTGAAAACAAAGACATGAAGCTAGATTTATGAAGTGGAATATGTGTTACATAATGATGTAACTAAAGAGCATGTTATGTATTAAGGATTTTTAAACCATGTTTAGGTCATTCTCATGTTAGGACAATATGAGTATGGATTAAATTTTTTGCTATATATTGGATGATGTTTGATGTTGATGATGTTTGATCTTTATTGATGTATAAAAATGTGTTAGTAACATTTTTCAAAAAGAAAAGATTATGAAATGGAGTTCGTAGTGTCTAGAAGCATACTTGTATGTCGACTCCTATATGTGTTATAAGTATGATATGCATGATTAGAGTTTACATTTTAGGATTTTCGTTGCTAGAAACGAGCTCTAGATTAATGCCGTTTTTCCCATTTTCGCCGGAAATTGGCAGTTTAGCTACACTTCACGGAAATGGTCATAACTTTCTCTACGATTAATATATTTGAGATGTGTAAAATGAACATAAAACTAGACTTCAGTGGCTTTCCAATGGTATTAGATATATTAATCGTAGATAAAGTTATGACTGTGAAATTACAGAATTTTAATTCTTTCCAGCCTTTATGCACATTATGTTTTTGACTATGTTAAGTGTTTGATGATAGTTTTCGAACCAAGGAATGTGTACCGGAATCGAGTGTCGATTATCGTTGCTAGTATCTTTATATTTTATATGGTCAGTTAGGTTCTCTAACAAAATCATAGCTTTTCTTATTAAACTTAAGTCGAATGCTAAACCTTAAAGTCCAAACATGTAGATCGAGTCCGTTGTCCGTTAGACTTGTAATATACGCAAATTCGATTTCCGGTAATTTTCTTTTTTTGGCGAGAGTTTGTTTTGACGAATCGCTTGGGACCATTTCATCATTCTGAGAATGATTAATTCTACACTTTTTGACATCCGAGTTCGTTTCGATGCCGTTTTGTTGAGTTCCGTACTTTTTGGCGACTTTTCCGCACTTGAGTTCGATTCTTGCGATTCTCGTTCGAAACTGCTGTTTCAAGTTCCCGTAAGTCCGTTTAACTTTGTTATATGTGTTGTGAACTTCGGTTTGGTTATTCGATCACGTATCGTGATTTTCGGGCGTTTTGGGCCATTTTGTAATTTACCCAAAGTTGTGGGTATCCGCATTCGTAATTATTGTCTTGACCCTTTTTATTGGTCGCATGCGATTAATTGTTGCATGGTATTTCATTTCGGGTCGATGTAGTTGTCCGCGAGCATTTCGTCGTGTTCGTTCCGTGCGTTTTTGGAAATCGAGTCATCAGATCATGACGGCTGAGCACTGGCCGGACAGGTGTGTCAGGCACTGTCGGAAGTGCTGGGCACTGGCCGGGCAGGCGCGGAAGGAACCGGCGTAGCGCATGCTACTGCCGGAAGGCTGCGCACGCTAGCTCGGCAGGTGTAGCGCACGCTGCCGACCGGCTAGCGTACGCTATCGGGCTGGGCAGAGGGGTTACTGGAGTACTGGACTCGGGGAGGATCGGCAGGTAGCGCACGCTGCTGTCGGTCGTGGCGCGCGCTAATCGGCATGTGTAGCGCACGCTACCGGCCGACTAGCGTCCGTTACCTGGCCGAGCAGTTTGGTCCAGAGGATTCTGGACAGGTTGGCTAGCGCGCTAAGCGTCGCCAGCCGCACGCTCCGGAGTCGGGCGGGCAGGTCTCGGTCGACAGATTTTGTCAGCAGTGTCGGGTTGCGCCGGCCCCGACCGAAGGTGCTCGGCCGAGGCTGCCCGTTAGCGCACGCTACACGGAAGGCTTAGCGCACCCTAATGCCTACTTCTATAAATATGACAGAGCAGTCGCATTTTCACTCGTTTTTCATTTCCTTTCTTTTCTGTCCGTGGCTGGGGTTTCAGAGGAGGCGAAGCCATGTTTTTAAACAACAAATCCACGAAGTTCTTGAGTTCATATCATTGATTGATCATCCTATATCATCATTTGATCCAGCGAATCAAGGTGAGATTTCCTAGAACCCTATTTTGAGAATTTTTGGGTTTTTTGCATTTTTGTCTAATTCGTTCCGTATTGTTGATTAATCCATGATGGGTATGATTAATCTTAGTAGCATTCTTGTGTTTAACATCATTTAATCCATTGTTCTTCGTCGAATCAAGGTATATTTCTTGATTTCCTTCGAGTTAACTTTTCGAGGGGATTTGTTCTTGATTTCATTTTCCATCCGTTTTTGATGAACCGATTGTTGTACAATTATGTTTTTAAACATATCCTATGGATTGAATATCCATATTTCAGTTGGGACGCCCATTTTCATGTTTTGTCGGGTTAATTCGTGTTCTTGGCCGTTTTGGGACGCCCACTTTCGTCGTTTGTTCCTTGAATTCAACGGCTTTAAGTCGTGCTATGGAATTCATTTTCATTGTTGTTATTGTCCTTCGTAGTTTATTACCGCGAGTTGGCATTCGGTGGAGTCGGCGGGTTCGTAGTCGGTTCGTGCCAACCTACTTCGGTCGATTCTCCGTGTTGTTCTTATTCGAGGCAAGTACCTTGTCCATACATTTCTTGTTTTGTGAATATGATGATTGATGATCGTCTTGGTATGTTTGTTTGTTTGTTTGAAATGAGTTTTCAAAAGATTCGGCTAGCCTCGTTAAAGGTTCACTTTCAAACGCATGTGTTTTGTAAATTGTGTGGGTTGTAAGTGACTACGTGAATTCTTTGGATATGTTTGGTGTTGATGTTGCGCTTGATAATGCATGTGTACGTATATTGCTTTTTTCCGTCGCGTTATGGTTGACGTGGTGTTTTGCTAAGTGTTTGATGCCTCTGGGTGAATTGTTTGGATATCCTTGGTGTGATATGTTATTTGTGCATGATTGCTTCGCTCACCTTGGGAGGGTCCGACGGGGCCACGTAGGGAATCCAATAGTATAGCTCTGGATTCACGAGTGCTGTGTATGTCTGGTGAATGTATTTTGCTCACCTCAGGAGGGTTCGACGAGGCCACGGAGGGAGTCCAATGGTGTAGCCCTGGATTCATGAGTAAAACTTCGCGAGTGGTGTGTATGTTTTGTGAATGTATTTTGCTCACCTCGGGAGGGTTCGACGGGGCCACCGAGGGAGTTCAATGGTATAGCCCTGGATTCACGAGTAAAACTTCACGAGTGGTGTGTATGTTTTGTGAATGTATTTTGCTCACCTCGGGAGGGTTCGATGGGGCCACGGAGGGAGTCCAATGGTATAGCCCTGGATTCATGAGTAAAACTTCACGAGTTGGTGTTGATTTTATGTACGTCGAGGACACGTGACGTGGGTTTTAACCCTGTGAATTGTTGTCGGTTTTCTATTTGCGAAAACAAAACCTTTGGGCTGTGACCTTGTTGATTTTTTAGAAAGAGAAGGATTTGATAATCCTAAGTTGTTTTCTATTAAAACTCTCGATAGCATTTTTAAACTGTTTTATAAATTATTTCCCCTTGATTTGTGATCTTTCGGTTTTGGAATGTTTCACCCAAACTCTTGCCTCGGGGAGTACTTTTCGTGATGTTTGGATCTTGGAGGATTCCTGCTTGTTGTTATTCATGGAAATGTGAATTGTATGGCTCGTATTTTGTACTTTGTTCCTGCACTAGCAAAACAGTGGAGTTTTACTAACCCCCGAGTATTCGGGGGTTGGATGTCTGTTTTTGCATTCAGGTTTGGGAGCATAACACAGGGTCGGCACGAAAGATGATGAAAGATGATCGATACTAATCACATAAGTACCCGTACATTGTTGTATTGGTTCAGTTGTATTTTATTTCCGCTGTGGTATTCTTTCCCCATTATACGGGAGTGTGTTGTATTCGACCCCTGCGTGGGCATTTATTGTGTTTGAGTTGTATGTATTTATTGAAAGACCAAATCGGTCTACTGAGTCATTTTAGCCTTAAAGGCATTTTCGAGTTGTTCGATGTATTTACCAGCCTGGTAGATCCTCGAGGAAGGGTTCTACGGCGTGTAATATCCTCGAGCGGATTTGGGGTGTTACATAAATGGTATCGAAGCTTTAGGTTGTGGAAACCTAGGCTGTCGGGTTTAGTGGTATCTGTTGAGTTTTTGTCTCGTCGGATTTTTTTTCTGACTGAGTCGTGTCGCGACGCATCGTCTGAGTCTATTGGTCGTATTAGTATCGTGGAGCGATCATCATCTTCGTGTGACCTGTGGATGTAAGTCTCCCTTATTTGCGATTGTGCCTCGTCTGATGCGAGTTACTGGTATGATTATGTGTTAAGTGACAGAATCTTTATGCAGATTTTTGGTTTCGTGATGCGTTTATGTGACTCTCATATTTCGTTATATGAGGAGTGTTGTTATTATTTATGTCCTTTCGACTGTTGTATCCGGTAAAAGACAGGTGTTGTCTTGGTTTTGAACGAGTTGATGCGTGTATTGTGATGTATATAAGTGAATGATGTTACATGTGAGTTTTTGGGCATTCTAGCTTAATAGATTTTTGAAAACCTTGAGTATCTTAGAAAATAAATTTCGAGACGTACATTTTAAAATGAATTATTTTCTCGTGGTACTTTCAAGGTGCCTTCTAGTGCCGCGATATGTTTCAAAATTATTCCATTTGAGGACCAAAATATTTTGAGATATTTTCGAATTATTTAGAAATGCTTTGCTTAGACCCGAGAGTCGAATATTTTTGAAAGTTTTTCACTAAAAGAAAAGTGTCCTCATTTTTGTTCAAACGCAAGATGATTTTCAAAATCTCAATAATGGTGTTTGTACTACTTTTCAAAAGGTGATACTCAAGATCAACTAGTGTTTCCAAAATCTTTCTTTTTCAAAGGTGGTTTTCATTTTTAAAACCTTTCGTTCCTGTTTGCGGTCCGAGAATGTATGTATAATGTTCGCACTTTCGTTTGGGGTGTTAACCTCCGAGTTGTGATTGAATTGGTGGTGTGAGCACTGAGTCGTTCACCACTCAATAGTTGTATTAGCCCTCAATGAGAGGTGTGATGTTGATCTTTAACGTTGTCATTTCGTGGTGATTTGCATGCTATCGCACATGTGCGAGCTATTAAAGCTTGGGTTGTATGTTTGTGTAAATGTGTGATTGTTCATGATGTTTTGTGATTATGTGCTGGTTATCATTCGGGCCGTTGAGATCGCCGAACGGTGCCGTCGTTACTGTGATGTTGATATGTGTGTTGCTTTATGATAACAATCATCGTATATGTTGCGTGTTATGATTTTCTGTTGTGCTGAGTTGGCATCTTCGGTTTGTTGTTTTGCGATGTTATATATTCCATTGTACCTAGCAGTTGTATTTTTGGTATGTCGGGCTGAGGTGCTTCAAACGTATTGTGCCGGGGGCATGTACGTGCAAATTGTCCTTCTCGTTAGTAACGCATTTCAAGTGTGGACTCGAAGGACACATAATTCAGTTTTGCGAATTGGTTATCGAGACTTTCGAAGTTCGCGCTTTAGCATAGTTATCAGGATCGGCTTTGAGAGGCTTTTGAAAGATGTTTATGTCAGTTGTTTGTTGTGTTGTCACCTTGCTCCTGTTGTTGTGAGTTGCGGGGACGACATTTCTTTTATAAGAGGTCGATTGTAATATTCGTATTATTTTTGACTTCTGCACTTTCTCCTTCTAAATTCTATCGACTTGCTCGTGTTCGTTGATACTTTTTGAACTTGTTTGGTATTCCGGTTGTCATCATTCGAACGGGTTGCGACCTTGTTTCGGATCGATCTGTTTATCGTTGTGACTTATCCGAATTTGGTTCGATTTTTGTGAACCTTGTTTGGAAGTAACATCTTTTAGTTTCTACCAGCTCTTTAATGTCTTGAGTTGAAGTGTGGACCTTGGAGTCATTGTTCGCCCGTTGTCATTCGATCATTATTGTTCGATCGTTGTTACTCGATCATCGTTTTTCGATCGTTGTTGTTCGATCATTGTTTTTCGGTCGTTATTGTTTGATCATTGTTATTTGATCGTTGTTATCTGATCATTGTTGTTCGATCGTTGTTGTCCTATCGTTGTTGTTCAGTCGTTGTTGATCGATCGTTGTTGTTCGATCGGGGTGGTCTAACTGTTGTTGCCTGATCTCGTACCGCAAAGAATCGTCGTTCACCGTTAGTTTGTTGTTTCGGGTGTGGCCAGATGGGTCACCGAGCCGTGCAATGCGAGATGGTAACTGAGAGATTTGGGGGATCGAGGTTACGTCCCTGCTCCTAAAGGACACGTAGATGCCTATTGTGGTTTTGAGGATTTCGGCATAGTCCGAACTAATTGTGATTGTCCTGGTGAATCGTTTTGTGCTTATCTTCCGTTTCTTGACTGTGCGTGTTTTCCCTGTCATATGTGCTTTGTGTTCTGTGATTGTTTGGATTATTGACTTGATCGTATTATCTGTTTGATGACACTTGTCACTTGTTGGTTTTATTATGTTTCTACCGGTGGCGTTGTGTTGGTCGTCGTGGAGTGTGTTTTCACGCCGTATATTCCTCTGCGTTGCTTGTAATGTTTCGCCGTTGGGCGTAAGTTATACGTTTCTTGTGTATATCATTGAGTTTTCCTGGCGGGATATTACTTCTCCCTACTTGTTTTAAGTTTCGGGACGAAACTTCTTTTAAGGAGGGTAGTATGTAATATCCGCAAATTCAATTTTCGGTAATTTTCTTTTTTTGGCGAGAGTCTGTTTTGACGACTCTCTTGGGACCGTTTCATCATTCTGAGAATGATTAATTCTGCAGTTTTTGACATCCGAGTTCGTTTCTGTGCCGTTTTGTTGAGTTCCGTGCTTTTTGGCGACTTTTCCGCACTTGATTTCGATTCTTGCGAATCTCGTTCGAAACTGCTGTTTCGAGTTCCCGTAAGTCCGTTTAACTTTATTATACGTGTTGTGAACTTTGTTTTGGTTATTCGATCACGTATCTTGATTTTTGGGCGTTTTGGTCCATTTTGTAATTGACCCAAAGTTGTGGGTATCCGCATTCGTAATTGTTGTCCTGACCCTTTTTCTTGGTCGCGTGCGATTAATTGTTGCATGGTATTTCATTTCGGGTCGATGTAGTTGTCCTCGAGCATTTCGTCGTGTTCGTTCCGTGCGTTTTCGGAAATCGAGTCGTCGGATCATGACGGCTGAGCATTTGCCGGACAGGTGCGGCACGCACTGTCGGAAGTGCTGGGCACTGGCCAGGTAGGCGCGACAGGAATCGGCATAGCGCACGCTACTGCCGGAAGGCTGCGCACGCTAGCTCGGCAGGTGTAGCGCACGCTGCCGACCGGCTAGCGTACATTATCGGGCTAGGCAGAGGGGTTACTGGAGTACTGGACTCGGGGAGGATCGGCAGGTAGTGCACGCTACTGTAGGTCGTAGCGCGCACTAATCGGCATGTGTAGCACACGCTGCCGGCCGACTAGCATACATTACCTGGCCGAGCAGTTTGGTCCAGAGGATTCTGGACAGGTTGGCTAGCGCACGCTACCGGGGTCGGGCGGGCAGGTCTCGGTTGGCAGGTTTTGTCAGCAGTGTCGGGTTGCACGAGCCCCGGCCGAAGGTGCTCGGCTGAGGCTGCCCGTTAGCGCATGCTACCTGGAAGGCTTAGCGTACGCTAATGCCTACTTCTATAAATGTGACAGAGCAATCGCATTTTCACTCGTTTTTCATTTCCTTTCTTTTCTGTCCGCGGCTGGGGTTTCGGAGGAGGCGGAGCCATGTGGTTAAACAACAAATCCACGAAGTTCTTGAGTTCATATCATTGATTGATCATCCTATATCATCCTTTGATCCAGCGAATCAAGGTGAGATTTCCTAGAACCCTATTTTGAGAAATTTTGGGGTTTTTGCGTTTTTGTCCAATTCGTTCCGTATTGTTGATTAATCCATGATGGGTATGATTAATTTTAGTAACATTCTTGTGTTTAACATCATTTAATCCATTATTCTACGTCGAATCAAGGTATATTTCTTGATTTCCTTCGAGTTGACTTTCTGGGGGGATTTGTTCTTGATTTCGTTTTCCATCCGTTTTTGATGAACCGATTGTTGTAAAATGATGTTTTTAAACATATCCTATGGATTGAATATCCATATTTCGGTTGGGAAGCCCATTTTCATGTTTTGTCGGGTCAATTCGTGTTCTTGGCCGTTTTGGGGGAAACCCTTGAACTTTCGTCGTTTGTTCCTTGAATTCAACGGCTTTAAGTCGTGCTATGGAATTCATTTTCATTGTTGTTATTGTCCTTCGTAGTTTATTATCGCGAGTTGGCGTTCGGTGGAGTCGGCGGGTTCGTAGTCGGTTCGTGCCAACCTACTTCGGTCGATTCTCCGCGTTGTTCTTATTCTAGGCAAGTACATTGTCCATACATTTCTTGTTTTGTGGATATGAAAGGCTCACTTTCAAAACGCGTGTGTTTTGTAAATTGTGTGGGTTGTAAGTGACTACGTGAATTCTTTGGATATGTTTGGTGTTGATGTTGCGCTTGATAATGCGTGTGTACGTATATTGCTTCTTTCCATCGCGTTATGGTTGACGTGGTGTTTTGCTAAGTGTTTGATGCCTCTGGATGAATTGTTTGGATATCCTTGGTGTGATATGTTATTTGTGCATGATTGCTTCGCTCACCTCTAGAGGGTCCGCCGGGGCCACGGAGGGAATCCAATGGTATAGCCCTGGATTCACGAGTGCTGTGTATGTTTGGTGAATGTATTTTGCTCACCTCGGGAGGGTTCGGCGGGGCCACGGAGGGAGTCCAATGGTATAGCCCTGGATTCACAAGTAAAACTTCACGAGTGGTGTGTATGTTTTGTGAATGTATTTTGCTCACCTCGGGAGGGTTCGATGGGGTCACGGAGGGAGTCCAATGGTATAGCCCTGGATTCACGAGTAAAACTTCACGAGTGGTGTGTATGTTTTGTGAATGTATTTTGCTCACCTCGGGAGGGTTAGACGGGGCCACGGAGGGAGTCCAATGGTATAGCCCTGGATTCACGAGTAAAACTTCACGAGTTGGTGTTGATTTTATGTACGTCGAGGACACGTGACGTGGGTTTTAACCCTGTGAATTGTTGTCAGTTTTCTATTTGCGAAAACAAAACCTTTGGGCTGTGACCCTGTTGATTTTTTGGAAAGAGAAGGATTTGATAATCCTAAGTTGTTTTCTATTAAAACTCTCGATAGCATTTTTAAACTGTTTTATAAATCGTTTCCCCTTGATTTGTGATCTTTCGGTTTTGGAACGTTTCACCCAAACTCTTGCCTCGGGAAGTACTTTTCGTTATGTTTGGATCTTTGAGAATTCCTGGTTATTGTTATTCGTGGAAATGTGAATTGTATGGCTCGTATTTTGCACTTTATTCTTGCACTAGCAAAATAGTGGAGTTTTGCTAACCCTCGAGTATTCGGGGGGTGGATGTCTGTTTTTGCATTGAGGTTTGGGAGCATAACACAGGGTCGGCATGAAAGATGATAAAAGATGATCGATACTAATCACATGAGGACCCGTACATTGTTGTATTGGTTCAGTTGTATTTTATTTCCGCTGCGGTATTCTTTCCCCGTTGTACGGTGTAACACCCCGAGATATTCGGAATAATTACAGCGCCGTAAACCCTTTAAGTAAGGATTTACAAGGCTAATTTAAAAGAAAGGTAAATATAAGACATCATCATCATTGGAAATTCAAGTTTACAAACCGAACAACTGGTTCAACGAGTACTTTATACAACCATATCGAAATAATATTAATACGACACGCGTACTCGAGTACTGAAATCAAAACAAGAAAACAATTCACCAACAACAACAAACATCACTGAACCCCTTCGTCGTCACGCTTCAGTCTTGTTTCCCTGCTCCTCGGCTACCTGAACATCAAAACAAATGTCCACCCCGAAGGGGTTAGCAAAACGATGCTAGTACAAGTATCATATTAAACAATTCGAATATGCATCAACAATACATAACAAGATACACCACACGGACTTCCGCTACCAGAATCCGACAATGCGAATCCACAAGATTCCATTAACACAGCAAGGGTATTCCAATGATCCAGCGCCCTCAGCATAGATCCCAAGATGATCCCGTCGGACCAACACGAGGTGGAAATAACCCGTACAATGATCCAGCGCCCTCGGCTAGATCCCAAGATGATCCCGTCGGACCAACACGAGGTGGACATCCGATCCAGCGCCCTCAGCATAGATCGTACAACGTACACAAACACAACTCATGCATACACATATGCCAAATCATTATGTTCATCAACATGAACATACAAACACTAGATAACGAATATCATGACAATTCAACGAAATAAATCTCATGTTCAACAACATGAATAATCACACGCATGCTCAAAATACCAATATTAACATATTACGATACTTGCCTCGAAGATGGCAAGAACGAAATACTTCAATGATCTCAACACACTCGAAGGCCGCCTCATTCAATCAACGTAGCAAGCTCGAACCTTAACAAAAGGAATGATATACAAATCATCTCAAGTCGAACGATGGCCTAACAATTCGGTCTACGGCCCAAAAGCTCAATTTAAACAATTCTGCCTGGACTGCTTAGCGTGCGCTACGTACTCTACGTAACGTGCGCTAAGCCTGCCTGTTAGCGTACGCTATCGTATAAGCCTAGCGTACGCTAGCCACGGACTGACAGTTTGACTCGACTGATCTCATAACATACGTTACGTACGTATCGTGCGTTAACTTAACCCCGATAGCGCACGTTAACTTACATATGTTAGCGTGCGCTAATCTTGGATGGCAGAACACTGCTAACAGAAAACTGGGTTGAATGGTGATGAACTCATGAATTCTATGGTGATAATACAAGTCATCCTCGAGCATATCATAATAAGGTTTGTGGAAGTTCTATGATTATGAGATACAAATATACGGATAATCATCTCAACATCATAATTCATCTTAGATCTTCAAGAAATATTCTAAGTTCCGTTCGTCCTACGTTCCAAAACGCATGATTCCAATGTGTAAAACGTAACAATCTAGGTAATATCCGATTACTGATCATAAATCGATTTGAAAATGCTTAGGAGTCCATATACTAAGATGGTTCAAAGGTTCATACGATATATAGTGCCGATACGTCAAAAGTATCCTTCTAATATGTGATGACCGATTATAAACGAAATAACTGGCTATCAAAACATGATCAAACGTCCTTAAGAACATTACTAACATCGGTGAAGAATCACCTACCTCAAAGTAGTGAAGAACACGGAGGAAATCGAAGCAATCCAACACCGAAGGCTTGAACACCAATCTCCAATGATATACGATCTTCAATCACGAGCTAGGATGTTGATATGAAGTGTTTAGGATGAAGGAAGTTATGCTCTAAGTGTAAGAATTCGGGTTATGGGAGAAAAAAGAACTGAAATCACGAATAGGATGCTGTCCTATTTATAAGAAATGGCTATTAGCGCGCGCTAGTCCCTGCTCGTAGCGTGCGCTAACGGCTCACTGACTTAACTGTATTCAGCACTTAGCGTGCGCTATGCATATACCTGTAGCGTGCGCTAAGGCGTTGACTTGGCTTTTCCCGAAAGCCGTCCAGGTTCATCCCGACACGATCCGACAGGGGTCCCCCGGCCAGATCTCACCTACCGCACATCTCAATCAAATTGATCACGCATAGCGTGCGCTAATAATCCTTCGTAGCGCACGCTATTAAGTCCATGTTAGCGTACGCTACACATAGCCGATAGCGTGCGCTACATGCGTAGAATTACAATTTCTAAATCACAAGCACGAAATCATACGCTCAACAACATCGGATTATGAAATACGGAGAATAATACTCAGATAAAAGTACTATAATTACATTATCACAAGTTCCAAATACAAGTCAGAAATCTCGGGTATTACATCCTTCCTCCCTAAAAAGAAGTTTCGTCCCGAAACTTAAGATGAAAACAACTCTGGATATCTAGCCTTCATACTGTCCTCCGTTTCCCAAGTGGCCTCTTCAACTCCGTGTCGTGACCATTGTACTTTAACCAAGTGTATTGGTTTATTCCTCAATTGTTTGATCCGACTCTCAAGTATCTTGATTGGTCTCTCTTCGAAGGTGCCATCATTAGCTATTTCGATCTCGTCGAAATCAATGACGTGACTGGGGTCCGGTACATACTTCCGTAATTGGGATACGTGAAACACATTGTGAACGTGACTCAGCGATGGCGGTAAGGCTAACTTGTATGCTAAATCTCCAACCCTCTCGAGGATCTCGAATGGTCCGATATATCTAGGACTAAGCTTGCCTCTCCTCCCAAAACGGAAAATTCTCGAGCAGGAGACACCTTCAATAGCACATGGTCCCCAGCGTCGAACTCTAGAGGACGACGACGTACGTCTGCGTAAGACTTTTGTCGACTCTGGGCAGTCAACAGTCTTGCTCGAATCAAAGCTATCTTCTCTTGAGTCTGAATAATCAATTTCGGTTCCGTCCCGATCAAATCCGAAGAGTCATACCAACACAGGGGTGATCGGCATCTTCTCCCGTATAAAGCTTCAAATGGTGCCATTTTGATAGAAGCATGCCAACTATTATTATAAGTGAATTCAATCAAGGGCAAGTGAACTTCCCAATCAGTTGACCAATCTAATGCACAAGCTCTAAGCATGTCTTCTACTGTTTGTATAGTCCTTTCGGACTGACCGTCCATTTGGGGATGATAAGCCGTGCTAAATTTGAGCTCAGTCCCCAAAGCCCTGTGAACTGCTTTCCAGAAGTGCGACACGAAGCGACCATCTCGATCCGAAATAATGGTCTTCGGCGTCCCATGCAATCTGACTATCTCCGCAATAAATACTCGCGCCAATCTCTCGGGTCCCCATGTATCTTTAATTCCTAGGAAATGAGCCGACTTGGTTAGTCGATCAACTACAACCCAAATCATGTTCATTCTCGTTCTAGTCCTTGGCATACTGGTGATGAAATCCATCGAGATGTCCTCCCACTTCCATTCAGGGATTGGAAGCGGCTTTAACATTCCGGCAGGTCGCTGATGTTCAATCTTAACCTGCTGATAAGTCAAGCACCTCGAAACATACTCTGCTACGTCCTTCTTCATATTCCCCCACCAGAAGTTTTGTTTTAAATCCTTATACATCTTACTGCTGCCCGGGTGAATAGAATAGGGCGCGTTGTGAGCTTCCTTCAGAATAGTCCGTCTTAGATCATCATCATCGGGAACGCAAAGTCGACTCTGAAATCTCAGAACTCCATCGTCTTGTAACACAAATCCTGGGGCTTTTCCTTTCTTTACTTCGTCACATAATCGAAGGATCAGAGAATCGTTCAACTGCTTAGACTTGATCTCCTCGACTAGTGATGAAGTCAGTTCCATCACATAAAGTTGCCCTTGGATTCCTGGTGCCCATACTTTAATCCCCTCGCGGATCAGTTCTCGTTGAATACTGGTTTGGGACGTAAGTGCTTCCAACACTCGAAGAGAAACAGGTTTACGGCTCAATGCATCGGCTACTACGTTTGCTTTCCCCGGATGATAGAGAATTTCCAAGTCATAATCCTTGATCAATTCCAGCCACCTTCTCTGCCTCATGTTTAATTCTTTCTGACTGAAAATGTACTTGAGGCTCTTATGATCGGTAAAGATCTGACAATGAGTGTCGTACAAATAATGTCTCCAAATTTTCAATGCAAAGACCATAGCTGCTAACTCCAGATCATGAGTCGGGTAGTTAACCTCATATGGTTTCAACTGTCGAGAAGCATAGGCAATCACCTTATCTCTTTGCATCAACACACATCCCAGACCCTGATTTGAAGCGTCGTTGTACACCATGAACCCATCAGTTCCATCTGGCAATGCTAAAATAGGTGCTGTCGTCAGTCTCTTCTTAAGCTCATCAAAACCAGCCTGGCATTTCTCATCCCACTTAAACTTTTGAGTTTTCTGTAACAGTTGAGTGAGCGAACGAGAGATCATGGAAAATCCCTCTACAAAGCGGCGATAATATATCCAGCAAGTCCTAAGAAACTCCGGACTTCTTTCACATTATTAGGAGCTTCCCATTCCAAGATTGCTTCGACTTTCTTCGGGTCCACGAACTCGTCGGTGATATCACATGCCCAAGGAAAGTTACTTCCTTAAGCGAGTCGCATTTTGAAAGCTTTGCATACAGCTGTTCCTTCCTCAAAGTGCTCAAAACCACATGCAAATGTTCGGCATGCTCCTCTGCGTCCCTTGAATATATCAAGATGTCATCAATGAAGACGACCACAAATTTATCCAAGTATTCTAAGAATACCTGATTCATCAATTGCATGAACACTGCAGGAGCATTGGTAAGTCCAAACGGCATCACTACAAATTCATAATGCCGTCTGGGACACAGCGGACTTCGGTATATCCGATTCCTTAATTCTCAACTGGTGGTATCCTGATCGCAAGTCAATCTTCGAGAATACCCTCGCCCCTTGCAGTTGATCAAACAAGTCGTCGATCCGAGGTATAGGGTACTTATTCTTGATCGTCATCTTATTGAGCTCCCTGTAATCAATACACAGTCGGAGGGATCCGTCTTTCTTCCAGACAAAGAGAACGGGCTCTCCCCAAGGAGAAACGCTAGGTTGAATATATCCCTTCTGTAACAATTCCTCCAGTTGCTTCTTGAGTTCATACATCTCGGTTGGCGCCATGCGGTATGGTGCTCTGGAAATAGGAGCTGCTCCAGGCTCTAATTCGATAGTGAACTCCACTTCTCTCTGCGGAGGTAACCCAGGTAGTTCGTCGGGAAATACATCTGAGAACTCATTCACAACCGAAATAGACGAGAGCTCTACTCCTTCCTCTTTCCTCATGGCGTAGCACCAATGTCCATGACATCCTTGCTTCAGTAATTTCACTGCTTTCATCGCTTTGATCAATTTTCGTGAGCTTCCCGATCTCCATCCTCGGAATACGTGTTCAGATCCGTCATCAGCAATGATAGAAATGACTCTCTCTCGGTAATTCAGAATGGCTCCATAACGGTTGAGCCAATCGTCTCCGAGAATTAAATATTCACCGTAGATGTCAACTACAATAAGATTCGATGGCCAATCTCTCCCTCCTATAGATACTTGAAAATCTCTAACCTCTAGGGTTCCCACAATTCTCTCTCCACTCGGCAAACCCACAACATATGGTTCACAATCAGATAAGCACGAGATCTTTAAATGATTTACACAGTTCAATGATACAAAAGAATGTGTAGCTCCAGAATCGAATAAAACACTAACTGGTTGCAAAAAGATCTGAATCGTACCTGATGCAACAGCAGTATTCTGATCGTCAGATTTCCTCATCTCGTACAGGCGCGGAGGAACGGACCCAGCACTGGATGTCTCTCTCTTACCGACGTTCTGCTGCTGAAATCCACTCTGCTGCGTCTGGTTCACACTTGTCTCCTTCGGAACTGGCGCTGGAGTGCGAGTACCAAAAGATCTAGTAGCAACTCCACAAAAGGCCGCACGGTGCCCTTCTTGTCTACAATCGTAACAAGTTACATAAGACGCGGGGCAATCACGTCGAATATGCCCTGCTCGACCACAGTTGTAGCATTTCTTTGATGCGTCAGGAACTGCTGATGTAGTCCGGAACTTCTTCCCACCTCTAGAAGGATGTGGAGGTTTCCTAGCCGAATAAAAGAAAGACTGCCCTTACGGGGGCCACCACTCTTGTTCTCTGAAAAGCTGCCGGTCATCTTCTGCTTCTTTGCCTCCACTGATTTCTCCACCGCCGCCTCTTTCATGTTGTAGGCCAGTGCTTTGTCTTGATACTGCCGCAACGTAGTACACTCGAATCCGGACATGTCTTCCGAATCTCGGCTTCATCCGCATATCGAAATGAAAAATCTTTTCCGCCTCCATTCGACCAAGTGTCGCACACAAGTCGGTGATGATTAAAAGTTTTGATTACATCATCACAGATGCTTCCGAACTCTGTGGTGAGAAAAACTCTCGAATCTTTGCCTCTCTAAGCTGGGACGAGGACAATCATGCTTCCATCATTAATTTGAATTTCGTCCATTCCGCATTATGATTTTCGGGTCGGATAGCTTCCCACCAATCAAAGGCCTCCCCGGTAAAAATCTTGGGCAATGGGGACCTTAGGTCCTCGGGACGATTAAGACCGCGAATATCTTCTCTAACTCCTTGAGCCAGTGATCCCAAGTAATTGCCTCAGCAGATCCGTCAAATTTTGGCGGGTGCAATTTGACCACCTCAGCAAGCCATCTGTCTCCCCGGTTATCCTCGTGGTGCTGCTGTCCCATCGCCGTCTGCATGCGGTCGACTACCTGGGCGAACTGGTTGATAATTAGTAAGTATAGCTGTATAATTGTACTTTATTATTAAAAAAATCACTTTTTAATATACTTGAATAAATTATATTTGTATGATGTTTTTGTTTAATGTTTAATATTGTTATTAAAATTTCTTCTTGTCCAATTTCCTCCCATTTTTCATTCCTTCCCCCGCTTTTCTTACATTTCTTCTTTAGTCAACAACCACCACTAACAGTACCACCCACCACATCGAGGGGCTGTTCAATTCGATCAAGTATTATTATTATGTGTTAGGAATATTAATTTTAGTTTATTATTCTCTATTGGGCTTGAGGCCCGTAGATTTACTTAACTATTTAAGCATTATTATTAGCATAGGAAAATATTATTAAATAATTATAGTTGCTGAATAGGAATCGGTTCGACTAGCTGATAATTCTGAGGTAGTTGCTGAATCCTCCTGTCTCATGTTACCCCGTCCGCGTCCACGACCGCGTCCGCGTCCACGTCCTCCTCTCAACATACTGTAAACACAATTCCTCAATATCCAGGACAAAGTTTACAAAATAAAGCCCGTCAATACTCACAAAACAGTAATTAAGTAAAACGGTAGTATAAGATATTAGGAGACTTACAACCACGGTCCACATGACGACTTTTGGCTGAACAGTGATGTTACGAACGACTCATAAATCAATAACGTAAACAGACCCAACTTAAAACCCGACTGCCAAGATATCCATAAATCTTATCTCTGATACCATATTCTGTAACATCCAAAGATATTCGGAATAATTACAGCGCCGTAAACCCTTTAAGTAAGGATTTACAAGGCTAATTTAAAAGAAAGGTAAATATAAGACATCATCATCATTGGAAATTCAAGTTTACAAACCGAACAACTGGTTCAACGAGTACTTTATACAACCATATCGAAATAATATTAATACGACACGCGTACTCGAGTACTGAAATCAAAACAAGAAAACAATTCACCACCAACAACAAACATCACTGAACCCCTTCGTCGTCACGTCGGTACTGTGGCTGTTTCCCTGCTCCTCGGCTACCTGAACATCAAAACAAATGTCCACCCCCGAATGGGTTAGCAAAACGATGCTAGTACAAGTATCATATTAAACAATTCGAATATGCATCAACAATACATAACAAGATACACCACACGGACTTCCGCTACCGGAATCCGACAATGCGAATCCACAAGATTCCATTAACACAGCAAGGGTATTACAATGATCCAGCGCCCTCAGCATAGATCCCAAGATGATCCCGTCGGACCAAAACGAGGTGGAAATAACCCGTCCAATGATTCAGCGCCCTCAGCCTAGATCCCAAGATGATCCCGTCGGACCAACATGAGGTGGACATCCGATCCAGCGCCCCCAGCATAGATCGTACAAAGTACACAAACACAACTCATGCATACACATATGCCAAATCATTATGTTCATCAACATGAACATACAAACACTAGATAACGAATATCATGACAATTCAACGAAATAAATCTCATGTTCAACAACATGAATAATCACACGCATGCTCAAAATACCAATATTAACATATTACGATACTTGCCTCGAAGATGGCAAGAACGAAATGCTTCAATGATCTCAACACACTCGAAGGCCGCCTCCTTCGATCAACGTAGCAAGCTCGAACCTTAACAAAAGGAATGATATACAAATCATCTCAAGTCGAACGATGGCCTAACAATTCGGTCTACGGCCCAAAAGCTCAATTTAAACAATTCTGCCTGGACTGCTTAGCGTGCGCTACGTACTCTACGTAACGTGTGCTAAGCCTGCCTGTTAGCGTACGCTATCGTATAAGCCTAGCGTACGCTAGCCACGGACTGACAGTTTGACTCGGCTGATCTCATAACGTACGTTACGTACGTATCGTGCGTTAACTTAACCCCGATAGCGCACGTTAACTTACATATGTTAGCGTGCGCTAATCTTGCATGGAAGAATACTGCTAACAGAAAACTGGGTTGAATGGTGATGAACTCATGAATTCTATGGTGATAATACAAGTCATCCTCGAGCATATCATGCTAATAAGGTTTGTGGAAGTTCTATGATTATGAGATACAAATATACGGATAATCATCTCAACATCATAATTCATCTTAGATCTTCAAGAAATATTCTAAGTTCCGTTCGTCCTACGTTCCAAAACGCATGATTCCAATGTGTAAAACGTAACAATCTAGGTAATATCCGATTACTGATCATAAATCGATTTGAAAATGCTTAGGAGTCCATATACTAAGATGGTTCAAAGGTTCATACGATATATAGTGCCGATACGTCAAAAGTATCCTTCTAATATGTGATGACCGATTATAAACGAAATAACTGGCTATCAAACATGATCAAACGTCCTTAAGAACATTACTAACATCGGTGAAGAATCACTTACCTAAAAGTAGTGAAGAACACGGAGGAAATCGAAGCAATCCAACACCGAAGGCTTGAACACCAATCTCCAACGATATACAATCTTCAATCACGAGCTAGGATGTTGATATGAAGTGTTTAGGATGAAGGAAGTTATGCTCTAAGTGTAAGAATTCGGGTTATGGGAGAAAAAAGAACTGAAATCACGAATAGGATGCTGTCCTATTTATAAGAAATGGCTATTAGCGCGCGCTAGTCCCTGCTCGTAGCGTGCGCTAACGGCTCACTGACTTAACTGTATTCAGCACTTAGCGTGCGCTACGCATATACCTGTAGCGTGCGCTAAGGCGTTGACTTGGCTTTTCCCGAAAGCCGTCCAGGTTCATCCCGACACGATCCGACAGGGGTCCCCCGGCCAGATCTCACCTACCGCACGTCTCAATCAAATTGACCACGCATAGCGTGCGCTAATAATTCTTTGTAGCGCACGCTATTAAGTCTATGTTAGCGTACGCTACACATAGCCGATAGCGTGCGCTACATGCGCAGAATTACAATTTCTAAATCACAAACACGAAATCATACGCTCGACAACATCGGATTATGAAATACGGAGAATAATACTCAGATAAAAGTACTATAATTACATTATCACAAGTTCCAAATACAAGTCAGAAATCTCGGATATTACATACGGGAGTGTGTTGTATTCTACCCCTGCGTGGACATGTATTGTGTTTGAGTTGTATGTATTTATTGAAAGACCAAATCGGTCTACAAAGTCATTTTAGCCTTAAAGGTATTTTTGAGTTGTTCGATGTATTTACCAGCCTGGTAGATCCTCGAGGAAGGATTCTACGGCATGTAATATCCTCGAGCGGATTGGGGGTGTTACAAGACTTCGTTAAGCTCGATTGACCGCTAAACTTAGTTGTTTCTGATGAAAGGTGGAGCAGTGGATTGAAGCGTAAGGAAGAGCCGAGAATCATTTTGCTTGCGTTATTACTTGTCCAGGTGGGATTTCTATACGAAAATGATTATGGTAGGCTTTCGATATGAAAATGATTTGAGCTTTGTTCTATTTTGATGAAATATTTTACAAGCAAATTATGATTTCAAATGATTATGATGCATAAAACTTTTATGTGGATTCTTATGAACCTATCATAGTTGTCTTGCCAACCTATGAAATGATCAGATCCTGAGCTAGACAAAGGTCACTGGCCAGGGTTAGTGTACACAGTACTCGAGATTGTGGGCTCTCTTCGGAGTGGCCGATCACGATTCGACATATAATATACCCGAAAACTCAAAAAGTAATCTTTCAAAAATCATACCCGCAACGTAAAAATAGTGTATATAGAAGGCGACAAAATCACAATTCTGTCTATCGAAACACAAAATCAAATTCGAAAGATAATCCCAACCAGATAACCGAACATCTAATTTTCGTATTAAAAACGTGTAAATAGTTCTAAACTTATCCCATTACTCAGAAATTTATTACTTAGGAATGAAAAATCTTAATGTCGCACTTGAGGTTATAATAAATCATGCATATAAAAGACCGGGACATGACACTTGTCCACTGTGGAGCGTAGACTGGGTTCTGATACCAACTGATGCAGTTAGAAGGGTGATAAAAACGTAAATGTCCGTTGATTCTAAGAATACTCTGAATATTATATGTAAAATGTGATTAACGTGATTATTCCATTGATTCAAGATGAATACTCAGAGAACATAAATAAAACACGAGAAATAGGATAAACCCAATATTTTTTATTCAATATTCAACTCCATTATAATGTTCCTAAGACTCCTGTTTATAATAGATAAACTAGTGTTTTAGATGCCTAAGCCCTAGAAGCCGACCCAGTAACAACTAATTAAGTCCTAAAACTATATAAAATATAAATAGTAATAAGTAAATAAAAAAATCATAATATAATATTTGATATAATTAGGAGAATATAATATTTTAGTCGTAGTATAATTGATATTATTTAGTTTCTTTATTCTAGTTAGTTTTAACTAGCCGGCTTACTCGCCTCCTTAATCGGCAGGACCGCCTCCTCCCAGCCCCAGATTTTGGTCCGCCATGGAGCCCTTTGCGGCCGACTTCTCTTCATCATCGTTTTCCTGGATATTTAGCCCCACATCATCCAACCTGGATATACAACCCCACAACAGCTGACGCATAAGTCTTGGTTGGCTTACAACCCCACAGCACCCGAACGCGGAAGTCCTTCAAATTGCATGTTTACGGCAATCTGGCCACTCTTTTCACCAGCGAATATGAAAGTCAACAGCCTTAATTGATGAGACGATCCTGTCCAATCCAACAATACATACAGGACACTACGTGTCCAAATAGCAAGACGACGAGAGTCGTGCCCATACAACCGAAGCCACCTGTCGCGACAAGAAGACAAAGATGTAATTAATCCACCGATATGCTTGCCTGTAAAATAGGACGGATATGATTGTTGTAAATATTTTCAGTCGAGTCATAAAAAGAGCACCACAGACTCTGAAAATAAGATTGGTCTAAAAACTCAGATAGTCCATTCTAAATATAGCCAATTTGATTTTTTACAATGTTCTACATATACTATTCAATTTTATTTTGTTTCAATTTCCTATGTGTTCTAATTGGTACTTACAAATATACGTGAATGACATCAACATTCTAACACCCCCAGATTTTACCGGAAATATTACAGCGTTGTGGATTCCGAGATGAAACCCACAAGACTAAAGGAAATTTTCGCAAATATTTACAAATGCCCAAGAGGCTAACGACGGTATTTTCTATTTAAAACATTGGAAGACTTTATAAAACTCGTTTATCAAAACCGTCGTAAAATCTCATTTGAAACCACAAGGCCCGAAATACCAAAACTCAACAATTTAAAAACATATGTTAAGCTATCGCTTACACGTACCGACAAAATAGATTTAGAAAATGATTGCCAAAGTAACCTAAGTTACCAGATACCCAGAAGGCCATTTAAAAATACTCACGCAGCGAATAAAGACAAACAATTAAAATACTCTAGCAGCGGAATACAACAACTGATCAGAAGCTCAATACACAAATACATGTCCTAGACAGTATCCTTCGGGAAGCTCATCTCTTCACGACCGCTACAAGCTTGATAATCCAAGAACCTAAAAAGAAATCCCACGACGGGGTCAGCCATAATATCCAACAATGATAACCATCACATCACGTCAATAATTACATATCAATGGAAATACTAAGTAAGAATACGACCAATGTAATCTTATATTCCTAACTTTACGAAAATCCACGATTCGTATCCTTGACAACACATTAAGATAATACCGAAATATTTATACGGTATCTCAACAATACCCAAGGTTCTCAAAACATTATCATAACTCGCGATACGGAAATTATACCAACTCTGGCCAATTCTGTAACACCCCCAGATCCGACCGGGAATATTACAGCGCCGTGGGCCCCGAGATGGAACCCACAAGGCTGAAAGAAATTTTCGCAAACATTTACAAAACGCCCAAGAGGCTAACGACGGTATTATCTATTAAAACCATTCGAAGATTTATAAAACTCGTTTATCAAACCGTCGTAAAAACTCATTTGAAACCACAGGGCCCGAAATGCCAAGACTCAACAGTTTAAGTACATACGTTAAGCTATCGCTTACACGTACCGACAGAATAGATTTAGAGAACGATCGCCAAGGTAACCTAAGTTACCAAATACCAAAAGACCATTTAAAAATACTCACGCGTGAGAAAGACAAACGATTAAAATACTCTAGCGGCGGAATACAACAATGACGAAGCTCAATACACAAATACATGTTCTAGCCGGTATCCTCAGAAGCTCATCTCTCCACGACCGCTACAAGCTTGATAATCCAAGAACCTAAAAAGAAAGCCCACGACGGGGTCAGCCATAATATCCAACAATGATAACCATCACATCACGTCAATAATTACATATCAATGGAAATACTAAGTAAGAATACGACCAATGTAATCTTACTGTCTTAACTTTACGAAAATCCACAATTCGTATCCTTAACATCACCATGAGATAATACCAAAATATCTGTACGGTATCTCAACAATACCCAAGGTTCTCAAAAACATTATCATAACTCGCGATACGGAAATTATACCAACTCTGGCCAATTCAATCCATCGGATGACGTCGACAATTTCAATACGAAAATCGATTGTCCGTCAAAGACAAGTATCAAGGAAATACGGAACATACCTCAAGATACGAAATACCATTTCCATCACGTCAGTCGAATCCGAGATCAGATCAACACAACATACGGACATGGTCCTAACACAAGACCTACAAATGCATACTCATATGACAACATCAATATGATCACAAGAATAATGACAATGTATACTTATGGCAAATCCATAATATACATATGCACAACAACAACACGTAGGTAATCCGATGATCCAGCGTTCACTGCCTAGATCCCACGATGACCCCGTCAGACCAACCGTGGTGGAAAACTCCGTCCGTGATCCGGTAGCGCGCTAGCATAGATCCCCCGATGATCCCGTCGGACCAACACGAGGTGGACATATGACAACAATGCACAACTGCACAAAACAACAATACACAATACACGACAACAACAATGCACAAATGCATGACAACAACGATACACGAATGTATCACGACATGATTGACACAAATGATAAAAATGATTAGAGTACTTGCCCCGAGTCCTTCGAGAACTATCTCAATGTCTAAACCATCATGAACCATTATCCTCAATACTCGACGGTCCAAAGTATCACGGATTGCAGATAATTCATATCTTCGTCTTTAGCACAATATATGCTCGATATACAAGTATACCAATAACAAAAGTAAATCATATACATTATGATTTAGATTCCCAAAACTCGAATACGATTTATAATCTCAAATCTCCTGTGATTACGATTATAAACATTGCTATACGAATTATACACGAATGAAACGGAAATCATTCATTAAATATTATGAACTGAGCAAGTAATAACTTACCTCGATACCGATGAAACTGTTACCAATTCCATTTCCGTCATCTACAAGTCCCTCGGTCCCGACCAAAGCAATTCACGAACATACTCGAGCTCGACCGCAACACACGGTTGTAATCACCGATCAATATTCTAAACCTATTACGATGTCGATAGACAACAAGTTTGATAACAATCAACAATCGATAAAACCAATTCACAAACCCAACGGCTCGACAATATCTCGATTAAACACTAGTCGAATCAATCCTACTCAAACCAGCACGAATTTACAACCACAACATGAAAATACTGCACTTTCTGGCTTCTTAGCGCACGTTAATCACCTAACGTAGCGTGCGCTAAGTTGCTCCCGTTAGCGCGCTGGCAAGAACGAACGTAGCGTGCGCTAATGCCGACAGATGCATGTTTTTCGATACCGATCAACTTATGGCGATTTCAAGAACACTAATTGATTGAATCATGTTCAAAGCTATCAAAACAACGAAATCCGATATCCTTTAACATATAAACAATCATCCAACTTATAATCCAAGTTCTATATCCATATATCATCTTCCTTAATATTAATACACGAAACGTCAAGAACGTAACCACACTTCCTTAATCTTCCATTACAAAGAGTAATCATCTACAATAACAGCAACAACCGAAATCGAGGAGCAGGATTACTCCACTTATCTCAAGAAAGCGAACGACCCAATCTAAATCACAAGAATCATATTAATATCATCATACTCCGGTATACCATCTCATAATCATGCTTGTCAAACTTGTTTATGTAATAATCATCAACATTCAATTCAAAACGAAATCCAAAGATGAAAAGTGATTACCTTTATGAAGGAATGGATTGATTTCCAAGGTTGAATCCATTTCCAAGAATCACCAATGATTTCAAGAACAAAGCTTTAATCCATGATTTCCATCTTTAATCTTGTTAAAGATCACCACCTCACCGTGCTTGGGAACCTCAAGAACCTCCCAAAGCTCTCTCTATCGATCGAAAGTGAAAGAATGGACGAAATGCTTCATAATACCCGTCTGTCCCTTATATAGGCGCATTACTAGCGTGCGCTAACATCTCATGTTTAGCGTGCGCTAAGGCTTTAGCGTGCGCTAATCGACCTTTGTTAGCGTGCGCTATCGTAGTCCGAGACTACATGCAGCCGTACATGAGCTTACGTCGTAATGCCCATGCATTAGCGTGCGTAATTTACACTCTCTAGCGTACGCAAGTCCTTGCGTTTAGCGTGCGCTAACATTAGTTGACTCGTTTGTCTGTATGCTCCGAACACGGTCCACACGCCGACAGCTCGACTAGGATAAGATTCCTTTTTGTCCAATATACGATTAGCGTGCGCTAATCAACATGCATTAGCGTGCGCTAACACTACATTACAACATCCGTTGACTTATCGAACGTGCGCCGGCGGTAGGGTCCACACGCAGATTCCTTCCGATGCATGCGCACTAGCGTACGCTAACCTATAAACGTGGCGTGCGCTAATCACCGCACGATAGCGTCGTTATGCATGAATATCGGCGTGCGCTAATAAGGCTATACTTAGCCATTTTCACTATTCTTGTCCAACGTCTCAACATACGAATACGAACATACGGTATCTTGAATACATATACTTCTTAAATGTAATTGTCAACCAAGTACGATAATTGTACCAATACAGATGTCTCGATCCTTCATTTATTTTATCCATACTGCATGGATACCACACCTTTGTACAACATAACTCGGATAAAATAATGTTAAATAACAGTAGTAGAATTTTCGGATATTACATACTACACCACTTAAAATAAGTTTCGTCCTCGAAACTTGCAATCCGTCATAAAAACAAATAAACCGTTCAACCAAAATATCCCAAAATAATCATGACAACGATGAATCATCATTATTACCGAATAACCAAAATAGCATACTTACATATGGCCAAGTCGACGATCTTCAGAGATACTAGCAAGTGACTTTACTGAAAAGCCTCAACACGCTTGCAATAACAATTCCATAAGTCCCAACCAGATATATTATCGTTAGATGAAATAATCTATCCGTGTTAGATCTTGTCTGCCTGATCGCACAATCAAATCCCAATCCTGATACAAATCAATAATACACGATACATCTGTGAAACAACTGCCCAACACAATGGCAACGAATCCCAAAATATCAACACAAAATCTGAACGCTCAGATGATCACCAGCAATGATCAACCCATAAATTAATCGAGAATATCAATGACATGATGAACTCTAATATGACCAATCCAAAGGTCGAAACGCAATCGAGAATATCATCACCATGATAAACTCCAACACGGTCAACACAGAACCACGGAAACAGATATACGAAAGAATAGCATTCTCAAAACGACAAACCAATCACATACAGTGGATCTCAATAAACACACCTGACTGTCGAACATACTCCTCGGCATACGAACAACCAATCATAAACCGACGAACATATCCAATCATACATGGAGTGGGAACGACCACTCAATATCAAAACCCACCAGCATGGGGTCACCCTCCCCAAATCTATACTTACAAAGAAATAATTCAAAATTCACTATGATAAAATCGCGCTAATACCGTACCAATGGAATCACATAACACACATGTCCCGGTTTCATAAAATCCACAGTTCCAAAATTACATCCTGTGCATGAATCTACAACACGCAACATATCTCTCTCATCCGATAAATCAACCGATCATCCGTGGATAACCAAACTACCATACTAACGCTCGAATCTCTTTCATCGTACCATACTGATGTACCATCCAGTTCGTGAGTCTCATTCAGAACTTCACCACGATATGCATTATGCACTAAATGCGTATGTATATCAATCACATTTTCAAAACCAGTTTGAAATCATAAAGTCTCGTCAAGAATACAAATTTTGAAAGTTCTTTCAAAAATTTCAAAACTAAAAACATAAATTTTCGTAAGACTACGAAATTAATTTTCGAAAAATTAAACTGGCTCGCAAATGCCAAGTGTTCGATATGATTTCCTTCGAATCCACACGATTTCAAGTTTTAAAAATGAAAACTATGCAAATGATTGACCGCATCTATACTCCCGTATATCAATCCGCTCGTCACAAATCCCACCGATATTCCATCAGAAACTACACGATAGAATCCAAAATCTCAATGTATAGACTCACAAAAACTCCTTTATCCACATAGGACTCACAACGTCAACCAATTTTCATCCTGGATCACCTCAATTATGCTATGACAATGCCTTGAAACAAATAAACACAAAGAAAGACTTCACGAGAATTTTCATTTGAAAAAGTAAATCAAAGCTGACAGCGAGAACGAAATAGGTAAATGATTGATAAAGTATTTTACAAGTCTCGGGAGTTTTTTTTTTAAGAAAACAGAAAAGTCTTTTGAAATATTAGGGTCTCAGCCCGTATCTCGTTCCGCATTACAAGGAGTTTAAAAAGTAGGAAACTCTTTTTCGGACCCCAAGTCCTGAGTTATAAAACAATTTCAAAAATCTATTGGGTCTCGGCCCAAAAATCATTTACGGTAAAACATCTGTAAAACATTCATTTTGAAAAGTACCATTTTCAAATGCTCAAAAGTAGTTTCATGTATTTCCAAAATGACTTAACATGACTACATGTTCTTCTCAATAATTCTCAGTCCTTCTCCCGAATACACAATTCTGTTCCAAAACTTAACCGACATATTGATTTTCCAAAATCATAGCTTCTCGAGATCATCAATCCTGTCCCAAATCTGTCAACTTATACCGTAACGCATGATATCTGCTGAATCTCAAAACATATCAACTTAAAACGGCAATAAATCTTAATGAAATTCAAAAATCCAATTACTTACAGATCGTGAAGCCGACGATTCCCCGTGATACTGGCACATGCCTCGACTCTAGAAATTACTCGACATGGGTATTTTCAAAACACACATTTTGCAAACTCAGTGCAACTCGAGAACACAACACAAATTTATCTGAAGAAACACGTTAACACCATTTGAAAAAGTTTATAACAAGACCAGTACTACACTGGCAAATCGCACAACGCATAAGCCCGAGTAAACAACAAAAACTCACGGCTCCAATATTTTTCAATCGACAACTCAAATGACGCGACAGAAATACGACCCAACTCGACCCAACTGCCTAGGTTTTCTCAACCTAAGGCTCTGATACCATATTCTGTAACACCCCCAGATCCGACCGGGAATATTACAGCGCCGTGGGCCCCGAGATGGAACCCACAAGGCTGAAAGAAATTTTCGCAAACATTTACAAAACGCCCAAGAGGCTAACGACGGTATTATCTATTAAAACCATTCGAAGATTTATAAAACTCGTTTATCAAACCGTCGTAAAAACTCATTTGAAACCACAGGGCCCGAAATGCCAAGACTCAACAGTTTAAGTACATACGTTAAGCTATCGCACACGTGCAAGCGAAATAGATTTATAGAGCGATCGCCAAGGTAACCTAAGTTACCAAATACCAAAAGACCATTTAAAAATACTCACGCAATGAGAAAGACAAACGATTAAAATACTCTAGCGGCGGAATACAACAATGTAAGCTCAATACACAAATACATGTTCTAGCCGGTATCCTCCAGGAAGCTCATCTCTCCACGACGCTACAAGCTTGATAATCCAAGAACCTAAAAAGAAAGCCCACGACGGGTCACCATAATATCCAACAATGATAACCATCACATCACGTCAATAATTACATATCAATGGAAATACTAAGTAAGAATACGACCAATGTAATCTTACCGTCTTAACTTTACGAAAATCCACAATTCGTATCCTTAACATCACCATGAGATAATACCAAAATATCATGCGGTATCTCAACAATACCCAAGGTTCTCAAAACATTATCATAACTCGCGATACGGAAATTATACCAACTCGCCAATTCAATCCATCGGATGACGTCGACAATTTCAATACGAAAATCGATTGTCCATCAAAGACAAGTATCAAGGAAATACGGAACATACCTCAAGATACGAAATACCATTTCCATCACGTCGGTCGAATCCGAGATCGGATCAACACAACATACGGACATGGTCCTAACACAAGACCTACAAATGCATACTCATATGACAACGTCAATATGATCACAAGAATAACGACAATGTATACTTATGGCAAATCCATAATATACATATGCACAACAACAACACGTAGGTAATCCGATGATCCAGCGTTCACTGCCTAGATCCCACGATGACCCCGTCAGACCAACCGTGTTGGAAAACTCCGTCCCGATCCGGTAGCGCTAGCATAGATCCCCCGATGATCCCGTCGGACCAACACGAGGTGGACATATGACAACAATGCACAACTGCACAAAACAACAATACACAATACACGACAACAACAATGCACAAATGCATGACAACAACGATACACGAATGTATCACGACATGATTGACACAAATGATAAAAATGATTAGAGTACTTGCCCCGAGTCCTTCGAGAACTATCTCAATGTCTAAACCATCATGAACCATTATCCTCAATACTCGACGGTCCAAAGTATCACGGATTGCAGATAATTCATATCTTCGTCTTTAGCACAATATATGCTCGATATACAAGTATACCAATAACAAAAGTAAATCATATACATTATGATTTAGATTCCCAAAACTCGAATACGATTTATAATCTCAAATCTCCTGTGATTACGATTATAAACATTGCTATCGAATTATACACGAATGAAACGAAATCATTCATTAAATATTATGAATCGAGCAAGTAATAACTTACCTCGATACCGATGAAGTCATACCAATTCCATTTCCGTCATCTACAAGTCCCTCGGTCCCGACCAAAGCAATTCACGAACATACTCGAGCTCGACCGCAACACACGGTTGTAATCACCGATCAATATTCTAAACCTATTACGAATCGATAGACAACAAGTTTGATAACAATCAACAATCGATAAAACCAATTCACAAACCCAACGGCTCGACAATATCTCGATTAAACACTAGTCGAATCAATCCTACTCAAACCAGCACGAATTTACAACCACAACATGAAAATACTGCACTTTCTGGCTTCTTAGCGCACGTTAATCACCTAACGTAGCGTGCGCTAAGTTGCTCCCGTTAGCGCGCGCTAGGCAAACGTAGCGTGCGCTAATGCTGGACAGATGCATGTTTTTCAGATACCGATCAACTTATGGCGATTTCAAGAACACTAATTGATTCTGAATCATGTTCAAAGCTATCAAAACAACGAAATCCGATATCCTTTAACATATAAACAATCATCCAACTTATAATCCAAGTTCTATATCCATATATCATCTTCCTTAATATTAATACACGAAACGTCAAGAACGTAACCACACTTCCTTAATCTTCCATTACAAAGAGTAATCATCTACAATAACATCAACATCCGAAACTGAGGAGAAGGATTAATCCACTTATCTCAAGAAAACGAACGACACAATCTAAATCACAAGAATCATATTAATATCATCATACTCCGGTATACCATCTCATAATCATGCTTGTCAAACTTGTTTATGTAATAATCATCAACATTCAATTCAAAACGAAATCCAAAGATGAAAAGTGATTACCTTTATGAAGGAATGGATTGATTTCCAAGGTTGAATCCATTTCCAAGAATCACCAATGATTTCAAGAACAAAGCTTTAATCCATGATTTCCATCTTTAATCTTGTTAAAGATCACCACCTCACCGTGCTTGGGAACCTCAAGAACCTCCCAAAGCTCTCTATCGATGAAAGTGAAAGAATGGACGAAATGCTTCATAATACCCGTCTGTCCCTTATATAGGCGCATTACTAGCGTGCGCTAACATCTCATGTTTAGCGTGCGCTAAGGCTTTAGCGTGCGCTAATCGACCTTTGTTAGCGTGCGCTATCGTAGTCCGGAGACTACCGTCTAGCTTCGTACATGAGCTTACGTACGTAATGCCCATGCATTAGCGTCGTAATTTACACTCTAGCGTCGCAAGTCCTTGCGTTTAGCGTGCGCTAACATTAGTTGACTCGTTTGTCCGTATGCTCCGAACACGGGTCCACACGCCGGCTCGACTAGGATAAGATTCCTTTTTGTCCAATATACGATTAGCGTGCGCTAATCAACATGCATTAGCGTGCGCTAACACTACATTACAACATCCGTTGACTTATCGAACGTGCGCGGCGTAGGTCCACGCAGATTCCTTCCGATCATGCGCACTAGCGTACGCTAACCTATAAACGTAGCGTGCGCTAATCCTGCACGATAGCGTGCGTTATGCATGAATATCAGCGTGCGCTAATAAGGCTATACTTTGCCATTTTCAGCTATTCTTGTCCAACGTCTCAACATACAGAATACGAACATACGGCATACTGAATACATATACTTCTTAAATGTAATTGTCAACCAAGTACGATAATTGTACCAATACAGATGTCTCAGTCCTTCATTTATTTTATCCATACTGTACAGATACCACACTGTACAACATAACTCGGATAAAATAATGTTAAATAACAGTAGTAGAATTTTCGGATATTACAAATTCAATCCATCGGATAACATTGACAATTCCAATACGATAATCGATTGTCCATCAAAGACAAGTACCAAAGAAATACGGAACATACCTCAAGATACGAAATACCCTTACCATCACGGCAGTCTAAGCCGAGATCAGATCAACACAATGATCGGTCAAAAACTTATCCTAAAAATAGGAGTTCTTGAGTCGCTCGCAAATATATACGAGGTAGAAGTAGTTTGTGGTAAGTTCTACCAAGGTCTTTTCTCTCGAGAATTGCTTAGCAGGGCTTCGTATAATATTTTGTATAGATTGCAAGAAGTAAATACTAAAATATACTAAAATATATTTTTTTGGTTTTTAAATTAACTAAATTAAAATGCACTATATTTTAAACCAAACTATTTTTAATAAGACTATTTTTATTAAGACTATTTTTATACTAGACTATTTATATTAAGACTATTTATACTAGACTATTTATATTAAGACTATTTATATAAGACTATTAATATTAAGACTATTTATACTAGACTATTTATACTAGATTATTTTTAACTAGTGAAAATGAATAGAATTAAAATAAGTTGGGAATTTATAAAATCTAGGGGATTACGGGTTCATTAAATTAGGTTTTTAATTAAGTATCGGAATTGATTTATACGGATATAAAAGAAAAAACGAATGTTTATCGAGTACTCAACTTTTCACCTCTGTACTTTCGTATTCAAACATGTCTTAATCACTTTTGCTTTTTTAAGATGTCGATAACAAGATTAACACTTGATAGATTGAAAAGATGTGTTTCCAATACACTTAGCAATCAATCAAGGAGGTTTCACTAGTAGAAATAGGATATGATCAATCTCTATTTAAACCAATTAGTCCTTTCATTTCTCTAACTTGACTATTTTTAGGATAAACGATCGTTCATCGAGTAATCAACTTTTCACCTCATAACTTTCGTATTCAAATGTGTCTTAACCACTTTCGCAATCTTATGATGTTGATAACAGGATTAACATTTGATAGATTGAAAAGATATGTTTCCAATTCACTCAACAATCAATCAAGAAGGTTTCATTAGTAAAAATAGGATATGATCAATCTCTATTTAAACCAATTAGTCCTAAAAATAGTTTAAATCAATCAAATACTCAATATATAACCTAATAGAAATCCCCCTTCCCCTAGGAAGAAAGATTATCTACTCATTGGTTTATACAAACTAAAATTATAATAGAAATAATTGATATATATAATATATATAGAAACTTTTAATTACTAGAACTTAATGACAGTAGATAAAACTTACTTGAATATGATGTATCAAAGTGCAAGAAACATACTTCAAACTATAACTTCAAACTTGTTCAAAGGTTACAAGCTTACAAAAATTGAAAGTAAAACACTAAGTAAAATACTAAGTGCTTATTGATCAAGCACTTTTCAATTACAAACTAAATGAAAGAAAAACTTCAAACCAAAAATGAAATACAAACTAAAATTGAGAGTTCTAAGGAAAATATATTGCTAAAAGAAAGGAGTATTTCTTAGCAAGAAGATGGGTATTTTTGCAATGGATGAAGATGTCCTTTTATAGGTGATTTTCAAGAATACAATTGATTATTTAATTCAAAATATCTATTGTAATATCATTTTTTTAATTCTTTGTTCACACTTCACCCATGTCTTTGAATTTTCAGATTTTTGACCAAAAAAATATCTTGTGGTTGAGTTCACAAGTTGGTCAAAAGTGGACTAATTTTGCATGGCATCTGTTGAAAAACGGCGATGAAAAACGGCCCAGTTTGCCCCGTGTTGTGCGCCGTTTTTTGGTGACTCGGTCTCTTCCGGAATACGCGCGAGGACACGACGCTAAATGCCGGCCGTGTGTGAAACGGCCCAAGACACGGCCCTTGTTGCGCCGTATGTGAAACGGCCTACATAACACGGTCCTTTTTGCGCCGTGTTGTATGGTCGTTTTGCCTTGAAAAATTCCCGTCGTTGAATTTGATCTTGTTTTCCGTCCTTTTTGATGCTTCATGTCGATGTCAGAAATAACCATTTTTAGCTCATGTTTGGACATATCTGTAAAATATGTATTTTTAATCACAAATCAGTACGATTATACCCGGAAAAAGGAATATTTTGTATATGAATTTTAGATCAATTATGCACTAATCAAATACCCCACACTTAAATTCTTGCTAGTCCCGAGCAAGACTCTTTATTAATCACACACAAAATAAAAATTAAAATAAGACACAAAATAAAAAATAGAAAATAATACACAAAAATTTAAAAATAATTATATATAAAGATGAAAAGAGATCAAAATGCCATTAATACACAATAACCAACTTTATACAGTAGATAGAAATGAATCAAGATTCAAAATAAATCTACTAACGATTTTGAAGTTAAAACACGGTTTTTATTTTTGTAATTCCAAAATGCAAGGTTTTCCCCCCAAAAGGTTGATTATTTCTTTCCCACTCGTGACTCACATGATTCCCTTTAATGATTGCTCTCGATCACTCGTTTATTTTTCGACTCAATATGAAGAAGAATTTCATTGGCGTCATCAAATATTGTGATTTTTCACGAAATTGAGTGTATTGAAATTCAGCCGCTAATTAATTCAAGTCTTTTCATAAACTACATCCCTTAGTGATAGCTTTCACACCGTTATTTGCTAACGTGTAGCTCTTTTCACCAATTTTTCTGTGAGACGGCAGCTACGCACCAACAATGGTTAGTCCTTTATTTTTCGCAAAATTTTAAGACCCCCAAAATTAGGCAGCTGTTGTTGCTCAACACTTCTCCTTTTTGTCATTTTTTTTAGGTGATAGCTTTCACACCGTTATTTGCTAACGTGTAGCTCTTTTCACCAATGACTCCTTTTTTTTTTGGAATAGTATTTTTGCAGAAAATTATTTATTCGTTAAGCATGAAAAATCAAAAAGTCCACAAATTAAGTAAATTTCAGTTCTATTTTTCATCAACCGACTGATTCTTCTTTTCTAAAGGTAACGAATGACTCGATTTTATATGATAACTACAAGGTTTGAAAAGAGAGATTAAGGCTCAGAAATTTTGGAATATACAATTTTTTTACTGGTTAAAACAATTTTAGAAACTTGTATATAGCTAATTTATTGGTGTTTATGGCCAGATCTAGAAATCTAACAAATCAAAATAATATATATATATATAAAATTAAGGCAAATAACCAAAATAATCAAAAACACACCAAAATAATTAAAACATACCACCCCCAAACTTGAAAAAAAAAAATCGTCCTCGGTTTTTAAAAAAAATAATAATAATAATAAGCAAGAGAAAAAAAAATACTCCCTGTTATGAAAATTGATGCTTGAGCTATGCCTTTTTGGATCTGCATAAAAAAAATATACGAGGCAAACAGCAACAACAAAAATATACCCGGAAGTATAACACAATTTTTAAGATGCGCTTCAGGAAAGTCCGAAGAGTCGCCTTACGCTGCCATCAATGCTTTTATTAAAAACAAAAAGAAATACGGCAATAAAAATAACAATACATAAATCGCGAATAGATGCGCGTCAAGAGATCAAGAAGAAACTCCTTAAGCTGCCACCATTTAGCACGATTATTACACACGACAGAAAGTAAAAATACAAGAGGTCCGATATGGGTTATCAAAGGGAGAGGAATGAATCCACTTTTCATTTTCTCACGGTAAAATCTTACATCCAGACAATTTTAGCTAGAGCTGGATCTGGTTGAGGAACAAATTCATTGAGTTTTTTGATTAGTTCTTATGGTGTGGTTGCAACGACTATGATTCGTTTAGCACGCTCGGAAATAAAACCTTTTTCAGCAGAGTAGTCGATGAAAGATAACAAACCATCAAAGAAACCATTGACATTAAGCAGACCTATTGGTTTTTGATGAACATTTAGTCGGGCTCGTAACCACATGAAAAAGTTCCTCAAGGGTGCCAAAACCATCGGGAAGGGTGATAAAGGCGCCTGAATTATTTATCATGTGAGTTATGCGATCTTGCATATTCTGAGATCTAAACTCATCTCCAATAGTTGACCGGTGATTTTACTTTCACCGGAGGTTTTGGAATTATTCCCAACACTCTTACTCCTTCCATATAGGCAGAAGCAGCAGCTCGTCCCATTAATCCTAGACTTCCTCCTCCGTAAACTACATGAATGCATTTTTCTCCTAAAGTACGACCCAAGTTGTGTGCTGCTTAGGCTTGGAAAAAGTTCATATGCAAAGAAACGACGAGCAAAGATGATAGTCGTTTGCTATAAATGTGCTAGATGGAACTGTAATTTAAAATGTCGATCTTTAGGAATTCCATCTACAAACAGAGAAGATAAAATTCAATTCATTAAGGATGGTCTGAATAAAGAGAATTTAGATGATATCCAAATTTCTCTTGACACGCATCCTAGTGGACTCGTACATTACGGAATTAGATGTTTGTGGAATAAATTTAAACCAGAATATGAACAACGTCTTGGGAATCTGACGTTAAAAGACCCTGTTTGCCAATTTGTAAGAAAATTGGATGGGAAGCTTCTCCCCGACTCATAGAAGGCGTTTAAGCCGTTTCTGAACGTAAAATCAGAGGAAGATGTGAGCCACAATCACAACTACTGTACATACACGTGAGTATATTTTATTTTTGTCGTATGGTGAGATTTTCTGAATAAAAAATGTGATACGCGATAAATGCATTCATTATTCTATTGAGTAGTTGAAGCGCAATCAACGCAATCACAAACTTGTTAAACAATTTTTCCTCATTTTTTTTCTATAAATAAACATTGTGCTTGTTTCTTTTATTCATCCCTCAAACTTGTACTTTTCTTTGTTTCTCTCTAAGTCAACTTCTTTTCAAAAATGGAGTCACCATCTTCCACAAAAAAATTTAGCACAGTCTGCATTTTTGGTGGAGCTAGTTATGGAAAAGATGCATGCTTTACTAGTCGGTGTTTCTGTGAATTCACCTTCTATTCTTACTTTGGCTTCGATAATGAATCTTATGTCAAAAGGTATGCTTTTATTCATAAGCAACCTCATCCTTTCAAGCATTGTCTTGTAAATCTTTAAAATTGCATTTTTGCTTATAAAGGGAAATCTTTTTTCAATTTTATACAATGTTTCTTCCATGACAAAAAAAATTAAAATGAAAAACGATAAAATATCTACAAATATCAGTTGTTTGTGGGAAACTGAAAAATCCGACTTTAATAGTCACGGAGTACCGTTATCCGCCACTTGACCGGACAGAAGAATAAAAGATGCAGAAATAAAGAAAGATAAAATAGCAAGATATAAACAAAAATATACAAAAAATTATATTTGGCCTAAAACAATCCCCGGCAACGGCGCCAAAATTTGATCGGTCAAAAACTTATCCAAAAAATAGGAGTTCTTGAGTCGCTCGCAAATATATACGAGGTACAAGTAGTTTGTGGTAAGTTTTACCAAGGTCTTTTCTCTCGAGGATTGCTCAGCAGGGCTTCGTATAGTATTTTGTATAGATTGCAAGAAGTAAATACTAAAATAAACTAAAATATATTTTTTTGGTTTTTAAATTAACTAAATTAAAATGCACTATATTTTAAACCAAACTATTTTTAGTAAGACTATTTTTATTAAGACTATTTTTAATAAGACTATTTTGATACTAGACTATTTATATTAAGACTATTTATACTAGACTATTTATATTAAGACTATTTATACTAGACTATTCATATTAAGACTATTTATACTAGACTATTTATACTAGACTATTTTTAACTAGTGAAAATGAATAGAATTAAAATGAGTTGGGAATTTATAAAATCTAGGGGATTACGGGTTCATTAAATTAGGTTTTTAATTAAGTATCGGAATTGATTTATACGGATATAAAAGAAAAAATGAATGTTTATCGAGTAATCAACTTTTCACCTCTGTACTTTCGTATTCAAACATGTCTTAATCACTTTTGCTTTTTTAAGATGTCGATAACAAGATTAACACTTGATAGATTGAAAAGATGTGTTTCCAATACACTTAACAATCAATCAAGGAGGTTTCACTAGTAGAAATAGGATATGATCAATCTCTATTTAAACCAATTAGTCCTTTCATTTCTCTAACTTGACTATTTTTAGGATAAACGATCCTTCATCAAGTAATCAACTTTTCACCTCATAACTTTCGTATTCAAAGGTGTCTTAACCACTTTCGCAATCTTAAGATGTTGATAACAAGATTAACATTTGATAGATTGAAAAGATATGTTTCCAATTCACTCAACAATCAATCAAGAAGGTTTTATTAGTAAAAATAGGACATGATCAATCTCTATTTAAACCAATTAGTCCTAAAAATAGTTTAAATCAATCAAATACTCAATATATAACCTAATAGAAATCCCCCTTCCCCTAGGAAGAAAGATTAGCTACTCATTGGTTTATGCAAACTAAAATTATAATAGAAATAATTGATATATATAATATATATAGAAACTTTTAATTACTAGAACTTAATGACAAAAGATAAAACTTACTTGAATATGATGTATCAAAGTGCAAGAAACATACTTCAAACTATAACTTCAAACTTATTCAAATGTTACAAGCTTACAAAAATTGAAAGTAAAACACTAAGTAAAATACTAAGTGCTTATTGATCAAGCACTTTTCAATTACAAACTAAATGAAAGAAAAACTTCAAACCAAAAATGAAATACAAACTAAAATTGAGAGTTCTAAGGAAAATATATTGCTAAAAGAAAGGAGTATTTCTTAGCAAGAAGATGGGTATTTTTGCAATGGATGAAGATGTCCTTTTATAGGTGATTTTCAAGAATACAATTGATTATTTAATTCAAAATATCTATTGTAATATCATTTTTTTAAATCTTTGTTCACACTTCACCCATGTCTTTGAATTTTCAGATTTTTGACCAAAAAATATCTTGTGGTTGAGTTCACAAGTTGGTCAAAAGTGGACTAATTTTGCATGGCATCTGCTGAAAAACGGCGATGAAAAATGGCTCAGTTTGCCCCGTGTTGTGCGCCGTTTTTTGGTGACTCGGTCTCTTCCGGAATACGCGCGAGGACACGGCGCTAAATGTCGGCCGTGTGTGAAACGGCCCAAGACACGGCCCTTGTTGCGCCGTATGTGAAACGGCCTACATAACACGGTCCTTTTTCCGCCGTGTTGTATGGTCGTTTTACCTTGAAAAATTCCCGTCGTTGGATTTGATCTTGTTTTCCGTCCTTTTTGATGCTTCATGTCAGTAATCTGTAAAATAACCATTTTTAGCTCATGTTTATGTATTTTTAATCACAAATCAGTACGATTATGCCCGGAAAGGAATATTTTGTATATGAATTTTAGATCAATTATGCACTAATCACACAACATACGGACATGGTCCTAACACAAGACCTACAAATGGATACTCATATGACAACGTCAATATGATCACAACAATAACGACAATGTATACTTATGGCAAACCCATAATATACAACAATACGTGGCAATCCGATGATCCAGCGTTCACTGCCTAGATCCCCCGATGATCCCGTCAGACCAACCCGAGGTAGAAAACCCGTCCAATGATCCAGCGCACGCTAGCATAGATCCCCCGATGATCCCGTCGGACCAACACGAGGTGGACATATGACAACAATGTACAACTACACAAAACAACAGTACACAATACACGATAACAACAATGCACAAATGCATGCAACAACGATACACAAATGTTTCACGACATGATCGACACAAATAATAAAAATGATTAGAGTACTTGCCCCGAGTCCTTCGAGAATGATCTCAATGTTTAAACCATCACGAACCATTATCCTCAATACTCGACGGTCCAAAGTATCACGGATTGCAGATAATTCATATCTTCGTCTTTATCACAATATATCCTCGATATACAAGTGTACCAATAACAAAAGTAAATCATATACATTATGATTTAGATTCCCAAAACTCGAATACGATTTATAATCCCAAATCTCCTGTGATTACGATTATAAACATTGCTATACGAATTATAAACGAATGAAACTGAAACCATTCATTAAATATTATAAACTGAGCAAGTAATAACTTGCCTCGATACCGATACAACGACGAGGAAGCTGTTACCAAATCCGATGCCGTCATCTACAAGTTCCTTGGTCCCGACCAAAGCAATTCACGAACATTCTCGAACACGACCGCTACATACGGTTATAAACACCGATCAATAATCTCAACCTATTACAATAATCGATAAACAACAAGTTCGACAACAATCAACAATCGATAAAACCATTCCACAAACCCAACGGCTTGACAATATCTCGATTAAACACTAGTCGGATGAATCCTACTCAAACCAGAACGAATTTATAACTACAACACGAAAATACTGCACTTTCTGCCTTCTTAGCGCACGTTAATAACCTAACGTAGCGTGCGCTAAGTTGCTCCCGTTAGCGCGCGCTAGGCGAAACGTGCGCGTGCGCTAATCTTTGTCTGGATGCATGTTTTTCAGATACCGATCAACATATGACGATTATCAAGAACACTAAGTGATTCTAAATCATGCTCAAAACAACGAAATCCGATATCCTTTAACATATAAACAATCATCCAACTTATAATCCAAGTTCTATATCCATATATCATCTCCCTTAATATCAATACATGAAACATCAAGAACGTAACAACACTTCCTTAATCTTCCATTACATAGAGTAATCGACGACAATAACATCAACATCCGAAACTGAGGAGAAGGAATCACCAACTTATCTCAAGAAAACAAACAACACTATTCAAACCACAAGAATCATATCAATATTCTCATATCAACAATAACATCATCATAATCCGGTAATCCATATCATAATCATGCTTATAAACTTGTTTATATGATAATCATCAACTCAAGAACATCAACAATCAATTCAAAACGAAATCCAAAGATAAAGAGTGATTACCTTAATAAAGGAATGGATTGATTTCCAAGGTTGAATCCATTTCCCAGCATCACCAATGATTTCAAGAACAAAGCTTTAATCCATGATTTCTATCTTAATCTTGTTAAAGATCACCACCTCACCGTGTTTGGGAACCTCAAGAACCTCCCAAAGATCTCTCTATCGACTGAAGGTGAAAGAATGGACGAAATGCTTCATAATACCCGTCTGTCCCTTATATAGACTACATTACTAGCGTGCGCTAACATCTCATATTTAGCGTGCGCAATAGCCTTAACAGCCTTAGCGTACGCTAACAGACCTTTGTTAGCGTGCGCTATCGCAGTCCAGAGACTAATGTCTGGCTTCGTACATGAGCTTACGTACGTAATGCCCATGCATTAGCGTACGTAATTTACACTCTCTAGCGTACGCAAGTCCTTGCGTTTAGCGTGCGCTAATATCAGTTGACTCGTTTCTCTGTATGCTCCGAAGACTGGTCCACCCGCCGAAAGTGATGACGAGGATAAGATTCCTTTTAGTCCGATATACAGTTAACGTGCGCTAATCAACATGCATTAGCGTGCGCTAACACTACATTACAAACATCCGTTGACTTATCAGAACGTGCGCCGAAAGTGGCCTGGTCCACACGCAGATTCCTTCCGATCTGACTGCATTAGCGTGCGTTATCTTATATCTGTAGCGTGCGCTAAACCTGCACGATAGCGTGCGCTACTCATGATTATTAGCGTGCGCTAATAATGTTACACTTAGCCATTTTCAGCTATTCTTGTCCAACGTCTCAACATACAGAATACAAACATACGGCATACTGAATACATATACTTCTTACATCCAATTGTCGACCAAGTACGACAATTATACCAATACAGATGTCTCAGTCCTTCAAATATTTTATCCACACTGTACAAATTCCACATTGTACAACATAACTCGGATAAAATAGCATTAAACAATAGTAGTAGAAATTCCGGATATTACATACTACACCACTTAAAATAAGTTTCGTCCTCGTAACTTGAAAGCCGTCATAGAAAAACAAACAAACCGTTCAACCAAAATATTTCAAAACCGTCACGACAACGATCAATCATCATCATTCACGAATAACCGAAACAGCATACTTACATATGCGCCAAGTCGACGATCTCCTGAGATACCAGCAAGTGACTTCACTGTAAACCTTCATCACGCTTACGATCACAATTCAATGAGTCTCAACAAAAATATAAACTCTTCGGAAGAAATATTCTATCCGTTTCAAATCCTGTATGCCTGATTACACAATCAACTCCAAATCCTGATACAAATCAATAATACACGATACATTTGTGAAACAATTGCCCAACACCATGGCAACGAATCCCGAAATATCGACACAAAATCTGAACGCTCAGATGATCACCAGCAATGATCAACCCATAAATTAATCGAGAATATCATTGACATGATAAACTCTAATATGACCAATCCAAAGGTCGAAACGCAATCGAGAATATCATCACCATGATAAACTCCAACACGGTCAACACAGAACTACGGAAACAGGTATACGAAAGAATAACATTCTCAAAACGACAAATTAATCACGTACAGTAGATCTCAATAAACATACCCGACTGATGAACATTCCCCTCGGCATACGAACAACGAATCGCAAATCGACGAACATACCAATTCATACAAGGAGTGGGAACGACCACTCAATATCCAAAACAACCAGCATGGGGTCACCATCCCCAAATTTACACTTACAAAAAAAAAATCATTCAAAGATCACTATGGTAAAATCGCGCTACTACCGTACCAATGGAAATCACATAGCACATATGTCCCGGTTTCACAAAATCCAAAGTTCCAAAATTACATCCTGTGCATGAATTATACATCACTCAGCATATTGCTCTTATCCGGTCAATCAACCGATCATCTCTGGATAACCGAACTATCATACTAGAGTTCGGATCCCTTTCCATAGTTCCATACTGATGTCTTATCCAGTTTGTGAGTTACACTCATAACTTCACCATAATATGCACTATGCACTAAATGCGTTTGTATATCAGTCACATTTTCAAAACCAATTTGAAATCACATAGTCTCGTCAAGAAGACAAATTTTCGAAAGTTCTTTCAAAAATTTCAAAGCTCAAAATATAAATTTTGGTAAGACCACAAACTCAATTTTCGAAAAAAATAAACTGGCTCGCTAATGCCAAGTATTAGGTAACAGTTTCATTCGGATCCTCACGATTTCGAAGTTTTAAAATGAAAACTATGCAAATGATTGACCACATCTATACTCTTGTATACCAATTCGGTTCGTCACAAATTCCACTGATATTCCATCAGAAAACTACACGATATAGTTCCAAAATCTCAATATATAAACTCCGACCAAAACTCCTTTTCCACATATGACTCGCAACGTCAACCATTAACCCATCCTGGATTACCTCAACCATGCTATGACAAAACATTGAAATATCAACAAGTCAAACACAGAGAAAGACTTCCCGAGAAGTTTCATTTGAACAAGTAAATCATAACCGCGACAGGCAGAAATGAAATAGGTAAATGATTGATAAAGTATTTTACAAGTCTCGGGAGTTTTAAGAAAACAGAAAAGCCTTTTGAAATATTAGGGTCTCAGCCCGAATCCCGTTCTGCATTACAAGAAGTTTAAAAAGTAGAAAACCCTTTTTCGGACCCCAAGTCTCGAGTTATAAAACAATTTCAAAAATCTATTGGGTCTCGGCCCAAAAATCATTTACGGTAAAACATCCGTAAAACATTCATTTTGAAAAGTATCATTTTCAAATGCTCAAAAGCAGTTTCATATATCACACAATGAACTAACATGACTACACGTTCATCTCCACAATCCACAATATTTCTCCCGAATACACAATTCCGTTCCCAAAATCTAACCGACATATTGATTTCCAAAATCATAACTTCTCAAGATCATCAATCCTGTCCCAACTCTGTCACCTCATACTGTAACGCATGATATCTGCTGAATCTCAAAACATATCAACTTAGAACGACAATAAATCTCAATGAAATCCAAAATCCAAATACTTACAGATCGTGAAGCCGATGATTCCCCGTGATACTGGCACATGTCTCGAATCAAGAAAATACTCGATACAGATATTTTCAAAACACACATTTTGCAAACTCAGTTCAACTCGAGAACACAACACAGCTCTATCTGAAGAACACGTTAACACCATTTGAAAAAGTTTACAACAACCCCAGTACTACACTGGTAAATCACATAACGCACAAGCCCGAGTGAACAACAAAAACTCACGGCTCTAGTATTAGTCAATCGACAACTCGAATGACGCGACCAAAACATGACCCAACTCAACCCAAATGCCTAGGTTTTCTCAACCTAAGCTCCGATACCATATTCTCTAACACCCCCAGATTTTACCGAGAATATTACAGCGTCGTGGTCCCCGAGATGGAACCCACAAGGCTAAAGGAAATTTTCGCAAATATTTACAAATGCCCAAGAGGCTAACGACGGTATTATCTATTTAAAACATTGGAATACTTTATAAAACTCGTTTATCAAAACCGTCGTAAAATCTCATTTGAAACCACAAGGCCCGAAATACCAAAACTCAACAATTTAAAAACATACGTTAAGATATCACTTACACTTACCGACAAAATAGATTTAGAAAATGATTGCCAAAGTAACCTAAGTTACCAGATACCCAGAAGGCCATTTAAAAATACTCACGCAGCGGATAAAGACAAACAATTAAAATACTCTAGCAGCTGAATACAACAACTGATCAGAAGCTCAATACACAAATACATGTCCTAGCCAGTATCCTTCGGGAAGCTCATCTCTTCACGACTGCTACAAGCTTGATAATCCAAGAACCTAAAAAGAAAGCCCACGACGGGGTTAGCCATAATATCCAACAATGATAACCATCACATCACGTCAATAATTACATATCAATGGAAATACTAAGTAAGAATACGACCAATATAATCTTATATTCGTAACTTTACGAAAATCCACGATTCGTATCCTTAACAACACATTAAGATAATACCGAAATATCTGTACGGTATCTCAACAATAACCAAGGTTCTCAAAACATTATCATAACTCGCGATACGGAAATTATACCAACGCTGGCCAATTCAATCCATCGGATAACGTTGACAATTCCAATACGATAATCGATTGTCCATCAAAGACAAGTACCAAGGAAATACGGAACATACCTCAAGATACGAAATACCATTACCATCACGGTAGTCTAATCCGAGATCAGATCAACACAACATACGGATATGGTCCTAACACAAGACCTATAAATGGATACTCATATGACAACGTCAATATGATCACAACAATAACGACAATGTATACTCATGGCAAATCCATAATATACATATGTACAACAACAATACGTGGCAATCCGATGATCCAGCGTTCACTGCCTAGATCCCTCGATGATCCCGTCAGACCAACCCGAGGTGGAAAACCCGTCCAATAATCCAGCGCACGCTAGCATAGATCCCCCGATGATCCTGTTGGACCAACACGAGGTGGACATATGACAACAATGTATAACTGCACAAAACAACAGTACACAATACACGACAACAACAATGCACAAATGCATGCAACAATGATACACAAATGTATCACGACATGATCGACACAAATGATAAAAATGATTAGAGTACTTGCCCCGAGTCCTTCGAGAATGATCTCAATGTCTAAACCATCACGAACCATTATTCTCAATACTCGACGGTCCAAAGTATCACGGATTGCAGATAATTCATATCTTCTTCTTTATCACAATATATCCTCGATATACAAGTGTACCAATAACAAAAGTAAATCATATACATTATGATTTAGATTCCCAAAACTCGAATACGATTTATAATCCCAAATCTCCTGTGATTACGATTATAAACATTGCTATACGAATTATAAACGAATGAAACTGAAACCATTCATTAAATATTATAAACTGAGCAAGTAATAACTTGCCTCGATACCGATACAACGACGAGGAAGCTGTTACCAAATCCATTGCCGTCATCTACAAGTTCCTCGGTCCCGACCAAAGCCATTCACGAACATTCTCGAACACGACCGCAACCTACGGTTATAAACACTGATCAATAATCTCAACCTATTACAATAATCGATAAACAACAAGTTCAACAACAATCAACAATCGATAAAACCATTCCACAAACCCAACGGCTTGACAATATCTCGATTAAACACTAGTCGGATCAATCCTACTCAAACCAGCACGAATTTATAACTACAACACGAAAATACTGCACTTTCTGCCTTCTTAGAGCACGTTAATCACCTAACGTAGCGTGCGCTAAGTTGCTCCCGTTAGCGCGCGCTAGGCAGTAAACGTAGCGTGCGCTAATGCTGTACAGATGCATGTTTTTTCAGATACCGATCAATGTTGTGGGAAAATCCCTCACAATATGCCGCAAGTGCACGGTGTCAACAAGTAATAAAGTGATAAGTAAAGTATCGTTCCCTCGAGGACTGATTTCACTAAGTACCAAAATTTAGTCAACTCACAATTTTATTTGAAGAACAATTAAATAGAGTTTATATCTAAGCTAATTGCAGAAAATAAATAATAATACTACTAATAATAATAATAATAATAATAATAATAATAAGGGGTAGGATATTGATTTTCACCTCAAACAATCGGGAATGATATTTATTCGATTCAATTCACTGTTATTCAATTGATTGTAAGCCAGGAATTCCTAAATTATTCTAAAGCCTTTCCCAAGGTCGATAGAAAATACTACGAATTACTAACTCGATATATTCCTATTCGAATCAGATAATTAATAGCTAAAAACAGTTCAAGAATTCCCACACAAACAGCTTCAATTCGCATGAGTATATCCCTATCTCACGAAAATTATGATTCGTCTAACAAGAACTATCTAAATTTCATCTCCCGAATCCATAAAGACATTCAAGACAAATTAACTATTTGGCCAGACAATTAAAAAGCGTTAAGAACGATGAAGAATCCAATTGATAGAATAACGAGTAAATCGAAATAATAATAAATAATCAAACCAGTGAAATTTCTGATCAAAATCCTCTCGAATAAATCTAAAACTAAGATGCGGAAAAGCGTAGAGATCAGGTAGTGTGCCGTTCTTAAATCTACACCTTCTGTTCTACTTTATTCTTCACCCGCCGAAACCTGCTGTCCCGTGGTCCTCCCTCTAATCCCCTCGCTCGCTTCTTCTCCTTTTATAGATTTTTTTTTCTCTCTTTTTAATTCCCTCCAGTCGTTTTTTTCCTTTTCAAGGAAGTAAAATCCCTCTTTCACCTAAAGCTCCTCTCGGCCCAATCACAAATAAAAGCCCAAGCAGCCTATTTATCAAATTCAGCCCATTTTTAGAACCCACAGTGCCGCGGCTTTTTGTGCTTCTTCCCAGTGCGCATTTCTTCTTTTTGCGCTTTCTGTGCCGCGGCTCACTTAATGTGTCTTGACACAGACAAAGATGCATATCATTCTCTGGTTGTGTCTGCGCGTGATTCACTTAGTGTGTCTGCGCCGTGACTAAAAATCGCTGCTACTGCTTTTCATCAAGCTGTCCTGACTCGATTTTCTGCAAAACATATAAAATAATGCATTAAAAAGGCTCATTTAAAGTGATTTAGGCTCAAGATGGATATAAAATAATGATATAAAACGCATAAAAATACACCTAACAAATACCCCCAAACTTGAGCCTTTGCTTGTACTCAAGCAAAAATTATAATTTAAACAAAATGTATCGTGAATAATCATGCAAATCCATAGTCTTCAACTTAATCAATACTACCCGAAAATCTCAAAGAATAATACAAGTATCATAATAGTGAGTCACGTCCGGACACGATTCCACTAAGTAACCAATTTCGATCTAATCAATCGTTCATGGAGAAAATCAAGCTCAAAGATTAACAAGCGTGAATTTAACCGACCAGTCAATATGAAGGGTTAGATTAAACAAGCCAAGCCCAATCCCACGGTCTAGAGGCAAAATTCAAGAGTTTCATTATTAAAATTACTCCTAGACAAAGATTCCCTTATGAATGATCAATAATATGATTCGAGTTAACCATTAGGTTTCGGTTCTCGGGATATTTCATCGGGATGATCTAGGGTGGATTTCCATTCTCATGTATCGGGAACCGTTTGACGTAAAGACACTCATGGGGCACATGGATGCTTCTAGTTACTAAGTCCCCCTCTACGGCGGAGAAAAAACTCGAATAGCAAGTCCGCATGTCAAGGTTGCCGTTTTACGCGAAAGTAGACAACGGGTCACGTGAATACCCAGGTTACTAGGCTTCCCATCATCGGTAATGCGATATTTCTAAATTATTAATCTATTCAGTCGTCGTTTTACGCGAGAGTAAACAACGGGTCACGTGAATACCGGTTACTAAACTTCCCATCATAGAACAATTAATATCTCGACTTTTTCTTGGGAAAAGCGTCAGTCTCTAAACTCAATTTAAATGCCAACAAGACTCATGGTCGGGACGACGAGCTACGCAAAAGTTTAACCAAACGTATAAACGGTGATTTGAAAACACGTATGTCTCTTTTCTTATCTGCTAAAATTTCTACAAAAATGATAAAATTTCGGACCTAATTGAATACTCAACGAAACAGATATCGGATTGCAACTCGACTAAAACTCAACCGTTTCTTCCAAGAGAAATCGAGTATCGTAACATCGGTTTACACATGGAGGCACGAAAAATTCACGAAAAATTCAAGCTTGCAAAAACCATCAACAAAGATGCAAAATAAAGTTCACTACACATAACATTATCAATAATTAAAACTCATGTGAAAATAAAAGAGATAAGGAAAAGTGAAACTTATTCCAAATGTCTTCTTGAACACCAGCACATGTCTGAGTGGAAACGTCGATCAATCCATACTTCAAATAACGCCCAACATCACGAGGGACCCCCAAACTTAGTCTCTAGTCACGAGATAACAATAGACATTAAATCAAGAAAGACTAGAATATAAAGAATAACAACTCATAGGGGTCATAAAGAAATATCAGAGAAATAAGGGCCAACAAGAATACACGAATCCAAATGAAATAACAAAAACAAAGAAAAAAAATTAATAACGAAAAATCAAATAAAAACAACTAACTAGAAAGCAAGTAAAAATGATGGGTTGCCTCCCATCAAGCGCTCTAGTTTACGTCTTGAGCACGACGTGGCGAAAAAATTCTGACGTGGCTTCTTTCTAGGGAGATTGCCAAATGCCCCCTTCTTGCAATCTATAAGCCTCTTATTCCATAGGGGAGGCTTTGGCTCATGCCCGGTTGCCAAAAATGATGAATAAGAATAATTATGCGGACAACCAAAAAATGATGGAAGAATATAATAATGATAAGGCATGAAAAATAAGCGAGTTCGAATGGGCAAATAATAAAGAATTATCATGCACAACCTCATTAGAACTCGAAGAATCAGCCTCAACAAAATCATGAGTAATGGGGTCAATCTCTCCCATTATGGATTTAGGAAAAATTATGCGTGGCACCGTTAATAAAATTTTTGGCACAAAAGTATTCACCTTATTAGTCGAAGTTTGATGACAATTTAATGGAATTTCTTTGGAAACATCATCAATGATAACTTCTTCTCTAGGCTCATCACACTTTATGAAATCATTGGGTGCTGGGGGATCGACCCTAAAACTCAACATGTCGTTCTTCTCAACCTCCCCCTCAACTTCACTACTAAATAAATGAGCTGGAAAATAACCGTAGTGATTCTCAAGACCACGATGTGCGCATTGTATCTCAAAAAGGGTACTATCAGGATTTTTAAGAACGTCTACATAAATTTCAAGCATGGTCTTTTCTTTTGGGGGAGGGGTTGGTGACCCTAAAACTCAACATGTCATTCTTCTCAACCTCCCCTCAACTTCACTACTAAATAAATGAGGTGGAAAATAACCGTAGTGATTCTCAAGACCACGATGTGCACATGATAGCTCAAAAAGGGTCTTATCGGGATTTTTAAACGACTACATAAATTTCAAGCATGGTCTTTTCTTTTGGGGGAGGTGGTGACCCTAAAACTCAACATGTCATTCTTCTCAACCTCCCTCAACTTCACTACTAAATAAATGAGTGAAAATAACCGTAGTTATTCTCCATACCACGATGTGCACATGATAGCTCAATAATGCTACTATCAGGATTTTTAAGAACGTCTACATAAATTTCAAGAATGGTCTTTTCTTTTGGGGGAGGGGGCTCACTGACCCTATTGGGCAAATTATTAAGAGCATCGAAATTTATGAAATGCCAAGGGTCACGATACTCATAGGAAAACATAATGAAGAAAATAAAAATAAAGAGACTAAACAATGAAAAAAAAAACTTCAAATTAAAATTAGAGTCGCTTGGTATTTATATTATCGAAAAATCGGTCCCGACAACGCGCCAAAAACTTGTTGTGGGAAAATCCTCACAATATGCATGAAGTGCAGTGTCAATAGTAATAAAGTGATAAGTAAAGTATCGTTCCTCGAGGGTGATTTCACTAAGTACCAAAATTTAGTCAACTCACAATTTTATTTGAAGAACAATTAAATAGAGTTTATATCTAAGCTAATTGCAGAAAATAAATAATAATACTAATAATAATAATAATAATAATAAGGGGTAGGATATTGATTTTCACCTCAAACAATCGGGAATGATATTTATTCGATTCAATTCAACATTATTGATTGATTGTAAGCGAAATTCCTAAATTATTCTAAAGCCTTTCCCAAGTCGATAGAAAATACTACGAATTACTAACTCGATATATTCCTATTCGAATCGGATAATTAATATTAAAAGCATTCAAGAATTCCCACACAAACAGGCTTCACAATTCGCATGAGTATATCCCTATCTCTCACGAAAATTATGATTCGTCTAACAAGAACTATCCTAAATTTCATCTCAGAATCCATAAAGACATTCAAGACAAATTAACTATTAGTGGAGACAATTAAAAGCATTAAACGATGAAGAATCCAATTGATAGAATAACGAGTAAATCGAAATAATAATAAATAATCAAACCGTAAATGAAATTGTTCTGATCAAAATCTCTTCAAATAAATCTAAAAGCCAAGATGCGGAAAAGCGTAGAGATCAGTAGTGCTTGTCGTTCTTGGAAATCTACACCTTCTGTTCTACTTTATTCTTCACCCGCCGAAACCTGCTGTCCCGTGGTCCTCCCTCTAATCCCCTTGCTCGCTTCTTCTCCTTTTATAGATTTTTTTTTCTCTCTTTTTAATTCCCTCCAGCCGTTTTTTTCCTTTTCAAGGAAGTAAAATCCCTCTTTCACCTAAAGCTCCTCTCGGCCCAATCACAAACAAAAGCCCAAGCAGCCTATTTATCAAATTCAGCCCATTTTTAGAACCCACAGTGCCGCGGCTTTTTGTGCTTCTTCCCAGTGCGCGTTTCTTCTTTTTGCGCTTTCTGTGCCGCGGCTCACTTAATGTGTCTTGCATGGCCGCAGATCTGATATCATTCGTTACTGGTTATGCTTTGTGTCTGCGATTCACTTAGTGTGTCTGCATGTTCGTGACTAAAAGCTACATTTTTACCGTTTTAAATCGTTTTGGGCTTCCGATTTTCTGCAAAACATATAAAAATAATGCATTAAAAGCTCATTTAGGCTGATTTAGGCTCAAGATGGATATAAAATAATGATATAAAAACGCATAAAAATACACCTAACAATCAACATATGGCGATTATCAAGAACACTAAGTGATTCTAAATCATGCTCAAAACAACGAAATCCGATATCCTTTAACAAATAAACAATCATCCAACTTATAATCCAAGTTCTATATCCACATATCATCTCCCTTAATATCAATACATGAAACATCAAGAACGTAACAACACTTCCTTAATCTTCCATTACAGAGAGTAATCAATGACAATAACATCAACATCCGAAACTGAGGAGAAGGAATCACCAATTTATCTCAAGAAAACAAACAACACTATTCAAACCACAAGAATCATATCAATATCCTCATATCAACAATAATATCATCATAATCCGGTAATCCATATCATACTCATGCTTATCAACTTGTTTATATGATAATCATCAACTCAAGAACATCAACAATCAATCCAAAACGAAATCCAAAGATGAAGAGTGATTACCTTAATGAAGGAATAGATTGTTTTCCAAGGTTGAATCCATTTCCCAGAATCACCAATGATTTCAAGAACAAAGCTTTAATCCATGATTTCTATCTTAATCTTGTTAAAGATCACCACCTCACCGTGTTTGGGAACCTCAAGAACCTCCCAAAGCTCTCTCTATCGACTGAAGGTGAAAGATTGGACGAAATGCTTCATAATACCCGTCTGTCCCTTATATAGACTACATTACTAGCGTGCGCTAACATCTCATATTTAGCATGCGCAACAGCCTTAACAGCCTTAGCGTGCGCTAACTGACCTTTGTTAGCGTGCGCTATCACAGTCCAGAGACTAATGTCTGGCTTCGTACATGAGCTTACGTACGTAATGCCCATGCATTAGCGTACGTAACTTACACTCTCTAGCGTACGCAAGTCCTTGCGTTTAGCGTGCGCTAATATCAATTGACTCATTTCTCTGTATGCTCCGAAGACTGGTCCACCCGCCGAAAGTGCTGACGAGGATAAGATTCCTTTTAGTCCGATATACAGTTAGCGTGCGCTAATCAACATGCATTAGCGTGCGCTAACACTACATTACAAACATCCGTTGACTTATCAGAACGTGCGCCGAAAGTGGCCTGGTCCACACGCAGATTCCTTCCAATCTGACTGCATTAGCGTGCGTTATCTTATATCCGTAGCGTGCGCTAAACCTGCACGATAGCGTGCGCTACTCATGATTATTAGCGTGCGCTAATAATGTTACACTTAGCCATTTTCAGCTATTCTTGTCCAACGTCTCAACATACAGAGTACGAACATACGACATACTGAATACATATACTTCTTACATCCAATTGTCGGCCAAGTACGACAATTATACCAATACAGATGTCTCATTTCTTCAAATATTTTATCCACACTGTACAGATTCCACATTGTACAACATAACTCGAATAAAATAGCATTAAACAATAGTAGTAGAAATTCCGGATATTACAAACATGATCTTTATAAAATTTTGAGATAATTTGGTTCCATTTTTTTTGTGAATTTGGAAGACCGAAGGGAGATGGAAAACTCAGTTCAAGCATTTGACACATGCTTTTAAATAACTGTTAGTTTTGTTTTTCGAGAACCGACTTTGATTGTTAATTTTGTTTTTTCCGGTATTTAAAAAAAATAAAAAATTATAGATTCAAAAGTTCTTCTAAATACGAATCCAGTGATTTTTTTCATTATTTTGTTAATGTATTTAAAAATAATCAAATGTCAAAATTTGTTCTAGAAAGATCAATGCGACAACTATTTGCAAGACTAGTTAAATCAATGAAACCACTAACGTGAAAAGCTAATGAAAATTAGAACTGCAAGATAAACTAATAATTTTCATATATACACCCACCAACTATTTCCTCAATTAGGAGAATTTTAGTATTTTACTAGTAGTATAGTTTAATATTATTTAGTTTCCTTATACTAGTTAGTTTTCTAATTTAACAAGGACTCCTAGCCTATAAATAAAGGCTTTTAAGAGTTTCTTTTTAATCAAGTTTCGGTTATTTTGATATTGATTTTTCCTTATTGATTATTTTTCTTGTTATTCGAGTTTTCATTCAAATTCTCCATCAACTTGAAAAAAACTTCCCAACTGAAGAATCAATGGATCAGTATCCAGAATCCTTTTCCAAGTAGAGTTAAAATTTGATGGCCCCACGGCATCCAAGAATCCTCGTACCGAGAGATCAGGCCCAGCCGCAGCAGCCGCAACGGAAGAAGTACTCGCAGCAGCAGCAGGACTGTGATCCATGAAGACGACGACTACTGTAATATTATCATGAAAACCTCTCTTACTGATTAGTTAAGAGTTCTCAAAGACCATCGGATGTGAATACGACAAATCTGTCGATCGGTTGTAAGTTTCTAGTGATCACGGCCGGATCAGCTCTTAAAACGCCTCAACTAGATAGGCACCAGGAGGTGGAATCTCGGAAAAGACGGCCTTCAGATACGCATCACCAATAGATCTTGATATCTGCATGATGCCCTTGACACGCCAAACACCTTGTCTCTTGACAACGATCTGCGGATCTTGAGTAAGCTGCTTGGGGACACGGCAAACACCTTGTCTCTTGACAATGATCTGCGGATCTTGAGTAATCTGTTCGACCTTGACACATTACAACTCTTTGTAGTTCTGTTCTGACTTCCTTCACAGTCGCATGGTGATCTTGAGTAAGCTGCTTGGGGACAATCTTATTCAATCTGTTCGAATAGCCCAATCCGCTCTGGAGTCACCTAGATTAGCAACATACAGTATGCGGTTCCAAATAACTCCTACAAGGCAACAAGATCCGGTCGATACAATTAAAGATCTAGCAGCATAATCCCTCCTAACAAGTGCAAGAAACTGTCTTCTGTTTCGGAAAGAGCGCTCCTAATTATGTCTTCAGATTTTCGTCTACTTTCTCGAGCAAGTCCAAGTAAATGAGCAGAGAGGTGATCACAGATCACAGATATATCTAGAGGTCTCATCTCCACCGTGGCCATCATACACCCCAACGAAAGTAGCATGTATACCGGTCTCAACCTGGCTCTAATCCTCTAGGATAGCATTTGCCTGGGCCACGGCGAATGAGAATTCACCATGGGAATGCCTCTCGATGTGTCTAGACCATAGATGCGCATCGTCTGACGACTCACTCAAATCCCTGTAGTCATCCTTTTTCAAACGGTTCAAGTATGAATTAGCGGTTTTTCTAAACCAAGAAATCATCTTTCATTTCCCTGTAAAAAGCGGCCCGGTTGAAGATTCAAAAAAATTGGAAGATGATTTCTTGGTTTAGAAAAACCGCTAATTCATACCTGAATCGTTTGAAAAAGGCTGACTATAGGGATTTGAGCGAGTCGTCACACGATGCGCTTTTATTGTCTAGACACATCGAGAGGCATTCCCATGGTGAATTCTCATTCGTTGTGGCCCGGGGAAAAGCTGTCCTAGAGGATCAAAGCCAGGTTGAGACCGGTACACATGCTAGTTTCGTTGGGGATAGGGTTGTAAACGAGTTGAATCGAAATGAACACTATTATATTCTATTTCGTGATATTGTGCGAACTATTCTATTCCACTCGATTTTTTTAAATACTAAAAGTTGATTCGAGTTTGATTCGATATCGATATTCGAATTATTCGATTCGATATCGATATTCGAATTATTCAATTCGATATCGATATTCAAATTATTCGATTCGATTCGAGTATTCAATCTTATATTTTTTCTTTAGAGTTGAATTTAAGATTCAAAATTTTATCATTAACAAAAAGAATTTTTAATATACAATTCAAAACAGTAAAATTTTCTTTTTTATTAGATAATATATATATATATATATTTATAAATAATTGGCTATATTAATTATCTAATCGAATAATCGTTAATAAATGAATCGAATATCATTAGTATTCTGATTCGATATTTCAACGAATATAAAGTAGAATTCAATGGGAAGTTGGAAGGGGTCGACAATTACTGACTTATGCTGTTTAGTGATCGTGTGAAATTCGTTTCTCTATCTGAATTTAAGTTGAACTCAGTTTGGAAATGTATGTCATTATGCATCCGGATACTGAAGAATATATGGTTGGTTACTCAATTACAAGATTCTGAATAACCCTTTATATTCTCGATTATAATATTTTTATTTAAATATTGAATTGATTACTTTTGCAATGCCAACTATAATTTTGTGAGTACTTGCAATCAGTAGTTTGATCTCCTCAATATTGAACTTATATATATACCTTACTAAAATTACCACTTTAGCCGACGACTCGCCGGTGAACGGCCGCCGGCCGATCGTGGTCGTCAGCTAAAAGCCGAAAGTTTAGCTGACGGTGCTCATGTTGTCGGCTAAACTACTTTAGCCGATTACTTTACTTTTGGTCTTCAGCTAAAGTCCTACAATCCGTCGGCTAAAGTGGAGTAGTTTAGCCGATGACTATAAGACTTTAGCCGACGACTTGGAGTTGTTTAATGGACGACTACCATACTTTAGCCGACGGTTTTTCGTCGACTAAAGTCTTACGTGTTTTTATGTGCAGAAGATCACCATCTCACACTTGAAAACACACCATTTACAACACGCTCAGAAATTATACAACAAGAACACGAAAAAGAACAATTTTATCTGGTTTGATCACTCAAGAAATCATATTGAGGGTATGTATATTGAACTTTGATATCAATTATTTATATTATGCATATATATATATATATAATTAAAGTTATTTTGATGATTATTGTAACACCGCAATTCTCATAAGGGCCATTACATGCCCTAGAACCTTCATCAAGGTCTACAAGTCTAAAATATTCACACAACTCCACAATAATCCCACAAAGATACAATATTTAATAACATAAATTAGGTTGTGGCAACGGCCAAAATATTTTAATTTTAACATAGTATGACAGAATCTAAAATAAATCCATTTTCCACACAGGGGACTTCAACAATTAACTTTAAAACAGGAAACGTTTACTCAAACGACTCTGACAGACATCATGAACATACTAAAATGAACACCCCAAACTTGAGCCTCATAACATCATACTTGACCATACTTTGCATGCATATCGCGTGCCACCTCAGATCGTCCGATAACTGAAATACATGAAACGCATTTCCCCTAACTAAGGGGTTAGCATTTGAATGGCTAGTGCAAGTACACAATTACACAACATTATATACAAACACAATTCAATACTATTATTACATTTGGAAAACATTTGAGCAAACAATTTTCCGGAATAACAAGTTTCATCGAAACATCATCATCATAATGATCACAGCATCACATATCATCGCAAAATGAGCCACACTTGGTAACCCACGGCCGTGCCCCTTAGCATCGACCCCCAGAGGTCCCGTCGAACTATCCCCAAGTAAGAAACCACTTCCGCGACCATGCCCCTTAGCATCGGCCCTCAGAGATTCCGTCGAACCGTCCCCAGGTGGAAGAACCACAACACACACACGTTTTCATAAATCATCATTAATGTCAAATTTGCATCATACATAACATAATGTAATACATATACTTGCCTCGGTTATTTCGACACGAAGAAACAGTGAATGGAAGGGACCTCGCTCCAAATTCTCTTCAATAACTCATTCCTATCACATAACGATATTCAATCAACCAGAACACCTCGGAAACGTAAGAAATTGTCCTGAGTTGTACTCTTTGGAACAATTCATCGAACACTACGAAGTCATAATCGATCTTAATCAATTAATGATGGAAATCTCGAAATCTAATTCATAAAACTTCAAGGAAGTAAAGGAATACGATTATACAATCATAATTTAACATCAATCTAATCTAATTCGGATTTGGAAAACGAAATTGCAACAAAACCCCCAAAATCCCAAAAATTAGGGTTCTCGGAATTTACCTCGATTAGGTAGGTGAAAGATGATTAGATGTTGATAACTTCGTACTAGGAACTTGAAAGTGTTGATGGGTGATGATATCTGGCTGAAATATACCCTTATACTCGCCCAAGATCGATAAAGTCGCCGGAAGGAAGAAATGAAAGTGAAAAATGACGAAAATTGGGCACTGTTGTCATATATATACTAATGGGACTTAGCGTGCGCTATGGGAAAGTTTACGTGCGCTAACGGGAAAAAATGCAGTCCAGTAGTTTCTGCCCGGTCCCGTTAGCATGCGTTAAGGTCTGTGTTAGCGTGCGCTACCTGGTTCGGTCCAGAATTCCTGAACTTTCTGTCCAACTCCAGAATGTTCTGTCTAACCACCTTAACATGCGCTAATAGGACATTAGAGTGCGCTAATTGAATCATTCCAGAACCCATAAGCCTTCTGTACAACCTCATTAGCACGTGCTACGGGCAAGACTAGTGTGCGCTACAGTATTAAATTAGTGCGCGCTATCTTTAAGTTTAGCGTGCACTAACTGCTCTGATACAGCAATAAAATTGTGAAGTCGGGTTAGAACGACCACGACTCAGAAGGTAAAAAATTCGATAGTTACCGATAAACAATGAAGCCTCAGTGAGGAACAACAACATACAAGCTCAAGCTCTAAGAAAACACATAATTCCAACAATCATATAGAGCGGAAAAAACAATTCCGATAACAATGCTCAAAACTATGGAAAAATTACAAAACATCTCAAACTCCTGAAAATCACGATTAGAGGTCAGATAACAATCTTCGAAAACCGTAACAGGTCTAAAATTATTAAATGAACTTGTAGAAACAATGAAGCATCAGTTTCCAAAAAGATTTAATAGAACCGAGCCTCAACGCGGTAAAGTTACACTAAGTACACATATTCTCATAAAACAACTCTGAAACTCGTTCGGGTGGTCAAGAATGCAGAATAAAGTAGTTTCAGAATACCAAAACAATTACAAGCGAGTCATGCAAGAGTGGAAATACACCAAATATAGAAATTACAAAAAATCGAAAGTGCGGATATTACATTCTCTCCTTCTAAAATGAAGTTTCGTCCCGAAATTTACAAAGTGAATAACTCGGGATATCGTGCTTTCATATTATCTTCCATCTCCCATGTAGCCTCTTCCAATCCATATCTCGACCATTGTACCTTAACCAAAGGAATGGTCTTGTGCCTAAGTTGCTTTATCCAACGTTCCAAAATCGGGATTGGTTTCTCCTCAAATGTGATGTCGGGGCCCAGCTCAATTTCTCCATAGTCGATAATGTGACTAGGATCCGGTACATATTTTATTAGCTGGGAGACATGAAATTCGTGATGCATGTGACTCAAGGATGGTGGCAAACCCAAACGATATGCAAGATCTCCGACTCGCTCTAAAATCTCAAAAGTTCCAATGTACCTCGAACTAAGTTTACCCTCCCGATCGATGCGATAAACTCCCCGAGTCGGCGATACCTTCAGCAACACATGGTCCCCAATCTCAAACTCAAACGGCCAGTGACGGGTGTCGGCATAAGACTTCTGTCGACTCTACGCAGTCAACAGTCTATCACGAATCAAGATAATCTTCTCCCTCGTCTTAACTAACAAATCCAGTTTGGTACTAATCATTTCAGATGTATCATTCCAACACAGTGGCAATCTGCACCACCTCCTATACAAAGCCTCAAATGGTGCTGATAAGTGTCAGTGTTATACACTTATCCATGGTTTGTATCGATATATTTCACCCATAATTGAGCTAGTCTACTCATTTTTGCTTAGAATTAATCAGCTTTTAATAATTTTATTTTTATAGGATGAAGATGTAAATTTAGTCTTAATCGGATTGAATTACTGATTTACTCAAGAAATAACATGTGTATAAAATATTCTCTTTTATGAATTTTTATGTATTCATGTTGTAGGGCTTTCCGATATGTGTTCGGAAGTCTTTTCGGATTCAAAATCAGAGTTATATATCAAAAGTTATCATCCGAAGAAGATTTGGGGCAAAAACGCAAAGTCTAAGAAATTCTGGGCTGAAAATGAAGTCTGAAACTCCATACGGGCGTGTACGGGAGTAACTCACAAAAATGCAAATTTACAAAGCCATGTTACGGCCGTAACTCCTCAATGTTACGGCTGTAAGTCATCATAGTTACGGCCGTATCTCCTCAATGTTACGGTCGTAACTCTTGACAGATTGTGATCATTGTCTAATTTTTTATACTTTTGGTCTATTATTGAGGGGATGGCTGGCATTGATCCGATATATTGTAATAATATTGGAGTTTTGGAACTATTAGATGACTTTAGGCGTATAAATACACCCCTTAGATCCATCATTATTCATCATTCATCTTATATTTTCTCACTTTGTAATACTTTTTGTTTTTGTGTGAAGAACACACTTGTGTTCTTGAGTAATTTGTATAAGTGTGGTTTAGCTTATGTTGTTGAGGGAGTTTATTGCTTCTTTCTCCTTTATCTACTAAGGGAGTTAGGATCAATTCTTTCCCTTTTTCAACTATTAATGACCACTAAAGCTTGTAATATGTTGAATAAACCCTTAATGGGCTAAGTTACCTAAGTTGGGATTATAAACAAGGTTAGTCATGTTATTTAAGTTTGTGTAAAGATCTATTATGAATTACTTATTATTGTGTGTGATTTTCATTGTTTTACCAATCTTTATTTATTTGGCCAATAAATGACGATATTTATGGTCTTCATATGTTTCGAAAGAAAATATGTTTGATTAGATCAAATGATCTTCACTCTAAGTTGTTCTAGGGGATAGAAATATACCTTTAGACCTTAGATGATTCTTTGAGTTATTTTCATAAAACCTAATGCTATGTATTGAATCCAATCAACATAGAAATATAGTGGATTGTTTCAATATATAAGGGGCATTTTGACATTCGAAAGAGGAACCGTCTTTTTAAGGAAAATCGAATCTACACAACATAATAAGTCAATACATCTTATGATCTCCTATACATCTTATATAACTAATGATGAACTAAGTTTGTAATCCCAAATATTTCATTTTATCTTTTATTAATATATTATTAGTGCAATCTTTCTTTTCCTTCAATTTTAGAACTATTATTGCATTTTCTTTGCAATTGTCAAACCAAACTCTTAAATTGTATGTTTCAATCATATAAATCTCTATAACAAATAGTTAAATAGTGTATAAATCAATATATAACCTAACTTCCTCGTGGGATCGATAAACCGGACTCAAAAAGTCCACTTACTACTTGATACGATATCGTGCACTTGCGATAGTTACACAAAAGACGTGTCAGGTGCCAATCTTGATCGAGGCGTGCTGACTATTGTTGTACATAAACTCGATCAATGGCAGGTGCGACTCCCAATCATCTTTCCAGTCTAGAGCACAGGCTCTAAGCATATCTTCAATTGTCTAAATCGTCCGCTATGACTGCCCATCTGTATGGGGATGGTATGATGTACTGAGTCTCAACTAATTCCGCAAAGCTCGATAGACGACCTGCTAGAAATGTGATACGAATTAACCATCCCCATCAGAAATAATACTCGTAGGAGTCACATGCGACCTCACAATTTCTGCAATGAACACCCCAGCTAATTTCTCCGGCCCCCAAGTATCCTTAATAGCCATAAAATGAGTAGATTTGTTTAGTCGTCGACAATGACACAAATCATGTTCATTCCGGTCTGAGTCCTAGGCATGCTGGTAATAAAATCCATAGAAATATCCTCACACTTCCACTCTGGAATATGAAGTGGTTTCAATAACCCCGCAGGTTACTGATGTTCGATCTTAACCTACTGGCAGGTCAAGCATTTCGATACAAACTCACCAATATCCTTCTTCAAGTTACCCCACCAAAAATTAATCATTAGATCCTTGTACATTTTACTTGTACCAGGATGTATGGAATATGGCGTAGTATGAGCTTCTCTCAAAAATATTTGTCTCAACTCAGCATCGCGTGGTACACACAATCCAGGAGCTTTTCCCCTCTTCACATCCTCCCTCAACTGAACTAAAAATGGGTCATTATACTGCCTCAACTTGATGTCATCAATCAAGGACGAATTGATTTCCAACGCATATAACTGACCCTGAACTCTCTGAAGCCAAAGCTCGATGTTCTGACCAATTAAGTCTCATCGGATCCTTCTTTGAGGTGTAAGTACCTCTAACATTTGAAGTGACATTGGCTTACGACTCAATGCATCTGCTACTACATTTTCCTTGCCCGGATGGTAAGGAATCTCAATATCATAATCCTTGATTAATTCTAACCATCTATGTTGCTTCATGTTCATTCATTCTGGCTGAAAATGTACTTCAGACTTTTGTGGTCCGTATAAATCTTATACGACGATCCGTAAAGATAATGCCTCCAAATCTTTAAAGGGAAGACGACCACAGCTAATTCCAAATTATGAGTAGGATAATTTGCTTCATATGATTTCAACTGTCGAGACGCATAAGCAATCACCCTATCCCTCTGCATCAAGACACAAACAAGTTTGAGACCTGAAGCATCACTATAAACCACAAAATCATCGGTTCCCTGTGGCAAGGCTAGAACTGGTGCGGTAGTTAAACGCCTCTTCAACTCACCGAAGCTATTATGCCTATCCACATTCACTTAAATTTCTGAGTTTTCAGAAGCAATTACGTAAGTGGTCGAGCGATCCTGGAAAACACCTCAACGAATCTATAGTAATACCCCGCAAGTCCTAGAAAACTTCTCACTTCTTTCAAATTCTTAGGTCGTTCCCACGCCAGTACCGCCTCTATATGCAGATCAACCTGAAATCCTTCCGTTGAAATCACATGCCCGAGAAATGTTACTTCCTTGAGCCAAAAATCACATTTGGAAAACTTTGCATATAACTGCTCAGTTCCCAAAGTATCTAACAAAATACGAAGGTATTCAGCGTGCTCCTTCTGGCTTCGGGAATACATAAGGATATCATCAATAAAAACGACTACGCATTTGTCCATATATTCGATAAATACCTTGTTCATCAACTACATGAACACTGCTAGGGCGTTGGTTAGCTAGAAAGGCATAACCACAAACTCGTAATGGCCGTATCTCGTCCGAAGAGCAGCTTTTGATATATCCCTATCCTGAATCCTCAACTGATAATAGCCCGACCGTAAATCAATCCTCAAGAAAACTATTGCTCCCTGAGCTGATAAAACAAGTCATCAATCCGGGGCAAAGGGTACTTATTTTTGATGGTCAGCTTGTTTAATTCTCGATAGTCGATACATAAATGAAGTGATCCATCTTTCTTTTTAACAAAAAGCACCGGTGTGCCCCAAGGTGATGCACTTGGTCGAATGTACCCTTTATCCAACAACTCCCCCAACTATTTCTTCAAATCTAACATCTCTGATGGTGCCATATGATATGGTGCCCGAGAAACAAGAGCTACATTCGGCTCTAGATCAATAGGAAACTCGCCTTCTCGCTATAGTGGTAATCCCGGTAAGTCATACAGAAATACATCGGGATATTCATTAACGACTGGAATCAATGACATCTCAACTCCCCCATCTTCTATCTTCAAAGTGTAGCACTAGTAGCCTACGAAACCCTGGTTCAGGAGTTTATCGCCTTCAAGGTGTTGATCACACTTCCCAATCTACCCAATTTACAACCCACAAGAGTATATTTTGTGCCATCCTAAGCCACTATTGAGATAGTACGAGTCCTATAATCCATTATAGCACTATGACGATCCAGCTAATCGTCCTCGAGGATCAAATCCTCGCCTTTTAAGTCTACAACGATGAGGTTCGAGGGCCAATCCAGGTTTCCGATCCTCACTGGACAGTCTCTAACTTCCCGGTTCCCAACCATACGATCCCCACTAGGCATACCCACTATGAACGGATCACACTCGAATAAACAGTCGATACCAGTACTATGTATACAATACCATGCATTAAAAGAATGAGTAGCACCCGAATCAAATAGCACCGAAATTGGATGAGAAAGGATCTGAGTGGTACCTGATGTCACTGGAGCATTTGCCTCCTCTGTACATCTCATCTGGTATAGATGGGGATGTGTTGGCCACTAAGTATACAATAAACAGCTTAGAAAGTATGAGTATAATAAGCTGTACGATTTTCGAAGTTAATTGCGCAGCAGAAGTCTGTTGGGTGAGTTGTTGTAAATACAACAACTAGGTGTTCTCGTGTTTGCTTGATGCGTACAAGTTTTTACAATGTATACTTAATAAATCACAATAGAATGAAAATAGTAAAGACAGAAGATAAATAATACACAGTTTAAAGTGGTTCGAGGTAAACCCCTCTACTTCCACTGGTCCTCCACACAAAAGTAAAGAGTTTATTAAAATCACTACGTACACAACGTGGCTTTAATTAAACCTGTCTTTGTATCGTTCACCCAGATTGATACAGAGACTGTAGATTTGGGCCATACACATATATTGGCTTGAGCTCTTTCAACTCGCTTCTTCTCACACAGATCGAAGCTTCGTCTTCAATGTTATTCTTACCACACAAGTCAGAATACACAAGGATCCTTAGTCTACACAAGGCTAATGATATTCTCAACGGTAAGGTTTGAACAAATCTCAAACAGCAACTTTATATTTGATGAACACACGTTGTATGTTGTGTTGTTTGCGTTAAGGACTTGGTATATTTCTTTGCTTGGATACTGCTATATGCTCATGAAATATACTGCTTTTAAATAGCTAGATTGTCAGAGTAATCTTGTCAGAATATGCGCGATAATGAATAGCTTTTCGTGTCGCTTAATCCTTTTGCTTGGGGTTATTTATAACCTTGGAGATGTATCCATTGTAAATATAGCCATTGTTGGTTGGTGAGATGTTGACGTCTGTCTCTTGATTGGAGGCTGCTGAATGTTTGAAATAACGCAGATCGCATTTAATGCTTCAGGTATCCTTTCTCTCTTTACATTAAATGCTCTTCAGAGCATTTAGACTTGTCTCTCTCCAGCTGCATTAAATGCTGTCCTATCAGCAATAAATGCTCCTTTAACCGTGAATACTTTATGAATAAACAATATTTGTGTCACAATGGTTTGAAACTTTTTATGTTCAGTTTTGTTGGATGTGTTTTACTTTTCCCAAGTAAACCACCTTCAGGTTGTATGCTGTATCCAACACATTAAGTTTCTTTGACGTATGAAGTAGGCTCTGTAGGATGGATTTTAGAAGATCTGTTTGGTGTATGGACAGGCTGTATGGAGAGTCCTAACAACTTCCATACTTAATAACATTATGACTTCTTGCTGTGTGTTTTGGCAATTTATCAAAACCAGAATGTTTATCCCAATAATTTCACCCTTTTTGATAATACCAAAACTTTCTTTTAGATGTCTTCATCTAGATACAGAGAGGCTATCGTCCAGTCTTTTGTCCGATTGATCTGATCTTCAATACTTAGTCTAGAAATGTGAACTTACGCAGGCAAGTTCTAAAATGAAAGATCCTACATGTTTAATTGTATTACAACTGAACTTATAATTGGCGCGTAGGCACAATCTTACAGAGTGTAGTCTAGTTTGAATACAACGTAATCTATGAACTATTCGCAGACACGTTCTTATAGCTTTGTGACTTAACAAGTTTACCTTGTTCAACTATAGCCAAATTTCATAATCAACCAGTAAAAATAGTAAACGCATATTACGAGCTGTAATCTCTCAAGAAAAACAAATATTATTGATATGGATGGGAAAATTACAAGTTCTTGAGAAGACAAAAACAAATACATACATACTGCGATGGTAAGTCTATAGAAGAAACAAATACAGCGAAATGGCAAACAGGCTACCTCCTATGCTGAGAATGCCTCCAAGGTCTTCGGTCAGGATCATTCGCGATCCCTTTCCACCAGTTGACTAGGGAGTCATTGCCTCGATCCCTGTACATACTTCTTCCCTCAGGATAGTTATCGAAGGCAAGTATCCATTCTTCCGGGTGGGTGAGTCGTTCACCCTTCTGGTGCATTGACTTCATCAGCATTTGTAGAGGGAGCCTTCCTTCCGCTAACATCCTCGAGAATTCATTTCGACATCCTGCAGCATCTTGAATCGGTTGAGAGGGCAGACTCCCTGATGAGCATACGAAATTATCTCATCAGTTCATTTTTCTTCCAATTCTTCAGACCATCGGCTGAAGGCTGACGATCGACGGGCTTTCGCACATTGTTCTTCCAAGGAAAGTTGGGATCCTGGAACTCAGGTCGAGAGCCAGATACCCTATATCCTCTTGAAGCTTGAGTTGACCCGGGTGAGGCCAGTCTACCAATAGAACCAACAACACTTTCTTCTAGCGCTGCTTCCATTTCTCTCTCTCTTTAATCTCAATCTTCGGCCAGCCTCTCTGGCTTCTTCCCCCATTTGGCATCATCAATATCTGATACCTTTGAATGAATCTCCTATAGGAGCTTCATGGACTCATCCTGTTTGGTCGCCAGATTATTGACTTTCTCAATCAGAGTACCAAGCACTAGAGACATATCATATATCTTATGGTCATGGTCGGTGATCCTGGTGCTGGTATGGTGAAGGGCAGCAACTATATTAGCCTCGGCAATGTGGAGCTTTTCTTATTCTTGCCTTAGGATTTTCTCCTCATGCTGCTTGAGTTGATTTAACGTTTGCCACAATGTGTTAGGCATTAGGCAGAACACGTCTTCAACGTCGTTGATCGCAGATTTCAGTTTAGGGAGCTCATCCTAGGTAGTCTCTCGCATCCAATCGAGTTTTTTTTCAATGTCATATAGTGCTTTTATTGCATCTTGCAGGACACTGTCTGTTCACTAATGACTTGGAGTTGTGGGATGCAGGATTCAGTGTGCAGGGAGCCGGGGTATGCAATTTTGGAATCCTCAGGCTGTTCAAGTTGACAGAGAACCACATGATGACGAGGGCCTCATGGTCTGTCTTCTGGTAAGAAACCATGATCGAAATTTGATTTGGAGTTGACAGAGGTGGGAGATGCAGGAGCATTTGGAGCATGATCTTCAGAAGCAGGGGCGTCGGAAGCGGGAGCTTCAGGAGCGGCATCTTCGGAAGTAGGTGCTGCAAAGTCAGTCTCGAATACAAGAGGGACTGATTCCTCCTGATTAGATTGTTCATATGTAGTCGGAAGTACAGGAGGGACTGAATCCTCCTGTTGACTCTTGGCTTTCGCCTGATCCGGAAGAGGGACTGAATCCTATTGTTGGATGTAATGGGCGGCTTCTTTAGGTTACGGGACAGGCTGGGCATCCTGTTCGGGAGCAGCCTGATCTTCAGAGGTGATAGGAGGGACTGATTCCTCCTGTTGTTGGTTGTGAGCAGCCTCTTGTTGCGAGGGAGGGGACTGTTGTCTGTCAGATGTCCTCTGACCCTGTTGGTTTCTGTATTTGGCCATTTCACCTTCCCTGGCCTCTTCAGGGCTGATCCTGAGATGAGCCTGTAGGGCATCATCATCATCCGAGTCAGGGTCGGAGTGGTGGATGTTTGATGGAGCTTTGTCATTGGACTGTGACTTCCCTTTCAGTCTAGCCTTCTCTTTTGCCTTGAAGTAGTCAGAGATTAGCTCCTGGCAAAAGTTATCCTCCCAGCGGATTAAGACTTCGACATTCTGGGTGTTCGTGACCCCCAGAGCATATAATTCCTCGTCATTCTAGTCGGCCTAGTGGTACAGGGTGTCGTATGGGGCGACCCTGTAGGACTTCCAGATTTTAAAGCTTTCAAATGCTTGCTAAATTTGGACTTGGAGGAGAGTATTATTTATTATTTCATAGGGGGAGGGACTCCGAACAGTAGTTGGGTCTACCGTCCAGATGGGATCCGCAACAGGTATGGGAGCGTGTTGCGGAGAGGGATCCTAAATAGGGGATGATACCCTATGGGGAGAGAGACTTCGTATAGAGGTGGGTACCCTGTTAGGAATAGCGGCTTTTGGCTCCGAAGGGGCAGTCGACTCGCCGGAACCCTCCAGCTTCGCAAACAATTGATCATCCATCATAGCCGCCATAGGCTCGGGATCTGCAGTTTGTGTAGTAACTGTTTCTTCCATAGGGGTTGCGCCCTGTGGGAGCGATTCTGCAATTGCGACAGACAGAACATCTACAGTGACCGCTGAAGTCAGTATAGCCTCGGCCTTAGAAGGCTTCTTTGTCTTCTTATTTTTCTTCTTCTTCTTCTTCTCTACACCATAAGGTAACCGGCTGTCAGAGATACTCCTCTTCCTTTTCTTTTCGTCGGTCAAGATTCTCACAGTGACATCCCTCGGGTCACTTGAGATCGGCATGCTTTGAGGTTGGGGTCTTTTGGCAATTAAGGGTGATTTGTTGAACGCGGTGGCCTTCATTCCACCAATGAATTTTTCGGGGCCAATCTTCTTGACATCGGTATATTGTTTGACTCCGCAGTGAGTAAGAATATGATTCAGGATGAGGCCGAATGATTTCTTCACAGTTTCAGGTTTGGCAGCCTCCTCCTGTATCCTTTTCAGCAGAATTTGACAACAGTTAACCTTTTTCCCGGACATGATGGTGACCATCATTCTGAAGTGTAGGTTGGTGCATATTTCAAAAGCTCCTGTCCGGTTCTCAACAACCCGACAACAGAATTCGTGAAGGGCAGACAAAAATTTTTCTTGTGGCATGAGGGATGCACATTCTCCTCATTCTCATCGCCAGTGAACAACTTCTAGTATGTAGATAGAAGACTCTCCAACCCGAAGGTCTAAAGCTATTCCATTTTCAGGCCATCATACGGCAACCTGTAAAGTTTCTCCAATAGCTCTCTGTTCATAGAGAACTTAATCTCTTGAACATTTGTAGAGATTTTAGAAATTTCTCCTCCTTTTCTCTGAGACAAGTATTTGAATGAGGCATCCAAATAAAATTCTTCGACTATATGTTCATCGTACAATTCGGCGTGGTGGCTCGCAAGATGGTACAACCCTTGCAGTTTCACTCGTGAAACGACCACCTCCATTCCGACAAAGTACTCTTCTTCGAGATTAATTCTCTCCATCACCACAGACCTGGCGAAGATGCGTCCGTCGATGATTGATTCTCTCTTCTTTATGGAAAGGGAAGAAGTCTGGGAAGTTGACATTCTTGCAGAAAAAGAGTTTGAAGAAACAGGGAAATATGGCAGGAAAAATTGCAGAAGATATGCAAACTGTTTGCTGAAGACTCGTTTAATTTGCTAAAAGCATAAAGAGTCTAAGGGAGCAAAATACAGTCTTTTTATCGGGTCCAAGGAAGATTATGGTTATACACAGTGAACGGTCAGATTTAAGGGATGGGAACCGTTTTATGAACGAGCGACCAAGATAGATTCAGAGTAACTTGTACGTCTTATCCATCTGTTTTTGAAATGATAATGGTCCAACTTCTGACAGTTCGGCTTCTGTTTTGCACGAAATTGTGGTTTTGAAGTAATTAAACATCGCGGTTTTTGAGGCATTGAAGTCCAAGTGTCTTTAAAATACTAAAGTATAGAACATTTGAAATGTGAACAGGGCACGTGGACTTAAAACGTTTTCAATACGAATAGAGTTATAATATAATATTAATTGACATCCTATAGTGTATGTATTATATCCGCGAATCAATACAACGTTTCCCTTAAAAGGTACATACAGGATTCAATTCTTACACCAATATCTGGATTAATACTGTATTCAAGGGTCGTACTATATTCCCACTTAATTAATGCATACATCAGTTGTAGGAAGATTTCATGCCTTCTTTGTCATACAGTACTATTTTACTCGTTTTGAATGTACATTTAATTAAAGTGGATACTGTATTTTTGGGTCTTACAGTATTCCCCCTCAATTGATGAGTAAAAGCGTAAAAACTTACAGGGAGTCAGGCTGTAACATTCCCAATTCTTGACAAAGCATACATAATCTGGTTGTGCTGAGATGTTTTGTAAAGATGTCGGCCAACTGAATGTCTGTATGATTTTTATCGATCTGAACATCCTTATTCTCAACATGATTCCTAATGAAGTGATGCTTTATATCAATATGCTTAGTTTGTGAGTAAAAATACAGGGTTGTGCGTTATTGCAATTGCACTCGTGCTATCGCACATGATTGGCGTCTCTCTAGCACTGATTCCATAATCTTGTAGCTGCTGTTGCATCCAGAGAATCTGCATACAGCAACTTCTAGCGGCATAGTATTCCGTCTCATCTGTAGAAAGTGAGTTGGCCAATTGCTTCTTACTGAACCAAGGCACAAGTCTAGGTCCAAGAAAGTGACAAGTACCACTTGTGCTCTTCCTGTCCAACTTACAGCCTCCGAGATTCGAGTCGCTGTAGCCAACCAAATCGAATCCTTCTTCCTTAGGATACCACAATCCTACATCGACTGTTTCTTTCACATAATTCATTTGGCTGTCTGTAATATCCTAGAATTTCACTATGAATTTTTCACATTATTTTATCTGGGATGTACTGTACAGAGTGGGACCAACACGATATGAGTGGGTAATTTTGGAAACCGTGACAGTCGTGCCAGTATGTCATCGAGGTTATTTTGATTCTAGGATATTACATGCTTGGTGTGTTTTTCGATGTCGGATATACCGTATGGGTATTTGTATGATTGCCGTACTTGGTCGACAGTTGTAATTGGGGGTATCGTGCATCAGACGTACCGTACGAGAATATTTTCGGGATTTCGTATATGTGTTCACTATTGTCGTATGTTCACATTTGTTATGTCGAGATGTTGGACAGGAATTGCTGGAAATGGCTAAGTATAGAAGCCATTACATACGTTATGTGTTCAAGCTTACGTACGTTAAATTGGTAGAGTTACGTACGTTATGGCCGAGACATTACGTACGTAACATGGGAATCAGACGATCGAGTCATGGTCAGTAGGTGGGACCCTGTGTCGACAAATTTCGGCGGAGGATGTTGACAGGTGAGTCAACGTACGTGTTATGTATGTTATACAGGACGTGTTACGTACATAACACGACCATTGTATTGTAGCAAGTCAATGTACGTATTACGTACGCAACGGAATAAGTGTTACGTACGTTACGGGGCGGCTGGCCGAGTCGTGGCCGAGAGGACCGTAGTGGCCGAGTATGGTCGGCAGTGACTCGCAGGGATGGCCGATCATGGTCGGCAGCGACTCGCATGGATGGCCGATCACGGTCGGCAGTGACTCGCAGGGATGGCTAGGACTGGCTGATTACGTACGTAAGGCAGTGGCCGGTTACGGCCGTAAGGGCCAGTAACGTACGTAATCCAGCTGCCGGTTACGTACGTAAGGGTGTCGACCAGACTGGACAGAAGGTAGGCCACGGCCGGTTACGTACGTAAGCCACGGCCGGTTACGTACGTAACGTGCCGGCAGGTCCCGTCTATATAAGGCCTGGACCGAGTCATACATGCCATTTTTCGTTTTTCTTCGTTCCTTCCGCGATTTATTCAGCAAATATGATGGTTTTGGGTAGAATCAACTAATAACAACATGTTTTGGAAGTTGGAATCATGGATTAACATCATCTTCCACCCGGATCGAAGGTAAGAACACATGAACTTTTGGTTTTGGGATATTCTTGAGATTTTTTCGTGTTTTGGCCGATTTGCTTTGTTTTGATTCAGATTATTGATAGAACTTGATTGTATACTCGTAATCATTCAATACTCTTGAAGTTTTGTGGAACAAATTTGAGTATTTCTTTGAATAATCGATTGAATTGGACTATGCCTTCAAAGTGTTCGATGAAATGCCTCAATGAGTAGAACTTGGGAAATTTTATACGTTTTCGTATGAATGGTGATTGAATTGATATTATTGTGATTTAGGAATGAACTTTTGAAGGAAGTTGAATCGGTACCCTTCCATTTTGTCGATTTCTTCGCACCGTGCTATTCAAAACAAGTGATTACTTATGTATTTCATCTTCTAGAGGTATGTTCGATAATCCTCTCCTTGAATTCGGATTTTGATGTTATCGTTGAAGAAGGATTCGTATGAAGATGATTATGGTTTTGTTGTTACGATTCTGGCGGTTATATGAACTATATGTTGAAGACATTGTTAGGATTATTGAACACCGGATTTCGGCTTGTGTTCGTATTGTTAAGAGTTGATATGGGTTGGTTTCGTATGATCGAGATATCGTTGAACCATAGAGTTTGATTAGTTGGTCATTTCGGTGGTTGATTGTTATTGAACGTATCGTTAATTGATTATTGCATTAGGTTGCGTTTAGTGATCGTTGAAGTTAACCGCTGTGCTGCGGACGAGCTGGGGCTACGGAGCTTGTAGACGGAGACGGCGGGATTGATAGCGGCTTCGTCGAATTGGTATCGAGGCAAGTTATGCTTGCTCAGTTCATAATGTTAATAAATGATTTCGTTTTCATTTCATTTATGATTCATATAGCAATGGTATTATGGAATATATGAATTGTCGGAATGGTGGTATGTATGGTATTTTGGACTAATATAAATCATAATGTATATGATTTTAAGGATGTCTAGTGGAAATGGGAACGTGAATTATAATTTGGTCTACTGCAAGAGAAGTTGGATATCAAGGTTACTTATCGTGTCGATATTGAATTCGGGATGGTGGTTTGGTATTAGTTATGGACTGTACTTCATTTTGGATTGTCGGATAAACCATGTATTCGTTCAGGGCGGTTGGTCGTGGAAAGGTTAGCGTCTCCAACTTGAGGTAAATTAATATTGTTAGATTATGATAATCATCATGTTGCATTATTGCATGTGTGTGTTGATATTTCATGTGGTGAGTGTGCACCATTGTTTGTTACGTTTTGTAATGTGCTCTTCCTTTGAGCTGTGATCTGTTAAGACCTGTATGGCACCTATGTTCCGGGGTATTCCTGTGTGGATACTTTCGTGACCCTTGGTTGCGACCTTGGGGTATTTTGTAATTGCATGAACTGTGTTAGGGGATAAGACCTAAATGGCACCTATGTTCCGGGGTATTCCTGTGAGATGCTTCCGTAACCCTTGGCTGCTGCCTTGGGGTTTATGTGTTAATATTATATGCATTGTTGAGCATGATGTGGACTGTTGTCTGATGGAAATACGACATTGTGGTCGTGTCGGTCTTTCATGATCGAGTTACTGTTGCTCTTTTGGGAAGTCTTCTGATCCTTGATGGATATGCGATTCTTTGAGATTTGTTGTCATGTTGTATCGTGGCATATCTGGAGCCAGATACGTTCTGATCGTTCATGTGTAGGATTTTCGGGACGGGCACGTGTAGCATGTGTTGGTTTCGACCTCATATTGAACCGTGCACACGAGACATACTTCGTGAGGCTGATTAGGTACGAGACCAGACGGGTACCTGATCAATACCCGTGGTTGGCTTGTACACGGACACATGTCTGGATCGAGCATATCGTGACGTCCATCTTGAGTCTTATTGATTGGTCGTTCACAGTCCATGTATAATTGGATCTATTCGATATTCGGGTTGTCTTTGAAATCCCGTATATATGATTTCTATATGTTTGATGATTTTATTCTCTCATGTATCTGTCCCCGTTGATCCTTTTCTGATCTCGTTTGGAGTTACCTTATCGATGGTCAACTTTTTGTTATCGATCCTTTATTAATCTCGTTTGGAGTTTCCCCTATCATTGGTAGCCTCGTTCGTTATTGATCCTTATTGATTCCGTTTGGGAGTTTGCCTTACCGTTGGTATTCTCAGTTGTTGATCCCTTATTATCCCTATTGGAGTTTACCATGTCGTCGGTATTCTCAGTTGTCGATTCCTTATTGCTCTTGTTGAAGTTTACCGTATCGTTGGTATTCCCGGTTGTTGGTCCTTATTGATCTTGTTAGAGTTTACTGTGTCATCAGTATTCTCGGTTGTTGACCCTTATCGATCTTGCTGGAGTTTACTGTGTCGTCGGTATTCTCGGTTGTCAACCTTTTATTGATCTTGTTGGGATTTGCCGTGTCGTCGGTATTCTCGGTTATTGATTCTTCGTTGATCATTACCGTCTCGTCGGTATTCTCGGTTTTTGATTCTTCATTGATCATTACCGTCTCGTCGGTATTCTCGGTTATTGATTCTTCGTTGGTCTTGTTGGAGTTACCAGATCATGGTATTCTCGTCTGTGGTTGATCCTTTGTCGATCTTGTGTGGAAATATCATGTCATTGATATTTCCGTTATGATGCATCGATTGTTTATCATTATTGACTGTGTGAGCCTTCATGCTTTGTATTGATATCCGGGACTTGCCATTGTTTAGGGACAGTTGATTTGCAGATGTATCGTGTGATATCAGTTTCTATCACTATTGGGATCCAATTGTGCGACCCAGCCAGCAGAATTGAACTTGGCCAGATTATTCTATACTCGAGATATGTTTATGTTTGGAAATCTTGGTAGTGTTTCGGATACAGTACAGGTGATTACATTTGAATTCGTTCATTACTTAAGGACACGAGGCGTGGGATATGGTAAGAATTGATTGTTATGGTTGTGATAGGTTGGTAAGGTTACTTCGGTAAAATACATGGGGAATGTTCTTACTGTGTAGATTACATTGATATGTAATTGTTTTTGTTATGTGATCATTATCATTGTTGAGTATTATGGCTGCCCCCGTCGTGGGCTTTATCTTTTAGGTACTCGGAGTTCGAGCTAGTAGCGGTCGTGAAGGGATGAGCTTTCCGGTGATACTCGCTATGGCGTGATTGTTGGGATTATGTATTCTTTTCTGGTTTTCTAATTCCGCTGCAAATGTAATTAATTGTGTTTTTATCCGATGCGTGTGTATATTTAAAATGGCTTTCAGTATTCTTTGAACTGCGTTTTTATCCGCTGCGTGTGTGTGTACTTTCAAAGGGCTTTTTGACATTTTTAAACGCTTGCAAAAATGATTTTAGCCTTGTGGGTTCCAATATGGGGCCCACGGCGCTGTAATATTCCCGGTCGGTTTTGGGGGTGTTACAGAAAATGGTATCGGAGCTTGGGTTTCGTAAAACCCAGGCGTGTGTGTTATGTGGCTCTACCGGTGCGGCAGTAGCGTGACTTTTGAAAATGATTTTCTAACTTTTGAGTCAAACCGATTTTGGAGGCTTCAAATTTTTTGAAATATTTTCAAATTGCTGTATTGTGATGCCGGTGTGTTGTTATTGTGTCGAGGCTTTGTATGGGAGTCGTATGCTGGTATCACGGAAGATCATCGACTTCACGGACCTATAAGTATGTTCTTTCAGTTATTTCAGTTTTGATGATGATTATTGAGTATGGTGTCGTGATTTTGAGATATTTCGGGATTGAGATACTGATTATGACGGGTGTCGAGTTTCGAGGACGAAACTTATTTAAGTGGGTGTATATGTAATATCCTAGAATTTCACTATGAATTTTTCGCATTATTTTATCTGGGATGTACTGTACAGAGTGGGACCGACACGATATGAGTGGGTAATTTTGGAAACCGTGACAGTCGTGCCAGTATGTCATCGAGGTTATTTTGATTCTAGGATATTACATGCTTGGTGTGTTTTTCGATGTCGGATATACCGTATGGGTATTTGTATGATTGCCGTACTTGGTCGACAGTTGTAATTGGGGGTATCGTGCATCAGACGTACCGTTACGAGAATATTTTCGGAATTTCGTATATGTGTTCAGTATTGTCGTATGTTCACATTTGTTATGTCGAGATGTTGGACAGGAATTGCTGGAAATGGCTTAGTATGGAAGCCATTACATACGTTATGTGTTGAAGCTTACGTACGTTAAATTGGTAGAGTTACGTACGTTATGGCCGAAACATTACGTACGTAACATGGGAATCAGACGATCGAGTCATGGTCGGCAGGTGGGACCCTGTGTCGACAACTTTCGGCGGAGGATGTTGACAGGTGAGTCAACATACGTGTTACGTACGTTATACAGGACGTGTTACGTACGTTATACAGGATGTGTTACGTACGTAACACGACCATTGTACTGTAGCAAGTCAACGTACGTATTACGTACGCAACGGAATAAGTGTTACGTACGTTACGGGGCGGCTGGCCGAGTCGTGGCCGAGAGGACCGTAGTGGCCGAGTATGGTCGGCAGTGACTCGCAAGGATGGCCGATCATGCTCGGCAGCGACTCGCATGGATGTCCGATCACGGTCGGCAGTGACTCGCAGGGATGGCTAGGACTGGCTGATTACGTACGTAAGGCAGTGGCCGGTTACGGCCGTAAGGGCCTGTAACGTACGTAATCCAGCTGCCGGTTACGTACGTAAGGGTGTCGACCAGACTGGACAGAAGGTAGGCCACGGCCGGTTACGTACGTAAGCCACGGCCAGTTACATATGTAACGTGCCGGCAGGTCCCACCTATATAAGGCCTGGACCGAGTCATACATGCCATTTTTCGTTTTTATTCGTTCCTTCCGCGATTTCTTCAGCAAATATGATGGTTTTGGGTAGAATCAACTTATAACAACATGTTTTGGAAGTTGGAATCATGGATTAACATCATCCTCCACCCGGATCGAAGGTAAGAACACATGAACTTTTGGTTTTTGGATGTTCTTGAGATTTCTTGGTGTTTTGGCCGATTTGCTTCGTTTTGATTCAGATTATTGATAGAACTTGATTGTATACTCGTAATAATTCAATACTCTTGAAGTTTTGTGGAACAAATTCGAGTATTTCTTTGAATAATCGATTGAATTGGACTATGCCTTCAAAGTGTTCGATGAAATGCCTCAATGAGTAGAACTTGGGAAATTTTATACGTTTTCGTATGAATGGTGATTGAATTGATATTATTGTGATTTAGGAATGAACTTTTGAAGGAAGTTGAATCGGTACCCTTCCCTTTTGTCGATTTCTTCGCACCGTGCTATTCAAAACAAGTGATTACTTGTGTATTTCATCTTCTAGAGGTATGTTCGATAATCCTCTCATTGAATTCGGATTTTGATGTTATCGTTGAAGAAGGTTTCGTATGAAGATGATTATAGTTTTGTTGTTACGATTATGGCAGTTATATGAACTATATGTTGAAGACATTGTTAGGATTATTGAACACTGAATTTCGGCTTGTGTTCGTATTGTTAAGAGTTGATATGGGTTGGTTTCGTATGATCGAGATATCGTTGAACCATCGACTTTGATTAGTTGGTCATTTCGGTGGCTGATTGTTATTGAACGTATCGTTAATTGATTATTGCATTAGGTTGCGTTTAGTGATCGTTGAAGTTAACCGTTGTGCTGAGGACGAGCTGGGGCTGCGGAGCTTGTAGACGGAGACGGCGGGATTGATAGAGGCTTCGTCGAATTGGTATCGAGGCAAGTTATGCTTGCTCAGTTCATAATGTTAATAAATGATTTCGTTTTCATTTCATTTATGATTCATATAGCAATGGTATTATGGAATATATGAATTGTCGGAATGGTGGTATGTATGGTATTTTGGACTAAGATAAATCATAATGTATATGATTTTAAGGATGTCTAGTGGAAATGGGAACGTGAATTATAATTTGGTCTACTGCATGAGAAGTTGGATATCAAGGTTACTTATCGTGTCGATATTGAATTCGGGATGGTGGTTTGTATTAGTTATGGACTGTACGTCATTTTGTATTGTCGGATAAACCATGTATTCATTCAGGGCGGTTGGTCGTGGAAAGGTTAGCGTCTCCAACTTGAGGTAAATTAATATTGTTAGATTATGATAATCATCATGTTGCATTATTGCATGTGTGTGTTGATATTTCATGTGGTGAGTGTGCACCATCGTTTGTTACGTTTTATAATGTGCTCTTCCTTTGAGCTGTGATCTGTTGGGCCGATGTGTTAGGGGATAAGACCTGTATGGCACCTATGTTCCGGGGTATTCCTGTGTGGATACTTTCGTGACCCTTGGTTGCGACCTTGGGGTATTTTGTGATTGCATGAACTGTGTTAGGGGATAAGACCTAAATGGCACCTATGTTCCGGGGTATTCCTGTGAGATGCTTCCGTGACCCTTAGCTGCTGCCTTGGGGTTTATGTGTTAATATTATTATATGCATTGTTGAGCATGATGTGGAGTGTTGTCTAATGGAAATACGACATTGTGGTCGTGTCGGTCTTTCATGATCGAGTTACTATTGCTCTTTTGGAAAGTCTTCTGATCCTTGATGGATATGCGATTCTTTGAGATTTGTTGTCATGTTGTATCGTGGCATATCTGGAGCTAGATACGTTCTGATCGTTCATGTGTAGGATTTTCGGGACGGGCACGTGTAGCATGTGTTGGTTTCGACCTCATATTGAACCGTGCACACGAGACGTACTTCGTGAGGCTGATTAGGTACGATACCAGACGGTACCTGATCAATACCCGTGGTTGGCTTGTACACGGACACATGTCTGGATCGAGCGTATCGTGAGGTCCATCTTGAGTCTTATTGATTGGTCGTTCACAGTCCATGTATAATTGGATCTATTCGATATTCGGGTTGTCTTTGAAATCCCGTATATATGATTTTTATATGTTTGACGATTTTATTCTCTCGTGTATCTGTCCCCGTTGATCCTTTTCTGATCTCGTTTGGATTTACCTTATCGATGGTCAACTTTTTGTTATCGATCCTTTATTAATCTTGTTTGGAGTTTCCCCTATCATTGGTAGCCTCGTTCGTTATTGATCCTTATTGATTCAGTTTGGGAGTTTGCCTTACCGTTGGCATTCTCGGTTGTTGATCCCTTATTATCTCTATTGGAGTTTACCATGTCGTCGGTATTCTCGGTTGTCGATTCCTTATTGCTCTTGTTGAAGTTTACCGTATCGTTGGTATTCCCGGTTGTTGGTCCTTATTGATCTTGTTTGAGTTTACTGTGTCGTCAGTATTCTCGGTTGTTGACCCTTATCGATCTTGCTGGAGTTTACTGTGTCGTCGGTATTCTCGGTTGTCAACCTTTTATTGATCTTGTTGGGATTTGCCGTGTCGTCGGTATTCTCGGTTATTGATTCTTCGTTGATCATTACCGTCTCGTCGGTATTCTCGGTTATTGATTCTTCGTTGATCATTACCGTCTCGTCCGTATTCTTGGTTATTGATTCTTCGTTGATCTTGTTGGAGTTACCAGATCATGGTATTCTCGTCCGTGGTTGATCCTTTGTCGATCTTGTGTGGAAATATCATGTCATTGATATTTCCGTTGTGATGCATCGATTGTTTATCATTATTGACTGTGTGAGCCTTCAGGCTTTGTATTGATATCCGGGACTTGCCATTGTTTCGGGACAGTTGATTTGCAGTTGTATCGTGTGATATCTGTTTCTATCAGTATTGGGATCCAATTGTGCGACCCAGCCAGCAGAATTGAACTTGGCCAGATTATTCTATACTCGAGATATGTTTATGTTTGGAAATCTTGGTAGTGTTTCGATTCTGATCAGTGATTACATTTGAATTCGTTCATTACTTAAGGACACGAGGCGTGGGATATGGTAAGAATTGATTGTTATGGTTGTGATAGGTTGGTAAGGTTACTTCAGTAAAATACATGGGGAATGTTCTTACTATGTAGATTACATTGATATGTAATTGTTTTTGTGATGTGATCGTTATCATTGTTGAGTATTATGGCTGACCCTGTCGTGGGCTTTATCTTTTAGGTACTCGGAGTTCGAGCTAGTATCGGTCGTGAAGGGAAGAGCTTTCCGGTGATACTGGCTATGGCGTGATTGTTGGGATTATGTATTCTTTTCTGGTTTTCTAATTCCGCTGCAAATGTAATTAATTGTGTTTTTATCCGCTGCGTGTGTATATTTAAAATGGCTTTCAGTATTCTTTGAAGTGTGTTTTTATCCGCTGCGTGTGTGTGTACTTTCAAAGGGCTTTTTGACATTTTTAAACGTTTGCGAAAATGATTTTAGCCTTGTGGGTTCCAATATGGGGCCCACGGCGCTGTAATATTCCCGGTCGGTTTTGGGGGTGTTACACTGTCGTGAAGTGTGACTTCTTGGGTGCGACTTGATACCGAGCACACACTCCTACAGCAAACTGGATATCGGGCCTGCTAGCTTTTAGGTACAGGAGTGAGCCAATAAGCTTCCTGTAGAGTGATTGATCAACCGTCTTTCGAGCTTCGTTAGCACTAATTTGTGTGGAAGTTCTCATGGGTGTTGACGAGGATTTGGGGTTATTCAACCCAAACTTGTTGAGCAGCTCCTTGCTGTACTTCTCCTGGTTGATGAATATTCCTGTAAGCAATTGCTTCACCTGCAATCCTACGAATAACTAAGTTCTCCCATCATACTCATTTCAAATTTAGTTTGCATGAGATAAGAGAACCTTTGACATAAAGCAAGGTTAGTATAACCAAATATAATATCATTGACATATATTTGAACCATTAACAGGTCATCTCCTTCTTGTATTTTAAATAGGGTCTTGTCCAAAGCACCTTCCTCAAATCCATTATTTATAAGGTACATGGACAGGGTTTCATACCAAGCTCTAGGTGCTTGCTTAGGTCCATACAATGCTTTCTGTAGCCTGTATACTAGGTCTCCGCCTTCGGTGTTGACAAGCCTTGGTGGATGTTCAACATAGACTTCTTTGGAGAGATATCCATTTAGAATACACTCTTAACATCCATATGATATACTATAAAGCTCTTATGGGCCGCAAAACCTAGGAATATCCTGATGGATTCCAGTCTGGCCACAGGGGCAATTATCTCATTGTAATCTATGCTTTCTTGCTGTCTGTATCCTTGTGCGACTAGACGGGATTGGTTCCTGATAACCAGTCCATTCTCGTCCTTCTCGTTTCTAAATACCCATTTGGTTCCAATTACAACTTGATGTTCTGGCCTAGTACTATATACCATACACTGTTTCTTTCGAAACCATTAAGCTCTTCTGCCATAGAAGTTATGCAGTGAGAATTATTTAAAGCTTCATTGGTAGAAACAGGTTTGGATTGAGCTAAGAATACAGTTAGGGTGTGTTGTTACCCAAAATATTATCCGGAGATAGTATTGCTGGAATGATCGAGTAATAAACAAATGCGAGAACACTTCCGCGGGAAAATAAATAACACAAGATTTGCCGGGGTTATTAATCCCGGGCTTGAATGCTCTCGCGAGATGCTATTAATAAATATACTGTGGAGTACAAATATTAATGTTAGAATCTATTACAATGAGTGTAAATACTTCTAGTTATCTAAGCTGTAGAGCGTGTAGATTGCCGGAAGAACCAGATATGAAGATCTGTGAGTTCTTGCTTGGGATGTATTGTAAGTATGTATGAATATCACTATGAATGTGTAAGTAATTGCCAGATGAGTCTATGATTCTCTCTCTGTATGTTTTGCACTTGTATTCACGGTAATGACAACATATCTTAGCCACTGTAGTGAGCCTCCTATTTATAGGAGACAAGGTTGTTGCGACCTCTCCGGCGATCGCGGGCGACCGCCGTTTTCTATATTATAATAAGATGGCCGATCGTCCCGTCACGTGAGGCTGTTCCCTTAAAGTCTGGGGCTGCTGCTTGCGTCCAGCTGTGCGAGCATGTTGCGATATTTCGTTAAACGCAAGTGCACGTTATCGTAGACAAGTAATAAAGTGATGAGTGAGTATCGTTCCCACGAGGACTGAATCACTAAATACCGATTTATATGTATTCTAATTTTATTTGAACATTCGAAATTTGGGTTGTAATTAATGACTAAAGAAAATCAATAATAAACAGAAAAATAATTACTTGAAGAAAGAAAATCAAATGATGAATAAGCCTAGGATTGTGAATCCACCTCGGTTTATCCGAATTTACTCTCGATTATCTGAAGTTAATGATTTTCCCAATTTATTGAAGGCGAAGATTGCTAATATACTCTACCGCCTCTCCCGAGGTCAATAGATTTTTCTAAAGGCAAATAACGCACTCTATCCCTAGGTGAATTAATTCGACAATAGGCAGAAAGCACAAAATCTCCAAAAGGCCACGTAGTTCCTATGAGTATATTCCTATCTCACAAGATAAAACGGTTCTCACCAATAGTTCCTCACCAACTCTCCTCTCCCGATTCGAGTTGCGTAATTAAAACAATCCAATTATTGGCCAGACAATTGAAAGAATTAAAATCGATTGGGAAAACTCAACAGAAAAGGGAATTATATAGATAATCAAAAGCAAATTCGTCACAACCTCAGTTTCATCAAAATCCTAGAACAGGGTTTTAGCCTGACATGATAAATAATAAAAATACAGAATTAATGAATGAAAGCATGAAAATCAAACGCAAATGAAGAGCTCGGATTCCTCCGTTCTTCTGGCTTCCGCCCTCTGCTCTTGGTGTCTTCTGCTTCTTCTCCTTGATGATAATCAATCCTCTGATGATTCGATTCCCCTTTAATTCTGACCTTTATAGCTCTCTTTTGCCTCAAAAATGCGTCCGTGTGATTAGGTCGAGAACCGGCTTCAAAACGGCCCAAAACCGCGCAGAACACTCCAAAACCTCCCCGTGGGCCGCGGCTCACTTAATCTATGCCGCGGCTCACGGCAGTCAGCGGGAAGCCTGGGCGCAGATTTTTCCTCCTGGGCCGCGGCTCAGCATCCTTGTGCCGCGGCGCCCGGTACAGTCCACTCGGGGCTTGCTGGCTGCCTTCCTGTGCCGCGGCCCGCTTTCCTTGTGCCGCGGCCCCTGGCCAAAAATCGCCATTTTCGCCCATTTTTCATCGTTTTAGCTTCCAGGCTCCAATTTCCTGTCAAACATACAAGAATAGGGCATTAAAAGCTCATTTATGCAGATTTACTTACAAAAAGAATACAAAATAATGATAAATAAACGTATAAAAATACGCCTAACAAATACCCCCAAACTTGAGCCTTTGCTTGTCCTCAAGCAAAAAGAATTGATTACAAAGAATAATCGTGAATAATCGTGCAATTTCATAGTGCTCAACCTAATCAATACTACCCTGAAAATCTCAAAGAATAGTACAAGTATCATAATAGCGAGTCACATCCAGGACACTGATTCCACTGAGTGACCAATTTCAGTCCTAATCAATCGTTCATGAAGAAATTCAAGCTCAAAGATTAACAAGCGTGAATTTAATCGACCGTCAATATGAAAGGTTAAAATAAACAATCTAACTCGCCCAGTTCCACAGTCTAATGGCAAAAATTTCACAAGTTTCATCAAAAATAACCCTCGGACAATATTCCCTTATATATATGCTCAAGAAATTGATTCGAGTTGACCATTAGGTTCGGATCTCGGGATGTTTCATCGGGATAATCCTAGGGTGGAATTCCATTCTCATGTATTGGGAAACCGTTTGACGTAAAAGACACTCATGGGGCACATGGATGCTTCTAGTTACTAAGTTCCCCTCTACAGCGGAGAAACAACTCGAATAGCTATTCCCGCATATCCGATCCAAGGTCGCTGTTTTACGCGAGAGTAAACAACGGGTCACGTGAATACCCCCGGTTACTAGGCTCCCCATCATCGGCATATGCGAAATATCTAAACCACTAGTCTAATCAGGGTTATCATTTTACGCGAGAGTAAACAACGGGTCACGCTAATACCCCCGGTTACTAGACTTCCCATCATAGAACAAAAAAAATCTCGACTTTTTGGGAAAAACTGTCCGACTCTAAACTCAACTTAAGTGCCAATACGACTCATGTTACTGGACAACTAGCTAACCGGAAAATGTAACCAAACGTATAGACGGCGATTTTAAAACACGTATGTCTCCTTTCTTATCTGCTAAGATTTCTACAAAAAATGAAAAAAAATTCGGACCTAGATGAATACTCAACAAAAACAGATATCATTGACTATAACTCGACTAAAACTCAACCGTTTCTTCAGAGAGAAATCAGTATTGTAACATCAGTTTCACACAAAAAGGAGAACGAAAAATTCACGAATAAGAGTAAAATCATGACAAGCAAGGCTAGCAACAAAAAGATAACTAAAAATAACGAAAGTGCAAACGAAATAAGTACAGCAATAAGTATATCAACAGAAAGTAAAACCCACCAAACTTAGGACGTACATTGACCTCAATGGACAAAATATAATATGCAATAAAAGTGAAAGGTCAAGCACTCCCCTACAGTCAGCTCACGAACTGGCGCCGGCGTCGTCCGGCGAGGAGGGTGGTGTGGCTGGCCGAGCAGGTGGAATAAATGGCCCGTCCGAGTGCATAATGTGGGCCGTCCATGCAGCAAGGTGCTCCTGGTGGTAGGCATCCCTCGCTGCCAGACGCCTTGACTCACGACGGTTGGCCCGGCGGGCCTGCTCTCTCATCTCATCTCGGACGGCAGCAAGGATGCTCTCTCTCTCCGTCCGCCTCTCCTCTCTCATGGCAGCCATAAGACTCTCTCTCTCTCCTCATCTCCTCTCTCTCTCTCCTCATCTCCTCTCTCAACCCGTCGAACATCGCCTGTAGGTGCTCTCTGTCGGGCGGCAGGCTGGCATCTGCCTGCCCCTGTGTCAGCAGAAGAGGCTCGGGGGACCCCTCGTGGGCCTCATCAAGTAGAAATCCTCGCCCTCGAGCATGTGTCGGCGCTCCTCCCCACTGGTCGAAATGCGAAATGATGCGGTGATCAATCATTCCCTGGGGAGCTAGCATCGGCTCGTCGTCCGACCACGTCATCCCCGACTGCCGGCACAGAGCGCAGATAAGAGAGGGGTGCTTCAGCCCCATCTTGGCCCCTCCCTAATTGCATAGTAGAATGGATCGGACCAGGAGAGGAGCCACATCGAACCTGAGCCCCGAAGTGATAGCATATATGGTACAGGCTCGAGAGAGTAAAACAGATCGAATCTGAGAGGTAGGGTCTACACGGGCGTAGATAAAAAACAACCATGCTTGCCCGAGCCGACTGAGGCGCGAGATCTTGAAGTAGAAAGTCGGGGAGCCCGGAGCGCACAGCTCCCAGTCGGAACCGGGATGAGTGAATGTCTCTAGCAGGGCCTCCCTCGTGAGGCCACTCATAGCTCGTGTATAAGCCGTCTCATCAACCACCGGCAGCTCGAAAAATCTCCGGATGGCGACCACAGATAAGTCTACAGTAATGCCCCGGACAACGACCTGCGTCCGAGTATCAGACTTCGGTATCATCTGCCCCGCTTGGATATGCTTTAGCAGAGCGCTGGCATAAAACTCCTGCACTATGGAGATCACCGTCGGCTCGGGAGGTGCAGCGAAACGGGCCAACCCCATCTCATCGATCATGGTCATAAGCTCCCCGTCCTGGGGGGCTGGGGTGAATCCCCTCTCCGGAATCAGAGGCCGAGGACGAATCTTCTCGTTGAAGATTTTATGGATCTCCGGGTCAGAGAATTGGTGCGCCTCCGACTCGGCTCGACTATGAGAAGTTTCCCCTCGTGTGGGGGATGCTTGCCTCCTGGCCCTTTTGGTAACTTTTTTGGTTCTAGCCATAGCGAGTCCTGAAAAGATAAACACCGGAGTTTACTTACTTAAGCAATGATGAGAACAACACAACTCGGCTCAGGATATGCAAAACATGAATCAAGAATTGAACGAGCTTGCACCGTTGTGAAGGAAAATTAAAATTGAGCATTTCACGTTTAAAAATGACGTAAGGGTTGGGGTCGCTGTAAATCCAGACGAATTCGTTGCACATAGTTCGAAACATTGACTTAACAAAGCAAAAAATTTCATTCAAGCATTTCATCGAACACCTTGTGTGCAGAATTTTAATTGGGGAACAAACATGATCATGGCTTCATTCAATCCCCAAAAACAACATCCTCGATCGATCCTCATGACAAATATAATCAATTCGTTCATAATCGCAAGACAATCATCAAAAATAAATCAAAAACAACATATTCCCAACTCAACTTTTGGATAGGACTTTGAAAAAAAACTAACAACATAATCAATATTGAATGAAGAACAATATCTCATTTCGCAATTCATGAAGCAATTAATACAAAGGATTGAGAATTACCTTGATTAGATTTTAGGGATGCGAGAAGAAGAAGAAGGGGAGCAGGGTATCGGTCGATCACTATGCAAGAAAAGGAAGAAGTGTACCTGGGGCGGCCGAATTCGTGTTATAAAGTTACCTGGGCTGTCTAACTTCCGAATGGGGGCCGCGGCACAGTAAGGTTGTGTCGCGGCCCAGAGTACAGTTAGCCTGGGTGTGTATGCTATGTCGCCATGTGCCGCGGCTCAGAATTCGGGTGCCGCGGCTCAGAGTGTTGATGTGCCGAGGCTCACTTGGTTTGTGCCGCGGCACACAGTACAGCATCCTGGGCTCATCATTTGGCAATTGGTGTGCCGCGGCTCAGCAGCAACGTGCCGCGGCTCAGGGATCAAGTGTGCCGCAGCTCAGCAAGGTTGTGCCGCGGCACATAGTACAGGAAGTTTGGCTTTCACTTTCGATTTGTGTGTGCCGCGGCTCACAATCCTTGTGCCGCGGCTCAAGCATAAATTTTCCCCTGGGACTTTCTCTGCATAGAATTTTCAAAAGAACACGTCAAGAACGAGAGGGATAAGCAAATCAAAGCAAAAATAATGAAAAATAAATATTCAAAAAATGCAAGAAAATACTGAAACACAAAAAACTACAACTAAAACTCGGGTTGCCTCCCGAGAAGCACTAAGTTTATAGTCTTCAGCCGGACCTATTGAAAAATCAGTTCACTTTTCGCAAACTCCATTTGATCTCCGCCCCGTTCATCGAACCGTTAATATGTGTTTTAAAATTTTGACCATTGGTTTTTAACGATCCGATTTTTGGTTTGGACACCCAATGTTGTTTGCGAAAAGGTTTTGACAAAAACAACTTTCCGAAACACCCATTCTCCACATGACTAGGCGCCCGTTTGACTTCTGGCTTATTTTCCTCTTTCACGAACGAACTTAGGACAGAATGAGACTTTTCCGATTGTGGCTGAACGGATGGCGACATATTCAAATGCCTAATACACGCGACTTGCTCTTTATTAGGCTTCGGTGCAGCTGAAACAGATTCTGACTTTTTCGACCGACGATTCTTCCGGTATGTGTCCTTCGCAAGGGTATGGACACTTTCAATTTGCGAGCTCTTCTCAACACCACCTGGACACGGAAAGGATTTAAATACTTGGAAAGTGACATGCTCTTCTTGAACCCGCAGAGTTAGTTCCCCTTTTTCTACATCTATGAGGGTTCGGCCGGTCGCTAAGAATGGTCTTCCCAAAATAATTGGGATGTCTTGATCCTCCTCCATGTCGAGCACAATGAAGTCGGACGGAAATATGAATTTATCAACCTTTACTAAAACGTCCTCAATCACTCCCCTCGGATACTTGATAGATCGATCTGCTAATTGCAAGGAGATTGTTGTCGGTTTTGCCTCCCCAATTCCTAGCTTCTTAAAAATAGACAGAGGCATGAGATTAATACTAGCGCCGAGATCGCACAACACCCTATCAAATGAGAGGTTTCCTATGGTACATGGTATGTTGAAACTTCCTGGATCCTTCAATTTTGGCGGAAGCTTTTTCTAAAGAATCGCGCTGCACTCCTCCGTCAATGCCACTGTCTCAAACTCCTCGAGCTTTCTTTTATTTGATAAGATCTCCTTCATGAATTTGACATAGCTCGGCATTTGCTCCAATGCATCAGCAAATGGAATATTTATATGAAGCTTCTTAAAAACGTCGAGAAACTTGGAGAATTGCTTGTCCACCTTTTTCCGTTGTAATCGCTGTGGAAAAGGGATGGGTGGTACATATGCCGTCGGATTATACGGAAATAATTTAGAGGGTCTAGACAATAGTGATTCCTCAGTCACTGAAATTTTCTTCTCCTCATTCTCACTTCTCTTATTGTTCTGCCCGGGCAGCTCACCCACTTCTTTTCCGCCTCTCAAACTGATGGCATTTATACTTTCTCTAGGATTTGTCTCGGTCGTACTTGACAAGGCACCCTCCGGGCGGCCTATTAACACATTTGCTATCTGGCCCAGTTGGACTTCCAAGTTGCGAATGGAAGCGGAATGGTTTTGCAATGTTGCTTCCATACGGGTCATGAACTGACTCGTATTCGTTGCCAATTTCGCAATTGCTTCCTCTAGAGAAACTTTTGGAGTGGGAGGGGGTTGCTGTTGGTGTTGAGCGAATGGAGGCTGGTTCGATTTTTGTCCGTTTCTCCATGAGAAGTTAGGATGATTACGCCATCCCGGATTATACGTGTTGGAGTACGGATTGTTTTGCCGATTCCCATTCCCTACGAACTGAGCTTGTTCAATTGGGGGCTGCTCGAAAGGGTTTCCGACTTGGCACTCTGCGCTAGGGTGAGATCCGTTACACCAATTACACGATTCAATGGTAACGGGGGAAGGAGCGTGCGAAAATGCCTGAAGTTGCTGAGTTAGTGCCGCGACTTGGGCCGACAATGTAGAGATCGGATCATTATTTGAGATTTCCATAACCCGTTTCGGATTTACTCGTTCGGATGGCCATTAATAAGCATTTACGGCCATAGCTTCCAACAAAGAGTGTGCTTCAGCCATCGTTTTTCCCATTAAGGCTCCTCCAGCGGCTGCATCCACGAGAGTACGTGTAGAAGCACTTAAACCATTATAGAACGTCTGAATTTGTAGCCACTCCGGAAGGCCGTGATGTGGGCATCTCCTTAGCAAATCTTTGTATCGCTCCCACGCCTCGTGAAGCGACTCCATATCAAATTGCCCAAAGGTAGTGATCTCGTTTCTCAGCCTCGCCGTCTTCGAAGGTGGGAAGAATTTAGCAAGGAAGGCTTGCGCTAATTCTGCCCATGTCGTGATCGAGCCCGACGGTAAAGAATTCAGCCAAAATTTTGCTTTATCCCTCAAAGAGAAAGGGAAAATCCGTCGACGGATAGCATCATCGGTGACACCATTGTTCTTGAAGGTGTCACAAATCTAGAGAAACGACGCAATGTGTGCGTTGGGGTCATCATTCGGCAATCCACAGAACTGGCTTGCTACACCATCTGAATAATTGCAGGCTTGATTTCGAAATTGTTCGCCTCGATGGTGGGACGCCGAATCCCCGAAAAGTTCGCGTTGATTTGCGGCATAGCATAATCTCGGAGTGCTAATGCCGGTTGAGCCTGCTGCACAAGATTATCTCCTCCGTGATTTTTGATATTATCAGCCATAGTGACTGATGTTGGCAGCTCTCGTTTCTCCTTTTTGTTTCTCCGAAGAGTGCGCTCGAGTTCGGTATCCAAAGGTAGTAGGCCTTCGTTACCGAATTTTCTCATGCACTACCCGAAAAATCCTGAAAGGAAAAACAAATAAATAAAATTACACGAAAATAAATAAAAAATGTTCAAACTAAGACTAGAAATACTGAAATCGATATTAGTAAAAATCAATCCCCGGCAACGGCGCCAAAAACTTGTTGCGATATTTCGTTAAACGCAAGTGCACGTTATCGTAGACAAGTAATAAAGTGATGAGTGAGTATCGTTCCCACGAGGACTGAATCACTAAGTACCGATTTATATGTATTCTAATTTTATTTGAACAGTCGAAATTTGGGTTGTAATTAATGACTAAAGAAAATCAATAATAAACAGAAAAACAATCGCTTGAAGAAAGAAAATCAAATGATGAATAAGTCTAGGATTGTGAATCCACCTCGGTTTATCCAAATTTACTCTCGATTATCTGAAGTTAATGATTTTCCCAATTTATTGAAGGCGAGGATTGCTAATATACTCTATCGCCTCTCCCGAGGTCAATAGATTTTTCTAAAGGCAAATAACGCACTCTATCCCTAGGTGAATTAATTCGACAATAGGCAGAAAGCACAAAATCTCCAAAAGGCCACGTAGTTCCTATGAGTATATTCCTACCTCACAAGATAAAACGGTTCTCACCAATAGTTCCTCACCAACTCTCCTCTCCCGATTCGAGTTGCGTAATTAAAACAATCCAATTATTGGCCAGACAATTGAAAGCATTAAAATCGATTGGGAAAACTCAACAGAAAAGGGAATTATATAGATAATCAAAAGCAAATTCGTCACAACCTCAGTTTCATCAAAATCCTAGAACAGGGTTTTAGGCTGACATGCTAAATAATAAAAATACAGAATTAATGAATGAAAGCATGAAAATCAAACGCAGATGAAGAGCTCGGATTCCTCCGTTCTTCTGGCATCCGCCCTCTGCTCTTAGTGTCTTCTGCTTCTTCTCCTTGATGATAATCGATCCTCCAATGATTCGATTTCCCTTTAATTCTGACTTTGCATGTTTATTTATAGCTCTCTTTTGCCTCAAAAACGCGTCCGTGTGATTAGGTCGAGAACCGGCTTCAAAACGGCCCAAAACCGCGCAGAACACTCCAAAACCGCCCCGTGGGCCACGGCTCACTTAATTTGTGCCGCGGCTCACGGCAGTCAGCGGGAAGCCTGGGCGCAGATGTTTCCTCCTGGGCCGTGGCTCAGCATCCTTGTGTCGTGGCCCCCGGTACAGTCCACTCGGGGCTCGTTGGGTGCCTTCCTGTGCCGCGGCCCGCTTTTCTTGTGCCGCGGCCCCTGGCCAAAAATCATCGTTTTCACCCGTTTTTCATCGTTTTAGCTTCCGGGCTCCAATTTCCTGCCAAACATACAAGAATAGGGCATTAAAAGCTCATTTATGCAGATTTACTCACAAAAAGAATACAAAATAATGATAAATAAACGTATAAAAATACGCCTAACAGAGCCAATGGGAAGCCTGCACGCATCCTGAGTCGTTGTCCGGGGAGGACCCACTTTTTACCTTTCGGCGGCCCTGTCTATAGGTGAGGTAGGTGACAGACTGGGGTCAAATGTCTTATCTGTCGGCGCCCTTTGTGGATCTGCACGTGGGCCACCATCTAAGATTCGGTCTTCGACGACTTTGATGGATGTTGGATTCATACATGGCACGAGACGATCGTCTCTGGTTGGACATCATAGACGATCGCCAATTAACAATAGACGATCGCCGGATACCGAAATATGATCGCCGTGGGTGCCGACTACTGGGTGTTTGCCCAGAGTATGTCTTATATGGTAGACTCTCTGATCGTTATGCCGATCGCCTTCGAGGCGTATTAATCACCGCACAACAATTGCCCCCAGCTCGCTTTGATGTTGAAAACACGGGGTGAGGTGGCACTGTTGGCGATCGCCAGTGTTTAGACGATCAGGCGATCTGATTTCAAATTTGGACGATCTCCTTTGCACTGGGAGCAGCGGGAAAGGAAGGCGGGCTCTCGAAACGTTGCAAGGACACGCATCGCGCTACCATTGGGGGAGTCCGACGGTTTGTCAGACTTGTCGCCTGGTGTGCCCTCGAAAAGACGCGTACGTGGGATTCGAGGGCTGCATTTAATGTGTCCCCCCTCCGACGATTGCACTCCAGCCCTCGGAATTTCGCCTATTTGCACGGAGACCCCTGCTCCCACCTATAAAAGGGGCTAGGGCTACTTCATTTTTACTCTTCACACGTCCTTGCCTTCTTGCTGAAACTCTGCAGAAATTTCCGAAGCTCCTTGTGCCGATCGTCCTCCTTTTTCTTTTTAGGTAAGAAAACCAATCTTCTTTCTCCCTTTACTTTTTATAATATGTCTGGAGGATCTAAGACCTTCGAGACCGGAAGCACCTCCGCCGCCGCGGCTTCGCCTGACCGGGAGGAGATTCCCACGGGACTCTATATGGAAACGGCCGTCGAGGCTATTCGTGCAGGGATTGCACCCACAGAACTTGAAGAGCTCTTCAACGAGGCCGAAGTGGCGAGAACGGCAGAGACGGCAGAGCAGGGGGGGCTCGCCGGCGGATGAAGATGAACTGGTGCGGCTGTCTTGGGAGTGGGTAGCATTTTCGGCCCGGCTTACATGGAATTCGCTAAGCTTATGGAGGGGATTGCCGGGCCCTGTCCAGAATTTGATTTTTATGCTTACTCCGCCGCTCATCCCTACGAACATGCGAAATGGACGGTGTTTCGGGCCGCCGACCCGTATCAGTGGACTCTTGGTCAGATCCGGAGTTCGGCGACCCGGAAAGACTTAGAACGCTGGAGGGCGAAATATCACATTCCTTCTGATGTTTCCCTGCACGTGCCCTCGGAAAATGAGCATGCCGATCAACCTCCCGAGGGTCTGGTCGCCGTCAATGAGATGATTATGGAGGCCGGCCTGCGGTTCCCCTTGCCGTTCGCCGTATCCTATTTGTTGATCGTCTGGAATTTGGCGCCGCTCCAACTGACGCCGAACGCCTGGCTACAGATCATCTGCACTCAGACACTTTTCGGCGGTCGCCGGTTGTTCCGTCTCCTTTCTGCGCAGAAAGGGTCGGTCGGCGATAATCACATTCAAGGCCGAATGGGAAGAGTGGTCCTCGGGGTTCCGTACAAGTCTCGGGGCGATCTGGCAAAATGGTGCTGGGTTGGTGGAGCGTGGAGGTCGGCATCGAGTGAAAGGCCGAAGGAAGAGTTGGAGATTCCCACCAATTTTCGGGAGAGGAATCCGAGTAAGGGTTTTAACTCTCCCTTTGATCGGACATGTCTTGGACTGATCTAATTTCGTTTCCGTTTTGCAGGATGCCTTGTTCCAGCAATCGGCGATCTCCCCTTCGACTTCTTGATCGTTTGGGAGCGGATTCATGCCTTGCCGGATTCCTACATAGACGTTCACTCATTGGGGGACGAACTTCACCGGTTGGGGGCTCGATTATTTCGCTTCCCACGTCATCTGAAAGTTCCAGGTATAAATTTTACTTCTTCTTCCTTACTTGGCGATCGTCCGATTGATAGAGGTGTTTAACTTGTTTGAATTTGTTCTTTGTCAGAGATTCATTTTCCCCGCTTCGTCGAGCCACCACAGGAGATCGCCATGTCTAATCCTGGTCTTATCGGTCGTCTTCACCAGGGGAAGAATACGGGTCGCGTTGCTGCGACGACGTCTCGCCCCGTCCCTGTGGTGCCGGTCGCCGAGCTGGAAATTCAAGAGGAGGAACAACTCCAGCGCAACCGCAAGAGGCGGAGGCCGTAGGAGTCCCTGCCGACTACTGAGGCGGACGTATCTATCTTGGAGCCGCTAGTTGCCGCAGCTCCTATCTCCGCTGTTCCAATGGTGGAGGGATCAGGTTCCAGGCCCTCGGCGTCTGGCTCCAGGTCATCGGCCGGCTTCTTGAAAAGAGTGGCGATCGCTGAAGCTGAGACTTCTCGGGGAAAGCCCTATTTTGGCCGCGATCCTGAGCTGGTCAACAGGTGAGATCGGATTGAACTTTCCAAGTTGGAAAATTTAGTTAGGTATATTCTAACTCCTTTGTCTCTTTTGTTTGTGTTGCAGGGTTCGTCTTGCTGATCCAGACGTCTCGCCGATGGTGCTGGATTTCCTGGCGAGCAAGTCTCCGCAGAAGTCCCTCGATGTCCCCACTTACGTCCAGAAGGCCATCACCTCTCTGCCCAAGGCTTGGACGACTGATCTTGATGCGATCGCTCGTCGGCGATCTGGAGATGCCATGCAGGCGACCCTTGCCCTGGCTCTCCATACGGAGACGATGGCCGTCTAAGCTGCAAGGGATTACGAGGGGCGACCCTCTAATGCTCGTCTCCATAGCGACCTCGAGGCCGCCCGGAACAAAAATGTTGAATTTGCTAACTGGATCCAGGCTATGGAGAAGGAGTACCTAGAGACGGGCAAACGAGCTAAACAGGACATCGATCAGATGAAGCAGGAGCTGAGCCGCTCCAAGGAAGTGGCCGATCGGTTCCGTGACCAGGAGAAGGAGTCTCGCCGGATGCATGTGGCCTCGCAGGAGGAGGTGACCGGGCTGAAGGCGATGGTGGATCGGCTCAACAGCGAGCTGGAGGCGGCGAACGGAGAGCTGGATAAGGCTAAGGGAGAAACGGCCGCCAAGGTGGTCGAGCTGGCGGAAGCTGAGAAGACGACCATGGAGTTGAGAGGGTAGCTAAAGGCGATCGAGACCGATCCCTACCTCAATGTGGCACTCGTCGGCGAGTTCACCTATTATGTGGCCTACGCCGACGCTGTCCAAGCCGCCAAAAAGGTAGGGATCGAGATCGGTCCTTTGATGGAGAGCTTCAAGGCTTATGCGCTCGAGCACCCTTTGCATCCGGAGTTTTCCTTGCCGATCCTTGACCTTGTCGACTTTGGGATCGACTTGAGTTGGTATCCTTTTCCGGATAAACTCATCTATCCTGAGGCCGATGGGGGAGCGCATGCCGATCCGCCACCTAGGGTTGAAGACCAGCCGGAGGGGCTTTGAGAGATTTCTGTCTTCTTTTACTTGTAATTTTTTGCTCTTTGTTTGTATTACCTTCGGGCTTTGTATTTGTACGAACTCCTTGAGAATGAATAAAATACTCCATTTTTTCGCACCTGTGTCTTTACTTGTACGATCGCCTTTGAATGTTTGCATGCGAATTTTTACAAGTATGTGTAGGATTGCTTCCGATGTCTTGTTCACCCGCCGATTGTCTGAATGTTTGAAAGTATTGACATGTTTGGAAATTCTTACTTGTAAATATTGTCGAACAAAACTGATCGTCTTGCGTGTGTTTGATCGAAGTCGATCGGGTATGGTTCCTTCCTTCCGATCGCCTTTAGGATTAGCTCCACCTCTTTTGCCCCTTGTTTTTGTTTACTTATTGTAAGTAAGGGAACAAAAATAGTATGTTTGGTGAGCTATCTTCAGTTTTGCCGACTCTGAGGAATCGTGCACGGTCGCGGAGTTTGATGGACTGATCTCCACAACTGTGTCTTTGTGTGCGAGGGATATTCCCGCGACCCACTTTATTGTGAGGGTCCTCCGTTAGGCTGCGCCCGCCTTGTATTTAAACGAAAGGTGGGCGGTCTTGGTCTGGAGGAGTCCTTGCACGGTGCGTCGTCGGTTTATTCGACTCCACGTCCGTGTCTTGTTAGCTCTGCTTCCACCTCGGCCCGCCATGAAGATGGCGACCCTCGACAGTGTACGTTGAGACGGGGGTAGTGGCATGTCGCATTGTCTGGGTTCACCATGTTAGATGATGAACCTTTGACGGCGGGCGATCGTGTCCACTGATTAGTTTTGGAGGGTCCTTCGGCTACGCCGGCCTCGTATTTAAACGAAGGGTGAGCGATCTCAGCCCAAAGGAACCTTGCATGGGCGAAGCTGTCGGTTCCATCGACCTCCAGGACTATGGCTGCATTGTTTCTACCTCAGATCGTCATGTTTGAATGACGATCCTCGACGATATGCGATATGCCTGGTGGGGCGATCGCCATAATAGATGGGATAGGAAAAAATCTCATTATATTCCTTATACATTGGGCAGTTGAAACTGAATATAAAGTTTTCACTGGTAGTACTTCTTCAAATGAACGGCGTTCCAGGGATATTGGTCTGGAGTACCGTCAGGGTGTTCAAGTTCGTAGGCTCCCTTAGTTAGCCACTTAGATATCCTGAAGGGGCCTTCCCAGTTCGGACCAAAGACGCCTCTGTGGGTCTGGATCTTTTTGAGGACGAGATCGCCCACCTGAAACCTTCTTTCCTTGACCTTCGAATTGAAGAACTTCTCGGATCTTCTTTTGTGGACTGTGTTCTTCATTTCTGAGGTCAGT